>JAKSZU010000007.1:138827119-139427119 GCA_026018925.1 Tupaia tana | reverse complement strand
TAAAGTTTATTTTATATATGTGCGTAGGTGTACATGTGTGCACATATGTATATGTATATATTTATACACGTATATTCATATATATTCATTCATGATAAAGCACATATGCATGGTGGTGGGGGGAGGGGAGAAATCACCTAGTACAGAGTCTTGTCACACCTCAATTACCCAGTCCTCCAGCTCATTACGTTCTTGGGTGCCCATGCACCCTCCCCACTGCAGTGTGTTTGCAGGTCTACCCAGGGATCCAAACCCACTGCTGACCATATGGCTTCCAGCACTCTATGGACTGTGGCACGTAGGCTGGGCCAGTAATCAAATTTTTTTCATGTAACTTGTGTTTCTATTTAAACTCAGAATGCATGCAAAATGACTGCTAAGACAAAAAATGCAATTTTGAACTGAATTAATATGGTAATCAAATCAAGGGGCAATGTTATATGGCCGGATTTCTCCATCTTTTTTTCATTATCACCCCTCGGGTACCTTTTTTGGAAATCTTGAGAGTAATGGCATTTGGAGTTGAGTTAAAGAGACAAGTTAATGGGAACCAGCAGTTAGCGTAATGGCTATGTCGCTGGACTCCCACGTAGTCGACCACGGTTCACGTCCCGGACCCGGTGGCTTAAAACTCACGCCGGGCGTGTGTGCATGCGTGCCCAAGATACTGAGAGGAGAATGGAGGAGAAGGGATTGCAGCATGACCATCCCCCCTGGGGGGTGATTTCTTGCTTTCTGTCTCTATGTCTCTCTCTGTCTGTCTGGCGAGTGCACACGCCCTATAGCGAAAACCTCTCAAAAAAAATAAATAAATAAAAAAGACTGCTGGATCCCAGATGATTGTGATTCAAGTCTTGGAATTGGCAGCTTGAAAAACATGCCAGGCATATGTGCATGCATGCCCCAAATTCCCCACCACCACCATTCTCTCTCCATGTCTCTCTGGCAAGTACATAATGCCCTAAAGCAAATTTTTTTAAAACATTAAATGGAAATAATTGCCCACACCTAGTTATTTGGAGCTATGTATCTATTGTAAAATAAAACAATTTAGTTTGTAGGTTTTAACATATTCTATTGACTCTGGGTAGCTGTATCACAACAAGAACTTAGATATACAGTCCCTTTTTTCATTGTAAAGGCAATTCATTGTTAGCATTAAGGAAAACACAGTCCATCTAAGGTCGGGACACATTTTCAGTAGGAACTGGCATTTGTTCATTCATTGGGTGGCTAACAAAGATGATTCAGTGTAAAGACCTAGGAGGTTGGTCACTCAGCCCCAACATTGAGGTAGCCAGTGTGCTCCGTGCTGTGGTTGAACAGGAATGGAGACACATCACTAACCACATAGAGAAGATTTTCAGGCCACTGCAGTGTGGGATTTTGTTTATTGGTCAACTTTGCAAACAACTTTCCGCAAGCCAAACATTCAAGTAGTTTAAACCTGGAGATAATTAGGGAGGTGATTCTGGATACACACAGTCTTGCATGCACCCAAGTCCTAGACTTGAGAGAGTCTGAGAGACTACCTAAACCAGGACACTGTATACAATTCTGTATACAAATCCTCCTGTTAAAATTGGAGGACCATTGTGATTGACTAAGAAAGGAACAAAAAATCCCTTGCTTATGATCTATTCTGCTTTGCAGTATTACTGACAGATCCTCAACCGGGTTCTGCTCAAGAGCTTCTGGCAAAGGGGTGTTCACTATATTGTGAGGAAATCTTTTCTCATATTAGCAATCCATATTGCAGAGCTGTTGCAATTTCCTGGGAGAGTGCGTATCTGCTAGCCAGTGTTCTTAGCACTTCATATATAAATATATTACCTCATTTAATATTCACTTAAACCTCATGAATGAAAAGGCCACATAATTAAGTAAATGTCCTTAATATCCACATTTTTAGGTAAGGAAATGAAGGCATGGATTACTTTGGTTATATAACTTTCCTAGGGTCAAAGAGTTCAAACCATGGTGGTCTTCCTTTAGAGTCTGAAGTCATAATTGGTGTAGGGGAGAATAAACTGTATTCTCTTTACCTACTTTAGATTCATTGTTTGAGGTCCTATAAATTTAACTAATACAACACAAATTAACAAGAGAAAAACAAACAAAAGCTTATTAATACATGTATTATGCAAACACAAGGAACCACCCAGTGGTGAGTAACTCAAATGGGGGGTTAGAACTTCAGATTATGTGCCATCTTAACAAAACAACACAATTATAGAGAAGTGACAAGGCAGAAAAAGGACTTTAAGTTTCTAGGGTGGCAAATTGTGGAAGAATTTGGAGAAACTAACTAAACATGGAGAAACTAAAGGTATATAAAGGCTAGATTTTTTGTTTGTTTTAGGTTTATTTTTTCCATGAGGGAGTAAACAAGCAAGAGAGATGTAGAATTCCCAATAGGGTCTTTGTCCTGAGATCAACCCCTAGCCATGGCTAGCCCAGAATTATAGGCATAGACAGGCTAATGTGTTCAGAGAAGTCTCTGGACATGAACCTGGCAGATTCCCATGCAGGTCAGCTTCACATATCATTACACTCCTCCTGTCCCAGTAAGAGCTATAGCTTTTGCAGGGTTTGTTGTATGGATTTCTCTGGTGCCAGCTTCGAACTGATGAAGTTCTAGAGTTGAGTTCAGTGATTAACTTCTATCTTCCTGGTAGAGAGGGAAGAGGGAATGTCTTCACACATTCATGTGAGAAAGTCTTTACTTTTCTCCTATTTGCCTCTTAATAATCCTATGGCTAAGTGGCATACTGTGGAGTATTAAACCCTTTGTGCATTTGCTCTAATAATTAATCCGTTTTACTAGTTACTAAAATATTAATGACAGTTATTAATGCGTCCCTAAGCACTCTTCCTCGAACTAACATCCCTAATTAACATGACCCTTTCTTGGCACCATCTCATAATTATGAGCTAAAAAAGTGTAGTTTAGTTTGTCATTGTCTGTCTTAAAACTAGTGCCAAGAATTGAATACAGACTCTGACTAATGGTCACAGAACTGTATGGAATCATCCTATGAGTAAGTTCCAAAATCAGTATGTGAGGTGAAAATTGTGTACAGCCAGAATTACCCTGAAAAATGTCTTTAATTCATATTGGAGAGGTCATAGAAGGAGACTTCAAAAACACCATAGAAACGGGACCAGCAGTTAGCATAATGGCTATGTCGCTGGACTCCCACATAGTCGACCACGGTTCACGTCCCGGACCCGGTGGCTTAAAACTCATGCCGGGCGCGTGTGCGTGTGTGCCCAAGATCCCGAGAGGAGAATGGAGGAGAAGGGATTGCAGCATGGCCATTGCCCCTGGGGGGTGATTTCTCGCTTTCTGTCTCTCTGTCTCTCTCTGTCTGTCTGGCGAGCACATGCACCCTATAGCGGAAAACTTCTCCAAAAAAAAAAGAAAAAGAAACACCATGGAAAAATGGGATTAATATATCAGTTAACTTTGGTTTAAATAATTGTTGAAATACATGCATCACTTTTTTCATAATATGCATTGTCCATGAACTTTTTAAAACCATTTGTATGATGTTGTGTGTACGATTCTCTATAGAAATTTTGTTTATTAAACTTTGAGAACCATTGTGATCAACTAAGGAAGGAACAAAAGGAACAAAAGAAGAATTGATATGCAGATGCTTGTCCATTCGAAACATTCTGTCTTAAGAGAATGATCAAATCCCCAGTGATGAAAGTGGGATGGGCAGAAAATATTCAATTGGCCCTGTTTATTTACAGAATTGTTTCATTCTGATTAAATATTAAGCTCTATGACTTAATATGTTGTGAGCACATCTGTGTTGCAATGGTGATTAAACAAGAAAAGATAGAAGGGGAACTTCTAAAATCAGTTTGTGAGTTTAGTAATGGAGGACCTTACCATCCTGCGTACATTCTCAGCAGGGAAGTTATTAACCACAAGCGGTCGAAATCGGTTCTTGGTGAGCAAAAAAAAATTACTTTTTATTTAAAGCTCTCTTTTACATACACACAATACATAAAAAGAAGTACAATATATCTGTGGTATTAAAATTTCATGGGGAAAGTTGCTATTATAAAAACATGTCAGAAAGGCTCCTTAGGGGGTGATAACAAGAAAAAAAATGGAGAAATACTGCCATGCAGCATAGCTTCTTGATTTGGATACCTATTAATGCAATTCTATATCATATTTGTTGTTTTAACAGTCACGTTGCATGCATTCTGTATTTAAATAAAACTTGGCAGGTATACAAGAGAGATATGAAATTGAAATTACCAAACTGAAATAAAACTGCTTTAAAATAAATAAAAAGAGAGAGTTTTGATTATTGGCTAATAATAAAACACACAAAAAAATGTCTTTCACCTAAAATAATTGTTTTACTCTGTTTTTGTGTTACTATAACTGAATACACACACTGAGTAATTTATAAAAAATAAAAGTTTATTTATCCCATGAATCTGGAGGTCCAAGGTGGAGGGGCCACATCTAGGGAGGACCTTCTTGCTGATATTTGATATCAAAACTAATATGTTTTGTGCAACTCACTTTTTTTTACTCAACATTATGTTTTTGAGTTTTAGCCATAGTGAAATACATCACACTATTTCATTCATTTAACTGTATCTTAATATTAATTTTATGAATAAAATTAATTTTATTTATCCACTCACCTGTTGAAAGAAGTTGATTTTTAAAAACATTCTTCTTTTTTTTTTGCCACCAGAGTTCTATTACTAGAAGTAAAGAAAGACTATCCTGGACGCCTACATTTCTGTATTTCATACTACTCACAGATGTGCCATCATTACCTGCCTTAAATAAGTCATTATGTTTTTTATCCTTGCTTATTTCCATCACCAAATAAACCCCAGACTCCTAGGAAAACTCTATCTCTGTGCATTATCTTCCACAAACCATCCCTCCTCTATACCTTCCTAAACCCTGAACTTCCATTGTGTCCTCTATCTACTGTCCTTTTCTTGAATTTCCAAAGATGGTCAACCATTTTGCAGATTGTTTTTTTTGTTTTGTTTTGTTTTAAATAAAGCCTTGGTTCTCCCTGAAGACACCACCTCCCCAGCATTCTTTCAAGTTGAGGTTGTGTGCCCCACTCAGTTTGAGGTGGAATGGTTGGCCTTCTTGCTTCTGATTGCTGTTTTTATATCTATTCACTACCAATCTTCTCTAAAAATATCCACCTTTGAATTTTCCATTATCAGACTTTACCTACAACCCCATCTTATTAGTCATTTCAATACTTTGGTTACCCCCTCATTTCATGAAGATATTTAATTTCTAACTTGGTGCTTCTCAAATGTCACTAAATGTGAGTTTTTAGGGGGATCTTGCTAACCTGTACATTCTGACTCATTAGTCCTGTGGTGGGCCCTCAGATTCTGCATATCTAACAAGAACCCAGATGAGGCTAAGGCTGTTGAACCATTCCTTGAATAGTCAAGTCCTAGCTCACTGTCCCTCTCTTCAACCATACCACTGGCTTTCTTTTTTGGGATTTTAATCACCATAGAGACTATCCTTCCAGCACCCTGCATTTCAGGTCATTAGCTTCCTTTCCCAGTAATCTTGTCCCTATCTCAGTGGTTTCATCCCTTATACTGTGTCATTGCTCAAATTAGCCAACATTTCCATGATCTCACTTTTATTATCTTCTTCTTCTTTTCTTAAATTTCATGATTAGAGGTGTATTTTTTAAAAAGAATTATTTTATTTAACTTTATTTATTTATTTTAATTTGACCAGAGAGGAACAGAGCAAGAGAGAGAAAGACACAGAAAGTGAGAGCAAGCCACCAGGTCCAGGACTCGAACCTCAGTCAGCCATGTGGGAGTCCAGCACCCTTAACCACCATGCCACCTGCAGGGCCCCCATGATCTCATTTTTCAGCATTTCATTCTCAGAGTATCACCTCTCATCTTTTCTGCTTCCTCCCTCCAGTCCCTAAACACAAACCAATCTGAAACTCCACTGATCCATTCAAAGTCATCGTTCCTGCTACCTTTTTGCCATCCCCCATTGAAGTTCACACTTTGTTGACTCCACAGCTTAGATTCCTCTGCAGTTGATATAACCACTACCTTGTATCACCAACTCTCTTGTCCTTCTCTTTTTTCATCATATTTGACAAAAATCCCAAATTTGGCTCACTGCAATGCTCTGGCAAACTGCACGGTTGTAACTGCTTCTCAGTGAGGGTGAGGGAGATGGTGTAGCCCTATTGACTGGTCTCATGTTAAATTCATGAGCATGAAGCTCAAGTGAACGTGGAGTATCATTCAGCAACCACACTGCATACCTCTCTATTCTGTTTTCTCTTTTGCACCTTCCCAGGTGCAAAACTTGGTGTCTTCTTTCCCCTCACATTTCCAATACCTTCTTCCTACTCTTCAATCTTGGGTGATGACATTACTTACTATTTATAGAGGAAACAGGGATGATCAGGAGAATATTACCACCAGATCCTCCCTCACAAATATCTATCCTCCCTAGAACTCTATCCTTCTCACCTATTCAAAGCCAGGCCTTTAGCAATTCTTCCCCATCCTCCTACCTCATTTCCTTCTTTCTTATGCATGTGTCTTTTCAGCATAAATCATACTTTTTCTTTCATCTTAAAAACATAAAAACCTCTGCCTCGGTAGCTCCAGTTCTCTGCTCAGTTCAAAGCAAATTCCTCAAAACATTTGTTCTATACTAAAGCCTCTGATTGCTCTATTCTTACCCTCTCTATCCACATACCAATTCCAACTATAGGCTTTTGCCCACACTACATTTCCTAATGCTTTTGGAGTCCTTTTTATTATATATATAACCAATATTAAATTACTTTTAAAAAATGTTTGTTTCTTTCTTTCTTCATGAGCAAGAAAGAGAGAGAGACAGAGAGAGAGACAAGAGATAGGCACCCCTAACAGGGTCCCGATGCTGTGATTGACCCCCCAGCTTCAGCCAGCTCAGACCATGGGCATACCTAGCATGTTAAGAATGTTTCCAGGTAGGAACATGAGACGTTCCCATGTTGGTCAGTTTAGCAGTATATTGTGTTACTATTGTGCTACTTTCTAGGCTGCCAACATTAAATTTCTTATTGTTTGCAAATGACAAGGCTTTTAGAAATAGTTTAGTTACACAGAACAAATTATTAACTAAATATGACCAGTTAAAATAAAGGCAATATGTAAGTTCAAGCACGCCCTGCAAAGGTGGGTTTAGCTTTGACCACCAGTTACCACACAGGAAGCTGCAAAGCGCCCTTCATCCAGGAGCTAGAAAGGTCGATGTCTCACTGACTGGCCACCTAGTTGATTGGCTGAATTGTTAATTGATTTTATCCACATTTTGGGTTATGAATTTGTTAATTCACTCCACATTCTGCATCTTTTTTATCTTTTTTCCTCTTTGTTCTCTTATCAGTTTGTTGGATCGGGCTTTCAGATTCTCTCATGAAGCTTCAGCTTTCATGTAAAGGTTTCTTTCTAGAATTTTGCTGCCCTAGGTGCAAATCTCAATAAACTACATGATTCCCTGACCTACATTATTTTCCTTATGGGTTTTAGTCTATCTTCTAATAGTGAGACATCTGACCTGTTGCTCATTTTTCTTGCTGGTTTTATGTGAAACAGGAAGATTTTAGGAGTACTTTGTATGAATAAACTAGTAAGTATACTACTGACTACTTACTTTACATTTAGTCCAAGCATTTAATGGCATTGTGATTTTCTGTCTTTCTTCTTACTTTTTCCTCTGCACACTTTGTTCTTATTCATTTCCTTATAGTTGAGTTCAATTTATGCATTACTATTTCCTAGTGAACCATGCCCCATTCCCTAATTCCAATATGAGACTCCTCTCTAAGGAATTGCCTTAGATTTTAAGCAGTAGTTGCAGAGTGCTTAACTAACTTAAGAATAGAAATAATTTATTTTTCATCAGAGAGTCCATCAATTTTGAAAAGAAGAACTAGTTTTCTGGCACAGAGCCATCAAAAAGGTCATCTCTCCAGGACAAACTCATGGGTCAGTATACCTTCTGGCTGTTCCATTTGGTGTGAAAGAACCATATTTGAAGCCATAGACACAGAAAGTATGTGTATCTATGGAATAACTTCTGTGTACATTGGACAAATAGGCGTTTGCCAAATAACCATCATCATTAAACATTTATTTATTGAGGAACTTGGCCATCTAAAGAATTTTGAGAGGGTTATATACTATGTCTGAGTTTTTTTTTTTTTAAAAGCAACTACTATTCCCATTCTATGTTGTGATTTATAACTAAAAGGTGTATTACTGAAAACAGAGTTTTATTAAATATGCTTCCAAGTCCTAGACTTTTATGTTATAGACTTTTTGCTCTGTGGTCCATGCAAATTTCTCTGGAGGTCTATGATCTGGAGGACTCTAGCTAAGGCAGGCTGTGTAGGTACCCCTAGAACAATCAGATTTCCTCTTTGGCTTGCTATGGAATTTCTGCAAGTCTTCAGATGTCCAACACTGGACACCTGTAAGGCTTAAAAGAGGCAGCAGAAAAACATATTTTTATGCCAGTTCCATGAGTTGTAGTTTTAAGGTTTTATCAATCTGTTCTACTAAGGGACTGAAACCTACTCCATTGTGTGTGTGTATATATATGATCATTCACTATACATACAGAAACATTTGTGGACAGCAATACCAGAGAGGAAGTAAGGATGCTACTATAGACAGGGCTCTGTGAAAGACTAGATTGACACACAAGGAGGGCAGATGTAAGAAGCTTACCAATGACCAAAGGGTAAGACAAAGTCATGGAGAAGGAACCTACAGGAGACCCAGTTGTGTGTACTTGACTGGGTCCAGACCAAATGCTCACAGCCTTAGCTACATGCTGGCTCACAGCCAATTGGCATCCCTTTATATTATTTCCTCCAGACTGAGCTAAGGAGAATAATGCAATTATGTTTTGGGCACTGTATTCTTGAGTAAACAGAGTCAACATTCTGGCATAGCATGTATCTGTAAAATCTCTCTTTAATTTTTTTTTTAAATAAAAATAAAATATCCATGTATATGTTAACTTTATCTTTGATATTCTTTTTCTTTTTTTTTTTTTGAGAGATATTTTTGCTATAGGGTACATGCACTTGCCAGAGAAATAGAGAAAAACAGGAACAGAAAGCAAGAAATCACCCCCTGGGGGGATGGCCACACTGCAATCCCTTCCTCCATTCTCCTCTTGGGATTTTTGGGCACTCAACACACGTGCTCAGCATGAGTTCAAGCTGCCAGGTCCATGACTCGACAAGAAAGTCCAACTATGTAACCATTACACCATCTGCCGGTCCCATATCCTTGCTATTCTATAAGCCAGTGGTCCCCAACCTTCCAGCACCAGGGAACTGCTTCATGGAAGACAATCCCTTTATGGATGTAAGTGTGAGGGGGTGAGGGTTGGTCCTGGGATGACTCAACTTCCTCACATCCATGGTTTACCGTTTCCACCATTACCACATTGCAATACACAGTGAAATAATCACAAAACAATAGGGTTCCCATCCCCATGAGAAGCCAATACTGCTGCTTATCTGACAGGCGGGCAAATGTAGGCTGCAAGACAATTGATGGGGAGCGGCTATAAACACAGATGAAGCTCTCTTGTTTACCAGCTGTCCCACCCCTCACCCCTGTTGTGTATCACTGTAGGGAGGTCAACAGGTCAGGATTTGGAGACCCCTGCTATAGGTTGCTAATGAACTAATTGTCTATAAAATGCTAGTTTTCTTTCAGAAATGTTTTCGTTAGACCACATACACACATGTACGTATGTGTGTGCATAAGATGAAAACATAGAAGGAGACCTCGAAATGTTCATGAAATTAAAGTAGTTTGTTTTGGAGCAAAAAGGTTTGAGATGCACCCATAGTGTTTTCATAATATGCATTTCCCATGAACTTTCCAAGGTCCCGTGATAGTTATGTGTGTTTGTATATACTGTTTATCAAATGTCTTTCCAAAAGCCCTATGTTTATGTTCATGGGAACCAGAATTAAGTGGTACAATAAATTCTTTAGCACAAGTAACAGAGATGCAAACTGAACAAAGAACTGATTTTCTGGATACAAATTTACTTTCATTGCTTGAGGGTGTCTGTAAATCATAGAGAAAGAACTAAAGTTTTATCTGTTTACCATGAATATGAGTTGTAGGCCACTTAAGTCTAATGTCGGTTAACCAAGGAAAACCTGCTAAATATCCCTAAATGAGTAAACGTCTTTCTATCCTGTTTCTTCCTAGGCAGAAAATTCAAAGGGGAAAAGTTTTGTTTCAGATGTTGTGTCATTTAACCAAATACTTTGGATATTTACTATGTATACAACAATGGATTACACTAGGTGCTATTGTTGTTAGTCTTTTCCATCAACAGAGTACAAAGAGAGAATGAATTCTAGAAATACGCATTAAAAATAGGAGCAAATCCTCAGCAAGTGAACATTTTATACCAGAAAAGTACATTTAATTGGGGGGAAAAAAGAGACAAACGTAAAAAAAAAGGAAGATGATTATTATTATTATTATTATTATTATTTTGTTTTTGGAGAGTTTTTTGCTATAGAGCACATGCGCTCACCAGAAAGACAGAGAGACATAGAGAGATAGAAAGCGAGAAATCACCCCCCGGGGGGGATGGACACGCCGCAATCCCTTCTCCTCCATTCTCCTCTCAGGATCCTGGGCATGCACGCACATGCACCCAGTGAGAGCTTAAGCCCCTGGGTCTGGGACTCGAACTACAGTTGGCTACATGGGAGTCCAGCGACATAGCCATTATGCTAACAAGGAAATTATTTAACATAATGGTTGAGAACAGCCAGAATCAGCCAGGATTAAATTCTAGATCTGCCATTAATCTTCTGTTTAGCATTGGTCAACTCACCTATTATTCCTGAGTCTCAATTTTTGTAACTGAGAAATGGATATCTAATAAGATTTTTGCTATTGAGTTGTTCTAAGAAAGAAATCAGTAAGATAGTAGGTGAATAGTACCTGGAAATATCAGGAATAGGTGAGGAGAATTTGTAAGTTTCTGAAGAGAATAAAATTAAAGTACAAGTTTATTTTTTTTTGCAAAAGATTTTTGAAATCCATGCATAGTTTTTCATATAGGCATTTTCTGTGAACTTTTTGAAGACCTCGCCCTCCTACAAAATAACATTCAGATGGTAGCTATACTTCTACTACTACTGCTATGATTATTGTTACATTTAATGACATCTTCTAAGATAAAGTGAATCTCAAGTGAAATCTGGGAGATACAGATGGTTACAAGAACGACGTGTTGAAACCAAGAATGCAGTTTCTTTTTCTTCTTGGTTTTTGCTGTGGGGAGCTTGCACTTGCTAGAGAGGGATAGAGAGAGACAGAAAGAGAGGGAAAGTGAGAAATCACTCCAAGGGGATTGACACACTGTAATCCCTTCTCCTCTACTCTCCTCTTGGAATTTTGGGCACGTATGCACACACACCCAGGGTCATTTTCAAGCTGCCAGGTCTGGGACTAGAATCATTAAGTCAGCTATGTGTGATCTAGCACCTTAATCACCACATCACCTGCTCGACCTGCAGTTTTTAATCTAATCTCTGACAAAGACTCAGAAGCAGGTTCTCAGTCTTGGAGTCTGAGAACTCCAAGGAGAATGCTACATTTTTCCCTCATGTCCATCATTCCTCATGTCCTTCTTCCTCATGTCCATCATTCTTAAATATCTCCATTTATAACCAATACCATGCTATTCTGAGAACCCCTAGGTCCTCTCTGTCATGGGAGACCTGGTCAGCAAGTAGTTGCTATTGGATGAGAGTGTGAGATTCTCACCCAAACTATGACCTCTGTGGCAGCGCTCATTTCCTTTTTAGGAGAGAATTTAGCCCCATGATTCTATAAAAGGATTGCATCTGTTATAGAAACTCATATTTTAAGGTCTTCATATGTATGTTTGTGTATATATGTGTATATATATATATATATATATATATATATATATATACACGCACACATATAAATACACACATACATATATATGCATACATGCACACATACTTTTTTCTGTTTTTTTAATTTCATTTTATTTTATGATTTCTTATTCACATTTAATTGCCATACATCTCTATAGCACACAATGTGGTTTTTCTAAGTATCTATGCAGTCTGTGATAATCAAATCAAGCATATTATCATATACATCATTTTCAACAGAGAATTATACATTCTTATGCCTGTTAAGTATTCCTTCCCTGAATCCCTTCTACCTACCACCTACTATTTGTTTAGTATGTTTTATATTTAATAAAATGGTTATATTTAAAACCCCTTTCTCTTGGTCAATAAAACTAGCATTTTTTCCTATCATAGAATGGTCAAATGAAGAATGTATTCATTTAACTTGATCACACTGGTTTTCTTACAGATTTTTTTTTAACTGAAACCAGTGTGAATACTGAATGCATAACCTATGATAAAACAAAGATAATACAAACTTTTAAGTTTAAACCTGGTAAATCCAATTTCTCTTCCTACATTTGAATTAAACTTCAAGAATAGCCTAATCCACAGTTGGAGATGTGTAGTACACATGCAGAATTTCCTGATAGCCTTGCTGAATTTAGTATTTCAGTGGGAAATTTTCATATTTTAGTGTGTTCCAGTTTTTTGGCGGACACTCAAATATCTGCCACAATGGAAGGAAAAGGAGCAGGGTCAAGGATCAAGAGGTTTGGAATATGAAGTAAGAGGCCCAGGGTTTTGGCTGCAGTTTGTCACTTGGCAAATCTGTGTGACCAAAGAAAGGCAAAGGCTCTACCTTCCCAGATTTGAGTTTGCTCACTGTATGACATTGCGAGATTGTACAACACAAACCGTCACTTACAGCTGTAGCATTGTGATATTCACAGTGCTCCCTCAGATGTTTTGTACCTACTATGAAAATGTTGCATTTGTAGTGGAGAACAATAGGAGTTTACTACTGAGATGATTTTTACTTTGGGCAATTATAATTAAAGTTCATTGAATGCTTATTGTGTAAGGTATTAGGGAAAGCATCATGCAAATATTACCTTGGTTAAATTAATTATTTTTTAAAAAGATTTATTTATTTACTTATTCATTCATTCCTTTATTTTAATTTGACCAGAGAGAGACACAGACTGAGAGAGAGAGAGAGGAAAGTGAGAAAGCAAGCCACCAGGTCCAGGACTCCAATCGTGGTCAGCCATATGGGAGTGTCCAGCGCCTTAACCACCACGCCACCTGCTGGTCCCATGGTTAAATTAATTCTAACAACAATACTTAGAGATGATTATTATCATAATGTTGGTTTCTTTTTAACGAGAGAGGAAGGGGAAAGACAGAGATAAGTTTTTTTTTGATAGGGTCTTGGCTTCATCGGATCATCCTGCCCTAGCATCCTAATTAGCCAGGATTACAGGCAAGCACAATCACACCAGTGTGTTCAGGTTGATCTGGGAGTCAAACCCCAGCTTCCCATGCAGCTTCCAGCCTCCTAAGCAGTGGTGCTACCTGTACACCACAAATGCTGGGCCACCATTATGCTCATTTTACAGACAAGAGACAAAGGCTAATCGAAGTTAAATATAATGACACAAAGAAATAGAGGTCTACCAGTATCCATCATTTCCTTCGGTCCAGATAGTCTCTGCTTTTCATCTGTCTGCTGAGACTTCCCTTCCCAGCTGCCCTTGCAGTTAGGTGTTGTCATATGGCTATACTCTGGTCAGTGGGCGGATAGAGAGAACTGTCCTGTGGTAACTGTGAGGGATCTTCCTTAAAAGACAGTATTCTGCTTACTGTGTGCTTTTTTCTTTCTCTCTTTCTTTTCTTTTTCCTTTATCCTCCCTGAAATACAGATACAATATTGAGGTCCTAGATGCCATCTTGAACCATAAGGAGGACAGCCACATGCTCAAGATGGAAAAGACTTACTTAAGACGACTATTAGGCTGAGTTGTTATGTCTCTTTCTCTCTCTCTCTTAATTCAGTAAAAGACAGAGAGATGAGCAAAAGAGTGAGAAAGTGCCCTCCAATGGGGTGTGGCCACTGTGTAATTCCTTCTCCTTTATTTCTTCATCTCATTATGATTTGGGGCTTACATGTACACACATGCTCCCTGCATGATATTGAAGCTACTGGGGCCAAGATTTAAATTGTGTAGTCTGCCATGTGATATCTAGCTCTGATAACCATCAGGCCATGGGGGCTGGCCCCTATGCCTCTCTCCTAGTAAGCCCAGAATTTATTATGAGCAAGAGAAAAAGTTATCTAGTTTATCACACAGATATTCTTTTTTTTAAAAGAATTATTTATTTAATTTCATTTATTTTAATTTGACCAGAAAAATACAGAGTGTGAGAAAGTGAGAAAGCAAGCCACCAGGACCAGGACTCGAACGATGGTCAGCCATGTGGGAGTGTCCAGAACCTTAGCCACCACGCCCCCTGCTGATCCCCAAGGATGGATCATTCTTAATTGACATGAGTGTATTAATCAAAGTCACACAGCTAGTGAGTGGCTGAGGTTCAAATTCTGGCTGCCTGATCAGAGTGAGCACAGTGCATTGCCACAGGGTTATACTAACTCTAGGAATAAAGGCTCCTCACTCTGCAATATTTGATGTTTAAAATAAATCTACTTGATCCTGGAATACACTTGGTATTTTGTTTCTAGTTAGTCTGTCCTTCTAATTATGTTTGACTCTGGCTGACCTTAAATTGGAGTCTATATTCCAAGCCCATACACAGTTGTTGGCAAGAGGAACAGTCCCATGAAGGTCAGTTTGACCTTAAATTTTTGTTGCAGATGCTTGGACAACATAGATAATGTACATCAAAGCCCTTAAAAAATTAGATTTGCATGAAAATGATTTCCAGCTGCCTCTTTGATTTGCATTAGGAGAAATGTGCCTGAAGGACTTGCTCTATGACATCCTAGGTTCTGCATCTGCACACAAAAATTGTATTGCTGGAGGCCACGTGACCTTACCTGCATAATTCAAATAAAGCCATGTAACATTTCTTAGGTTATTTTAAATAAGTGGATTGTGGACCTCAATTATCTACATAATACCTCAAAGCTACATTTAACATTACAAATAAGATAATAATGAACTGTACTTTGCCCTTGAAGATGATGGTATCAGGGCTAACAATGATCATTATTTGTAGATAATTGAGTTCACAAATCAACATCTTAAGAGAACAAATTAAAAACCTATTAAATTCATACCAGTCCACAAAGCAGAGAGGATAATTATAAATATTGATAGTATTCCAAATAGTAGGCATTGTCCTATAAAGTAGTGGAAAATCTTGTTCATGTTAGCAATCAAAAATAAAGCAAAACAAGGGGCCAATAGGTGGTGTCACATGGTGGTTAAGGCGCTAGAATTCCCACATAGCCAACCTCGGTTTGAGTCCCAGGCCTGGTGGCTTCCTTTCTTACTCTCCCTCTCTCTCTCTCTCTCACTGGCAAAAACTCATGTGAAAATGATAATAATAATTAATTAATAATTCTTAAAAAGAAAGCAAAACAAAACAATTTTAGAAAAATTTTCAGAGTAACTTTATACTGGACTTTTAGAAAAGAAATTTGGGAATTTTCTGAGAGCTTTAAAGGATGATCTAAATTAATGGAAAGGCACATTATATTCTTCTATGGGAGAGTGTGAATATTGTAAAGTGTTTACTTTGCCAAATTAATTTGTTGATTATGTCATTCTGACCAAAATTTTATTGGAATTTTATTGGCGTTAGCAAGATAATTTTAAAGTCTACTTAGAAGGATAGATTAATAAAATTAACTATGATAACTTTGAAAATTCATAATTCAGATTTTAAAGCACATTATGAAAAGAAGATAATAAAAACAGTGTGGTACATATAAAAGTATAGACAGGTCAATAGACCTTTTTTAATAGAGATTTTTGCTTTAGATCGTATGTGCTCACTGGAGAGAAAAAGAGAGACTGTGAGAGGGAAAGTGAGAAATCATCCTCTAGGCGAGATGGCCATGCCTCAATCCCTTCTCCTCCATTCTCCTCCTGAGATTTTGGGCACATACACATTGACACCCAGAGTGATTTTCAAGACACTGAGTGCGGGAGTTTGAAACGTGGTCGGCCATGTGGGAGTTTAGCAACATAACCACTACATCATCTACTGGCCCCAATAGACCTTATTATGTTTTACTCAATAAGTGATAAAGAGATAACAAAAAAATGGAAGTAATATATTATTCAATAAATTGTGTTAGAATATTCAGTTATTTGAAGCTAGCTCTTGTATATCTTTTATCACGATAAATGCTGGGTGTACTGAAAATTTGGTGTAAAATGAAAAATAAAAACCCAAAATAAGTTACCTATGTCAAGTTTCTAGATGGGAATGAATTTCTAAGAATACAAGCATAAAGACAAATGACAGAAAAGGATGAATAGATATGATTTTATAAAAATGTATAACTTTTTTGTTTGTTTTATTTTGTTTTGTTTCCAATTTGTTATAGGGCACATGAGATCACTGGAGAGAGACAAAGAGGGAGAGAGAGAAAGTGAGAAAGCATCCCCAGAGAGGATGATCATATTGCAATCCCTTCTCCTCCATGTACCTCTCAGGATTTGGGGCAAGCACATACATGTACCCAACATGTTTTCCAAGCCACCAGGTCCAGGACTTGAACCACTCAATTGGCCAGTGTAGAATCCTGCTGCCATATCCACCATACCACCTACCTGGCCCAAAACTTTATAACTTTTCCAAGTCAAACAATAACCCCAAAATTATAAGGTAAATGGGAGTCCCAATTCTGGAAGAGTGGCCTGAACAATTTATGGATAAAGCAGCATAACTGTTGAAAATTATGTTAAAAACCCACCTATTTATAGTCTCAGACAATTTTCTAAGACATATAGAAAATAAATATTTATTTTAAAAGATCTATTGAACTCATGAAAACAATGAAAGTCTATGGCATTTAACCATGACCTGCTCCCTGCCACCAATCAGCTTGATGGAAGCCTTGCTCTGGGTAGATGCACTCAAAGACAACAGCCCCCTGTCCTCTCAGCTCCCCAAGTGGCATAGCATCTTACTGGGAAGCATAGGCCACAAGCATTTCTTATTCTATGAGCTGAAGAAGCTAAGAGGCTAGAGGTCACTTCCCTACGCATAGGATAGAGACTCCCTAGTGTGGCAAGCAGAAAATACAGGGGCTCAACTTCCCTGACTCCAGCTCACTCTTTGGACAGGGATACAAGACAAGAGAGGCCAGTCAACAAGACTAGAGCCTACTATCCATCGAGTGCTCAGAAAGAAGCAGTCCGTAGAGAACTTTGAGCTATCCCTAAAGGAATCAATATTACGTAAGATAGAGTGTCTTGAAGTTCAAGCCGATGGACACTTTCGATAAAATAGCTCCCCTAAGTTAAAAGCAATAAGTAAAATCACAGATCAGCTAGTTCACCAGAGAAGACCAGGAGGGAGAGAGCCAAGAACAGCGTTCTTGGGCTCAGAAGAAATCTCAAAGACTGGCCTCAAAAATTTCCCTTCCCAAAATTTAAATGGTACAGACTGTGTAGAAAAAATGAATCAGTAGGTAATTACTGAAGCCTAGAGCTGTGTGTGATACTACATGAGATCAATGACAATAGATCAGAGAAAGAGACAGTCCCAGAGTCCTTTGGGGGTTTCAAATATTCAAGCAGTGAATTTAGTCTAAAATATTTTTGATTGGTAATTTTTCCAAATTCTTGACAAAGGCCAAAGCAGATTCTCTCTGAAAGTATGTACCTTTTCCCTAGTCTCAATGGATTCCCAAAAGTAATTTTTCAAAGAGACTGAGCGTCTCATAATCAAGCAATGACAAAGCATGTCTAGTGTTCAGATCCAGGTTTCTAAATACAAGAGTATTTCAAAAAGTTTATGAAAAAAAGAACAGAGAAGTCATCCTAAAAGGCTTTCTGTCAGTTTAAATTGGGAAAATTTTGAATATCAAAATGATTACTGACAGTAATAAATTATAGTACATTAAAAAGAATAGGAGTCTGTGATGATACTGAAAAATATAAATTGGTTAATAAAGTGAGAAAGAAGCCTTTAGTTTTGTTAATTTTTTTGTATTATGTCACATGCCAGATAAAAATTAGTAATATGGAAGGAATGACACAATTAGAAAACTGCCATTTTCCCAACATCATAAAAATAATTAATTTGGGCAAGAATCATCATTGGAACCTAAACTACTGAATGTCTTATGTAATCAGACTCTTAGTCCCAGAGCATCTTCCTACAGATTATTTATTTATTTATTTGTAGAGGGTTTTTCCTTAGGGCATGTATGCTTACAGGGAGAGAGACAGACAGAGACAGAGACAGAGACAGTGAGAGGGAAAGTAAGAATTCACTCTCCAGGGGAAATATCCATGCCACAATCTCTTCTCCAATCTCCTTCCAGGATCTCAAGTGCCCACACATACATACCCTCCGGTGTGATTTTCAGGCCAGCAGGTCCAGGACTCAAACCATGGTTGGACATGTGGGAGTCCAGTGACATACTGCTATGTCTTCTTCTGGCCCTCAAATTATTCATTAACTAGAAAGTTACAAATCGTCCTTATAGGTTGGAGAAAATTCCCAAACACCACTTAACCAAGTGATTAAAGTTTACAACAATAAAAATGGGACCAAGTGAACTCATGTGATTGGTAAAGGACACAATTCACTTAAGTCGTAGTCATTTTTTTTCTTTTTAAAAATTTATTAATTAGAAAGTTACAAATGGTCCTTATAGGTTGGAGAAAATTCCTAAACACCACTTAACCAAGTGATTAAAGTTTATAACAATAAAAATGGGACCAAGTGAACTCATCTGATTGGTAAAGGACATAATTCACTTATGTTGTACTCATTTTTTTTCTTTTTAAAAATTTTTATTATTATATTCTTGTCTATATTACATTGAATCACATATAACTTTGTTATTACTATTATTATTATTCCAATTATTTTTTAAATATTCAATCACTATTTATCCTTTTGCTTGTAAAATGACTTTACCCAACATGAAATATTTCTCAGACCAGTCCAGTTGAGAATATGATATGTGTCATCATCAACAGGTAATAAACCATTTCTGTGACCCATTAATGTCATTTCTCTCTATTTGTTCTCTTGCTATGCTTCTCTATACTCTTCTCTCACCCCGTTCCACATTGTCTTCATCATCGCTAACTATTTTCACTGCTTTTATGCCCTCCAATATTTTAATCTCTATCATAAAGTGTGGATAGTCTGTATATATTAAGTGGATAAATACAATATTTTCCTTTGATATACTGCCTTGCTTCACTCAACAATAGATCCTCCATATCTTACCACTTTCTATCAAATGCCAGGGTCTTCTTGTTCTTTATGGCTGAGTAGTATTCCATAGAGTATATGTGCCACACTTTTTCAATTCGTTCATCAGTTTGGGTTGGTTCCATGTCTTGGCGATTGTGAATAATGCTGCAATAAACATTGATGTGCTAGCGCTTTTCTGACTGAGCATTCTCCTGTCCTTTGGGTAGACACCCGGAAGTGGGATTGCTGGATCAAATGGTAGTTCCATTTGTAGATCTTTGAGGAACCTCCATATTGTTACTCACAGTGGCTGAACCATTTTACATTCCCACCAATAGTGTAGGAGAGTTCCCTTTTCACCGCCTCCCTGCCAAGACTTATCACTTTTTATATTTTTAATCTTTGCCATTCTGACAGGGGTTAGGTGGTATCTCATTGTGGTTTTAATCTGCATCTCCCTTATGATGAGGGATGTAGAGAATTTACTCATATGCTTTTTGGCTGTTCATATATCTTCCTTAGAGAGATTTTGTTCAGCTCATTTTCCCATCTTTTAATTGGGTTAAATTTTTTTTTTTCTTAAGGCATTTGAGTTCCTTATGCATTCTGGTTATCAGTCCCTTACAAAAATATTCTCCCATTCTGAGGCTTGTCTATTCACACTTGTTACTGTGTCCTTTGCTGTGTAGAAACCTTAGTCTGATATAGTCCCACTTGTCTATTTGGGAGTCTTATTTAAGACTGTGCTTTGGGAGTCTTATTTAAGAAGTCTTTCCCTGCGTACTCCAATGTCGCCCAGAGTTTTCCCAGTATTTTCCACCAGTAGTTTTATACTTTGAGGTCTTAGGTTCAGATCTTTGATCCATTCTGAGTAGACCTTTTTTTTTTTTTTTTTTTTTTGAGACGTTTTCTCTATAGGGCGTGTGCGCTTGCCAGACAGACAGAGAGAGACAGAGAGATAGAAAGCGAGAAATCACCCCCCGGCGGGGATGGCCACACTGCAATCCCTTCTCCTCCATTCGGGATCTTGGGCACACAAGCATATGCGCCCGGCATGAGTTTAAGCCACCTGGTTTGGGACTCGAACCCCAGTCGACTACATGGGAGTCCAGCGACATAGCCATTATGCTAACTGCTGGTCCCCTGAGTAGACTTTTGTTAATGGTGAAAGATGGGGTTCATTTTTATCTTTCTGAAGGTAGATACCCAGTTTTTCCAGCATCATTTACTAAAGGGGTTTTTCCTTTTCCCAATGGATTGACTGACATCCTTTGTCAAAAATCAGTTGGCTGTAAGCTTTGGGGTTTATTTCTGGGGTCTCTAGTCTATTCTATTCATCCGTCTTTCTGTTTTTGTGCCGATACCATGCTGTTTTGATAATCACAACTTTATAATATATCTTGGGTTCAGGGAGTGTTATGACTCCCACTCCACTCTTCTCACGCAGGATTGCTTTGGCAATATGAGGTCTTTTATGATTCCAGACAAATTCTATGATTGCCTTTTCTAGATCTGTGAAGAATATCTCTGGTATTTTGATTGGAATTGCATTAAATATGTATATTAATTTGAGTAGAATTGCCATTTTGATTATGTTAATTTTTCCAATCCAGGAACATGGGATGTCCTTCCACTTTTTTATGTTCTTATCAATATCTTTTGAAAGATTTTCATAGTTTTCTTTGTAAATGTCTTTGACTTCTTTAGCTAGGTTTATCCCTAAGTATCTTACACATTTTTGTGACTATGGTGAAAGGGATTCTTTTCTTCAGCTCTACTTCATTCAACTTGCTGTTCATATACAGAAATGCAATAGATTTTTGGATGTCGATTTTGTATCCTGCCACTTTACTGCGTTCACTTATTACTTTGAGAAGTTTTTTCATGGAAACTTTTGGGTCTTCTAAGTATATCATCATGACTTATGTCATACTCTTGAAAAAAAATACATAATGTGAAATCCGTCAAGAAAAAACAATCAAACGAAGGCAAATGAAGGGACATTCAACAGCACAATTAGATTGTACTCTCCTGTGAATTCTGCTTCCCCCTCATCTTTCCCATTCAATAAGTCATCTGCTTCTGCTGATTTCATCTCCTAAGTATTGCTAGAATCCATTCACTACTCTCCATTCTCTCAGTTACATCATGTCCCCTAATTGCTAAAACAGTTGCTGACTGTGTTTTTCTTGAATCCTTGGTTCACAGGTTAGCCTGAGTGATCTGTCTATAGTATAAATCTAGACATGCTACTTTCCTGCTTAAAAAGGTTTCTGTGCCTTATAAAAAATGAATTAAAAAATAAAAATAAGAGGTTTCTGTGGCTTTCAGTGTTTTTAGGATAAATGCAGACACAAATCTGTTTAATAAAGCACCTCTGCTCTGGCCCTTGCTTTGCCTTTTAGCTGTATCCTTTGATATTTCACCACTGCCAACACTGTGTTCTTATAATATTCTTATAATTTGCCACTTATCTCCGTGTCCAGATTGAGATATGGTCTGCTTTCTGCAGGCTTTTATCCATGCCTAGAATTTTTTCTCTTTCTGCATTTCTTGCTCCACTACTCTTCCTTTGAGATAAACTCTCATTCATACTTCAAGTTTTAGCTTATATAGGATTTACTTCTGAAAATGTTTCTTGTACCTCCATCTCTACTCCACTCAAGTCTAAATTACTCCTTCTGTGTGATTCTCATATACCCCATCTCACTTTTTATTATACTGCATTGTAATCTCTTGTTTAAAAATCTAGCTCCTTTGAGAATCTGCAAGCCTCACAGAGGCAGGCACTAAATCTCTCTTGTCACTAGTTCCCACCACGATGTCTGGGACATAGTGCAAGTTCAATCAGCCTTGAGCCAGCCCTGTGGTCTGCTGGTTAATGAAGCTAGTGCTCTCATGGCCAACCATATGGTTGAAGTCCTAGATCTGGTAGCTTGAGAAACATGCCAGGCACATGTTTGTGCATACTCCAGATCCCAACAGGATGGAGAATTGGAAGAGAAGGGTTTCTGGAGAAGGGAGTAAAAGCATGCCCTTTACTGGGAGCATGATTTTTTGGAGGGTGGGTGTTCTCTCTCTCTCTCTCCTTTACTATCTCTCTGGCAAGCACACATATCCTCTAGCAAAAATTTATTTTAGACAAGGAATTTAATCAACCCCCCACACACACATACACACACACGCACACTTCTTGATTAACTGAATAAAGCATATAATTCTAGTGGGAGGAGAAAATGAGGAACTTTACAATATAGTAAATCTACCAAATGATAATACTTAAATGTCAAAGAGTAACTTTCTGAATTTCCTATTAAGAAAGGATTACCTATGCTCAATTCTGACTTTCTAAATACATTTTCCAGTAAAAGGAACCTGGGTGTCTTTGAGAAGTGGTTGATTACAGGATTGGAACAGGAAAATATAAAATGAGCCTTAAACATATTATAAATTATGAATGCAAGAAAGTGCTGAAAAGATAATAGATTCAGATTTGAAAGGACACAGAGGTCAACTGAAGGAGATGCAAATGGCCAAAGGTAGAATCATTTTTGCAGCCAAATAAATAAATAAACACTATCAAATTATACCCAAAAGATAAGAGAAATACAAATCCATACTGATACAAATTAATTTAATAAATATATACATGAGGAGAAGATACAACTCTTCCTTACAGAATATTTTTACTAGTAAACATTGAAGAAATAAGGGAAATAGACATTAGGTGAACATTATAATAATAATAGTTGCAGGCAAGTATCATTAATAGATCATAAAATTAATGGTTAGATGTTTGGGGGAGTCACATACTTGTCTAGCCTCAAAATATTTCCCCCATGATATTGATTAATTACAGTGTGAAAAATAGTTACCTAGCAGATAATAGCTCAACCAAAAATTTAAAGTTACTGACCAGTAATAATGTATCCTGTGCAGAATCTGTCAAGGTTGTAGCTGATTCTAGCCTTCGCAGTAGAATCTGCTGTAGAGTTTATTGTGCGGGATACATTTCTAATTATTGTCTCATTTATATTTACTCCAAGTCATAGAAAGAAGAACCAAACAAATAATGCTGGTAGATAAGGGTTGTTACCTTGCACTATTTTCTTTAACTTATGATATAGTTTAAAAGGGATGGACCAAAGTTCTATTTTGGACTGATTGTAAAATAACAAAGGTACCATTAAAATGTTTAACCCATATTATCTTTTCGTTTTCTAGCCAACAAGGCATGAGCTTTCCCATGCATAGGACTGGCCACAAAATCTATCACAATTGTAAGTATAACCCATGGGTGCATACAAAATCTCATTTCCAGTTCTATTGCTCATGGATACACTACTTAGAATGGTAGAATTCAGTTTCTAGCCAAGGACATGAGGTGGAGTCACTGCACCTTAAAAGAGTACTTAGTACCCTAGCACATATGTAAACTTGCAAGAAATCCCATTTAGGCTTTTGGTACAAACCTATCTTGGATATACTTGAAACTTATGATTAGGTTAAGTTGAATCAGGGAGTAAGAACAAGGGGAACTGGCCTCTAACTGCCAAAAAGGGACCAGTAGTACAATTTGAACAATAGTTGTATTAGGGATATTGCTAAAGTTAGACACTGGTTGGGTTAAAGGATTTCTCAGGTCATGTAAAGACTTGGGTTTGACACGGTAGATTCAACTACATCAAGTCACCTTCAGAAGCACTGATCACAATGTTCAAATTTACTGTGTTATCCTGCCAAGTGAAAGAGGTAGGCATAAACAAGAAAAAAATATTAAGAGGTCCACGCTTTATAATGGCAGAGAAGTCTGAACCTATGATCCTGGAAAAATCATTCCTGTCCAGGATGCTATCTGCTTCTGGGGAGAAATTTACCTACTTAGCTTAATTTATAGTGTCCAATGGGTATACAGTTTCAAGGATCTGACATGGTCATTTTGAGTTTCAAATTAGGGACTTAGGGGGACCAGCAGTTAGTGTAATGGCTGTGTCGCTGGATTCCCACATAGTTGATCACGGTTCGAGTCCTGGACCCGGTGGCTTAAACTCACGCCAGGCGCATGTGCGTGTGTGCCCAAGATCCCAAGAGGAGAATGGAGGAGAAGGGATTGCGGCGTGGACATCCCCCCTGGGGGGTGATTTCTCACTTTCTATCTCTCTGTCTCTCTCTGTCTGTCTGGCGAGTGCACGCGCTCTATAGCAAAAACCTCTCAAAAAAAAGAAAAAAAAATTAGGGACTTAGGGTTCCAGATCCCAATGTTTAGCTGCACTGGGAGTAGTGAGAAGAACTTGATATGGTTCTAAATGGTGATGGGTTGGATTGTGCTCAGTCAGTGGATCATGGAAAGCTTCTGTTCCCTGGTGAAAATACACTTAGGCACAATGTATTAAGATCTTACACTATGTAGTCACGTCGGAGTTTAGGAAAGTGAGAGATGCTTGAGTTTCCATTATTGGGGGCTTGGTCTTCCAGTGACTATTTCATGAGAGGTCAACATATTTTCCAGTGGGAGGTAGATCTGATTGTCATCTACATACAATACCTTTGACTAAGGCAATTCAGTCAATTCAGTTAGCTTTGCTTAATGTTACTATATTTTTACTACCTTTCTTAACTGTTTATGACTTGTCCAATGAAGCAAATACTTTGATTGCTAGAAGTTTCTCTTGGAATACTTATGAATAGACACACATTTTAAAATACCACTTACCTGCTATCTTCATATTGGCCTTCCTACATGGAAAAACTTCTATACAAGCAGAAAGCACAGATTGAAAATAGTAACTAGGCCCAGCCTAGTGCACAATTGAGAGCAAACTTAACTGCAGTGCTGGAAGCCACATGGCCAAGCACAGGTTCAGATTGACAGTGGTCTGAGAACATGCCAGGCACATGCATATATACAAGATCCTGACAAACTGGAGGACTGGGCAAAGAGGATTATAGCATGATGAGAACCTGTCAAGGGAGCTTCTCTCTCTCCTGTACACTTGCACATACTCTATACCATAGATTTTAAAAACTGGCAATTGATGAAATCCTTCAATAATGTTCAAATGGCTCATCAGGTAGCAGAAATAAACTTGGAGTTTTGATCGTCTTCCCAGTATTATGGGTTGACCAACAAAATATTGGTTATAAACCATTTTGGCAATTGTAGAATAATTGCCACATCAATATTTTTCCATAATTTGGACCATTTATCCCTTACTTAATGAGTCACAAAGTGCAGAGTTTTTAATGAAAGCTTCAAGGACTCAGAGAGGATCAGGTGGTTGTCCAGGCGCTCGTAAGTCTGGCGCTTAATACTGAATTTAACTTAATGATTTTATTAACATATATAAGATCCATGAGGGGAAGCATGAGATAAAAAAAAAAATTAATAAGGCTTCCTGAACTTTATTTAGGCTTTGCGGAAATAAGATGATTAAGTGTGTGTATGCGTTTTGTGTGTGTGTGTGTGTGTGTGTGTGTGTGTGTGTGTGATAGTCCATATTAAAGGGGGTCCACTTTTCAGCATTTCTTCTAACCGGGGGAACAGAAATACTAAATGGGTGAATATCCTGCTTATATAAAGCCTTCCCCTGGCTTGTATATGAAGCATATTAACTGCTTTGTATAGGGTATTCCATTTTGACATTTATAGGTGGAGACAGGCAGTCCCCCTTCTCAGGGTAAATATCCTTTACAATGGCTTTTATCCAGTGCAGTAGGTTGGTTCTTCCTTCAGAAATAACCTTCTGTGTGTCTGGATCACAAATAATCACCTGGTATTGTCCCATAGTTAGTTGTGAATTCTGCATCAACCCAGACATGGTTTTCCACTCTGCAGCACTTAAAACCAAAGACACTACTCCAAAATTAGTTACTCTCAGAGTCCCTTTTAGTAAAGGTTCTTCAGGAAGCTGGTAATAATGATCTATGAAATCTTTGAAACATTCTTTTTCATTGTATATATGTAATTTCAATAGTTTCTTGGTTTTACTGTTCTCCCACATTGACTAACTTAGTAACATAGGTCTTAAAAGTACTTTCTACTGGCTGTGCATAATTTTTCCCTTAAGGGGTGGGTTTGAGGCTGGTGGCCAAAGCTTAGACAGACTGTTATTTGAGCTACCATCAAGGTAGACCCAACTATTCTTTTTTTTTCTTTTCAGCTATTATAGATAATGATAACTATGGGATTACATATTTTACTTTTTTCTAATTAGTTTGAATTTCCTTTTCATCCAGTGAACCTACTCCAGGAATTAGACCCATTTCTAAATTCTACCAGTAATTTTATCTTTAGTGACTGACTGCAGTACAGATGTTTTTCCATCCCATAATGACCACAGGACCATCCAGGAGTCAAAGGTTCCTCTTTTCCCACCCTTTCATACTTTTTCTTACCAAACCACATATTTCCATGAGCCAGAGTCATTCTAGAGAATTCTGATTCTTCAAGTAGTTTGGTAGTGGGCACCAGCTAGGTGACCTTCAGTTCAGTTTCATTCAGGCACTATTTATCTCAAGATAGCATCAGATCCCACACATTGAGGGTTCAGTCCCACAAGAAACCCTCCCAATTCCAGAGCCCATCTCATCCTCCAACTTGTTTTACTTGTGCTTCTGATTCACCAGCTATAGATTGGGGTTTCCATCACTGCTTCTTGGGTGTAATTAATTTGCTAGCCTGGCTCACAAAACTCAGGGGAATACTTTACTTATGTTCACTGATTTATTATAAAGAATAGATAAAATAATACAAATGAAAAGCTGTGTAGAGCATGGCATGTAGGAAAAGGCTTAGAATTTTCATGCCTTTTAAGGTGTACTATCTCCACATGTTTGGCTATCCAGAAGCTCTTTTAATCAAGTCCTTCAATGTACCCCTGAGCAAACCATTTTATCTATGTTCAGACTTTCTTATTATGGCCACATAGCTCTGTTACCTTCATAAAGGCTCACCTATTTAGTAAGCGTAACCATCTACTTAACCCAGTTCAATTCTGTCAACCTATTCCAACTGAGACCTCACTTAGAGGACTCAGTCCTGTTTCTGTTGTAACTGTATAAGATCATATGTTCTCTCAAAGCACAATTAATGTTGAATATGAAAGCCAAACAGATTAAGGGCTCAGTGCAAAAGGAGTGGAGTCTGACACTAAAGAAATGTACTCACAGTCACCAGGGCTCGACGAAGAAGACAGGGAGCCTCACAAGGGGTCAGTGGTGTCTTCTTTTCTGCATTCCTCAAGGGGTCTTGGGAGCTGCCAAGCTTTTTGGGTCCCTTCATGGTTGCCAAAACTGTTAAATGACAAAATTATAACAACTTTAATTATGTAGATTTTAAGTGGGATTCTAGAATTGGGCAACAGTTCAAACCAAACATGATTCAGAATACTTTTCCTCATTGAACGTGTTCATTACATTTATAGCCAGGGAGCTATCTACAGAAAATGGAAGTAAGATATAGAGACAACTTGACTGGTTATGATTGGTTACAACTTAATATTTGCCTTATATAATCACTGAACAGTTTGCTACCTGTGGTTGAAGGTACTGTGATTGGCTGAAATTCAGTTACTTGTTACAAGAGTAGTTAGAGTCTAACCTAACACATCATGTTGGGTTGGAGTTCATTATGTAAGGAGAAAACTTTAGGCCAAACTTAAAATATATATAAAGGCAGCTTTAGCAGTATCAAAATGTCCTTCTCATTTTCTGAATTAAAATGCACCCTTCAAGGTGTCTATTATTTTCTGAGAAGTCTAACAACCTTTTAAAGAAGTCATTTATGGTTTTCTCTCTTCTCCATAGAGTGTACTAAAACCCATGGTTTACATAATCTAGGTCATCTGTTGGTTCTTCTACCATGTAATGTTATTGTAGTGTATCGGTTCTCCAAATTTGGTCAGGGTTGGAAGGCTTAGAGTGGTGCTTGCCTCTGAGCTTATTATAGCTTCTGGGGTACAAAAAACCCTTCATTTCCAGATCCACTGGACTCATGGAACCTTTGATCATCTGAAGTTTTCTTGGGTAGAATGGTGAGTGCCAGTGAGGTTACATATGATATAATAAGTAAGTGTTCCAATTTCTCCCCACTCTCTGCTAAGCTATCACCTCTTAGGAAAGGCCCTTATAAAGGGCGGGGTCACTTGCCTCAGCACCACCTTCAACTTCTCTTCTTTGCCAGGTTGTGTGTGTGTGTGTGTGTGTGTGTGTGTGTGTGTGTATTGATAGTGGTGGTGACAGGGTTATTTAGAGTTGGGCTCTGCTCAGATGAAACTAAAAAGTCAATCAAGTGCTCCCTGGGGGATAAAATTCCAGAGCCCCAAACACCAAGCTATCCTGGTGAGGAAAGTTAATTTCAAATTTTAACTTAATTTCAAATTATAATATAAACTCTAGCATGCACAAAGGAGAGAGAATAACAAACAACATCTAAAATATTAATATTTGCTTTAGATTCCTTTAGTAGAAAATTTCCTAGTGAGTTATTTTGCTAATAAGTGAACAAACATCAGCAAAACATGAAGTAATTAAATTACAAAGCATCGCTTTGTCATAGTAACTTTTCTCTTCATTCACATGATTTCACTTTATTCTCATGTGGTTTTAAAAAAATAAGAAAAAAAATATCACATTCAAGAAAAATTGGATTAAGCAATACTTTGAAACCATTATACTTGCGACAATTTGAAAATCATAAACAATATTTCTTTTCAAAATAATATTAAGTCAGAGTTTTTATATTTACCTTCCTCTTAATTAATGAGTGTCTAAAATTTTTTTCACCAAAATCCAGGGGCTGCAGTTTCTTTTTATGATTCACTTCCTGTACCTTACAAGCTCTGAAGAGGTTATTTGAATTTATAATATTTTACTCATAGAAAAAAACTGCATGTCGCAATTTATTCAGGGACCAGTGTCATTTTACCCGCATGTCTCCTGCATTTGGGGAAATAGGGTGTCCCCTCTGAGGAGCAGTTTAAAAGGCAGCCCAGGAATGAGATGGAGCACATTTCAATCTTTTCCCCTAAGTGAATTAGTCAAATAAGTTTACTCACCAAAATATGATCAACTTCATCCAACACCTTGTTCTGATATTTTAAAGTTGATTGACCATTAATTTGACCATGATGACTGGCTGCACTTCATTGAAATGATTAATGTGTGTGGATTTGGGGAAGGCCACAGTGCTGCAGTTCCGGCTCTCAGATGCAGCGAGGGAAGCGTTGGTCAGAGGCCATCAATACACCTTGGAGAATTCTCTCAGTGGCTTAAGTACAAGAAAGAGAACCTTTCTTTGAGATTGATGAAAATAAGAAGAGTGATTGCCTAAACCCACAGTTCTTGGCTGAGTATTTCCTGGAGCAAAATCTTAATTTGAATTCAAATCTGTTTCCTTTTAAGTCCAGAATCAGGGTGACTGTAAAGGTTACCACATAGCTGACTAACTTCTCTGAATTTTGTAAGGGCAGGGATTTCTTGGACTCCTTTCACATGATTTGTACAACTTGACCTTCATTTACAAAACCCATGTAATACTCACATGACGATTGATTTTATGTATCAACTTGTCAACTGGGGCAGTTGGTTGGTCAAACTCTAGTCTAGATGTTGCAGCGACAGTATTGTGTAAATGTGATTAATATTTATGATCAGTTCAATCGATTGATCTTAGCGAGAGAGATTACCCTCTATAATAAGGTCAGCCTCATCTAAGCAGATGAAACCTTAAGAGTAAACACTGAGGTTCTCTAAAGAAGAAAGAATTCTGCCTCAACACTGTTTACATAGAAACTTTGCTTGATTTTCCACCTGCTGGCCTGCCACTCCCATAGTTATATGAACCAATTCCTTGAAATAAAGTTCTTTGGTAGATTAGATGGATGGGGAACCAGCAGTTAGCATAATGGCTATGTCGCTGGACTCCCACATAGTCGACCGCGGTTCGCGTCCCAGACCCGGTGGCTTAAAACTTACACCGGGTGCGTGTGCGTGCGTGCCCAAGATCCCCAGAGAAGAATGGAGGAGAAGGGATTGAAGCGTGGCCATCCCCCCTGGGGGGTGATTTCTCGTTTTCTGTCTCTATGTCTCTCTCTGTCTGTCTGGCGAGGGCACGCACCCTATAGCAAAAAAAAAAAAACCTCTCAAAAAAATAAAAAGATCAGATGGATGGATAGATGATAGATACAGATATGGATATTCACATAGAAAGCTATTATTCATCTTGCTATACTATTAGTTCCTTTCTCTTTTGAGAATTTTAGTCAGTACAACTCACTGCACACTTCCATTTCCTCCCTCCTTCCCTCTGTTGTTTTTCTCTTCTTTCCCTCTCTCACCCTCCCTCTCTCCCTCTTTCTCTCTCACCTCCTCTCTTTCCCTTCCTATCTGTCTTCTTTTCCTCCTTCTTCATTTTCTTTATTTTATTTGAATACTCCAAAACAACAACAAAATGCCTTTGTCATCAAAAAATATTTCATTATACCCTAAAAACAAATGATTTCTATAGTCTTTTGTTGAGATTTAGTTATATACATTAAAATTTTGGAATGGGGCTAGAAAGTTACATACACTCACACATACACTTTTTAAGTTTTTTTTTTTTCTTTTTTTTGGAGAGGTTTTCGCTATGCACGTATGCTTGCCAGAAAGACAGAGAGAGAGACAGGGAGATAGAAAGCAAGAAACCACCCTCCTTCTCCTCCATTCTCCTCTTGGGATCTTGGGCATGCACGCACATGCACCTGGTGTGAGTTTAAGCCACCGGGTCCGGGACTCAAACCACGGTCGACTACATGGGAGTCCAGCAACATAGCCATTACACTAACTGCTGGTCCCTGGAGAAGTTTTTGCTATAGAGCGTGTACACTTACCAGAAAGACAGAAAGAGACAGAGAGACAGAAAGTGAGAAATTACCCCATGGAAGGGAAATTACCCCATCCCTTCTCCTCCATTCTCCTCTCGGGATCTTGGGCACGCACTCACACGCTCCCAGCATGAGTTTAAGCCACCGGGTTCGGGACTCAAACTGGGGTTGACTACATGGGAGTCCAATGACATAGCCATTACATCAACTGGGTCTTGCCATCATAATCCTCCTGTTTCTGCTTGCTAGCTAGAACTACAGACACATGTGCCATTCCCCTGGTCTTTTATATTGGACCAAGAATCAAACCCAGTCTCTCATTTGGTCTTAACCTGTGGTATACAGCATTTTAGCATCTATGCCACTGTGGTTGGGCTATTACTCATATTTTGTTTGACAGATTTTCTCAACACCACCACCATCTCATTATTTCACAGCATTAACCTAAAACATAGTACATTTGGTTCATCCCTTAAGGAGAATTGTCTTATAAACTTCCTGGTAAGAAGAGTGTAAAAAGTACACACACACACACACACACACACACACACACTTTATTTTACAATGTGTAGAACAACAAGACCCAGGTGCATTTCTCAGGTTTGAGTACAGTTGAAGGACTGCAATACTTGAGAACTTAAGTGAGAATAGGAGAGGCTGAAGCCCTTGTGATATGACCTTCAACAAGATACAAAGGAACCTCAGAAAGCTTGCAGGAAAATGAAATTAAAATATGAGTTAATTTTGGTGTAAAAAAGTTTTGAATTTTACGCACAGTCTTTCCATCATACACATTTCTATAAGCTTTTAGAAGATGCCTCATATAAGATGCTATGTATGTATGTAAAGAACCAGAGATAGCAGTATGTTCCCTTATTGAGTTTTACTTTCCTGATATTTTTTAAATGGTTATTTTTCAAAACTTCATCTCAGAAAAACTCCTTGAAGTCAAGACAAATTTTTGAAAAGATAGGATTACTTGGAAATGTGTCCAGGACTCAGGTGTTACCAAAGAGCTGTATGGATAATATGCTTGACGGTCACTTTTGTTTTGCTTGTGTTTCTAGTGTTAGTTAAAATAGCACGGAAATTAGACTCACAATGGAAATTAACTTCCCTGTTTGTAGTTTGAATAAGCTACCTCATTTCCAGAAGCATTTTCATCCTTATCAGGCTAATTTTAGAAAGTACATTTAAATGTAGAAATAGATACTTTAATCTAGAAGAGATTATTATAAACATACATTATCACAGCCAATGGCCCATATTCAACCAGGAAATGTTGCCTTTATCATTTTTGCCTCCCTTGATGCTCTATCTGAGTCAGAGTTGAATGCTTATTCAAAGCACAAATGTAGTAAATGAACCCTTCCATGGTGTCTCCGAGAAGCTTTGTACAGATCTAGAGGGATTTACAACGAAGAAGCCAGTTAGTATTCATTTACCCAATGTCAACTTATAGCACATCTACCCATCACTAAACAATCTGTTATAAGCATTTCCTTTGAGATATTTGCTACACTGGGGTTTTTGTGTTGATGTCATATGGACACAGTTTAATTTACTAAAATTTAGAGCTTTGGTGTCAGCCAAGTATATTTGCTGCTGATACATTTGAACATTTATTTTTCGTCTGTCTAAAAAACCTCAAACATTCCCATTCCCAACAGTCTAACAATAAGTACGTTAGCATGTGATACCTATGACTTCAGCTTTAAAAATTTATGGCGCCTCTATTTATTCATGTCAATTTGAAGAGTTAATGCAACTTCTTGAAAAATCGTTTAAGGGCAACATGGTAAAACATGGGTATGTCTCACAGCCGAAATGTGAGATTTGCTCATATACGAAATCAAAACGGATCATAAAACAGCCACTGAAACCTTTTGCCAATTGTCTGTAAAAAGAGACCCCTAATGACCTACAGCAGGAATATAGATGCAATGTTGTACTTTGTCTCATGCCCTGGGGAGGGTTTTGGCTTTAAGAATTTGTCTTCTTGCTGCCAAATGCGAAAGCCAAGTGCATTGCTAAAGCTTTAGACACATTTTCATCAATAAAATTTCTTATAAAACAGATCCTGCAAATGTTGAACTTATCTGCCAAATAGCCAATTAATTATTTTACATCCTTGTTGAACAATGAAATAATTTATGATGGGTAAAGATTCTACCGTCACAAATTAGTGTTCTGGAAACCACAAAGCCTAGCTTTCGATTAGCAGGAGGCATCACAACAGCAGATAAAAAGAAGTAATGCTGTGCGTTGGAAATTCTCCCCATAGAAAAATAAAAATCCCAAGAAACAATGACCCAACTAATTTAAGGGAGTTGGGTTTTCAGAAAAACAGATCCTTGTTAAAGGGAAAAGTTCAAACGCTGCTTGGATTCCTAGACTCCTTAGTCTTTCTCCCCACTGGCCCTTTCTTTTCGTAAATTGCAGCTTTTGAATTTGGAATCCGTTTGCCTACCATGCATTAGTATGTGTTAATCCCAGTTCAGACACAGTGAGTTAACTTGGTCATTGACAGTCACAATTTCCTGTATTGGGTCAATGGGGAATGGTGCTTCCAATTCTCTGTATTTTCCAGAGAAGAGGAAAACCTAAGCTTCAATAGCACTTGCACAGTTCTTCTGGTTTCTCAAGTTCAGGTCGTATGTGGCACAGAAGGAAAGGCTTTGGAGGAGACGAACTACAGATCCCACTTGGTTGATTTGAATCTTTATTCAATTCATGTGCAGATGACGATGTCAAACTGAATGGGTGATTCAATTAAATGTCATATTTGTTTACTTCATCTGGGTGAAACCAAACCTTGCAGAAAGATGTAAGAAGTAGACAGTGGGGGCATGGAATAATAAATTGTCTTTCAGGTTATAGTCAAAGGAGGAGGGAGAGTATAATCTTCATTTCTGAATAAAATTTCTGAATCTTCTGGCATCCTGGAATGTTTAAGTGAATAGAAACAGGGAGGAAAATGCATAATTTTCTGAAGTCATTTGAAATGATATAATGAGATGAAGATTGAATTGAGAAGCTTGACTGGTTTCCTTAAGAGTCTCAGTAGCTCCAGGGGCCAGCAGATAGCATGGTGGTTAAGGGCACTGGACTCCCACATGGCTAACAGTGGTTCAAGTCCCCGACCCAGTGGCTTGCTTTCTCACTTTCTCTCTCTCTCTAACTCACTCTGTCCCTCACTGGTCAAATAAATAAATAAATAAATAAATAAAGTTAAATAAAATAATTCTTTATTTAAAAAAAGTCTTGGTAGCCCCAATATTGTCAGTGCACGTCTTTAATTCCAAGTCTATAAAGACTTCAGGACAGTGAACTTGTCCCCAAAGTAAACATCCACTTTCAGCTGGTTCTGCTTGAACACGAATCCCCTGAGTTTCAGTTTGACATTGAAGTCATAGGGGTGGCTCCCATTGGAATTCTTGGAAGCCACATCTTTATATCAGAGAAAAAAAAATGGCTTTGCTTTTTCCTTTTCTACCCAGTCTAGGATGAAATCCCATCCTTTCAGAAATTTGTAAATAAAAAAATGTTGGCAGGTCTTAGTGCATGTGTTCAAAACTTGTGCCTTCTCCTGTCTCATATGAATGACATTCAGCTCTAATCCTGGGCATGTTTTCTGTCTCCATATGGCTAGCCAAGTCAAAACCACCTGCAGTACTTCTTTATAATGGACCATGACAAAGAATCCCCAGAGGAACTTTGGTGTAGCTTCCTCTGGTACCAGTTCACCATCTGGGATATCACTCTAAGATGGTCTAATATATAAAATAAATTTGTATGTATAAATAAGATAAATTAGGTGGAACATGATTTTCTGCCTTTAAGAAAAGAATTTTTACTTTACAAATGGTGTAGTCACTGACTCTCTTAATAATATACCTCATTAATACTTAATTGACATGATTTTTCTAAATCTGATTTCCAGAAAATTCTTCAGAAGAGCACTATGATGGTTCAATTGCTATTAGCATTCTTTTTTTTTAATTTATATTTTATCACATATCTCTACAGTATACATTTCTTTTTCCAGCACAAAAACCATGCATGTCAGTCAAGACAAGGATATTACTATATATATTTTGGGACTTTGTGCAAATAACAGACCAAATTGAGCTAGTAGCATTCTTTATGGAATCATCCATAAAATTTTTAAACAAGTCATTCCTTAAGATATGTTTTAAATTTAAATGTCTGAAAGACAAACAACACCCAATGTAATGATTTACATCTTACAAAAGTACTATGTTCCCAAAAAAATAAAAATATTATGAAATCTCTGATTTCTTCAAACACTATTTCCATAGTCTTAGACCATTTCTGTTTTAATCAGTTGGGGTTGCTATAACAAATGTACCATAAGTTGGGTGACTTAAATAACAAAATGATTTCTCAGAGTTCTGATGGCTGGGAAGTCCCAGACTAAGGTGCCAGAAGACACTGTGTCCGGTGATGGCCTGCTTCCTAGTTTGCAGATGACTGTCTTCTCATTGTGTCCTCAGCTGGAAAAGAGTAGAAAGAGAATCATCTCTCATATATTTCTTCATATAAGGGCCCATTCATGAGGATCTCACTTTTATGACCTAATTATCTCCCGAAGGCCTCACATTATAATACTTCTTACATTACATTGGCTTACATTAGATTTCAACATGTAAATTTGATTAGAGTTTGGGGCAGGAGCACAAATATTCAGTCCATAGTAACCTCATAGGTTGAGGAGAAGCTTTTTGGTAGAAGGAAGATTGTGCAAAAGGTGCCAATTTTCCCCTGGGTCTTGGATGTCAATCCAAGCACTACTGGTTCCCAGCTTTATTTATTTATTTATTTACTTTTCATTTGCTGGAGAGCATGTGATCTTGCCAGAGAGACACAGGAAGAGAGAAAGAAAGAGAGGGAGACCACCCCCAAATGGGATATGGCCCCTTTACAATCCCTTTTCCTCCATTACTCCATCCTGTTGGATTTGGGGCATACCTACACTCACATGTGCCGAGTGTGTTTTGGAATTTGAACTGTTCAATTGGCCATGTGGGATCTGGCTTTGTTAACCACTTAGCCACCAGGCCAGCCTTTGATTTTTATTCTGGTCTCAGTCACTTCACAGCTTTGTTCAAAGTGAATATTGTCAGTCTTTTTCATTTTAGCCATAATGGTGGGTATTGAGACACCCCATGGTAATTTATTTTATTTTATTTTTTATTTCATGTTCTTTTATACATTCAATCACTTTATTTAGCTTACAAAGTGAATATTCCAACATGTGTACATTTCTCTCTAGTCCAGTTGATAATACTATAAAATTATCTTCAAAAGATAATACCATATTTCTTTGTCCTATTAATGCTTTGCCTCTCTATTTTTCTTCTAAATGTCCTTCCTCTGACTCTACTCTTTCACCCACACCATATCTTGTATTCACAACCATTTACTGTGTTTCTATATCTTTTAGTCAATCAGTTTCAGTCATAGAGTGGACACTCAGTATATAGTAAGTGGGGACATACAATATCTCTCCTCCATAGCCTGGCTTGCTTCACTCAGCAGTAAATCTTCCATGTTAATCCACTTTCTGTCAAAAGCCAGGGTTTTGTTGTTGTTGTTGTTGTTGTTGTTGTTGTTTTTTAATGGCTGAATAGTATTCCATAGAGTATATGTGCCATAGTTTTTCAATCCATTCATGTGTTTGTGGGCATTTGGGTTGGTTCTATGTCTTAGCAATTGTGAATAATGCTGCAATAAACATCAATGTGCAAGCACTTTTCCAATTAAGAATTCTTCTGTCCTTTGGATAGATACCAAGGAGTGGAATTGCTGGATCATAAGGCAGTTTTATTTGTAGATTTTTGAGGAATCTTCAAATTGTTCTCCACAGTGGCTGGACCAATTTACATTCCCACTAATATTGCTAGAGAGTTCCCCTTTCACCACCACCCCCATCCCCCACCCCCACCCCCGCCAGCACTTATCATTTTTTGTTTCTTTAATCTTAGTCATTCTGACTGGGGTTAGGTGGTATCTCATTGTTTTGATCTGCATTTCCCTTACAATGAGGGTTGTTGGAGCATTTTTTTCTTTTTCATATGCTTTTTGGCTTTTTGAATGTCATCCTTAGAGAGTAGTTTTTTCAACTCATTCTCCCATCTTTTAATAGGGTCGATCATCTTTTTTCGTAACAGCTGCTTCAGTTCCTGTGTATTCCGGTTATCAGTCCCTTATCTGATGTAGAGTTTAAAAAAGTATTTTCCCATTCTAAGGGCTTTCGATTCACACTTATTACTGTGTTTTTTTTGCCATGCAGAAACTTCTTAGTCTGATGTAATCCCACTTGTCTATTTTGGGGATTACTGACTGTGTTTTGGGGGTCTTATTTAAGAAGTCTTTGCTTACCCGAGTGTCTCCCAGCATTCCCCTACTATTTTCCAGGAGCAATTTTATAGTTTGTGGTCTTAGGTTTAGATCTTTGATCCACCTTGCATTGATTTTTTTTTTTTTTTTTTGGAGAGATTTTCGCTATAGGGCGTGTGCGCTCGCCAGACAGACAGAGAGAGACATAGAGACAGAAAGCGAGAAATCACCCCCCAGGGGTGATGGTCACGCCACAATCCCTTCTCCTCCATTCTCCTCTCGGGATCCTGGGCATGCACGCGCACGTGCCCAGCGTGAGTTTTAAGCTACCGGGTCCGGGATGCGAACCGCGGTCTACTATGTGGGAGTCCAGCAACATAGCCATTACACTAACTGCTGGTTCCCCACCTTGCATTGATTTTTGTCAGTGGTGAGAGGTAGAGGTTCAGCTTCATCTTTCTGCAGGTGGAAATCCAGTTTTTCCAGCACATTTGCTGAAGAGGTTTTCCTTTTCTCATTGTATTGACTGGTATTCCTTGTCAAAAATCAGTTTACTGTATGTTTGGGGATTTATTTCTGGAGACTCTATTCTGTTCCATTGGTCTATCTGTCTGTTTCTGTGCCAGTACCAGGCTGTTTTGATTATCACAGCTTTGTTGTATATTTTTGGGTCTGAGAGTAAGATGCCACACACTGCACTCTTCTTGTGCAGGATTGCTTTGGCAATACGAGGTCTTTTATGATTCCAAACAAATTTTATTATCGTCTTTTCTAGATCTGTGAAGAATGTGTCTGGTACTTTGAATGGGGTTGCATTAAATATGTAGATTAATTTGGGTAGAATTGCCATTTTGATTTTATTAATTCTTTCAATCCAGGAACGTGGAATGTCCTTCCACTTTTTTTGCATCATTTTCAATTTCTTTTTTTAGCTTCTGTAGTTTGCCTTGTGGATGTCTTTAACTTCTTTGGTTAGATTTATTCCTAAGTATCTTATACTTTTTGTGGTTATGGTAAATGGAATTACTTTTTTTCAATTCTATCTCAGTCTGCCTGTTGGTTCATATATAGAAATGCTATAGATTTCTCTATGTTGATTTTGTATCTATATTCATCAGAGATATTGGTCTATAGTTTTCTTTCCTGGTCCTGTCCTTATCTGTTTTAAGGATAAGGGTGATAGAGGCTTCATAGAATGAATGAGGGAGAGGTTCACCCTTTTGAATCTTTAGAAATAACTTGAGCAGAATGAAGGTTAACTCTTCTTTGAATGTTTTGTAGAATTCAGAGATGAAGCCATCAGGGTCAGGGTCTTTCTTTGTTGGGAGGTTATTTATTACTGATTCAGTCTCCTGGATTTTATGGGCCTATTCAGACTTTCTATATCCTCCTGGCTCAATCTTGGTAGATTATATGTGTCCAGGAATTTGTCCATCTCATCCAGATTATCTTGTTTCTTGGCATATAGTTGTTCATAGTATCCTCTAATGGCATTCTGTATTTCTATTTCATCTGTTGTTATATTGCCTGCTTCATTGCAGATTTGATTCACCTGGTTCGTTTCTCTCTTCTTCTTAATAAGTCTCACTAGTGGTGCATCGATTTTATTTTTTTAAAGAACCAGCTTTTACTTTCATTTATTTTCTGTATATTGGTTTATTTTATATTGCATTTATTTCTGCTTGTATCTTTATTATTTCCTTTCTCCTGGAGTTTTTGTTGTTGTTGTTGTTGTTGCTGCTGCTTTTCCAACTCTCTGGGGCATGATGTTAGGTGATCCATTTGCCTTCTTTCTGTCTTCTTTTTATGTGCACTAATTATTATGAACTTCCCTCTTATGACTGCTTTAGCAGTGTCCCAAAGATTATGGAAACTCATGTCCTCATTGTCATTCACTTCCATGAATCTCGTGATTTCAGTCTTTATTTCTTCAGTAGTTGTGAAGTCATTCAAGAGTAGGTTATTTAGTTTCCATGTATTTGTGTATTTTTGAGAATTTCTCTTAAAATTAAGATCAAGTTTAATTCCATCATGGTCAGAGAAGATGCTTGATATAATTTCTATGCCCTTGAATCTGTAGAGGCTTGCCTTGTGCCCTATCATGTGGTCAATCTTTGTAAAGGTTCCATGTGGGAGGGTGAGAAAAAGTGTATCTCGTGGTTTTTGGGTGGGAAGTTCTATAGATGTCTGTTAAGTGCATTTGATTTATGGTATCATTTAGATCCTTCATCTCTTTACCTATTTATTGTCTAGATGATCTGTCCTGAGGGGATAGTGGGGTGTTGAGGTCTCCAACAATTGGTGTGCTGCAGTCTATCTCTGCTTTTAGATCTAACAGTCTTTCCTTCACGTATTTGGGTGCTCCTGTGTTAGGTGCATAGATGTTTATAAGCATTATATCTTCTTGATCAATTGACCCTTTTATTGCAATATAGTGCCCTTCTTTGTCTCTTCGAATAGTTTTTGTTTTAAAGGCTATTTTGTCAGAAATTAGTATCATGGCTCAAGCTCTTTTTTTGGTTCCCATTTGCATAGAAAATCTTTTTCCAATCCTTCACTTTGAGTCTCTGTATGTCTTTATCCATGAGGTGGGTTTCCTGTAAGCAACATATAGAGGGGTTCTGGTTTTTCTTTTTGTTTGTTTGTTTTTTTAATCCATTCAGTCAGTCTGTGTCTCTTGATTAGAGAATTTCATCCATTCACATTCAATGTTATTATCGATACTACCGGACTTGTCCAGACGTTTAAGTTGGCCATTGTCTTGGTTGCCTTTTATTCCATTATTTCTGGCTATTCATTCTTTAGTTTTCCTGGAACAGTATTCTCTTCTGGGTTTCTTGAAGAGCTGGTCTGGTGTTGGCAAATTCTTTAAGGTTTTGTTTGAGAAGATTTTAATCATTTTTTTTCCCCTTACGAAGGATAATCTTGAAGAATATAATAATCTTGGTTGAAATTGTTTCTCTCTTAACGTTTTCAATAAGTCTTCCCATTCTTTTCTTGCTTGCATTGCTTCTGTTGAGAGGTCTGCTGTTAGCTTAATGGAATGGCCTTTGTAAATCACTTGTCATTTCTCTCTTGCCAGTTTTAGTATCTTGTCTTTATCTGTGGTCTTTGCCCGTCTGGCTAAAATGTACCTTGGGGAAGATCTTCTTGGGTTGATTCTATTTGGGGTCATTAGTATTTCTTGACTCTGGATGTTTGAGTGCCTCTCTAGACTTGAGAAATTTTCTTCCAGGATTTTATGGAATACATTTTCCATGACCTTATTGGTTTCTTCACCTTCTGGGATACCAATTATTCAGATATTCAGATGTTTGGGTATCTAACGAAATCTAGTATTTCTCATATATTATCTTCATTTTTTTGTTGTTATTTTCTCTTTTTGGTGTTTTTTTTTTTTTTTTTTTTTTTTTTTTTTTTTTTTTTTTTTCCCTAGGTCAGAGGTTTTATCTTCTACATTGGAGATTTGATCTTCAGCATGGTCTAATCAACTTTTAATACTTTCAAGAGTGTTTTTGATTTCCTATATTACAGACTTCATCTCTAATAGTTTCATCTGATTCTTTCTTAGAGTGTCCATTTCTTCTTTGTATCATGGAAGGACTTCCTAATCTGTAGTTCATTGTCTCTTTCCTGTTCTAACTCATAGAATTTTGCCACCATAAATGTCCTAAATTCTTTCTCTGACATTTTGGTAACATCTTCTGTTTTATCAAGAGTTAGAGGGGAGTTATTGTGTTCTTTTGATGGAGACATATTTCCTGGTTTATTCAGACCTGAGGCTCTTCTCCTACTCCTAGCCATTCAGAGATTTGTTCACTTTTGAATACCTTTTGGGAAAATGTTTCTTTGCTTAGGAGCAAGTGTATTTCCCTTTTGCTGTGGACTCAATGTGTGCCAAAGTCTCTCTTCTGCTGTGTTTAGCAATGTGGTCTCTGGAGAAGCATCCTATTCAGGTGTCGAAGAGCAGTATCTCCTGTTTCGCAGGTGGTTCAGTAAAAGAGAGAATCCCAGGGAACCTTGTAAAACTAGGGAATTTCAGAACTGTGTTTCTAGACTTGTCTATTTCCTCTGGGAGTGTGGAGGGTGAGGAGGAGAGTACAATATAAGAGGGAAGAAAGTATGAAAGAGAATAAAGAATCACCGCGTGCGATTTCGCCACAGGGCAGTAGATAGAACTGGGGTGCTGCTGGCAAGCGAGCAGAGGACAGTCTGTGGGGTAGGAGGAGTAGGGAATTAACAAAAGAATGAAGAAGAGAGAAAAAAAACCTGCCTACCTTGCTGAAGGAGTGGGCTATGGGGTGGGGGAAGCTAGCTGGAGCTGGGGCTGGGCCCAGTGGTGGCCCTGCCTCAGAGCCCCTTGCTGCCCACGGGGCAGTAGATGGAACTGGGGCGCTGCTGGCCCCGATGGTAATTTTAATCTTTCTTTTTTTTCTTTTTCTTTTTTTTTTTTTTTTTAATGGTTGGTACTTTTTTGGTGTGTCTACTCTAAGAAATTGTTGCCTATCCCAAGTTTACAAAGATTTTCTCTTAAGTGTTCTTCTATAGTTTTATAGGTTTAACTTTCATGTAAAGTCTATTACATATTTTGACTTAATTTTCAGCATGGTGTAGAGTGCTTCTGCCTATGAATATTTAATTGTCCCAATGTCTCCCCTCATTGATTTACACCAATCTTTGCTGAAAATCAATTGACCACATATATGTGTAAACATGTTTTGGGACTTCCCATTCTGTACCTTTGATGTGTATATTTGTCTCTTTAACAAAACCACACTATTTTATTTACTCTTTGTAGTTAATCCTGAAATTAGGTAGAGTAAATATTTTAAATTTGTTTTTCTTTTTTCAATGTTGCTTTAGCTATTCTAGACCATCTGCATATAAATTTTAGCATCAGCTTATCAGTTTCTACAAAACAAAGTATGGGAATTTTGATGATATTGCATTAATTTATTAAAATATTGAATGGAATTGATTTGATCCCAATATTTAGTGTTCCAACGAGCATGATAAATATCTTTATTTATTTATATCTTTAATTTATATGCTCTTGGCGTTGTCTTACCTTTTGTATTACCATTTTCATACTTTTGATTGTGTGTGTGTGTATATATATATATATATATATATATATACACACATATATGTAAATTCTCACAACAGCCCATCATTACGTACAGTTAACACTGATTTAGATTTACTTACTGGTTAACCTTTCCTTTTATTCTTTTTATCTTCCTTCAGTTGCATGATCTTTCTGGAATCACTTTCTTTTTTTTTTTTTTTTTTTTTTTTGAGAGGTTTTTTTTTTTTTTTTTCGCTATAGGGCGCGTGCGCTCACCAGACAGACAGAGAGAGACATAGAGACAGAAAGCGAGAAATCACCTCCCAGGGGGGATGGTCACACCGCAATCCCTTCTCCTCCATTCTTCTCTCGGGATCTTGGGCACGCACGCACACACGCCCGGCGTGAGTTGTAAGCCACCGGGTCCGAGACGCGAACCGCGGTCTACTACGTGGGAGTCCAGCGACATAGCCATTACGCTAACTGCTGGTTCCCTGGAATCACTTTCTTATACATTATGATGTCCCTTTAGTTTTTCCTAGAGTCTGCTACTCACTAACTCTATTTTTATTTTTCTGGACATATATTTATTTTACCTTTACTTTTATTTATTTATTTTTTAAAGAATGGTTTTATTTCACTTTATTTATTTATTTTTTTTTTAATTTGACCAGAGAGTGACAGAGAGAGAGAGAGAGAGAGAGAGAGAGAGAAAGTGAAAAACCAAGCTGCAAGGTTCAGGACTCAAACTGCAGTCTGCCATGTGGGAGTCTAGTGCCCTTAACCACCATGCCACCTTGCCACCATGCCACCTTCCAGTCCCTTACCTTTACTTTTGAAGATTAATTTCAGAGGTAAAGAACTTTTTATTGTCATTCAGCTTCTGTTATCTCTGCATTTCTGTTGAGTAGTTATCTTTTGTTGCTCCTATATTGGTCACGCCCATTCCACTGCCTTTTGTTTTTTAGCAAGAAAAACCTTTTTTGAAAAAAGTTTGTTTATGTATTTATTCACAAGGAGAGGGTGAAAGAGAAAACAAGCACCCTTAATAGGTTCTCATTCTGTAATCCTTCCCCCAATCTTTCCCCATCAGCTAGGATCATGGGCATGAGTGCCCGGACTGTACAGTTGACTCTGGAACAGAACCCCAGTCTTCCATATGCACTTCAGCATTGTTGTGTATTGTGCTACTAAGTTTGTCTTTTCTCATTCATTATCAGCAGCTTTATTACATTGCATGTATACATGGTTTATTTGTGTGCATCTTTTATGATGCTCATAGTACTTCCTAATCCCATGACTTAATATCTTTCCTTAGTTTTGTAAATTACGTGACCATTATCTCTTAGATATCCTCTTTCTTCTCTCCTTCTAGGAGTCAAACTATGGTTTTTAGACGTCTTTACTGTGTTCAATGTTGTATATGCTCTTCTGTATTTTCTGTCCTTTTTGTTTTCTTGCTTCTACCTGGATATTTTAATTTCAACTGACCTTTTTTCCAGTTAAATATTCTCTCTTCTGCTAAGTCAAATCACCTTTTAAACACATCTATCAAGTTCTTATTTTCAATTATTACATATTTTTGATGCTTGCATTTAATTCTCCTTTTTTTAAAATTCTAGATTTTAGTTCTCTTATCTGTTTTGTAACTCATATGCATATATATTTTTATTTTATGTTTTTCTTATTATACTCTTTCCACATGCCTTTTGATCATATGCTGGAAAAGTTAAATGTGGTAGATTGCCCTAACCGAATCAAGAGCAAGCTGATTTATGACTATCTGGACTGAAGTTTTGTAACATTCTATCTATTTGTGATTTGTTTCTGCTCCCACAATCAAACTTCTCTTATACATTGTACATTCCAGAACTCCCAACTGAAAGCTTGGAGAGTTTGCTAAGGTCACTCTTTATTGGTAAATCCCGAAGAACAACCCTTTTCTTATTTTCACCAGGTAACTCTAGAAAACTCTGTTTTTATTGTCTTTTGTTTCACTGTTTATCCTCTAATCCAGAGTGGCATAAAGACATAAAAGATGTTTCAAAGGGAAAAATAAATAAATAAATAAATAAATAAATAAATAAATAAAAACACGGAGTGTAATTCCCTGTGTCTCCCTTTTTATTAGATCTTAATCTCTCAATTCTTGGTTTCCTTGGTAGTCCCAAATTCAAATATTTGTGTTTCTGGCTCCCTGATATTGCTCGAAACTGCTGGCTTTTCTGTCTGTAACCATCAGTCCTTTGCCTAAATTTACAGCCTATTGTTCAATACAGAGGATCTGCACATTCTTAGGGGAAAACACCTTGAACAAAGGAGTCTGACTCAGACTCCTTTGAGCTCATATCTTAACTTCCCAAATCTTCCTTTCCTTTGCTACTTACCATTGACTTCAAGGGGAATATCTTTTTCTCCCCTGTTTGATCTAGCTTTTTTAGTTCTCCTGGTCTAAAATGATGGTGTGTTGCAAACTGCTTTATCATAACTTAAGGCCAAAGTCATACTTGAGATTTCTTGTAAATGTGTGCTTGTGTTTATAAATCTGAAATGTAGTGTTTTATCCCTCCTCTGCTTCCCACAACCAAAATTATCTTATACATGAATTCGTACAAACTGCAAAGAAAAAGTTAAAAGACTGGCAATTTTAGCTTAGCCCTTGATCAGGCCAAGGTAGGCCGGGGTCCTGTCAAACATTTTCTTTCTAGTCTAACCCCACATGAATACACTACACTACCGGTGGCCCAAAATGCAGGCCATGAACACTACCTCTTTGCTGTTAATTATAACGTATATACTTTTTTAAAAATTTCTTTTTTTCTTTTTTGGGGGGAGGTTTTCGCTATAGGGCACGAGCGCTCCCCAGACATACAGAGAAAGACAGAGAGACAGAAAGCGAGAAATCACCCCCCGGGGGGATGGCCACACCACAATCCCTTCTCCTCCATTCTCCTCTCGGGATCTTGGGCATGCACGCACACGTGCCTGGCGTGAGTTTAAACCACTGGGTCTGGGACACAAACTGCGGTCAACCACATGGGAGTCCAGCAACATAGCCACTACGCCAACTGCTGGTCCCAGTACTAATTATAACTTCTGACCCTCCTTTCTCTGCCCTCAGTCTTGAGCCTACTCTATCTCTGACTCCTGATTTCTGTCCCAATGCCAGCCAAATTGCCAAATTCCTTTTCTTTACACTCTAGCTAAGTTAACCCATTTAAGTTAAGGTGTTATTAAATGGAATTAGACTAGAGTCACCCACAGACCAGGCTCTTTAGATGTTGGTAAGCTTGTTAGAAATGCAGGTTTTGGGGACCAGCAGATGCTATAATGGTTACGTTGCTGGACTCCCACGTAGTCAACCGTGGTTCCAGTCCTGGACTCAGTGGCTTAAAACTCATGCTGGGCACATGTGCATGTGTGCCCAAAATCCCGAGAGTAGAATGTAGGAGAATGTAGAATGTAGGGATTGTGACATGGCCATCCTTCCTGGGAGTGTGATTTCTCGCTTTCTGTCTCTTTGTCTCTTTCTGTCTCTCTGGCGACCACATGCGCCCTATAGCAAAAACGTCTTTTAAAATTAAAAAAAGAAAGAAAGAAATGCAGGTTTCTAGGCTTTGGCTGCAAATTTTAAGTAACAATTAGTTTGAGATGTACCAAGAATTTGTATTTTTGGTAAGTAACTTAGCACCCAAAGAACACTTTGAGGAGCATTTAGGATCTCTTACCCTGGCTCCCACCTCAGGGCCTCACAACATTCTGGTGTCAGCTGACTTCACTGGCTGTAGAGATTGTTCTGCCCAGAGCCCTGAGAAGGGACGCTAGTCAATGTGAGTTAACCAATGTGGTTTTGTGCTATTTAAGTGATCGCTACCCTCTGGAGAAAAATAATCAGAGGATTATATAGAATTATCTCCCCCCAAGGCTATGAGGACATAGGCAATTATCCACCTTAGGTGGCAGGATGGTGGATTATGTGACATTTCATCTTTGCTACTCTCTGAATATTTAGAATGTAAAGTTAAACTCTGCAACACCTGCCTTTGATTGTATGAACTATTCTTAGGCAATCTGGAAAACCCTTTCTCATCTGATACACAGTCTCCCCAACATTTTAAGCTATTATTCAGAACATTTCTATTCTTTGTTTTATACTTAAGACTGTGAGCCAAGCCAAAAAGACATTTTTGTATTCCCCTGTCTCCTCCCTACTAGTGTTGGAGAAATATCAACATGAAAGAAAAGGGGATATTATTTAGGGTGGCCTGAGGGGTAATAAGTAGGATTAATGGGATGAAATTGAGCAAAGGAAAATTTAAAGTGAACATCAGGAACATTTTCCGAAGATTGAGATCAATGATCCTGTGGAATTAAGATCCCGGGGGAGGTTGTGGGAGCCCTATTACTTGAATCAGTTCAAACTAGACTGGACCAAATATTTGAATATAATCCCACCTTGGCAGAGAGTAAACCTGCAATGGCTGGAAGATGGAAAAAGTGACCTCATAGGTCTTTTCCATCCCTGACTTCTATGAGTCACCCAACGTATGCTGTTAGCGTCACAGCCAGCCAGACCTGGGTCATTTGCTATACATTTCAGCCACAAAATCCTCAGACTCTAACTGTGCCCAGCTAAATAGCTACCTCAGCAGAGGCCGAGAGTTCCTTCAGGATTTCTGGTTAGTTTATAATCAATTAAATATCAGAAATGAATGCAGAAATCAGTCACAGAAGCAGAGGGTGGTGAGTAATTGAGTTCTTGTCCCTACTCTCTGGGAGGGTCCCCCTCAACCCTTTGCAGACTGACAGAAATATTTCCACTGCAGTTGTTTGTCATCTGTAATTCTGATTCTTGGGCTTGGCTGGCCTGTGGCTCTTGCTGGGGCAGCTACTTCCCTACCTGCTACTTAAGCTTGTCTGATGTCACAGTCCACACTAAGAGCAGGTAAGGCTGCCTCCTGCTGTCCCGGGACTGCTGGGGTCTTTTCTGCAGAGTCACTGCTCTCCTGCTGCCTTCCTGGAAAGCAGTCTCCTTTCACATCTCAGCAGGAGAACCAGCCTGTGGGAGCATGGCTTCAGGCCTGACCACTCACATGCCTCCCAGAGTACTTTTATTTTTAATGAATGATTTTATTTAACTTTATTTATTTATTTTAATTTGACTAGAGAGGAACAGAGAGAGAGAGAAAGAAGGAAAATGAGAAAGCAAGCCAGGATCTGCGACTCAAACCAAGTTCAGCCATGTGGGAGTCCAGCACCCTTCACTTCCACGTCACCTGCCGGCCCCTCAGAGCATTTTCTTAAAACATTTCTCACTTTCTCTCTGTCTCTGTGCAAGCGCACACACCCAATAGCAAAAATATCTATCTAAAAAATATTATTATTATTATTGTCAGTAGCATCTTTTCTTCAAACACAATTTTAGGAGCATACCTACTATGTATAAAAAAAGCAGAACTGCTTTGCTTTCAACAAGGAAGGGGGCCAGGATCTCCAAGAACTTTCTTCCTGGCCACCACTCTGCTTCAGCCTTCTTCCTCCAGGTTTCATTGAGGAACAGACAGAGGCCACTAGAAGGCACTTATTAGGACTTTAAATGTGTTTTCTTGCTATTTCATAGTCAGTGAAACCCACAAAAGGTGGATGAAATACTTGCTGCAGCTCTGGGACTTACAGAACGTAATGCCCAGGCATCTGCTCTAGACCTTTGTTACATACTCTCTTACTTCTCTTCTTTGATTCCACAACTCACCCTGCTGCTTGGGGCTAGAGAGTGGTTGAAGACAGCAGAAAAGGAAGATTAGCTCCTGGTGCTACAACTTAAACTTCGCACCAATTACGTGGACCTTAACCATCACGTCTGCATCCTTCTCTCTCGGACATTGCTTTTGTAACTTCAAGTCTGTCCTAAATGTGCATTACCACCTGGTTTTCCTGGGCCTATGAAGAAACATGGAGGAGGACAAACGGATATCAGCCCCAGAACTGTAGCTTTAGAAGTTCAAAAAGCATCTCCTGCTCCCCCTAGGGGACACACTAAACTAATCTCCTAAATTGCTACTGGCCTCCATGTTTTAGTTTTCCAACTTGCGATTTTCAAAGCATCCTTAGCTAAACTAAAAAACAAAAACAAAAACAAAACTATCCTTTCAGCTAGTTGGGAAATAAATAAATGGATTGAACTCAAGCCTATCCGATATTACAGCCCCCACTCCACACCCCTGCCTTGAATTTGTTCACATTTAATGAGGCACCCTGTGGAGCTGTGGGAATAATTCTGTATTTCAGTGTACACCTACCTGCTCTGTGCAGGATTTTCTTGGTGTAGCCAGGTAAAGAATTTCCTACCTTCTTTCTCTGACATTTCTTCTCTGATATTGTCAATTTTTATTTATTTACTTACTATAGAGTGTGTGTGTGCTCGCCAGCAAGAGAGAGACAGAAAAACAGAGAGAAGGAGAAGAGAAAGCACCCCCATGGGGGATGGTCATGCTCCAATTCTTTCTCCTCCATCTCTCACTCTTTTTTGGGACTCTGGACATAAATGCACATGTACCTGACATATTTCACAAGTCACCAGATCTGGGACTTAAACCATGGGATTGGTCATATGGGATATAACTGCCTTAACCATCAGGCCATGGAGCTGGTCCATTTCTGTCAATGTCAAACACGTTTGGGATGTGAAAGGAGGAATTAGAAAGTTAACTCATATGTTCTTTCCACTGGGCCCCTGGGTGAGTTCTTCTTATGGTTCTTCTAGTAACCAGAGGTAAGTTCCCCACTTACCAGAGATAAGTGCTGCCCTTACCTAAGAACTAAGGATCCCTATTTATTTTGGTTCCTTTCATAATTTCCTTTGTTTATGAAAGAAAAGTTTTGGGTTAGAGAGAGTTAAGAAACCAATCAGCAAACTTGGACCTTGCTGGGCTTCAACTGGTTGTGGGACACTGGCTTCCTGGACACAGAACTGGAAGGGCCACCAGAGATCCATCACTGCCTTACCTCTGTTTCCTGAATGAAAAGAAAGCAACCTGAAGGAGGTTACGTGGTTTGGCCAAAGTCAAGCTGCTCAAAGTAGAGATTTAGGAGGGAATTAAGGCTTAACCTCAAAGTTCACACTTTTTTGTTTATCCCACATTACTCAGAGAAAAGCAAGGGCAAAAGATTAGAGCATGAGCACGAGGAAAATGTGGCAACTTTTAGAGAAAAGTTTTGTGTAGAAACTCCTCAGAGGACAATCTTTTATGAGCTAGTCCTTGGGGGGCTCTGTGTGAACACATCAGAGACATATGGATTACCAACATTTAAAATCCATATGGGTTACAGAATGTAGACAGAAGAAAAAGTTTGGCAAACACATTTGCTTTTTTAATATATGTGTGTGTGTGTGTCTATATATGTATATATTATCAAATTTAAAACATTTGAAAAGCAGTCCCAGGCGTTTCAGCCTAAACCACAGAGCGGTTCATCCATCCCCAGTAATAAGTTCCAATCCTTCTGTTGTGTGGTCTTTCCATCCATGGGTTAGGACCTCACTAAGTCTGTTATACTTCAACCTGAATTCTGCCTGTTTTATATGTTTTTAAGATAGGTATAAAAAGACTAAATCTCACTCTCCCATACAGGAACCCAACTCCCAGGAGTCAGTATTTAGCCGAATGGAATCATTGTATTTTGAAGTGTTTTAAGTCCACTTATAAATAAATTGGGCTATACCAGTGCTTTTGTAATGTACATCATGAAAAATGAACAGCTGGCTTAAAAATAGAGTTTCTTTTACTGCCAAGTGCATTATGTGAAAAATGTACTCCATCTGGCAGGATAGACTGTGTGGTTGTGTGGATGGAGCTCAGATAAGGCAGCAGTCCTTTGTGTTAAGAGGATGCCCCTTGAGACCCTGACCTCCATCAGGAAGTATGCCACAATTGATCCAGAAGCCGATGGTCAAGTAAGCTGTCTCCTCTTCCTGACATACATATGCCAATTTCTCTTCCTGTGAACAACAGCAGCCAACACTCATCAGCCTGGATGATGAGTTATATTTCTGCCTCATTTTCCCTCTCCCTTTTCAGATCAGGAATCTACAGCAGATCAATCCAAACTTGCAACAATAGTGGGTACCTCTTGGAGCTTTTGACTTGATATTTCTCCACTCTGGCAAACTAGAGTATGCAATCAGCCTCTTGAAATTCTCTAGTTTTTGCCCTTGTAACTTATTTGGTCTGTGACCAGACATTTTCTCTTACTCTTTTCTCATGAATTCAAACCTATCAGTTTACTTTCTCAAGGTCTATTATGATGGCCAGTTCTTCCAGATGCATCTCTAACCCCATCGAAGTGTATTAATCTTATTATTTGAATATAACTGCTCTCATATTATCATGCCTTTTTGTCCTTTGGATTTTTTTCTTTCTTTGTTTGTATTCAAGAAACAACTACTTAGTCTACTGGAAGGAGCTGGTAAATTAAATTATGGCTGCTAATCTGAGTCTTTCAGCCTAGTGACTCAACACTCCTTGAAATACTTTAGTTTCTCTCTAAGAACACCTAGAAATATCTAGGTGTCTATCTTGATTACTATTCCTACCTAAATTCTTCTAATTTACTGTCTAATTTCTTGCTAAACTGTTAACCAATACTGAATTAAAATTTTCATAATCCTGAGTATTTGCATTTTAGTAGAAGATCTTCAAATAAGTCAGCATTACTTTGAACCTTTAACTCAAACCAACTTACTCATGTAACATAAAACCATTACCCAATAAGGCCCTATTCATAGAAAAAGTCCTGGAGCTAGTTCCTTACTTTGTACCCTTCCTGTGTTTGTACCCTCCTAAAAGGGTGGTACAGTGGTCATGAGCTCATGAGACTGACAGAATGGACTTTGAAGCCTGATTCCAAACTCAGGCTTTGGTGCCGACTAGCTCTGTGACTTAAATCTGTGTAAGCTTTAGTTTCTTCACTTGTAAAATGTTGGTAATATTTTTAATCTATGTTCATTATGTCACTAAGGTAATTACCTGAGATAATGCATGTAAGCTATTCAGTCCCATACCTGATAAAGAGCCCATGGATTTTAGTTATTATTACTGTTGTTCTGAATCCCTATTTTCTATCTTGTATTCAGGCATAAGTCAGACAAATTAATAGATTTTTCTTTTGAATTTTAACTCTAAGCTCTTTTCTCTAAATTTAGACTCTTTTTATATATGGTGTTATGTCTCTATTTGTCCTAATTTAGATGGCTTTCCTGCCTGGTCTGTCCTTAGCTTCTGGATCCCCTGCTGTCAAATTATTTTATGTTTACTCAAGAGAAGAAATGGCCAGGACTTAAGAAATGAAGTACTAGGGGTAGAATAGCAGGCACCAGGGGCCAACAGGTGGCATGGTGGTTAAGGTACTGGACTCCCACATGTCTGACCACGGTTCAAGTCTCAGACCTAGTGGCTTGCTTCCTCACTTCCTTCCCCCATCCCCATACTCTCTCTCTCTCTCTCTCTGGTAAGCACATGTGCCTTATAGCAAATTTTAAAATAATTTTAGTAATATTAAATAAAACTAAGTAAATGTTAAATAATTAATAGCAGGCACCTTCCTATGTAATGGGTAAGAAAGTATGCTATGCTCAGACTACCTTAAGAAACCTCATATGGTCCATTCTACCTCTTCTACACCTTCCATGATAAGGTCAATTTGGTACAGTGGTATACATAAAATAGGCAGTAACAAAAGTACATAGAATGAGGGGAGGCGGCTGGAATCAGAAAATGGCAGTAAAAACATTCCCATGGACTTTAAAAAATTATTATTATTTACTACAAAGTACACGTGCTTGCCAGAAACAGTAGCAAGAGTGAGAAAGTGAGAAAGCATCCTCTGGGGAGAATGGTCACATTGCAATCTCCTCTCCTTTTGAGATTTTAGACATGCACACATGCACACCTGGTGTGTTTTTCAAACCACCAGGTCTGAAACTTGAAACGCACACCAGTCGGCCATGTGGAATCCAGTCACTTTAACTACCACACCACCAGCTGGCTCTCCAATGGCCCCTTCGTTCAAAATTTTTGGATGGAGTTTGTCTTGTATCTGGAATTCTCCTATACAGGCCACTGTTATACACAGAATTTTGACTCAATTTTCAACTACAAATTATAGTCAGGACTGGTAAGTCACAGTAATTGACTGATTCCCTCCCATAGGTGCCAGGGTAACCTGAAGGAAATATTGGGCAGCTGGGCACACCAGGGAAAGGCTTTGGCAGCTCAATACCCAGAGTAGGTAAGAAGTAGACAAATTCTTAGGCCCAGAGAAAACTTACTACTCTGTAGGAAACTGAAGTGGAGAGACCGTATCAGACTTCAGCATCAAAGGATAAGTTCAAGATACTGGACAGTGCAGGGGGAAGGTAGTAAATATCAAAGGTGAGTTGAGAAAAGGTAAAAGCAATCAGGAAGTCAGCTAGAAGCAATCAGAGACATTGAAGCCCTACAGTTATTAAGGGCTGATCTGAAACGACCTTGATTTGACTCTTTCAAAGCTCAGGGTTGGTCACCTCTTTGGATTTATAGTCTATTTAAAGCCTTAATTCAAGGGCTTCAGACTCAGTTCTGTTACAGAGAGAGCTCTGCTTGCTTTTGCTCATTTGCATCTTAATACGTTAGGCACATGTGGAGTAAAACAAGTTCAATATGTACATTTACATCAAGAATACAGGTACCTTTTGCTTTTAAGTCGGAGAAGGGGACCCTGCCTGGCTATGTAGTTTATAACCAAATGAGGGATTTCTTTCTTTTATTTTGGGAGAGGTTTTCGCTATAGGACGCATGCACTCGCCAGACAGACAGAGAGAGACAGAGAGGCAGAAAGCAGGAAATCACTCCCCAGGGGGGATGGCCACACCGCAATCCCTTCTCCTCCATTCTCCTCTCGGGATCTTGGGCACGCACGCACAGGCGTCCGGCGTGAGTTTTAAGCCACCGGGTCCAGGACTCGAACCATGGTCGACTACGTGGGAGTCCAGCGACATAGCCATTATGCTAACTGCTGGTCCCCCAAATGAGGGATTTCCACAAATGTTTTAGTTATCTCCCACAGTGGGAGCAAATAGGAGGCCATTCTGACTTTTGAACAATGAAGTTATACAAACCTGAACTAAGGCCCTATTTCAGCATGGCGAAAAGGAAGGGTCACTACAAGAAAGAAATGCTGATTGTTGGGGATTGTTTGAAGGCAGAGATCAAGAAAAAAGGTAAGGAGCCAGGACGTGTCAATAAAGTGGTGGCCTCTCTGTAAGTGCAGTTATGAGCGCAAGAGGGTTCTAGAGGGAAGATGAAAGTGAGTTTAGTTTTTGATGTAGTGTTTAATACATGGCAAGATAGGTTAGTACAATGTCCAGAAGGCAGATGAGAACATAGGAGAGAGGTTAGGGCTGGGCACAGAATATATAATTATAAACTTTGTGAAGAACTTCAAATACAGATTAAACTATGTAATTGTCTGTGAATGAAGTCACACTCGTGTCACTAATGGATGATAAAGGCTTATATCCCCTTCCTTTACTATACATAAATTCTATTTTGCAAGTGCCACCAGATTTCTAGATAGTATAATGCAGTTTCTTCTTCTTGAGTGGTTAAAAGCACTGATTTTGGCTTTGAATATTTACAGCCTAAGCTGTGATGGGTTATCATATCCCAGAGATTAGTTTCATTGAATGAGGAAGGTTTTTTACTGCGTAAGAAAGCAAAATCCACTAAATCTCATCACTGAGCTGTGATGTTGCTATGAAACTAATTCACTCTGGTGTGGGAGAAATTCCTTTCACTAAAATTTTCAGGACATCTCCTTGGGTTGCTTCTAATTCTTAGTTACCCAGGTCAGAGTAAGGAAGAACTAAAGAGGAAATCAAATGGATAACCCAAGAATGTCAATATTAGAGAGAAATGTGCAGAGTAAAAGAATATTTGCATACATGTGGATATCACAGAAAGTTCATTGCTGTATTTTCTTTGCTTTAAGTAGCAAGAGATTTGGCTTCAGTCTTGGTTTCTCCCCCAGCAAATTCTGTGATGATAGACATGTTATCAATTTTCTTTTTCACCAAATTAGTGATTCCAATATCCTATGGTTCTAACTCAAAAGACCAATATAAAGCAATTGATAGGAAAACACAATCTATTTTAAGTTTCCTTAAATCTAACTCTTAGTGCACATCACAATTGCAAAGGACTTCATTAAAATTATGCAAAAAATGGGACCAGCAGTTGCTATAATGGCTATGTCACTGGACTTCCATGTAGTCGACCGCAGTTCAAGTCCTGGACCCGGTGGCTTAAACTCACACCTGGCAAGTGTGCATGCATGCCCAAGATCCCAAAGGAGAATGGAGGAGAAAGGATTGCAGTGTGGCTATCCCCCTGGGGGGTGATTTCTCGCCTTCTGTCTCTCTGTCTCTTTCTGGTGAGTACACGTGCCCTATAGCAAAAGCCTCTCCAAAAAAAAATTATGCAAAAGAAATGTTAGAGAAAAAGTAAATAAATGCTCTCTAGCCCACTTGGTAAGACTGTATTTGGATCTAATATATTTTCTTTTCAAAGTTTACGAGCATTTTAAATGTTGTTTAATAAATATTTCCTCAACTTTCTCTTTCCATATATATATATATATATATATATATATATATATATATATATACACACACACACACATATGTACATATGTGTGTGCATGAACTTGTGTGCTGTATTTACACACATGCACCTAACTATGTATATACCAAAGGCATAACTATGCAAAATGTTTCTTCATATTGATTGCCACTTGCTTCACTAGTCAGATGGTTGTGAAATATGAAAGTAATAAATTATCATAGCTAATCTTAATTAGATCAGTAGGTTAAAGCTCAAGGAACTTTTAGCTGTGATTTACATTTTCTTCAGGGAGTTTGCAAATTCAGTTATATCCAAACTTTCTATGAAGCACTTTTTGGCTCTTTATTATATCTCTATTTTGAATTGACCAGAGTTCTTTAATTTTATGATTCTATTCAGGATCGATCTTATTTTTTTTTTTCATTTTTTTTAGAGAGATTTTTGCTATAGGGCGTGTGCACTTGCCAGAGAGACAGAGAGAGACAGAAAAGCAGAGAGAAATCACACCTGGGGGGGGGGGAGTGGGGATGGCCAGTCAACACTCCCTTCTCCTCCATTCTCCTCTTGGGATTTTGGGCATGCACATACTGGTACCTAGCGTAAACTTTAAGCTGCCAGGTCTGGGACACAGTCAAACTATGGTCGACTACATGGGAGTCCAACGACATAACCATTATGCCATTTGCTGGGCCCCAGCATCAATCTTTATCAACACTTAGGTGTAGAATTGTGCACTTCCTTCCTAAATTTATTTGTTGAAGTCCTAATATCCAGTGCTTCAGAATGTGACTACTCAGAGACAGTGCTTTTACAGAGGTAATCAAGCTAAAATGAAGCCGTTATAGTGGTACCTGACCCAATGTGACTGATGTCTTTTTTTTTTTTTTTTTTTTTTTTTTTTTGAGAGATTTTTGCTATAGGGCACGTCCCCTCACCAGAAAGACAGAGAGAGACAGAGAGATAGAAAGCAAGAAATCACCCCCCAGGGTGAATGGCCACGCCACAATCCCTTCTCCTCCTCCATTCTCCTCTCAGGATACTGGGCATGCACGCACACGCGCCTGGCGTGAGTTTAAGCCGCCAGGTTGGGGATGTGAACCGCAGTCGACTACATGGGAGTCCAGCGACATAGCCATTACGCTAACTGCTGGTCCCCTATGACTGATGTCTTTACAAATCAGGGAAATTTAGACACAGACACACATACGTGTGCATGCATGCAGTGAGAATGCCATGTGAAGATGAAGGCAGACAAGAGTGGCTCTTCTACAAGGGGTAACAAAGATTGACAGCAAACTACCCAGAGCTAGGAAAGAAAAATGAACGGATTTTTCCTCACAACCCTCAGAAAGAACCAACTCCAACAACTCCTTGATCTTAAGCATCTAGTCTTCAAAACTGTGAGAAAACATGTTTCTGTTGTTTAAGCAACAATTGTTTGTGGTATTTTGTTATGGAAGCCCTAGAAAACTAATATATCCACAAATTCCCTTGTCCTAGTTATGCATTTGCTGAACAAACTAATGGAAGATTTTAAAAAGTATGTAAATTTTGATTAAGAAAAGTTAATATTGTGTGGGCATTCAAAGTCAATTACTTAAAAACAAATTCATTACCCAAAAGATATTATCTTATTCACAGACTGGCAGCTAAGTTATTTGGATTGTTTTGGTTAGAACAGATTTCATCAACAAGATTCCAGCAAAATAGTGTGATTATGGGCTGTGAGCCAGGATATAGAAATGGCATCATGACAGAGAACAGGAGCTTACAGTGGAATTAAATTAAAGCTACTTCTATCTTTACTTAACTTTTAAATGTGATAATACAGTGGAAACATCCAGTATCATGTCTGGAACAGAGCAAATGTATAGTAAATAAATCTAAAAATCTTCAAAATCTTTGAAGTATAAATGGAGCCACACAACTTGATTTTAATGGGATACATGTTTTAAAAAAACTATATGGACTCTGCTGTGAGCAATATTGACCATTAGTAAAGTTCCCAAACACTTTCCATCAGAACATTGAAGGAAACTTGTCTATATTCTCATCCATCTCCATGAGGACAGGATAAAAATCTACAGAATTGGGCCCCTGGAGTCACCAGTACACATATTAACATGAACTGCTAAAGATGAGTTAAACCAGGATGTTAGATCCTACTTTTTTTGTGTTTCTGCTGTACATTCTGCATTATTTCTATTATGGTTCCTAACACAACTCAATGCAATTGTTGTGTGTATACTTTTTAAATTAAATCTAAATATATATATTTCTCAGTAGAACACATATGAATGACCAAAAGATATATATGGAAATGAACATTATGAAAAATTATGCATGTATTTCAGATCTTTTTGTACCAAAATAAACTCATACTTGAATTCAATTTTTCATACACATTTTCAAGTCCCCTTGTATGATAAATGTTCATCATCACTAATCATCACAGTACACATATTAATACTATCCTGCCTCAGAAAAGAAGGAAACATGGTGACTATAGTTAATAAAAAATATACTTAGTAGTAGATTTTAAGTTTTCTTGTCACATACACACCCATATACAAATGATGAGAATGAGAGGTAGTACTTATATTAATTAGCTTGAATTAAATATTCCAAATGTGTGTGTGTATATATGTGTGTGTGTGTGTGTGTATACATATATGTGTGTGTATATATATATATATATATACACACATATATTTCAAAGCATCATGTACATTAAAAATATATACAATCCTATTTGTCAATTAAAAAATAAATGTAAAATAAGACATATTGGTCCATCTGACTTATATACTCTACCTCCATATTGCACTCAGAGTTTGTAAGTTAATCTTTAGGATTTGCTCGCAAAGCTAGACAGCCAGATACCCACTGTTCTTGTAGACCCTGTGGAGGGGATGCCTCTCAAGTCTGGGATGCCTAGTACTTAAATTTTCTCAGCAACAATTGCCAAAGGCCACTTTCTTTCTGAAATTTAAGTGGAGGGGAAAATGTGTATAGGTATGTTTGAGTCAGATCAGCACTTAAAAAACTATGCACATACTTGGAGGTGCATACATATTTTATACATATATACATATGTGTGAAGCATGTGGACACCATTATCAGCACTTAAATGTGCACATAAGCTGCTTGTGTGCAGCTATACATGCAGGGGATATGGAAAGAATGGGGGAAACCTCTCAAGACACTTGTGCTACCACTGATGTGAGATTGTTTTGAGGACTATTTAAAACATGAAGTTGCTCATACAGCATGGTTTTATTGATCCTTAAGACCTTTCCCATCTCTAAAATTTCCCTCAGTGTCTTATGGTAATAAAATGATTATTTTATCAGAGTTTTACATATCAACAGATGTGTAAGTTTGACAATCATTGCTAATTTTTATGGAATAGTTACATGGCTTTAACAGATGACTCATTTAATCTTAAAATTACACTTTAAATTAATATTATCAATATCTTCATTTTACTGATGAAAAATAAAAGACAAACTTGAACCCAGAGAAGCTATCTGTGGGGCTTGTGTGCTTAATCACAACCTCCTGTTCTGGCAGAGGGTTTCTTGGAAGGGGAGCTCACTACACTATTAACACATACTACCCAGGAATAAATTAGGTTATTAGTTTAGCTATCACAGAGGGCTACCAAATGATGGTTAAGATAAGGATATTTCACTCGATGGGTAAAGAAAAACTTAAATATTTGGGGGAGTAAACTACATACACTCAGAGGGAACTCAGTAAATAGGAAGATAGATGAGAGTTCAAATTATTTAAGAGTGCTTATTGAACACCTATGATGTATTAGGTGCCATACTGTTTAACTATGGTTGAACAAAGATAAATAGATAATAACTTCTGATTTCTATAAATTCATGGTATATTAAACAGGCACAGGTGAATAGACACAGCTTGTTCTGAGCAAGGCAAAATATATAAAATGAATACAAAATGTCACGTGAAGGTATTCCTGAGAAATATACTGGGAAGAGGTGATATGTGAGCTGGGTATAAGATGGTAAGAAAGGGTTCATTAGGAGCAGAAGTTGGAAAAGGGCCTTTTAAGGGAATAAACACAAAATTCAACTAAAGGCAAAGGTTTGTGAAAGGTCATGGCCTGTGAGAGAGGCTGGATGTGAGTGGAAGATAGGAACCATGGAATGGAATGGTAGAAAACAATGCAGAAGAAAGAGCCTTCGTTCAGTTTTTGAAGGTTCTTTTACTTCATGCTAACAATTTGGACTTTATTTATTTTTAAAATTTGACCAGAAAGGGACAGAGAGAGAGAGAGAGAGAGAGAGAGAGAGAGAAAGTGAGAAAGCAAACTGCCCTGTCCTGGATCAAACCACAGTCAGTCAAAGGTGAGTCCAGCACATAGGTAACCAGTTAGCAAGCAGCCAAGTAGGATTTAAACACTTACTGCAGTGCCTGTGCCCCATACCATAATACCTTGCCTCCACAATCCCAGCAGAATTATCCAGGTGGGAAATGAGGGCTGAACTCCAAGAATAAGAATGGGAAAGAAAAGAGGAACCAGAACTGACAAACATTTGTTTTATACATTGCATATATATAAGTCGGCATTTATGCATAAACATACAAATATGTGTTATTGCACAACTGTCTTTATACTATCTTTGCCTTTTCATGCACTGCATGTCAATATATTCACAGGTCTAGTGGAAGTCTGAACAGCTGATTAAAAAAATAATTAAACATTTGGACTAGCTCTGTAGCCTGGCGGTTAAGAGAATAGATCCCACACAGCCAACTCTGCAGTTTGAGTCCCAGACCTGACAGCTTAAAAAACATGCCAGATGCAAGCGTGCACCCCAAATCCTGAAAGTAAGAAGAGATGGAAGACAAGGGATTGTGGCATAATATTTCTATGAAGGGTGCTTTCTCTTCTCCTTTGGCTCTGCCTCTCTCTGGAAAGTGCACACATCCTAATGTCTTTGTTTCTATTTTAAAATAATGTTATTTAATAGTTCCTATATAATAACAAAGTCACAACCAATATCACAAAAGCTGTTACTAAAATATGTTGCAGGTAGAGAGGAGAAAATTTCTTCTCAAGAGTAAATGAGATCTGGAAAGAGATGGCTCTACAAAGAAATGATTAATTTGCACACATACAAAAAGAGATGGCAGGATTTCTTATGCTGAAAACAATTTGCATTCAGTTCACTATGTAGTATTTGGGTTTTGTCCTAAAGCAGTGGATATATCTGTGTTTTCATTGCATGCATGTTTACTTTCTCCCAGAAAGTAATGGAAATATCTGTCCTAAAAGTAAAGCCAATGTTCATTGTTTAGAAGACAGAAACTATTTTTATTTTTTTTCCTGGAGATAGTTGTTTGTTTGTTTGTTTGTTTTCCATTTTCTGCTGTGTAACATCTAAGTCAAAACAAGACAATCCACACAAATCAGGGTTTCGGTAAGGGTATATATATATATATATATATATATATATATTATCCTGGGGTCTGTCTTCCCTTCTTTTGTCCGCCTCTCTTTTTGTTTTTTCTTTCCCATTCCTTCATTTTCTCCTCCACCTTTTCTATTTTCCTTCTCCTCTCCTTGCCTCTTCACTCTGCCCTTCTGATCCTTATTTTATTTCCATTTTATCTCCATTCCTGGCTTCTTTTCTACCTTCTTTCTCCCTCCTCCTCCTTCCAGTCACAACAGTAAATCTGGTTGTTGGGCTCAGCTGATCTTTCTAATATGCTAGGTGAATGTCACATGGGTCAAGATGTGTTATAGGAGAGTTCAGGCTTCTCTGCCAGGACAGCTTGACCTGGGCCACACGTGATCCATGTGTGTTGGGTCAGAGGGGGTCTAGCATGACCTGGCTAAATATTCCCAAATACCATCCACCAAAGAACTCGATTGGACTGATTTTTTTTTTAAACTGGCATCATAAAGTATTTAGAACAAAGCATTTTAAAGACTACAAAGACTAAAGCTTTGTTTCTTCCAGACTTTCGTTTTGCCTATATATTTTGACTCCTATTGTCTTTTGTTTATATCTCAGTTACAGAACTATTTACACTGCTTAAGAAGTGTCTGAGTGTTTGCATTTCTCTTTCATCAAACTCATCAAAGTGGCAGGTGTATTTTACCTAGCCAAAGTTGGTACCCTATAATTTCTTACTGAGTCAGCATGATAGACTGTAGAATTTCTCCAAAATTTGCAAAGCTTTCTGTAAATTTAAGATTATAATCTGCCATGCTTAATTAGGGAGAGGAACCTGTGTATAAGCCTATGTTTTTCATTCGTTTATATCTTCTTGGCCAATGGTCTTCCTGTCGGAAAACCCTGCTGCCCTCCATAGCTCAGAGCCGAGATGCTCCCAGTTGAGACTGGGCACTTCTCCATTCTAAAATGATCATTATTAGCATGCAGAAGTGTTTACAGGTGAACTTCACAGAACAGTGTTCCAATTCTGTTTCTGGTAAAAACAAAAACAGCATCAGATTACCTTCTCCCAGCAGGCTGAGCAACTCTTCCTGTTGTCAGGCCTTTAGACTTACCAATGAGAAGGAGTAATTGCCAGCAATTCCTTTCTCTTCCAGTCCCTTGGAACAGTGCTGTAGGCAAGCTACTAAGTGACAACTCATTCACATTCAATACCCCTTTCTGAGGGACATTTAGCAAAATAAGCCCCCCCCCCCCAAAAAAAATTAATCACCCTTGAAAGATTTGTTTGACCCAGCAATAACAGTGCAGCAGTACCATGCTGCCCTGTAAGGCTGGAGGCCATCCGGAAGGCCTCATTCTAGTCCTGGTTTGACTTGTACATGTCCCTGGCTGGCTGGGAAGGCTGGGGCAAGGATTGTGTCATAAGACACTGTTGGAGATGCTTACCTCTCTTTAATTCTCTTAATAAGCGAACTTCAAAGGAAATGTGTTTTGCTAAACTATTACTTATTTTGAATATCTGGTACTTTTTAGATTTTTATTATCCAGTGTTACTGCTGGTGCTTGGCCTCGCTCATTACCTGACTGATTCAATTTTTTTTTCCTCCTTCAAACTTATTTGCTATGTAGAAAACCTTGGTAAAACCTGTTTAACTAGGTAACCCAAAGGAAATTTTTCAGATGTGGTAAAGCTCCCACCCATTCTTACCCAAATTTCTTAGTGGAATTTTGGAAAGCTTTGATGACCTTTTATAAATGTACCACACCTCAAATTCTCATTTTTCCATTCTGTGGGCCTTTCTTTCTTTCTGACCCTGTTCTCCATCAAACCAAACCAGACAACTCCAGGTACTTTCCTTAAATATTTTAGCAGCTGGATTTTAGCACCTAGACCAGATCAGAGTAAGCAAGATCACCTCTGGTGTGCTCTCAGAAGCCACTGATTCTGATTAGTCTGAGGAAAAGTACAAATGACTTCCAGCTGAAGTAAGCTTCATCTCTGTCCAACTGGCTGAGGCTGGGGAAAGCTTCCTGTTGGCTCCCTGAACAGTCCTACTGCCTTCTGACCAGGTCTTGGTTGGAGTTCAGGGAGTAGTAATGTGAGGATACGCCCTTCTTATTCAACCACTGGAGAGGGGATTCAGATAATTAAGTCCTCTAGTGTCTTTCCAATGCTAGACAGATGCATTTTCTGTCATTGTCGAATATAAATAGAGCTAGGAATGCCTGTAGAACAAGACATCACAGCTAATTTTTCCTCTCTGATGGGTTGCCAGTACTTTGAAAATACGTTTCCTCGCTCTTTCATGAAAGAGCATCCTTGATTCAATTGATATTGTGGTTAAAAAATCATATCAGTCCACATTTTACAAATTTGCTGCTCCTGATTAAGAAAACTAGAGTAACCTGTGAAGTACTACTTCTCCTGCTTTTTAAATCTGCATATCTCTCTTGAAGTTAAGTCTGGAAATTTTCTTCTTCATAATTTTGCATGCAAGAAATTGGAGAGTCATTATAGACACAGACTTTTAAAAGATCTCTTTTGGGCTTGTTAAATAGTTAAAGGTAAAACTAGCTGAACTAGCTGGGTAATGCGATTAGGCTAGAAATGACCATAGGAGGCAGTTCTTGGATACAGATCAAGGTATGACTCAGTTTGACTTGCTACTGTCTCTAGATGGTTGATGTTCAGTGGGAAAAAGCATATCAGAGTGACCAGAATAATATAGGATCCTGCAAAAAGCCTCTAATCTTTTTATTTGCTTTCAGGCAGTGTCTTATTGATCTCTCTTAATCTCTTCAATCAAAAACAATGTAGTCCCATCTTGCAAGCAGAATGTATTTTCCTTATCTATCTCACTGTCAATATCACATGCAAAATATGTTTTCAAATAAACAAATACATTTAGAGAAATCATCAGTCTATTCTATCTGGTGCCATCTTTGTTTTTTTTTTTTTTTTTTTTTTTTTTTTTGGAGAGGTTTTCGCTATAGGGCGCGTGCGCTCACCAGACAGACAGAGAGAGACATAGAGACAGAAAGTGAGAAATCACCCCCCAGGGGGGATGGTCACGCCGTAATCCCTTCTCCTTCATTCTCCTCTCGGGATCTTGGGCACGTACGCACACGCACCCGGCGTGAGTTGTAAGCCACCGGGTCCGAGACGTGAACCACAGTCGACTACGAGGAAGTCCAGCGACATAGCCATTATGCTAACTGCTGGTTCCCTCTGGTGCCATATTTGCACTGCATTATCTGATAAGAGTGACTATATTATACATATAATATTTAGAAATAAGAGCCATGATGAATCTACAAAAGTGTTGTAGATTACTAGAGCATGACTAAAATTTAAAAATCTATTTCAATCCCTTCCCTTCACTAGAGAAATATATTTACTTCCCAGATATCTCCAAGGGATTCAGTAATGAAATGATCATGGGGTCGGGAGGTGGCATGGTGGTTAAGGACGCTGGACTCCCACATGGCTAACCTTGGTTCGAGTCTCAGACCTAACAGCTTGATTTCACACTTTTATTCTCTCTCTCTGTCTCTCTCTGGACAAATTAAAATAAATACATAAATAAAATAATTCTTTTTTTAAAAAAGAGAAAAGGTCAGAATACAACACCCTCAAATATGCCACTTTGGCATACGACTTATATTGAGGTGAAGACAGTTGAGAACCAACAGATACAGAATTAAGCCTTCTTGGAGCTTCCTTTATCTGATGAAACATAGAAACTTCTAAGAAGTGTGACTGCCATAAATACCCTCTCTGGAGGATCTTTATGGTCATGAAGAAGACAGCAAGTTAGTACCAAGATGAGTCTTCACGAACAAATCATATTAAAAGACCTCTTATCTTTCATTTGTTTCGGGATATATTTACCGTCCTCCAGCTTACTGCCCCTGAACAACAAGCCCCATTTTCCTTCACCTTGTCACTTCTCTACAAGATATTGTCTTTCGTTGAATTGATATATAAGTTTCTGAGTAGCTGATTTTTTCCGAGACGCGAACCGCGGTCGACTACATGGGAGTCCAGCGACATAGCCATTACGCTAACTGCTGGTTCCCCTGAGTAGCTGATTTTTTGAGTTTGCACTTCTTTTTTATGAAACCTACCACACATGTAAAAATATCGATATCAATAAAAAAAACACATGCTTTTCCTCCTGTTAATTTATTTTTTTTCCTTCAGTTCATGGTCCCCATTCACTGAAATAAGAGAGTAGAGGAAAAGTTATTCCCCTCTACAATGGCAAAAACTAAGATGGCCATTTGTTAGATTTTGTTTGGCACCTAAAAGCAAGTAAAAAAAAAGATATTCTTATTATGAAAGCTTCTTAATATACAACAAAAATTGTTTATCATGTTGTATGTTTCATTATATTTCTCTGATTCTCATTGAGAGAGGTTGGAGGAATAAGGAGAGGAAAGAAATGTAATGAAGACTGGGTCTACCTTAAATTATTAAGATTACTATTTTGTTTGAATTTACTGAAAGTTTTGTATGTATTCATCAACTCAGAAAAAGAAATGCAGTTTGCTTGTTTTCGTTTATTTTTCTCTGAGCTAATAAGTATTTAAGCAAATAAGCACAGCACAATGTAAAAGCATGACATTTAGTTACATAGTCCAGTCAATCCAATGACTTACTATGCAAAAGCTGGTTACGAGAGCTTTGACAATCTGATTTTTAGTCTGTGGTGACCCAGCAGGTGAAATGCTTGATGAGCCTGAAATCTTACTCTGGTATTTATCTTAGTCCTTGGAAAAACTGCACTGTCTCTGAAGTTTTATTTAAATGGCTGTTGAAAATCTAAAAGATACCAGGTAGCGTGAGCTTCAATGCTTGGTTATCTGCTTTCCTCAATGAAATCCAGCCTATACTTTAGAGAAACCTCTGCATTTTTTATAACCAGAGCAAGAAGTTGATGAAATCCTTTTGGTTCTATACAGCAGAAATGAACTGACATGAGAAGGCCGAAACTGCTTATTTATGTGTAGACTTTAATGCTAAAAGGTGCCATTAAAGGTAAAGACCACATCTAGTGTCAAAGCAGTTAAAATCTTAAACATCCCTAATGACTGCTTTTAAGTCATTGCTATTTCTTAAGAAAACAAACTAGTGCTAGATTAAGTGCAGGGCACTCACATTACAAATGATACCAGTCATCTGGATTTCTCATTATATAGCTTCTGCCAAGTTCAGACTCTTTGCCAAGGATGATTTAACTATTCAGAGTGTCAAGCTGACCTAGTGCATGGGAGGTAGGGGCGGGGGAGGGTCGGTAAGGAAAAGCCTAATTGCCTGAGCATCATTTTCTCGAATTCGAAAATGTTGAGATTAAACCATAAGTTTGACTACCTTTCTTCACCACTGAAGTTAAAATCTACACCCTACATAGCTGTTCTATTAAAACTGTGTGCTGGAGGCCTCTTCAGCTTTCACATATTAAATCAAGTGAATACTTTTAAGAAAGGTTTTAGAGGACAATGGAAGAAAATAGAGATAAATGTATTAGGGCCCCAGATTTGGCAAAATTAAATATGAGATTGTTTAACTGTGTTTATTTTTATGTCTAGAAAATATATTAGGCTACAATGGAAAGTGTGTAAAAGGGAAACAAATATTGCCTGAGCCTTGAGTCTAATCGAAATCTAAATGCACTTAAAAATGAGGTCATAAGTCCTTCTATACCGTAAGTAAATACAAATAATTAGTTTCAAATGCATTCTGGTCAGTCCGTTGTTAGAATAGTACATATAATTGTTATAGAGCTAATGGAACCACACTTTGCATCATCATTAAGGTAATTAGAGGTGTTACCTAATTATAGTTGTAATTAAGTCTCCTTTTTTTATGCTGAATAGAATTGCATTTTATATCTAAAGGATTCTTCAAATATTCTGGAAAGAGTTTGTTATGTAAAGTGTGTTTTCAAGGAGGTAAGTTGTTGAGTTCCATTACCTATTCAGAAGCCATGTTTCTGAAAGCTAAAGAAAAACTACTCTATATAAGGAGGCCATCTGTGGCAACTGAAATCTACGACTCTCCTCCAAACTGTTCTACAACTCCCACCAGAAAAACTTTTTCTTCTAGTCATGACATTTCCGATAGGGATTGTATACTACATTTGAGGTACCACTTGTTGGACTACACAATGTTGGTTTCCCTACTGTTTCTGGCCTCTTCAAAACCATCAAAATCCCAGAGAAATGTTTAGAACAATTCTAAAAGCTATCAGTAGCATGTAACTTCATTTCGTGAGCATCTGCTACATGTCAGATAGTGTTTTATACGTTATCAAATTTAGTTCATTATTCATGCAACCCTTATGACAAAGGTTTGACCCCATTTACCAATAGAGACTAAAAGAGAATTTAAGTATATTGTTCAACTAATATTCAATAAAACTGAAGTTTAAATTCAGTACTGTCTCATTCCAAAACCCATTGTCCACTACAATATTTTGTCCATGCTTTTTCACACGTATCTAATCAATACCCTAATGGGATAGTTGTTTGTTAGTTTTTCATTCACTGAATCTTATTTATTTACTTCTTGGATTATGAGTTTAGAAGAGACTTTAGAATCTTTTGGGACCAGCAGATGGCATAATGGTTGTGTCGCTGTATTCCCACATAGTCAACCATAGATGAAGTCTTGGCCCGGTGGCTTAAAATTCATGCCGGACACATGTGCATGCATCCCCAAAATCCCAAGAGGACTGGAGAAGAAGGAATTGTGGTGTGGCCATCCACCCAGGGATGATTTCTTGCTTTCTGTCTCTTTCTATCTCTCCGTGGAGCGCACATGCCCTATAGCAAAAAATCTCTCTCTCTCTCAAGGAAAATACAAAAGAAGAGACTTTAGAATCTTTCACTGAAGTTTTTGTTTTGTTTAAGTATTACTTTGGAGAATGACTCGAATGTAGTCCTGCCTATAAGCTACTCTGTGAGACTATGATCCCAGAAAACTGCCAGTAAACTTGACATCCATTTATTCATTCATTAGCAAACTGCTTGCTCAGAAAGGGATTTAAGAACCCAAACAAAAGTAATTACTACTCTGTTACATTTCCTGAACAGATTGATAGTCTTTTGGTTCTAAATGTGATTTTCAGGTGACCTTAAAAGAAAAGGTTAAAAATAATTAGCTATGCCGTTTTTTGAGTGACTAGGAAGATCCAGTATTTTGACAGGATTTTAGAAGTGCAGGCTCTCTCTATGTTGATTTTGTATCCTGCAACTTTGCTGTATTCATTTATTATTTCCAGAAATTTTTTCATGGATACCATTAGGTCTTCTATGTATACAGTCATGTCATCTGCAAATAGAGATAATTTCACCTTTTCTTTTCCTATTTGAATGACTTTTATTTTAATCTCTTTTCTGATTGCATTGGTGAGGACTTCCAGTACTACCTTGAAAAGGAGTGGAGAAAGTGGGCATCCTTGTATTGTACCAGTTTTTAGTGGAAAAGCTTTCAGCTTTTCCCAATTCGGGATGATGTTAGCTATGGGTTTTTCATAGAAAGCTTTTACTGTGTTGAGGAATGACCATTCTATGCTGATTTTGTTGAGAGTCTTGATCATGAAGGGATGTTGTACCTTATCAAATGCTTTTTCTGCATCAACTGATATGATCATATGGTTTTTATTTTTATTTCTGTTAATATGTATATTACATATATGAATTTGCATATGTTGAGCCATCCTTGCATCCCTGAAATAAAGCCTCCCTGGTCATAATGTATAACCTTTTCTATATGTTGTTAGATATGATTTGCTTGTTGAAAATTTTTGTATCTGTATTCATCAGAGATAATGGTCTATAATTTTCCTTTCTGTCCTGTCCTTGTCTGTTTTAAGGATAAGGTGATGGAGGCTTCATAGAATGAATTTGGGCGAGTTCCACCTTTTCAGATCTTTAGAAATAGCTTGAATAGAATGGGGATCAACTCTTCTTTAAAAGTCTTGTAGAATTCAGAGGTGAAACCATCAGGACCAGGGCTTTTCTTTGTTGGGAGGCTACTTATTACTGATTCAATCTCATGGCTTTTTACAGGCCTATTCAGACTTTCTACATCCTCTGGACTCAATCTTGGTAGATTATATGCATCCAGGAATTTGTCCATTTCATCCAGACTTTCTTGTTTGTTGGCATATTGTTGTTCATAGTATCCTCTAATGATGTTTTGTATTTTTATTATGCCGTTGTTATATTGCCTGCTTCATTGTGAATTTGATTTACCTGGTTCCTTTCTCTTTTCTTTGTAATTAGTCTAGCTAGTGGTATATAGGTTTTGCTTCTATTTTGAAAGAACAAGCCTTGACTTTCATTTATTTTCTGTATAGTTCATTTATTTCATATTTCATTTATTTCTGCTCAATCTTTATTATTTCTTTTCTCCTGGAGTTTTTTTGGATTTTTTGCTATTGCTTTTCCAGTTCTCTGATGCATGATGTTAGGTGGTTCATTTGCCTTCTTTCCATCTTCTTATGTGCACTAATTGTTATGAACCTCTTTCTTATGACTGTTTTTGCAGTGTCCCAAAGATTATGGAAACTTGTGTATTCATTGTCATTGGCTTCCATGAATGTTTTGATTTCAGTCTTTACTTCTTCAGTAGTTGTGAAGTCATTCAGAAGTAGGTTATTAAGTTTCCATGTGTTTGTGTACTTTTGAGGATTTTTCTTGAAATTAATATCAAGTTTAATTCCCTGGTCTGAGAAGATGCTGGATATAGTTTCTATGCCTTTGAATCTGTACAGGCTTGCTTTGTGCCCTATTGTGGTCAATCTATACTGACTTTCCATACTCTATAGCTGAACCGGAATGACTAGAGGATATAGAAACGTAGAAAATGGTTATAGATACCAGATACACAGATACACTGTGGGAAGAGGACGGGAGAAGGAAGAGAGTCTGAGGAAAGACATCAAGGAGAAAAGTAGAGAGGCAAGGCATTTATGGGATAAAGAAATGGCTTATTATCTGTTGAAGATAACGTGTATAGTATTCTCAATTGGACTGGTGAGAAACGTATGCACATTGGAATATTCACTTTACAAGCTAAGTGACACGTGATTGAATGTATAAAAGAAATTGAAATAAAAATTTTTTTTAAAAAAGAAGTGCAGTATCGTCACTGCCTCTGAGCGTTTTAGCTTTGGCTTTTTTTCCTTTGGATTCTTGATCTACATGTCTCAACACTTCTTTGTTTCTTATGGTGCAGAATGAGTTTGCAATGTGCTGTTTATACTGCTAAAAACTGCTCCTTTGCATTGTCTTGCATTCCTAGCTGAAGGACAAAATTACGTTGAGGTACAAAACTATAAAAAAAAGGTGAAGTTTATCCTTGGCACCATCCCCAACTGCTTCACCGCCAAGTCCCCATTCTTAGCCTTTTTATTTCGTTCCTATTACCAATACCCAATGTTGTATTTCCCCATAGTCGATACTCATTCATACTAAAGGATTACTAAATTAATAATTCACTTTCTAGAAGTTTTAAAAATATTATAAAAGAGAAACTATAAGAAAAGGACCAATAATTATTTCAACAGTATAAATGAAGAATTCTACTGCATAAATGCGGACTCTGTGTGTGTCTGTATGTGTGTGAATATGTGAATATATAATATACAAATCCACTTCTTTTGGGAAGCTACACTCCTTCCACTCAAGACCAAGGATGGGCATGTGAGCCAGGAAGGCTGATAATGGGTGCTTTGTCTCATCGGCAGTAGAGATTAGCTTAGGATTTCTGTACTTGAGCCCTCTAAACCCAAAGTCCTTTCTTGGAATCAATATATGAATGAAAGAAAAGAACTGTTCTTTCTGCTGAGACTGCTAAAACAGGATAAATGTGAGAAGGAAGTACTCAAACAATCACTTTTGGCACTTTAGATGAAGTTGCTACGGGGGGTAGGAGTAAAATCAGCACACAGAGGGAAGAGAGGAGAGATGGAGAGACAGTTCTGCCATTGTTACTTCTTTTAAGCTTTTTTTAAGCTATAAGTGAAATGAAATTTGACTGTACTGCCCAAATTATGTGTGTATGTAGGTATATGTGTGAGTGTATTGTATATATGTCTTATTCAAACAATCCTTTCCTTATGTGGAACCACACTTTTCCCATTCAATGCCAGGAATGGGTCTGTGATTCAGAGTAAGCAGGCTTCCCAGTTACAATGAACTGTAAGCCACCACTTTTATCTCATTTTTTTAAAAGTGATTATTTATTTAATTTTATTTATTTGTTCATTTATTTTTTAAAAAATTTGACCAGAGAGACATACACACACACACACAGAGAGAGAGAGAGAGAGAGAGAGAGAGAGAGAAGGAAAGTGAGAAAGCAAACCCAGGTTCAGTATTTGAACCACAGTCGGCCATGTGGGAGTGTCCAGCGCCTTAACCATCATGCCACCTGCTGGTCCCTCTATCTCATTTTTTTTTAGAGTTGGGATTGGAGCAAATAGCCAGTTAGAACAAATGCTTTTGGGTTTTTTGTTTGTTTTTTAATTTCTTATTTATTTAATTCCATTTATTATTATTATCATTTTAATTTGACCAGAGAGAGACAGAGAAAGAAGAAATGAAAAACAAGAAAATAAGCTACCAGGTCCGGGACTCAGACTGTGGTTGACCATGTGGGAGTCCAGCACCTTGACCACCAGGCCATCTATTGGCCCCAATTGGAGGTTTTATTCATTTGTTTGCTTTGGTCCTGACTGATATATTAATGGTAGAATTTAAAATATTGAGTTGTCAGAAAAATAATGATGCATTTTTGCCTGAAAAAATATGTCATGACTTTTATGACAACTTTACATTTTTGAGGGAGATATTTTGGGGTGGGCAAACTCTTGCTGCCTTTCTCCTAGACTGTGGATGTTGATTTGCTGCTGGTTTTGAATAATCATACTATGTTGACATTGCAACCTGTAGTTATCTTCTGGGGAGCAGCTGTGATGTGCATTATTTTGTTTGTTTGTTTTGTTTTGTTTTTACCATTTCTTGTTGCTGTCTTTAATAAGACTGAATTTTAGTTAAGTCTCAGTCAGCTTAGTTCACTTTAATTCATCAGGACTAAGAACTCAGTGAGTTCTTTTTTTGGAGGATAAGCTATAAATTTAGATACTTTGCAATACAATGATTCCTCCACTTGCAGGGGTTTGGAAAGTATGAATTATCATTTAGAATTTTGTATGACAATCTACACATCTTTTTAGGCCCATCTGTTGAGAATTAACAAAAATCAATGACTTGTCTCTGTTTTGGCTTTTGATGCAATTCTGAGGTCTTCCATAAGTGGAAAATAGAATTGGTGATTACAAGCTGATACTTGACAGATTCACTTAAAGGAAAAAAAAAAAAAAGATCATTTGCAATGATAGTTCTAGTCCTGGGTGGTCATATGACTTTTTTCAACATCACTGCCAACACTCTAATAAAAGACTACAAACATGAGATGAAAGTATTAATGATCTGTTTCTTGTTTTGACTTTATATCTAAGTGATTATAACTGTGTGTTTATTTAAACGTGTGTATGTAAACTCCCACAATTCTTTAAAATAATTATAAGTAGCCATGAAAAGCACTATTGTTAAATAGCACATGGATTCTGGTCAAAGAAAAGACTGAACTGGTGGAGCAATTATAATTTTCTGATACTGCTCACTTCCTTTTTTTTCCTTCTTCTTCTTCTTCTTCTTTTTTTTTTAATTGCCAGAAGGCATGTTGATGTACCAGAGAGAGACAGAGAGACAGACAGAGGGTGAGAAAGCACTCCCTACTGGGGTGTGGTCATGCTGCAGCATGTTTTTCAAGTCACTGGGACTGAGGCTCAAATTTCATGGTCAGTCATGTGAAATTTGACTCCCTTAACCACTAGGTCATGGGCCAGTCCTTCTTTTAATTTTCTAACATGACTTTGTTTCTAGCTCTCAGATTGTCATGGAGTATGACTAAGCCTTTGCCCTGCAGACCTTCCATTCTCCTAGTCATTGACTTTTGCTTTGCCCCTGGGAGTTGAGGTCATTTTTCCACTTCCTGGCTGACTCCAGTTTCACAGACAGGGGTGCTGGGTAAGAGGCTCCTATCATGAGGGCAGGCCTATTCAGAAGTTGCTGCTGCTCTTATGGACACTAAATCAATGTCCTGAATATGTCAACTGAGGACTTTTTCAAGTTTGCTTTTAAGATTGTCTTAAATTGGACCAAACTATATAAAATCAACCTGTTGAAAGTTAAAAATTCAAGAGGTATAAACTCTTTTATCTTGGAAAGATTACTTTTCTAAACATATTTTGGTTGAAGAATATGTCTTCTAGGGACCAGCAGTTAGCATAATGACTATGTCACTGAACTCCCATGTAGTCAACCGCGGTTCGAGTCCCAGACCCGGTGGCTTAAACTCACGCCGGGCGCTTGTGCATGCGTGCCCAAGATCCCGAGAGGAGAATGGAGGAGAAGGGATTGCGGTGTGCCCATTCCCCCCTGGGGGGTTATTTCTTGCTTTCTGTCTCTCTGTCTCTCTCTGTCTGTCTGGCGAGCACATGCGCCCTATAGCAAAAATCTCTCAAAAAAAAAAGAATATGTCTTGTATAGCAAAACCTAGAATTGCTTGCTTTGATTAGCTTGATTGATCAAGAAAACCATGTCGAAAATAATGAACAAATTTTATGTATTGACTTAAGTGAAAATAGCCAACTTCACCTTTTTTTGGAGCTAGTTTGAATCAAATCTCAATCCTTATATTATCTATAACCAAAATAAATTATTATATAATTAAAATAATCTTTATTTGAAAATAAGAATTATTTTAGTAATAAGAGCCTTTTCCAAGAGAAAATATATTTTTAGTCTTGATAGAAGACTGGATTACTTAATCACTTATGTATTAGACTATGACTGTGAATGTAAATTGCATTTGTTCCTTTGATTATCACTATTTACATATTTATTCAAAAAAACTAAGTATCGTTTTATTTTCTACAAAATGACAATTTTACTTAAATTATAACTTTTCAATGATTTATCTTGATTTTAAAAATACATGCAATTATCCATAGAAATCTATCTTTTTTTTTTTGAAATCTGTCTTTTCAAATGACTAGATCAAGTTGAGTGATTGGTGATCATTTATTAAGCTACTTAAAATAGCAATTGGCTATCAAAGTGGTATATCAAACAGATTAATCATGCAATTTTGTGAAATGTTATTCTATAATACAATGGGATATAAAATATAGAAAGCATGAAATGTGATTCTTTACATCAACAAATTTCTTTTTTTGAAACTGCAGCATTACTAGAAAAGTAAAACAGTAGAAAGTTATAATTAAAGGTAAGAGACGTGACTACCATCTCTGATTGAATCTACATTGTTCATAATACTTTCCTGTCTATATATCGATTCTTCTCAATTAACCAGTTATTTGATTAAATTAATCAGAGCAGTAGGTGCTCTGATTATTTACTGACATATAATCACCACAAGACCACACAGCATGCAACAGTAAAACATGATGTTCCATAAGGCAGACCCATATGTAATGTTACTGATTGGTGTTTGGAGACCCCCTCAGTAGAACAGGCACACACACGTGCCCATGATCAGGGATGGTGGAAACTAGGGATAGACTTCATATCAGGATACTGTAGGCAGTGGTGTATCTCTCTCTTTTTCTCTCTCTATTTCTGTGTGTGTCTCCCTCTCATGTAGTAAATAAATAAACTTTAAAAAATCACCCCAAAACTAGTGGCTTAAACAATACATATTTATATCCATGGTGATCATGCAGAACTGCTTGGGTGGCTGTGCTCCAGGGTCTCTCATGTGGTTGCAAGCAGACGGAGCTGCATCTGGAAGATCAGGGATGAGGGATGTTGTAGAACCTGGAGGTTGACCCGGTCCTTCTTTTCATGGATATTCAGAGGTTGCCCATGTGGTTGTCCCACACAATTTAGTATGGGTTTCTTCACAGCATGGTAGCCTCAGGACAGTAAGACTATAGATATGGCTGCTAGAAGCTACAAATGTGAATATCTAGCAAACCAAAAGCTTCCTTTACCAGCCTTTTATATCCTAAGTCTGGAAGTCACACAGTATCATTACCACCGTGCAGTCGCATTGCATCCAGTCTCAGGGGAAGGGACATAGGACCACGACTCTCTACATCAAAATAGCGTTGTAGGAAGAAAATGTAGAAAAGAAGATATATGTTGTGGCCATTTTGGACAATGTAATTAGCCACATCTTCTTGGATAATTGTCTTAAACACTGTCCTTGGGAGTAAGAAATTAGAAACACCTTGAAGAAATGGTTCTTGTTTATTAGCTGAAATGTTCTAGGTAATATGCTCTCAAAAAGTGGATAAGCACTCATTAATATACCAGGTCATCATTCAAAAACCCTCTCCCATCTAGCCTATAATATAACATTTGAAGAATGGTCCTATTAACAATAGAAATAAGTAATCTTCCAAAAACCTCAAAGGGTTTTAAGATTTTGTTTTCTCACTTATCCTTCATTTGACTCAAAGCCCAATCTGCTAGTGTTTCATAGATGTTTTCTTCAGGCTGGATTTAATTGCTTGAGAAATGTCTTTTGTTAATGAGATTGAGCAATCTAAACTGTAACCTGCATTCCTAAGACTTGGGCTCATGCATTTCAAAACATAGCTAAGGGTTAAACAGACGTTTGAAATAGAATAGCCTTTTTATTATTGTTGTTGTTGTTGTTGTTATTTTAAACATGAAGCGTCATGTTCCAAAAATATTTCTGATGTTCTTTTATTCAAGAAAGGGCAATCCTCCTTGAAATTGCCAACCACGAGCCAGAAAAAATATTGCTGAATACCATCCTCTCACCTAATGAGAAAGAGAGTTTCTTTTCATTTTCTGGTGCTATTTTATTCCAGGAAAATATTTTATTATCTCTGATTTGGGTTTCTTTGCTTTGTTTTTCATTCTTTCATGGATTAAACATCATCAGCAGCTACAACTGCATATGATTAACTTGCATGCACCTCATTTTTATAAGACCCTTCAGACTAAGCCAGATTACTCTTCTAAATGCTTCTCAACTGTCTAAAATTGCTATAAAACTAAAACTTATGTTTGCACACTTTCCCTGAGCTACCTCAGCCCTCCTCTAGCAGGGATCTGCTTCACTGGTGTTTTATCCAGGGGACAGGCCATATAATGCAAACTTTTGTTCTACTAAAGAAGCTAGAGATTTCACTGAAGGTCCATGGCATTGACCTTTGCCTGTTATGATATCCCTTGTGTGTAACAGGGTTATAATTCAGTCTTTAGTATTAATATCCAGACTTTAGACAACATACTGGAGTTACAATTTGGAAGAAGAGCGGCTTGTGTTGGGGTCAAGAATAGGGAGCTAGAAAACACGATTTTCTAAAAGGTATGCTTTTTAAACCATTAGCATTTCCAATCATAGGGTTAGAAGAGATCGTTACCAATTTAAATACTTAACTAGTGATCCCTTTAAGTATTTCTTCTTGTGTTTCTATTTTTTTCCAGCTATGACCAACAGATAGTAAAGTAACTGGAAGATTTGGGTAATTCATATGCAGTCATGATATAAAATCTTCATTTCTGGACCTTAAAAATGTACTGAAGCTCTTGAAAATTTAACTTCAATTTCTGCTTTCCAACTCTAAGGCATACATATCTGAGTTGTTATTAGTGTCCTTTATAAGAATTTTTTTAAAAGAGTTATTATAGGGACCAGCAGATGGTGTAATTGTTATATCATTGGACTCCCACGTAATTGACCACTGTTCAAGTCCCAGACCCGGTGGCTTAAAAAAATTAGTGCTGTGCTCATGTGCGTGTATGCCCAAGATCCCTAGAGGAGGATGGAGGAGAAGATGTTGTGGCATGGCCATCCCTGCCTCCCCATCCCACCTAGGGGTGATTTCTTGCTTTCTTTCTCTATCTCTCTCCAGTGAGTGTATGCTCCCTATCGCAAATATCTCTCTCTTAAAAAAAAAAAATTGTGGGACCAGCAATTGGTGTAATGGCTATGTCGCTGGACTCTCATGTAGTCTACCATGGTTCGAGTCCTGAACTTGGTGGCTTAAACTCACACCGGGCGCGTGTGTGTGCATGCCCAAGATCCCAAGCGGAGAATGGAGAAGGGATTGCAGTGTGGCCACCCCCCCTGGGGTGTGGTTTCTTTCTTTCTGTCTCTCTGTCTCTCTCTGTCTTTCTGGCGAGTGCACGTGCCCTATAGCAAAATCCTCTCAAAAAAAAAAAAAGTTGTTATGAACCTTGAGTTAAATTCACACCTTACATAAAAATCAACCAAAATGAATCTTGCAAACTTTAATATAAAATGAAAAATGAGTCATCTTTTAGAAAAAGAGATAGGAGAAAATCTTTGGAACATAAATTAGGTGGAAAATTTTTAGACTTCACAGTAAAAATATGATCCATAACAAGAAAAAATGGATAAATTTGACCTTGTCTAAATTCAAAATCATGCTCCATGAAAGATCATGTTTAGAGGATAAATGGACAAAGCTACAGAATAAGAGAAAAGCTTTGCAAATCATATATCTGACAAAGACCTATGTATGGAATGTATAAAAAACTCTAAAAACTTAACAGTAATTAACACAATCCAATTAGAAAAATGGGCAAAAGATAGGAAGATATATTTCACAAAAGAGGGCATCCGGATGATAAATAAGCACAAGAAAAGATGTTCAATATTATTAGCTATTAGGAAATGCAAATTAAACCCACAAAATACTACAACCTGATTATCAATGGTTAAAATAAAACATAGTGACAGCACCAAATGTTGGCGAGGATGCTGTAAAACTAGATAGCTTACACGTTGCTGCTGAGAATAAAAACAGCATATCCTCTCTGCAAAACATGAACTTATACACAACTTAGCAATTGTAGTCTTAGGTTTTTAATCTCAGAGCAATAAAAACCTATGTTCACACAAAAACCTCTGTATAAATGTTCATGGAAGCTTTATTGGTAATAGTCCCAAGCTGGATACAACTCAAATGCCCTTCAACAAGTAAATGGTTAAACAATCTATGACATATCTATACAAGGAATACTATGCAGCAATAAAAACTATTGACAAAAGAGGAAAAACCTTGGATCCATCTTGAAAGAATTATGCTGAATTTAAAAAATTAATTTTAAACTGCTACATTGTAAAACCCCATTTACAAAACACAGTTAAAATAGTAAAATAATAAGGATAAAGAGAGACAAGAGATTGGTGATTGAAAGGGGTTAGGAGATGGCTGTAAAGGGTGACACAAGGGAACCATCAGACCTTTGGGAATAGAACAGTTCTGTATCTTTTTTGTTTGTTTGTTTTAGAGACAGAAGACAGAAAATAATCCCCCAGGGGGGATGACATAATTTCTTTCCCTCCATTCTCATCTCAGGATCTTGGGTACCCATGCACATGTGCCCAGTGTGAGTTTCAAGCTGTCAGCTCTGCAACTCGAACCACAATCAAACATGTGGAAGCCCAGCACCTTAGCCATTATGCCACCTACTAGCCCCCTCACTCCGTATCTTCATTTATGGTGATGGTTACATGAATCTACATATACATGAATTCATATATATATATAATATATATATATGAAAGTTGTGAGTGGTTCCAAAAAAGTCATGCCTTATTAATAACCTCCAAGTAAGTGTAAAATTTCTATGATTTATTTTTTGAAAATCAATTTGGGGCCAGCTGTAGCATGGTGACTAAGGCAACTGGATCCTAAATGACCAGCTCTGTGGTTGAGTTCTGGACACTGTAGCTTGAAAAAATGTGCCAGGCACATGTATGCATACCCAAATCCCAAGAGGAGAGTAGAGGAGAGGGGACTGTGGCTTGACCACCCTCTCTGGGGGACAATTTCTTGCCTTTTTTCCTCTCTTTTTCTCTGTCAAGTGACCTATAGAATTTTTTTTTTTTTTTAGATTGAAATTTTTTATATAGGGAGCATGCGCTCACCAGAGAGAGACAGAAATTGAGAAATCTTCCCTGCCCCCAGGTGGAATGGCGACGCCACACTCCCTTCTCTCAGGATCTTGGACATGCATGCAAATATACCCTACATGAGTTTCAAACCTCTGGGTCGGGGACTCAAACCACAGTCAGCCATGTGGGAGTCAAGTGATGTAAACATTACCCCATCTGCTGGTCCCATGAATATTTTAAAAAGGAGAAAATAGATTTGATTTTGAAATAATTTAACCATAAGATCAAAATACTATTTATCACAATAATAGATATGTCTTTAGAAATTGTGGAACATCCTACAGTGAAATGTGAGGCTGTAAGTTGGATATATAATATCTCAATATATTACTATGGGGGCAAGCTAGGAAACTTCATCATGTAAAAAGAATGGAAAAATGTATGTAAACTATCCTTCCTGGGGGGAAACAAAAGTATGTGGGCATATTTTTAATTTAAAAAGAAAAACAAAAACAAAAATTTTAAAAATGATTGTTTAGAGGGGAAGTAGGTGATAAAATTAAGAATATAGGATGTTGAGAGAAGCCCACCTCCTCTCAGTGAACCTAGTTCCAAGCTTTGTATATCTGACATTAAAATTACATGCATATTTCATATAAATAAAATTAAGTTAAAAAGAATAATATTCTCTGAAAATTGAAAGGAAAATGAAACATATGAACCTAACTATGTGCTAAGTGGTGAATAACCTTACAAAGAAGACCTAAGTGACATTAAAGTACCATAATTTAACTGCTTAATAGAGGTGGGGTATAAACTATTTAAAAGTAAAAGATGAGCTTTTTCAAAATAATCTTAAAATATATCATACTTTTGATGATATGTTGACATTGTCATTAAAAAGTAACTGGATATTTGATGAAACAAAGAATAATTTTTTTTAAGAAGTGATCAAAGTAATATGAGTATGTTTGAAAAGATTCATTATCTTTCTGGGAAGCATGATGAAATATTTTCATCTGAAATAATATGATACTTAGGTTTGTTTTAAAATAACCTAGGTGTGAGAAGTAGATGAAGTAATTGAAATATGGCCAAGAGTTGACACCAGAGTAAATCTGTCCCTGATTGTCTGACTTTCAGAAAGGATGTGCTCATTCTGATTGGTTAGTCTGCACAAATGTATTCACCGAGGTTAATTATCAATGGATTGAATATGTTAAAGCAGGTTCTGTTGTCTATTTATTACCAAGGCCATAGACAATGACTCTTTTCCCAAGTTTTTGGAACTTGTAAATTCTTAACTCAAATAGTTTGCATACCTACAAGTTTTCTTAGAGAATAACTTTTCCAAAATAAATTAATCTTGTATCCCCAGATGCTTCTATTTAACCAACTTGTTAGATAGATTGACAATCTTTTTCCTCTAAAGCACAATGATTAATGCCAATGGTAAGCCAAATGTTCACCTCCAGCTGGCTATTCTTTAGTATATAACCCACCTCACACTTCTGCCCCCAAAATTCCCATTCAAAATTACTACAAGTGGTGTAGTCATTAAGGTGCTGGGTCCCACATGGCCAACTCCATGGTTTGAGTCCTGAACCCAGTGATTTGAAGAATGTGCCAGGTATGTGTACATGCGTGCCCCCATAAAATCCTGAGAGAAGACTGGAGGAAAAGGGATTACAGTATGGCCAACCCCCCTGGGTTGGGGGCGATTTCTCACTTTCCCTCTTACTGTGTTTCTCTAGCAAATGTATATGCTTTATGGCAACACCAACCAAACAAACAAAAAATTGCCAGGATTAGTCTTGTTTATTTCCAAACATGATTTTATATAACTGACTTTTGTTATCATGATTCTGTAGTTTAACTTTTTTTTTTTTTTTTTTTTTTTTTTTTTTTTTTTTTTTGGAGAGGTTTTTGCTATAGGGCGCGTGCGCTCGCCAGACAGACAGAGAGAGACAGAGAGATAGAAAGCAGGAAATCACCCCCCAGGGGGGATGGCCACGCCGCAATCCCTTCTCCTCCATTCTCCCCTCGGGATCTTGGGCACGCACGCACACGCGCCCGGCGTGAGTTTAAGCCGCCGGGTCCGGGACTCGAACCGCGGTCGACTACGTGGGAGTCCAGCGACATAGCCATTACGCTAACTGCTGGTCCCTGTAGTTTAACTTTTATATAAGGTGATAAAATACAGTACAAAAAGGTAGAGAATTATTTCTGTGAAATATGAATTGGATGTTTCAGAAAGACTTGATAAAGACTGCAGGCTAAGGCATGTCTATCCAGTTGATGTGAGTGAAACAAAGACTGTGAAAGAAATTTGTTTTAGTCTTCGAAAAATGATGACCATATTATTTTGCAAATGTGTTAAATTATTGGTCCACTTAGAAAAAAGTGAAACCTAAAGTTAAAGCTCAGACACTATGAATATAGTATGTAGTTTATACAAGAAAGAATAAGCAGGGCAAAGGCAATATATCAACACTTAAATAGAAGGCCTTAAATCTACTTCAAAAATCAGTCCATTTCTTCATATGCTTTTTGACTGTTCATATGTCTTCCTTAGAGATTTGTTTGTTTAGTTCATTTGTCCAGCTTTTCATTGGGTTGCTCATTTTTTTTTGGTAAACCATGTAAGTTTCCTATATATTCTGTTTATCAGTCCCTTATCAGAGTCGTAGTTTACGAATATATTCTCCCATTCTGAAAGTTGTTGATTTATATTAATCATTGTTTCTTTTGCTGTGCAGAAACTTCTTAATATGATGTAATCCCACTTGCCTATTTTTTGCTGTGCTTTGGGAGTCTTATTTAAGAAGTCTTTGCCTTGGGACTAGCAGATGGCATAATGGTTACATCACTGGACCCCTGCATAGTCTGCCATGGTTAGAGTTCCGGACCTGGTGGCTTAAAATTCATGCCAAGCAAGTGTGGATGCATGCCTAAAATCCCAAGAGGAGACTGGAAGAGAAGGGATTGTGGTGTTGCCATCCTCCTGGGGAGTGATTTCCTGCTTTCTGTCTCTCTATCTCTCTGGCAAGTACACATGCCCTATAGCAAAAACCTTTAAAAAAAAAAAAAAGTATTTGCCTACTTCAACATCTCCAAGAGTTTCCCCAGTCTTTTCCACCAGTAGTTTTACAGTTTGAGGTCTCAGGTTTACATCTATGATCCATTCTAAGTTGATTTTTGTTAATGGTGAAGAACAGGGATCCAGTTTCATCTTTCTATAGGTAGACATCCAGTTTTTCCAGCACCATTTGGTAAAGAAGTTTTCTTTTTTCCACTGGATTGACTAGTACCCTTTGTCAAAAATCAGTTGGCTATATATTTTGGAGTTTATTTCTGGGGCTTCTATTCTGCTCCATTGGTCTACATGTCTATTTTTTTCCCCAATATTTTGGTGTCAGGGTGTGAGACACAACCTACTCCACTATTCTTGTGCAGGGTGAAAAAATGTTCAACATCCCTTATCATATGAGAGATGCAAATCAAAACCACAATGAGATACTACCTAAGCAGAGTCAAAATAGCTAGAGTAAAAAAAAAATTATAACTGCTAATGAGGCTGTGGTAAAAAGGAAACTCTCCTACATTGTTGCTACATTGTAAATTAGTACGCTACTGTGGAGAACAATATGTGGGTTCCTCAAAGATCTACAGATAGAAGTTTCATATGATCCAGAAATTCAACTCCTGGGTATCTACCCAAAGAATACAAAAATGCTCAGTAGGGAAAATGCTTGCACGTCTATGTTTATTATGGAATTATTCACTATTGCTAAGGCATGGAACCAACCCAACTGTCCACAAACTGGTAAATGGATTGAAAAAGTGTGGCACATATACACTATAGAATACTACTCAGCCATAAAAAACAACAGGATCCTGGCATTTGGTAGAAAGTGGACAAATATGGAAGATTTACTGCTGAGTGAGGTAAGCCAGACTAAGAAAGAGGCTTTGTATGTCTCCACTTAATATATACTGAATGTCTACACTCTGTTGAAACTTAAAGATTAGAGGATATAAGAGCATGAAAAACGTTGTGGATACTGAAGACAGTATGGGAGGATAGTAGAAGGTGGGAGAGGGTGAGAGGAAGGGAATCAAGGAGAATAATAGAGAGGAAAGACATTTAAGGGATTCAGAAATGGCAGATTGTCTGTTGATTGTAAGATGTATGATATCTTTAACTAGACTGGTGTGCAGTGTATTCAGGCTATGAAAATTAATTTTACAAGCTGTATAGTGATTGATTGAATGTATAAAATAAAATTTAAAAAACTAGTACATTTATGTTTTAGTTAAAATAACTTTTAAAAAATTTGCTAGAGAATGCATTAGACTGCAGGAGAGAGACAGACAGAATATAAGAAAACACCCTCCTCCTCCCATGGAGAATGGCCACACTGCATCCCTTCTCCTCATCTCTCCCTCCTTTTGCGATTTTGGACACACATTCACATACATTTGGTAAGTTTTTCAAGTCATCAGGTCTGGAATTCAGCTGCATAGTCATCCAAATGGGATCCAACTCATGAAGCCACCAGGCCACAGGCTACCTCAAAAATAAAAGTTTAACTTAAATGTACATTTTTAAAAGATTTTTTCACTTTAATTGAACTTTTGGATTGAGAAATCCCAATTACACTTGATAAGAGGACTTCTCTTTCTTTAGGGGTTAACTACGGATAGAGGCCCATATTGGCATCCTGGAATGACTAGTGTTTATATTCTTCTACACCATGATCTTTACTTTTCTTCCTGTATTTGATCCTTTACTTTTCCTGACATGTTCCCCTAATATTTTCATTATTCATGTTTATTACTTGGTTCTAACATCTGATCTGCTTGGACATATTGGGGTATCTTATCTTCTGTTTCCTATCACTACCTTCCTAGTTCATCTAATGGGTGCCATGACATGTAGCACAATATTATGGATTCAGATTTGAATGACCCATCTGAAAAACACAGTAGGAATGTTCAGGAAGAAACTTGTTTGGAGAAAATGACTAAATATAATAGCAGCATGAATTGAGCATTAGTGCTTTTTTTCCCCACCATTATGCTCTCAGCATTGTAAGTGGTCAGTAGAGGTTTGCACAATGAACTGTTGAGCAGTTATTACATGTCAATCACTTTATTGACCATATCTTATTTAATTCATCAACTTTATAAGTAGGTGGTGGTGTTCTCATTTTAAAAGACATGATTCTGAGCCATAGAGAATAGTGGTTTGACTGACAATATCAGATAGCCAGAAAATTATAGTAAACAAGAAAATGGATTTGAATCCCTATCTGTATGACTATACGAACACTAGACTTTTAATCCCCATGTAAATTCTGATAAATGCTAGCTTTGTTAAGTAAATTATAAAAATTTTTCAATTTACAGTAAAGGGTAAAAATGTAAGTTAGTTATTATTTATTCATTCCAGGCAAGGGCTGAGTGTCTATTATTTGCTAGGCTCCATTATTAATGCTTTTAAAGATACAGAGGTGAAGAAAGTCACTGCCCTCAAAGAGATTGCATTCAACTGAGGAAGGTTATAAATAAACAGTGATAAAACATATTATCATGATATAATGATAAGTCATGGCCACACCATGGTAGAGTTTGCTGATTCCCTTAAGAAATAAAAACTTGGTTGAGGAGATAAGTCATGAAGATGTAAAAAGTTAAATACTTGAGAGTGCATGAGCTCTTCAGAAAGAAAATGCATATTATGAAAAACTATGGACATATTTAAATTTTGTTCATGCCAAAATAAACTTGCCCTTTAATTCCATTTTTCTTCTAACTTTTGAAGTCCTTTTATCTCAAGCAAGTAAATATGAATTGAAACTAATTATGAAGATAAATTTCTGCTAAGTATTTGCGAACAAATAAGATTGCTCTGGGCTGTAGTGTTCTGGGGAAACTTGGGGAGAATGACTAGAGTAGATAGAATTTGGCTGGCTGGAGGGAGGAAGGTATTCTGGGGCAGTGAAAACAAGTTAATTGTCTCAAAGAGACAACTGAAAGTTCATTTTTCTGCTGATAGTTGCTAAACGTGACAGATTTAAAGAGTGTAAGTTTGGCCCTCATGGCTCTTAACACTAAATCTGAAGGTCCATTCAATTTCATCAACCTGACCTCAAAAACATCAGCATGGTGCCTGGAGGTTCATGCATCAATTTTGGAATCTCAACAGATGGATATGCTTTTTAAAAAAATGCAAACAAAACAGTCCATTTACCATGCCCTGTAGAGTATGAAAGCCTAGCTGACATTCTCATTTACTCATCATCCGTCTCCTTTAATATGTCATCCATCATTTGCTCCTATTTCCCTTAAGAGCTTATGAAAAGTTGGAGTGCAAATGGCTGGGCAGTCAAACGCCTTCCATTATTTCTCTGATGGGAATACAGAGGGGAAGTGAAGTTTCTTTGACAACAATGGCTGATGCGTGACAAAATGTGAAGGCAGACTGGCCAGGAGCCTGCTTTTGAGCTAGTGAAGCACTCCTCTGTTGGGTAGGGCACGGAAATGATGGTTGAAACTATGCCACAACTCTTATCGACATAAGGCTGAGTGTATTTTCAAAGAAGATGCTGTCAACTAAGCATCCTAGGAAGGAGCCTCTTTGTCCATGCTGCCTGGAATTTGAGCCAAGGACCAGAAGGATAGGACCAGGTCATTTTACATGTTTCTCTGGAATCCTAAAAAGCCAGCTCAAAATTAATCCCCAGTCTGAGGTGGCTGAAACATACTTAGCGAAGTGAGATTTTAGGCAATGAAAGGAAGTGGTAGATGACTTCTTTTTATTTATTTTTCCTATATTGATGAAGAAGTCGAGGAAAGAACAATGGGATCTTTTAAAACATGCGATCAACAGTATGTTCTATTATTGAACTGTTATTTACGGCAGCAATGCCCAGTTAAAAGGTATGAGACACTTTCAGCGTGAGGTGAGTTGGATTTAATTTCCCAGGCTCAATAATTGCCCATGGAGCCTTGTAACCTGACAACTCAATTGCCTTCTTATATGGTCTGTTTTTCTATTTGTGATTTCTTTTTCAGAGTCTTTTTTGGGAAATGAGGGACGGCATATAGTTGAAATAAAGACAAAAATTCACAAGTGTTTTTGACCTAGGCAATTCTGGTTTTTTAGAAATACTTGGGTTGTTTAAGAAGTAAGGAAAGGTTTTCTGAGATTAAAAACTTCAGAATTAAAATACGTTAATATTCCGGTCACTAAAATAAACTTTAAATTAATTCAATGAGGTATATAACTGTGTCATAGTTAGGTAACTATTCTTTGTACTATGGGGGATACACTTTTCTAAGGATGTATAAAAGTGCCAACATTCCTGATGTCTAATAGAAACAGAAAAAAATCATTTTTATAACACATTGGTGGCATACATATTGGTTTCAGAAATCCCACCAATGTCACATGCAGTCAAGAAAGGTTTCTACAGTAGGGCCCTTCTGAGTCAAGTCAAAGGGAAAATGAAAATTGTGAAAATTCCATGTTGTCTTAAGTTATGTACCCTTTTTCCTTCGCACATGGTCTGTAATCAGATTTTTCTCCAGCACTGAAATGTGTTGCTACTTTGGGCTGGGTCCCAGGACTAAGAGCTGGTTTGTGTTTAGGCACCTGTTAGGCTCTGCCCTTGGACCTGGGTGAGAGGAGGCACTAGCCTGGGCCCTAGGTTTTAGAAATTTCTTCATGAATATCATAGTTTTTATTTAAAAAGTAAATAAATGTATTAAAAATACATGAAAGCCTCTGTTACTTGGACTCCAGGGCTTAGTGCAGGCCCAGAAGGGTCCATCACCAGGGCTGGCTACATGATTTATGGAGCCCAGTACAGAATAAAAATACCCTTTTACAATAAGCAGAAAAACGTGCTGTGAAAGTTATATATGAAGTGTTTTTCCTTCTTCTGTTGTCTCTGTCTCTTATAATGGTGTTTTGATTTGCTCTTTAATGCTATTCTAAGAAAACTTAAAATTATTAGCATGAATTTTATCATTCTTTATATCGTACAATTCCAGTTTTAAATACAAATATCAGAGCATTTAACTTGTATGCAGACTCATTGAAATTATACTATCTCCATTTTGTGGCTCATCCCTTGGAGCTGGCCAAGAAACAGACACAGGCCAGACTCAAAAAGTTTAGGAAGAAGAAAGCATTCCTCCCTGAGGCCCAGAGCCAGCTGTGGGAGTGCTTGATGCAGAGACTGGGTTGAGCCAGCAGCCTTCCAGTAGTACATGGTTTCCAGGTCCCCAATGCCCATACCTCTAAACACCTGTACTTGTGACGTTTACCCTCTGGACTCAAGGACTTGCTTCTCCATGGTTTCCACTGTATATGAGGGAGGGGTCTTCAAAAAGTTTACAAACAATGTGTTACCATGAAAAAACTGCATGGATTTCAAAACATTTTTTGGCACCAAAATAGCACTTTAATTCCATTTTCCTACCAGCTTTTTGAAGTCACCTCATATCATTGAAACAAAAGGCCAAATGCTGTAAGGTTTGAGAATGTTGCTGTCCCCAAGGCAGAGGACCATTGCTTCGGAGTGTGTGTGTGTCTTAGGGATTGACGGGCATTGAAATGGCCAACACACTTTGGGAATGTTCAGATGAATAAACTAATCAGATCCTTCCTCTCAGATACATTGGATACAAGAGAATCTTGCCTAATGAAGTCTTGCTTTCCAGGAGTGCCTCTGCATATATGGTTTTGCTTTTCTTGGTTTTCCAGTTCATGGTTCTGGTGATATTTGAAACTTAATGTGGTATTTGCAATAGTGGGTACAGTAACAGAGAGACGTTCATATTACTAAATGTTTATTGTGCTCTCAAATTGGCAAGACATTAGGTCTACATATAACATGCATTACATGTGATGTAAACATAGGTGGCTACATGTGTACTGCACGCTAGAATTGTGAGAAGTTTTTTTATCAGAACACCAAAAAGACTGAATTAAATTTTCATGTTTTTGGTTTAGATTTTAAATAAACATGAACTATAATTAATATTTTACCTTTTAATTATGATGGCTAAATCTTAATATTTTAGCAGAATAACAAAACGTGTAAATTAAAACAACTTTCCTTTTTTATTTACCTTTATATTTTCATATACTTTTTATATTTCTATTTTACTCTGTGCTAGGACAATACTACATTAAAGCAAAATTTAAGAATCTTGTTTATAACAATATAATTAATGATTTCGCTGAAACAAAGGAAAGAATATTAAGCTTTTATGGGATAAGCACACAATAACTCATGAATTGTGTATGCCCTTACTTCATTACTCATCCAGACATCACCAGCCTATAAACAGGACACCCGTACATGCATAATAATAATTAAATTCAGTTTTCTTTGATGTTTGGCCAACTCTCAGTCACATAAAAATAACTTTACCCACATTTTTTAACTTTGGTCAATATGAAAATGAAATTTTCAAAGTTCAGAGGATAACATTTTTTGATGTAACTGTTAACTTGATTTGTGACTTCTAAATATTTAAAGATAATGGTTTATGGGCCAGCATTGCCCTCAGTCTTTAAATATGAAGTGAAGGCCTGTTGTTTTATGAAAACTTTGTCTTTGAGCTACAAAAGTGTCACTCATGAAAGAAGCGTAGCCTTTGGGAATGAGAACAGCTGAGGGAACTATAGATTGAAATGTCTCCCAACTCAGGCTTGCTCTGGGGTATGGACTTGAACCTGAAATAGATGGCAAAATCACAGGCATTATGAAGGTTAATTTTCTTGAAAATATGTTAGTTGAATCTTGTACGTGAAATGTGAATATGATGCTACCCTACCACAAATGCAAATACTCAAGTGAGTGCTGGTTTATAACTAATTAGTTGTTTTATTAAAATTGAAATGTTATAGTTTTGCTATCATTTTATATAGTTCTAGTGTTTTTCATTCATTCATGTGTCCATTCACTTGACACAATTTTACTGGCACGTGGAAGACACAAATCTAAGAAAAGTGTTGTTCTGTATTTACTTCTGACAGGATATTAGAATAGATATGTTAAATGGGCCTTCAGCTTAAAAATAACTAGTTATACCTTTTAATGAATTTCTAGGCTTACAAAAAATAAGAGGAAACTTCAAATGTCTTCCCACTGTGAAGAGCTGTGAAGAATCACAGCTTTTATCCAGTTTCAAGCTGTCTACCGCAGTCTCAATCAGGAAGCTGACTGGAAACATGAGACACCTGGGTCAGAAACAACGTATGCGATTACTCACAGTACAATGGCAATATAACTACATTCCAAGTCCTTGTTTCCCAGTTTCATGGGTGATAGAGCAGCCCAGCTAAATGCTATGCACCTAGTGGATTTATGTCACAGTAGAGGAGTTCCCTAATTAGGGAAACCCAGTCTTTAAAAATGGCTGCTATCGGGACCAGCAGATGGCGTAATTGTTGGGTCACTGGACTCCCATGTAGTAGACTGTGGTTTTTAAGTCCAGGACCTAGTGGCTTAAAATCTCACACTTGGCACATGTGCATGCATACCCAAAATCCTGAGAGGAGAACAGAGGAGAAGGGATTGTAGCAGGCCATACCCCCTGGGGGAAAGGATGTGATTTCTCGCTTTCTATCTCTCTGTATCTCTCTGGGGAGTGTATGTGCCCTGTAGAAAAAAATCTTATTAAAAAAATAGCTGCTATCAAACTTGTTCAACCTTTGCTCTAGATGGAGAAAGTAGGTTTATTATTCTGGATAAATCTACTGTCTCCCTTGGAGGGAGATATCACTTATATCTTCTAGGACTATTTACTGTGCAAACATCTGTGGAAAGATAGTTCACAACAAAAACTGTCAATGTCTTTTTCAGAAGATGTGTAGAAACATGAATGACTCATGGATAATTTTTTCCCAATACCCAACAAATGTAACTTAAACAAATCAAATGTGGACCGTGAATAGTAAGCCAACGCAAAGCGGGCTTACTCTAAGAGCAAATGCTAATGATGAATACTAAACTTTGGGTCAGCAGCATGGTGGGAGAGGTGAAACAGAGAACATTTGCAACTCTATTTAAAACTCTAAAAAGAGGTTAGAGTTTGTCTCAGGCCAGTAACATCCACTAATTCCCAACCCAAGCAAATGCTCTAAAGAAGGTATTCCATCAAAGTGCTTTTGATTGCCATATAATAAAACCAAATAAATTTGAGCTCATAATTCAGAACCAACAAACACACAGAGAAATAGCCACTGTAAGTAAAAATGACCAGAGACAGAAAAACAGTATATTTAGACCTGATGTAATTCAGATGTTGATGATTTCAGATGAAGAATCCAAAATAATGTTGTGCAAATTGCTCAAAGAACTAGAAGTAGAAATCACAGCAATAAGCATGAAACAAAAGATGACCAAAAAATTATCAGACTAATCTGGAAAAGAATAAAATACAACTCTTACATATAAAAATTTTAAAAAAGGCAAAGTTGAAAACTTCATGAATGGGCTAAATAGAAAAGTAGGCCAACAGAAGAGAAAAGTAGGTGAAGTGTAGAATATATATGGAAAAAAATAGCATTTAAATCAAGGAGATGTAGAAATGGAAGCATAAATAAGTTAAGAGTGATGAAAAATAGAATGAGAAAATCTGACATAAATCAAATCCGAGTTCGAGAAGGAGAGAAAAGACAAAAAACAATGGCCTAATTTTTATGTCCTGATAAAAGCATGAATTTGAAGTTAAAATAATATAACTTACTAACAAACGGGATAACTAGAAAGAAAGCCACAAAGAGGCATATTGTGGTAAAATTGCAGAGCACAAAAGATGAAAATCCACTGGAGAGGAATATCACCTTATGTACAAAAGGGAAAGCAATAGAATTACTGGAGATACCTGGGTAGCAACAATAGAATCAGCAATATTGTGATAAAACAGTCTCCAAAAGTGCTGGTGCAAAATCACCTTCAACCTAGAATTCTGCGCTCAGCAAAACCATCTCTTGATGACGGTTGGTCTTTATTGTCATTTTGCTATTACCAGATGCAGCTCCTGATTTATGCTTTTGATGTATCACATTTGTAAATGTATGTTTTAAATCTTCAATAAGACTGTGAGGGTCTAAGACTAGGAACTATCATATGGTTTTATATCAATACTTATTCTCATGGAAGGGATTCGTTTAAAGCATCAAGGAGTCATTGATTGACTAAGTGGTATAACTACTGCAATTCCTCCTAGATACCAGGGATTCTGTGTCTACATATAGTTTGGGTAAATCACCATTAGATGGTAATTTTGGTTATTGTGGTAGTACTAGACTTACATGTGTGGCTTGAGGATATATACATATATTTACATTAGGTTTATTTGCAGAAGAGAACTTCAGTGCCATAATGTAATCTGTTGTATATCATTTAAATTCACCCATAGACCTCAAAATTCCAGTGAAAAGAAATCCTTTCATTTGAAGTGACTCCACAACTTACAAATGATATGACCTGGAGAAATAATATCTACCTTGTAAGTAGGTGAGAACTAAATATTATAACTCATTCCAATCATTTATTACAGTGCCTAGCACATAGAAAGCACTTAGTAAGTGAAATTGGGTCCCTTTTTTGTTTTCTGGAGATTGTAACTTAAGTTTCAATTCTGGAGATAGTGGGAACCAGGAACACTCACACTCTAAGAATGTAAACATAATGGAAGTTATAAATATATTATCCATATAAGTCCTCCAGTTTTTTAAGCAGTGATAAAACTGGTTCCATCTCTTCTCAGATATCACCCTAAATTCCTAAGGTGCCTGGAGCTCTCTAGTCTATGTGAGTGAAAGATAAAGAATTAAGGAAATCAGCTAAGAAGGAAATAAAACACAACATGGCCAAAGCCACCAACTAGAGGAAAACACAACTATTTTATAATGAGTTCATGTAGTTCCCAAAATACGCATTAATCTTATTACTATTAGGTTGTTGAGAAAGTCATAATGCATTTTTCTATGTTTTTTTATCCAAAAATGCATCATGACTTTCCCAATGACCCAATATAATGGCCAAAAGAATAGAAATTTTATGCCTTCCTATTAATATTTTTTTAAAAAATTATTTATTCATTTAATTTTATTTATTATTTTCTCTTAGTATATTTTATTTTAATTTCTTTTATACAATCATTATATATCACTTAGCTTGTAAAGTGAATTTTCCCAACGTGAATACATTTCACACCAGTCCAGCTGAGGATACTATACATGTTATCAACAGATGATAATCCATTTCTATGTCCCATAAATGTCTTGCCTCTCTATTTTTCTCTTTAATGCCTTTCCTCACACTCTTCTCCTTCTCCTACCCTCTTTCCATACTGTATTCAGTAACAATAACCATTTTCCATGCTTCTATATCCTCTAATCTTTCAGTTTCCACCATAGAGTGTGGACAGTTGGTATATGTTAAGTGGAGACATACAATGTCTCTCCTTCATAGTATGGCGTGGCTCACTCAGCTGTAAGTCTTTTGTGTTTGTCCATTTTCTATCAAAAGACAGGGTCTTGTTGTTTTTTATGACTGAGTAGTATTCCACAAAGTATATATGCTACACTTTTTCAATTCATCCATTTGTTTGTGGACATTTGAATTGGTTCCATGTCTTAACAATTGTGAATAATGCTGCAATAAACATAGATGTGGATAGATTTCCAACTGAACATTCTTCTGTCCTTTGGTTAGATACCAAGGAGTGGGATTGTTGGATCAATTCTATTCATCCTAATATTATTCTGGCACCCTAATTTATAATGTAGCAATAAGTAACAGAGTTGTCTCAGCATAGTTTCCAATTTTCAAATAATATATAGTCCGTTATAGTTCAGAGAGCACTTTAGCTGTATTATCCTATTCTCATAACTTTTTTTTTTTGAGAGGTTTTGCTATAGGACGCGTGTGCTCGCCAGGCAGACAGAGAGAGACAGAGAGACAGAAAGCGAGAAATCACCCCCCCAGGGGATGGCCACGCCACAATCCCTTCTCCTCCATTCTCCTCTCAGGATATTGGGCAAGCACGCACATGCACCCAGCGTGAGTTTTAAGCCACCTTGTCCGGGACGTGAACCGCAGTTGACTACGTGGGAGTCCAGCGACATAGCTGGTCCCTATTCTCATAACTTTTGACACATCGAAGTGGGTGGGAAGATTACTATATTACCTCTTTCACATGGAAGAAAGCAAGTACTTGAGATAGTAAATGACTTGTTCAAGTTGTGCAACTAGAACTAGGCTGAACCAGAGATTTTACATCAGTATTTAGCACATATACATTAAATATGATGTTATGCTCACTCTTTAAGATAGTGAAAATACATTGTCAATTGGAGCTCACTTTCTAATTAAAAAAAATAGATGAGGTGATATCAGCTAAGTAAAAGTTCAATGGAGAAAAGTATATACAGACAGCAACTGTATATATAGAAGTGGAAGGCCACTTGATGATTATACTTGGGCATAGACTAGTATGAGAAAAAGAAAGCCATGTAAAATATCTGGAAGAATCATGCAACAGCTAAAGCAAAGTACAAAAATCAGTGTGAGTTTCTCACTTTCAAGCAACAGATTGTGGGTAAGCTTTTAGTAAATGAGGGGAAGAATATAAGGAAGATTCTGGAGAGGAAAACAATGAGAAGATCCTGTGGATCTCAAAGACCTTAAAAAGGAGTTTGCATTTCATTTTAAATGCTGCAGAAACCACAAGAGTTAGAGCCATTTACCTTCTAAGAAGTCGTTCATTGTATGGAGACTCATCTCCTTGAAAGAAAACAGAAGTGTAGACCAGTGCACCATTTCTTCTTTTTGGCAAGAATTATTCATATATAATTATTACTCAGTTTGACCAGAAACAGAGGAAGGGTGAGAAAGCAAGCTGTCAGGACTGGGACTCAAACCACAGTCATCCATATGGGAGTCCAGAGTCTCAACCACCACTCCAACTGCTGGCCCCCAATGCATCATTTGTAAAGTCTAGGATGATCCTCAGCTCTGGTGCTGGCAGCCAGATTTGCTGAGTGACTGGATGCAGGATTTTTTTTTTTTTTAATTTTGTCGAAGGGTTTGTGTGCTGGCTGGAGAGAGACAGAGATAGAGAGAGAATGCATACCCCATGGGAAAAAGTCACACAGCGGTTCCTTCTCCTTCATCTCTCCCTCCTTTAGGGATTTTGAGCATGCACACTCATGTTCCCAACCTCTTTTCTCAAGTAGTCAGGTTCAGGACATGAACCTCACAGGCCACAGAAGATCTATTATGGCTGTCTTACCACCACCCTGTAATCTGGTCTAGCTATAGAATTTTAAATCCCATTGTAGCATTAGGAACCTAGCGAACCTTTCATTACCCTTTGGACTTCACAATTTCCAAGCACATCTCCCTGCTTTAGTAGGATCTCAGCATAGCCTTGTCGAGGGCTAGTCACTTTTATCTCCTACCAATTCCCAGAACCCATCTCTTCTGGTTACTGTAGTTCTTATTCCTTTGAACCAATCACTCTACCCTTGCCCAATCTCACAGCTATCTTCTCATTCATCAGTTCTTAAGGTAAATGTTACCTCCCCAGAGATCACCCTTGATGACCTTAGGTAATCACATAATCCTCTCTTGCTCTTTTCTATTCCTTCCTATCCATCCTGTCTCATATCAGAACATGTCACCATTTATCTGTTTTCTTGCCTGTGTCCTTCACTAAAATGTAAACTTTTTAACAAGTAATGTGTTTTCCTTATTAATAGTTATGTTCCCAGCACATAGGATACTCTGTAAATTGTAGCTCTAAATTAATAACAGTGTTATGTACACTATACATGTATTTACTCATTTTATCCTCTTAATAACCCTAAGAGGTTGAGTCTATTATAATTCACCTTTTACAGATAAGGGAATTATAAAGAATTGAAGGCTCTTGTCCAAGGTATCAAAGCTAATAAAGAGATGAAACTGTCATGTGGTCCCAGCCAGCGCTTCTCCCAACCCCGCATTCTTGACCTACTACATGGTCTGCCTTCAAGATAATGGTTGCCGGGGTGGTGGTGGTGATGGCAGCTGCATGTTGGTACAGCCTTAAAACACTATGTTCTGTGAGGTCGACCTACATGGAAGGGTTCCTGGTTCACATCTGGATCCTTTCTGAGTATGCTGGATGCACATGAGTCCCTAGCTTGGGCTAACTGTGCCTGGGGATGGATTGTGGCAAAAAGACCCTTTTGGTAATGTGCTCTCTCTCCCTTTCCCAGAAGAAATAAATACAATTAAAATGATGGAACTTAACCCTCTCTTTAGCTCTAAATGATGTTCTAAAAATTGTTTTATTTGAGTGAATTTCATCATTATGGATGAATAATAACAAAATTAAATAAATAGTTCTGAGTTCTGTGCCTTTATTTAAATGACACAATGGAGAAGACATCATTTATCCAGGTACTACCTGTTGGAATTATTTTTGTTTGGTTTTGTCATCATTTTTTTTGTTTGTTTGTTTCCCCTCAAAGAACTAGCTAATTTTACCTCTCAAAATATGGGGAACTAATTTTGTTCCTACTTCTTTTCATTCCCTGGTTTCTAAGGACCATGTGATGTTTTGTATTTCATTGAGTTCAGCTACTTTAAAGCTACTAAGTTTGTTGTCAAACCTTTCTCTTAAATTCTCTTATGTGTTCTTGAGCAATTAAAAATAAAACCTTTAAAAAAATATTCACAACACAGTTTTGCCCATAACTCCCTGGTCGCAGGCTGATGGACATGCACAGTCATGACTGGTGGATCTCAGCCAGGTGTTCCTCCTGCTGGCGGCCCTAGCACTCAGCACAGTGCTTGGCACAGAGGGGAAGTCAATACCGTGTTCAATGAAAAATGAACTCAGCACACATACCAGGTAATTTTGACCACATGTCTTATTCGATGAAGTCATGTCATGTGTATCCAACAGAACATCTGCTCAGGCCCTGGTTGTAGAAAACAGCCTCACTGAGGGCTAGTGGCAGGTGGGAGGTGCATTCCCACGCTTCCCTCATGCCGACTCATCAACACTGTGTTTCTTCCCTACACTCCAGTCACCACCTTGGCTCATTCATTCCATGGCCAATTCCCTGCTCAGCCCCTCTAGCCTGACTCATGGTGTGACCTACTTTCCAGATTCCCTGCCTTTTCCCTAGTTTCCAAACTCTGATGGGGCATTCTCCTTCCTGGCACCAGAACTTCTGTGGACAGACACCTGGTAACAACCACACCCTGGTATTGCCTGGAACAACTCATCCTCCAATCTGCCTCTGTCTTAGGCCCCATGGCTGCTCTGACCCCCATCTACCATCCTACACATACAAATTACCTACTACTACCAGCCTGATAGGTCTTGTCCTAGGTTAGAATGGTCTACTTTCTTCAACTGCCGAATCTACCTTTGTTCTTAGAACTCTTTTGGTTGATTGAACACCTTGCTTTTTTAAAATATCTCTCTGGTTTCCTCAATTCTCTCTTTTCTTATCTTTTTCTTCATCAAAATTTTGCCTGTTTCAAATATAAACCTAGCCATTCTAAGGACAAACACCCATGTCTGCTTGCTCCTTGAAAAACAAACCTATCCTAGAACACATTGGCTCAGTGCTAAGGGTCGTACACTCAGCGAAGCACAAAACTATGATCATCAGGGAAGTTCCTGCCAGTGTTTCTGAGTTGCCGTCCTGTCATCCTGTGTGGCAAAAGAGCATGATATATGTATGCATGTGTATGAATGCACATATATACACACACACATAGAGAGAGACAGTGGACCATTGGAAAGGTCATGATGTGGGAGGCTGCGCAACAGCAAGTCTGCCAAGGTTTCTCAGAGAGCAAACAATTGCCGTCATTGGTTCTCTTCATAAAACCTGACCTTCGAACCCTTGCTCTGATTGGCCACTACAATCCCTCAGATTTGCATATCTGGCACCTCATGATTGGTCCAAAAGCAACCAATCATAACCCACTGTTTACAACCAATCACGGCCCACTGTTTACAACCAATCACGGCCCACCATTTACAACCAATCATAACCCACCTTTTACGATCCACCAATGTGTATATAACCACCATGCCTGGCCCACAATAGCCAGACGACCAGGAAGACAACGAAGACGACACAGAAGACCAGGAAGACGACGACCCTGGAGAGCCTGAAGAGCTGAAACACTGCACAGGCTCCAGACCACCCTGAAGAGTTGTAACACTACATCGTCTCCAGACGACCCTGAAGAGTTGTGACACCGTGTCATCTCCGTGCTGCTCACAACAGACGACACGACCCTAAAGAGTTGTAACACTGCGTCGTCTCCATACTGTACCGTGCTGCCCACAATAAACAGACGACACTGTGTCGTCTCCGTGTTGTGACACTGTGCCGCTTGTCCTGACTCTCACTCCTTCCCTCAGGAAACCTGTTCAACTGTCCCCACCCCTCCCCTTCGGGCACCCGAACTGGGTCGGAACATCATGACATTATTTTTCTGTTTTTCTATGCAAAAATACATCATGACTTTTCTGACAACCCAATATTTATCTCTCTTGTGTGTGTGTGTATATATGTATATATATATATATATATATATATATATATATATATATATCTTGATTTCTCTCTCTAGAGTGAAAGAAAGGGGTGTGTGTGTGTGTGTGTGTGTGTGTGTGCGTGCGCGCGCACGCGGGTGGGTGGGTATAATGACCTCTGAATTAATTCAAAAGAAAATTCCAAAAAGGTTCCTGGCTCAGACCAATGTTACAACAAAAAAAATCCATCATCTTTCTATCTATCTTTCTCTCTTTCTATATCTATTTATATCTATATCTATGCATATAGCTATGTAAAATGCAAAATTATATATATGTATAATCTATATACAGATAGTTATCTATACAAAATGTCTTCTAACTTTAATAATCACTTTCTAGAGTTTATTTTATTTGCCTTGCCATTTCTTTGTTCTGCCAGCTCTCCAATGCCTTTTTTTCTCCCCAAAACATAGTATTCCAAGTATAGTGGTATGCACTTGGAAAATTTTGCCATGTGTGCATTTAGCATCAAAATAAAAACCAATGGCATTGTTTCCTGAGAAAAGTCAGCTTTTAACTCTCTTTTTGGATTATCTGCTGTTTATTTGTTCTGGACTTTTCCAGTTTAGTTAATTTTTTCTCAATGTTGGTGAAAACTGTAATTCTAATATTAGCTTATAAAACATAATTAAGACGTTGCTCTAAATGAGTTCCAAAGAACCACATGCAAAAGAGAAGAATACATTTGGATCTTCTACTTTTATTGTGATGATTATGACAATAATGATTTGGCTACATGACTCCCTATGGCACATTCCAACCCTTATTTTTATGTAACGTTCATCTGAGCCAGGAACCATTTTGGAACTTTGATTCAAAGTAACTCATAGGTCACAATTTTCTCCTCATGTTGAATAATCATTGGGAATAAGGTGATTTTCTAGCTTTGTAAGGTTGGAAGAAATCTTAAAGTTTATCTAGTATAACAACCATCATTGATTCTGGTCTCTCTAACATTTCTGCCAAGAGGGTAACCTGGTGTCTGATGGAACACTTTGGGATGATCTGTTCTCTGAAACACTAGGAGAATCTCTCTTTGATCAACTTTCTCCTCATTCCTGAAGCAATTGTGCTTTTCCTGGGATTGCTTGGCTGAACACTCCACGAGGATTGGAGGTAATCATAGTAAGACAAGCCAGCCAAGTCAGTTGCATAAAAGCAGTTTGCTATTGCTGGAACTAGGCCAGCATAGACACCATTCATATGAACAGCCATCTTTCTGAATTTGAATCTTATCTCCAGGATCCACTGAGAACATCAAGTGTTCTTCTGTTATAAGTTAACTGCTTTGCATACTTCAGAAGCAATGAGCCTAAACAAAAGGAATTTTCTTCTAGTGGTTTGTGTGAGAGCCAATAGGAGCTGTAGTGCATACCACATGCAGAGGGAGTGAATAGATTTCAGAACAAGTCACTGTTTTTGCTTATTGCTTATGGTATTCATCCGAGCTCTTCTACTGTCTCAGGACTAACTCTTGACTAATGTTAACCAGTAGGCAAGATTTAGCTTCTTTCTTCAGCAACAGCCTGTACTTGATCTCTGACATTACAAATAACTTCAGTCTATTGTATTAATTACTAAAAGGAATGAATAGCTTTCTCATATTTTCTTTTAATCTTTCTCATTTCTCATGTGATTAACTGGTTAAAAGCTAATGGCACTTGTAACAGGACTGCAGCCATTTGGGAAATAATATCGTGCATCTCTAAAACGTATTCTTTTCTATTGTGTACATATGTGTTAGGGTTTTGCAATGTTCGCAGTTCTGCTGTCTCAGCCTCCCAAGTAGCTGGGACTATAGGCATATGCCTCTGTGCTTGACTTTTTAGGGCGAGTGAGGTCGAACCCCAGCCTCCGTGTGACCTCAGCTGGTCTAGCAGTAGCACCCCACATGTGCCACCATGACTGGCTTATAAAATATATTTTAATGTGGAACAAATCCTTCTTTTTCTTTCACTGCTCCATATCACACTGGTCAGAATTTCCAAGAGGTAGCATTCAGAATATACTGACTAAACAGCCACTGGATTCATATTTGGAAGTCCTGGGTCTGGGAACTCCTTACTACTACTCAAGGCAGAGCAACTCTGGTGGTTCCTGAGCAAGACTGCAGACCTACAGGCTTCGGAGAACCTTAGACTGGGGGTAAGAAGAAGCTTCATGACTGAGAGATGAGCTATTCTGGAGCAGGCTGGAGAGAACTTTCAAAGAGTGTAAAATGTAGCTGAATGACTAGTAGGGCTCTACAGTGTAAGAAAATTCAATTGCCTATTGTATCCTGACCCAGGAGTAAAAAAAGTAGAGCTTGTTTGGTAAAAGGACCTCAGGCATTAAGTTGAGGTACAGTATTGGCACAGCTGGAAGATGTATTACTGGGTCCACCATTAGTAAGAATGGTATTAACAAATGTGGAGCAGATTCATCTATTTATCCCACACTTTCTGTGACTGTACAAACCTTAAAACTTATGTCTTAATTTTTCAGTTGAGAAAATTTGAAATTATTCAAATATTCATTGGATGCATATTCTCCTGCATCTGATAGAATATGGTTATTATGGGGGCCAGCAGGTGGTGTGGTGGTTAAGGGCACTAGACTCTCACATGACTGACCACAGTTTGAGTCCTGGAGCTGGTGGCTTGCTTTCTCACTCCTCCTGCCTCCCACACACATTCTGTCTCTCTCTGGCCAAATAAAATAAATAAATAAATAAATAAATAAATAAATAAAGTAAAATAATTCTTTTAAAAAAATATGGTTACTATGGAAATAACTTTCTTGGTCAGAGCAGTAAGTTTCTAAGTCCTCCAAAAAGATGATTTCTTTAGACATGGAATGATCTATGAGTGTGTGCTTTGATTCCATACCACTGTAATACAAGTGATTATACTAAAATTATATTTCAGATCATCTCAGTCTATAAGTGAAATAATTGGCCCAGCCAGGATGGTATACACTGTCACAGACTGTGCTCTGCAGGCTGAAAACTCACAGGTAGTCCAGTTCAGTTCCCAGTCCAACCTGAAGACTAGGTGTGGTGGAATGTGTCTGTAATCTGAGCAACTCCACGAGGTGGATGCAGGAAGGTCTGGAGCTCCAGGCTGTTCTGGGTGACAGAGCAAGTCCCTATTGAAAAAAAGAGCAAGTGTGGTGATTCATATGTATAATTCCAGTTGAGATACTAAGGCAGGAGGCACACAAGATAAGACTCTGTCTAAAAAAATATTTTACTTATAAGTGACAATTCCTTGATGATCTTTCTAGAAGATTGAAAGAAAGTGGAATTGAGACATATATATATATATATATATATATATATATATATATATATGTAAGCACATATATATATGTATATGTGTGTATATATATTATATATACACACATATACATATATATATATATACATATAATATTATATATTATATATATACACACACACATACTCCATAACTTTATACAGATTATAAAAGTGTATGTGTATAATTATATAGCCTAATGTATATAAATTTTTGAAAAATATGCATGTGTTTATGAAGATCCACATTGAGATCTTGATCTAGACCTGCTTTGTTGTTTTTGACTGCTTGGGCTTGATGGGTTTAACGAGAGGTAGGAACTTCATGAAAAAGGACTGTTCTCGTGCCAATTTCAGTCTGGGTGGAATTCAAAAGTATCAGAGTTTTTTACAAACAGCCTTCTTCTCAAAGGTTCAATGGCCAAGTTTTGATACCCCAAGAGGCTGAAGAAAACATCTGACCTTCTGGGCACATACCACACTGTCCAAACCTTTTTAGGTTGACCCATCACAGGCAATGGCAGTAACAACACAAGGCAGCACCTTAAGCAAACAAGACAACTAGACTTTGAAGAGAGAGTAGTCTTATATGCTAGTTCCTGCAAGAAATGATCAATTCAAAAATGTTTTCTTTTAACTGAGTTAAAAATAGTTGAAACTGAAATAGCTCATCCTATGAAACACTTAAGACTAAAATGTGTTTGGTTTTTTTTTTTTTTTCTTTCTTTCCATAAAAATGTGTTGTATTAGACAAATCAGGCCACTGCAGCCAGGATGGAATGCTAACCATGCCGCTAGATGGCAAATAGGAGGGGAACATGCCTTTCATCTTAATTATAGCCTGGACAGGGGAATGTACTATATTCTTTGCTACATGTGAGTAGGAGAAAAATTTTCCCAGGGTATTTTTCTTTTGCATTTCTGACTCTTATTGGATTGGAAGCTTGTCCATGTGACCCAGCAGGGTCCATTTTCCATAATAAGCCTAAAAATATGCCAGAAATGTTTTCTTTAGCACAGCCTCTGAGTGTCAGACATGAAAGTGACAGCACTCCCTTCCCTTCTGATTTTATTTCACCTTTTCCTGGAGAAAGTTCCACTGTTATCCTATCATTCTTGCCCAGTGTTATTCTTCTGATAGGCTTCGTAACCTAAAGGGTAATCTGAGATGGAATAATTGTAGACATTTATTCCATGTCCCTGTAAAATACAGATTTTGTTCTTTCTTTATGTCTCTAATGACTCACCTTCAGTAAATCATAGCCCTGGAAATATTTTTCCTGGAATGGGAATACGTTGGCACTGAGTCACTAATATTCTTAATTGTAGTCGATGATGGTAGCAGAGCCCATCTATTTTATAAAAGGATAATAAAGTGATCAAGAGCATGTACCTTAGTTAGTTAAGAAGAATTGGGTTAAATCAATTGATGGTCATGTGATCTTTGGTAGACTTTATTTCCAAACTCTTAACTCTTCATCAGCAAACTGGATATATAAGGTTGTTTCAAATATTTAATGCATTTGATGTATTGGGACATTGGAAAAGTCATGTTTTTCTATGGAAAAATGCATCATGATTTTTTTTTTTGACAACCCAATATTTAGGGTAGTAGTGAGGTTATTTTAAAATGAAAGCCCATAACTTTGATCTCACTTGTAATTAATTGAAACAACTGGCCATAGACAGATTACATAATTTCATGGGTAAAAATGCTTGCACTGTGATTAGGAATATTGTCTAATTCTTCTGATTCTTTGACACTGCTATCATTCAAACTGGTGATTCTCAAATGGCGATCAATTTGACTTCCCCAGCAGACATTTGGCAAAATGCAGAAAATTTTTCAGCTATCAGACTTTGAAGGTGGTAGGTATAAGACATCTAGTGAACAGAGGCCATGGATGTTGCTAAACATTCTATTATGCACAAGACAACCCTCAAGAACCAAGAATTATGTGGACTAAAATGTCAATCAGTATTGCACAAGTTGAGAAATCCTGGTTTAGAACAAAAGCTTTCTTTCTTTTCTTTTTTTTAGAGAGATTTTTGCTACAGGGCACATGTGCTTGCTGGAAAGACAGAGAAACAGAAAGCAAGAAGTCACCTCCCAGGGGGACGGCCAGGCCACAGTTTCCTCTCGGGATCTTGGGCATGCATGCACATGCATCCGACATGAGTTTCAAGCCACCAGGTCCGGGACTTGAACAGCGGTTGACTATGTGGGAGTCCAGCAACATAACTAGTACACCATCTGCTGGTCCCCTAAACAAAAGCTTTCTTTAGGTCTGTGATTTGGTATGGAAAGTTATCACTGGAGATTGGTATGGAAAGTTATCACTGGAGATATTAAAAAAAACAGAACTATTAAATTTCTCTTCGGGCCTCATTTATTCTAGGAACAATTTTGAGTATGTACCATCTTCAGAACCTAGCATGGTTGATGCTTTTGATAGAGTCTAAATTTCTGAAACCAATGTACTTCTGAAATGTCCAGGATGTTAGATAATGGTAAAGAAAAGAAGGAAGAATTAGCTAAATCCTCCTGATGTTATATGCATGCATTAACACCTCAAGACTAAATATAAATTAGAAACAGTTTATATGGTTGAGTACTATTCCTAAGACTAAAGAAGAATTTTTTAAACTAAGTTTATCTCCATAGCAAGTAGAAACTTTCACCACTTTAAGAAGCATTTACCAACTTGTGGTAACATATAGAAACTGGTCAGTCTACAGAACAGCTACTTCTTTTTCTAATCCATAAGATGCCAGATGTCAGGTATGGCATATGACAGATTTAAGGCTTACAAAAATGATATTCATTTGAAAGGTGATAAAATGCCTCATTTTTATTGAATTCAAACTTAAATTTTTTCTTTCAATTTGCTAAAAGTATTTTATTTTAGCCTCCCATCTGTAAAAGCCATGAATCTCACTTTACTTTTAGGAAAGTCTTGTCTGTCAAATAGTATAGAGTGGTCTCAATCACAGATCTAAATTTCAAGTAGTCATTATGTTAATCAATGATGATTTATAGTGTATATTTTTTCTTACATGTATGTAATAGGTTTTCAGGATTATTCTACTTTTTGTTCATTTCCCATGCTCTAAATATGTTCATCATAGTTGCCTAAAGTGACTTTTTTTTTTAAATGTCCTTCGAATCAGTAGGCCTCTAAATTCAACACAATCAACTGAGGTGATCTGTAATTAGGAATAAATGAGTCCTCTGATTATGATGGGCTCTGCCATTTGCAGTCTCTATTAATGGCTCACAGCAAACTGAAAAGTTCTCAGTCAGCTATTATCCTATTCTTGGCACTAAGAAATTATTTTGCTGGTTTTGGCATGTATTTCTGTTCAGATTAAATTTTAATTGGTGCTGGGGGCCAAGCAAGTGGCATGGTGGTTAAGGTGCTGGACTCCCACATGGTTGACCCACATTCAAGTTGGTGACTTGAAAATAACACCGGACATGTGTACCTGAATGTCCAAATTCCCAAGAGGAGAGTAGAGGAGAAGGGATTGCGATTTGGTCATCCCCTGGGGGGTGATTTCTCATTTTCTCTTTCATTGTCTCACTCTCTGTCTCTCCGGTGAGCACACACACCCTATGATAAAAACCTTAAACCTTTTTTAAAAAATTTGTGTTAAAATAGTTGTGTTGCAATTGAAAGACTGATTTAAAACTAGAAAAAATTTGGACAGCTTAGTGTAAAAATATTATATCTAAAGCTACACTTTTTTGTTGTTGTCTTATCATCTTTATTGAGGCATAATTTACATACCATAAAATTCACTCTTTTTAAGTGTACATTTCAATGATTTTCAGTAAATTTACAAAGTAGTGCAAACATCACTACAAGCCAATTTTATAATGTTTCTACCTTTCCCGTGAGATGCCTGGAGCACATTTATTGTCACATTCCCCCCCTTGCCACCAGTCTCAGGTAAACACTAACCTACTCTGTCTTTTTAGATTTGCATTTTTGGGGGTATTTCCTAGAACTAGAATACTATATATTGTGGTTTTGTGTTTCTGACTTTTTTCATAGCAAATTGATTTTGAGGCTCATCTATGTTGTTATATAAATTAGTACTCCATTTCTTTATTGTAACACGTAGTATTCTACCGTAATACCATATTTTGCTTATCCATTCATCAATAGATAGTCATGGGGGTGAACTTCTCTGTAAAATGTCCGCAATGGCAGCATGTCATCATGATATTAAATGCATTGTACTTTATTCTAATTGATAAATTAACTGACAACCATGCCCAGTAGAGCAAACAATAAGAAGGGTATTGTAAAGGGGATGCACAGGTTCTAGTTTTCTTCCCAGATGTATACCATGTAGTCCTTCTAAGTGTCTAGTAATGCATTTATTATAAATAAAAAAGAACTGAATTTCCTGGTCCCTCTTTGTGTACATGTGTGTGTGCAAGCATTCATGCACGCATGCACATGTGCGCCTATGTGTTTGTGTGGTGTATTTTAAAACAAGGTCTCCTTGTGTCATGATCCTCCTGCCTCCGCCTCATGAGTGGCTAGGATTACAGGCATGTGCCACTGTGCCCAGCATACGGGGTGGGCAGGTATCAAACTCCAGCCTCCCATGTGGTCCCAGTCTGCCAAGCAGCAGTGTCCAGCTCATGCTAATCTCTTTAATGCTATCATTTTATAATTCAGTCAAAACAACACTTCATTCCAAGTAAATGACATGACACAGAAAAGAGGTCTATAATTAAAGTCAGAGCACATGCAGCCACTTGATGAAATAGTAAAAGTGAAATAGTTCTTGGTATTTTTCTCAGCAAAAACACCGAGAAGGACTCTGTGATCTGTGGGTATCTGACATGATCGTAGCTTTGTTTTGGAAAGTTGCCATTGGTGGCTCCTTCTGTGACTGCAGACACACTTCCTGCTGTGTAGGTTCATCACGTTGATCACTGGTGAAACACAGGACACAGAGACAGCAATATTTTGCCGGTGGCCCCCATTTACCCTAATATGTCTCTCCTATATCGTCACATAAATGACTGAGCTGTTTCTTCTTGAGAAACAGTTTTGTCTGAAAGGAAGTCAGCAGACAACAGAGTAGTGAGAAAAAACAAGAGAAACATAGGTAAAAGGGAATAGACTAGAAGGCACTAGAAAGCATTAAAAAAAAAAAAAAAAGCCATGAATGAAGTCATAAAGCCTTGAGGTGATATTTGCTACAAGTAAGCAGAAACTCTGAGGTACCAAGTAATACCAAATATCTGGCCATGGTGACATGTTCAGAAAAGAAACACCCTTAGAAATAATATATTAAAATAAAAGCCAAATATTTAAAATTGTGAAACCATCATGACTTTATGGTGTCTGTCACATTAGTAAGAGTTAAAGACTAGGAGAAGAACATAATGAATTTTTCTTAAATAGGATGAATTGTAACAAATGCTATTTAATATGCCTATGACTAGGTTTGATCCAGTCTCTGCTGTGGCCTCTACAGTGTACCCTGACTTTGACTCTGACCTTAAGCTCAGGGAAGTATGAACTGTGTTAGTTCAAATGTTGTTGTGTCATCTTTGTGTGGAAAGTACTAGAATCTTGATATGCCATGTAGTGTCTCCTCTTCCTCCTTCCTGTTCTCTCCTTCTTAACGTTGGTGCCTGATAGATGCCTTTTTTTTAGACTGCAAATATTTGGAAGGGGCTAACCACTACATGCTCCTCTTGGGATTGCTGCTAAAAGTCTGGCATAGTGCCTTACACATAGTAGGTACTCAAGAAATATTTGCTCGGATTGTGATGAGATGACACATAATGAGAATTTCTTTTCCAAATATCCACAGTTTTTAGTGAAAGCACTTCATGAAATGCTTAAGGTATTTTGAACATCTTTTTAAAAAATGAACAAACGTATGTGGGCTAGACATATTAAACATTCCCTGGGATATCCCGGCGCTAGTTACCTAAAGTCATTGCTGGGTCATGCATTTGCCAGAGGTCAAAGTTTGGAGAATTCTGCTTTGAAGCTTCTCTGCATAAGGGTGTAATTTCAAGTTACTAATAATTCAGGAACACTTGATCTCTTTCCTTATTCTTGCCCAGATGAGTCATTTTCTTGGTAGTTTACCTTGAGCTTCTCCTATTTACACACAGCAGACTAGCTGGCATGGAAAACTGTGAGCATCTGTCTTTCATTTTGAAATATACGTCTATACGCTTTTTTTTCCCCAACTCTTTTTTTCATAATTTTTTTATTTCTCCCTCTCATTGTTTTGTTTAACATTACGAATTTTCTTCCAGAGTGTTTGTTCCACAGCTATCATGATGGTGAGGTCTCTATCTTTGACTAAATTTATTCTATAAGAACAAAATAGCAAAAAGTCCAACTGCATTGTTTCTCAAAGAATTGCCCAGAGGAATTTCCACTTTTCAGAGCCTCATTTGTTTTCTAAATCCCCGAAGAGAGATTTGACTCAGCAGAAACGATCTCTGAGCCTTCTTCAGCAGCGGTAACAGCAGCTGAGCTGTGGATCTTGGCTCTAGGACTGGCCTAGTTATTCAGCAGATACTGTCCCAGCCAAGCGCGGGAACAGCTTTTAGCCACTGCCACAAATGCTGCCTACCAACTGTTGCCTGGGTGAGGAGAGTCTTGGCCACGAACCCTGGCACTCCCTTCCCCCAACTCTGACTGATTCATTTGTTCACACCACACCTTCAGAGTGGAAGGTATGATTGCTTGCCTTTCCTTCCCCCCTCCCCTTTTTTGCCTCCTTTTCCCCTTGCTTTTTGGATTGCTTATCTTTCTTTCCTTTTCTTTCTTCTTTTCTCCCTTTCTTCTTTTTTTTTTTTTCTTTTTGTTCCTCTTTGTTGTTGGCAAGTGATCCAGCTAGTAATGGGTTTAGAGAAGGCATCTGTCCCCATTGATTCCTAGTAGACAAAACAAAACAAACACACAAACAAAAAAAAAAACCCTCCTGCCTATTTAAACCATTTTTGGGGTCTTTACAATGGCCATAACTTTTTTTTTTTTTTGAGACTATATGTTTTTTGGAGGTATAGTTCACTTTTCATGGGTTTGACTTGAAGATTTACTTTGCCTAATTCTACATAATTGTACGAAAGGCAATGGACAAATGGTGAGTAAATGGTGTGCCTTGCTCTAGACTGGATACCTTTATACCTGCTCTGCTATTCATATGTTGAAACCTAATTTCCACTCCCAATGTGATGGATTGGGAAGTGGGGCCTTTGGGAAATGAATAGGTCATGAGAACAGTCTTCAAGAATGAGATTGGTGCTCTTATAAAAGGAATTCAGAAAGTTCCTTTGTCCTCTCTACTATGTGAGAGAACACAGGGAGAAGGTAGCCATTATGAACCAGGAAATTGGCCTTCACCAAACACTGTATCAGCTGGTGACTTCACCTTGGACTTTCCAGCCTCTACAGCTGTGAGAAATAAATTTCTGTCGTTTATATGCTACTCATTTTGTTTTATTTTGTTATAGTAGCCCAACCGAATAAGACAGGCACAGACCACAGAAGCCAATTAGAAAAATTAAAAAGATGCATAAATGGGACTACAAAAATATAAATATTCTGTATGGCAAAAAAAAAAAAAAGAAAAAATAGAAAACACCACAGGTAAAATGAAAGACAAATGAAGTGAGGAAAGTTCTTGGAAAGTGCTTGAAACTCATTTCATAGGCAACAGGCTATTTTCTACAAATATTGAAAGCTCCAAGGAATCAGTAAAAAAGAGATTAGCAATTCAGTTTAAAAATGGCAAAAATATGTAAATAGATACTTCCTTGAAATGAAATTAAAATATCTTTTAAAATTATGGAACGATGTACAAACTCCTTTAAGGTAAGGGAGATACAAATTGAAACTGAACTCAGATACCATTTTCACTTCTCAGATTAGGAGGAAATCCAAGTTTGAGTCCACACTGTGCTGGAAAGGTTGAGCATGGCCAGGGGGCTTCCACACAGTGCATGGGACGTGGGGTGGGCACATACTACTTGACCCAGCAATTGAACTTCTAAAAATGTATCCTATGCATATATTCACGCTTGTGGGTAAAATGCCACATATCTAAGTTCTTCTTAAAGATAGTGCTTGCTTATATGGAAAAGATTTTAAACATCAGAATGGAATACTGAGTCGGTGCCTGCTGGTTAAGGCAGCTAGATCCCCAGGGCTGACCCTGAGGTTTGAGTTCCAGACCCAGTGGCTTGAAAAACATATTTGGGGCATACATGTGAATGCCCAAAATCCAAAAAAAGGGAGAAGTGGAGGAGAAGGGATTTTGGTGTGACCAGGCTCCATAGGTAGTGTTTTCTTGCTTTCTCCTCTCTCCCTCTGTCTCTCTCCAGTGACTGCATGTGCCCCCTGGAAAACTGGAAAAAAAAATTAAAAAGGAATCCTATTCAGCTGTTAAAAAAATACAAAAAGCAAGGAAGATTTTTGTGTACTGACATTGAAAGAGCTCCAAGAGATACTATTAATGAGGAAAAATTAAGGTGCAGTGTAGTTTACATAGTATATGCCCCTATGTAGAAAAAGAAAATTGTACACTGGTACAGAATATGTATTTGCCTACATTGCCTAAACTGTCTGGAGTCAGGGTCCACAAAACTTCCCATGAGGAAGAATTAAAATGGCTGAGGCATTTAAAAAATTAAATGTCTCAATGTTACCATTTGGACTATGGCTTGATCCCCCAAAGTTTCATGTTTTGTAATTTGGTGTTGGGAGGTGGTAAGGTCTAGTGGGCAGTGTGATCAGATCATGATGATTACATCATGGAGGCAACATTTTCATGAACAGATTGATGATGTCTCCTGAGACTCATTGAATTCTAATTCTCATGAAAAGTAAGTATTGGGTGCTCTAAAAGAAAGAGAGCTTCCCTAAGTTCGCTCACTCTGCACACACTCACCATCCTCTGTGCTTCTATAGACCATAATACAGTTTACAGCCTCCATAATTGTGAGTTTTTGCAAATAAACCTCGATTAAATTCTCTCTGGCGCAGGTATTCCTGTTAGCAATGCAGTAACAGAGTGAGACACTCACATAATCAAAATATCGAATCAAAAAAATTTTAGGAAAGAATACATCTTCAAATGCAAAGGACTGGCAGGGGCACTGAGACCGCACTCTTACGTGGTGTCACCTGAAACAATTGGTTGCATTATTTTCTCCCCTTACATCTATCTTTTTAGTATTTGTTTCAAATTGCATTATTTTTCTTTCCATTTTATATCTATTTTCTAAACACACATCTGCTTCTAAATTTTCTCATCCTATAATTATGTCTTTATAATTCTATTGATTTATGTATGCATATTGTAGCCTCTTGTAAGCTAATGCAGCATTAAACCCTACTTGTGAACCTTATTCAACTAGACAGGCTTTATTCTACAATTTGGTGGAGATGACAGTATAGTTTTGACTTAGGTGGTGGAGTAGATCACAGACAAAAGATTTTATCAGGCAGATTCCTTATTGCCCAAGGAGATTTCTTTGTAAGTAAGTAGGCTTAAGCTAGGTTTGCTGGCCAGGTTCAAACAGATTAAAAAACCCGTTCAGACTGTGTTGTTTTCTATTAGTTTTGCAGAACTGCCACTGAATAATAAAAGAAAATAGAAAATGTATGGATGATCAGGTTATTCCAAGTCACCATGACAAGAAGAACCCCACCAACTTAGAACAACTTAACAATGTGACCTTGCTCAGATCACTAAATCACATCGAATCCCAGCATCTTCATTTACACAGTGAGGATGTTTTTGAGAGACTAACCAAATAAAGATGATAGCAATAATCACTTTATAGCCAGTCTTTGAGATGGCCCCCAAGTATCCCTACGCCCTGGAATTTATATTCTTGTGTCACCCTCCTACCCTATACCAAGATTGGCCTGTGAAAAATAGGGTATGGCAGAGGTGATGGTATGTCACTTTTGAGATTAGGTTATAAGAAATCTACCTTGGTCTCTTTCTTTCTCTCTTTCTTCCTCTCTCTCTTTCTTTCTTTCTTTCTTTCTTTCTTTCTTTCTTTCTTTCTTTCTTTCTTTCTTTTTTTCTTTCCTTGTTTCTCTCTCTCTCTCTCTCTCTCTCTCTCTCTCTCTCTCTCTCATTAGGGGAAGCCAGTTGCCAGATTGTGAACATTCCATGAAGAGGCCCATGTAGAGAGGCGCTGTGGCCTCTCCAACAATGTGTATGGAAGCAGATTCTCTAGACCAGTCAAGCCTTTGACTGACTGCAGCCCTGGCCAGCACCTTTGAATGTAACCTTCTGAGCTATCCTGAGCTAAATCACTCCTGGATGCCTGATCCTCAGAAACTTGGTGACATAATACTTTTTTTTTTTTTTTTTTTGAGAGGTTTTTGCTATAGGGCGCGTGCGCTCACCAGACAGACAGAGAGAGGGACAGAGAGACAGAAAGCGAGAAATCACCCCCCAGGGGGGATGGCCACGCTGCAATCCCTTCTCCTCCATTCTCCTCTCGGGATCTTGGGCACACACGCACACGCGCCCGGCGTGAGTTTAAGCCACCGGGTCTGGGACGCGAACCGCGGTCGACTACGTGGAAGTCCAGCGACATAGCCATTACGCTAACTGCTGGTCCCCATTTTTGTTATTTTAACTTGTAGTTTTGTTATGCTGCAATAGGTAATTATTGGGTCATCAGAAAAGTCATGATGTATTTTTCTATGTTTTTCTATGCTAAAATGTGTCATGCCTTCTCTGATGACACAATAATACAACCACATAACCATAGCAATAGTAAGCAATCGATCCGGTCTCATTTCTTCATCACCGAAAGGATTTTATGGTGTTGCTAAGGTCTAGACTTGGAATAACATCGTTCTTCTGACTCAGCATCTAACTACCCGAGGCTACATTATCCACTTACTTGAATATTTGTCACTTATGCCATGTTGTCCCAATGAACTGCCACTCTTGGCACCCAATAAACAAGTCTCAATAGCAGCTATTTAGAAGACCAAAGCCTCTGATGGAAACAGATGCTCTGTTTGTCCTTGTTGCTGCTTGGACTGAACCATTGCAACCACTGCAGATTTGTTACCTTGAGTCTGAGTCCAGATATTTCTATGAATTATATCCAGTTTTAAGTGGCAACAGTCACTCGTAGAACACACACACGGCACTGGGAGAGGGAAGAGCACAAATAAACTCCTTCATGGACACTTCAGTCCTGAGCCTCTTCTTTTCTCAGCCTGATTTCTACCTTTTGGACATTGCTCTTACCCTTTGAGTCCTTGTCTCTGCTTGCCTAATTCTGGTTTCTACCCTTTAGCTCACTTTCAGTAAACATGCCACTCTACTTCCCTTGGCCCCGGGCCCTTTCTCTCTTGGTGTTACCTCCATTGGTAGAGGTTTGGCCACATTTGCCTTGGCACTGTAAGTTAGATTCAGAGAAATTCTAGATCTGTTGCCTGTTCTCACTTTTAAAACACTGTGTCTAGTACCTGGTTCTGAACAACAGCCTCGCTCTGCCTTTGGATTTTTCCGTATGTCCCATGTGGTATAACACACCCATTATTTGCCTAATTATTCGCCTGGGCCAATGTGTCTTCTGCTTTTTTCATCCTCAGATTTCCTATTTTACTTCATTTCTTATGCCAGGACACCTGTTGATGATGGTGTAAATCTTTAAATCTAGCTTGAGTTTTATTTTTATTTATTTATTTTTAATGGTCAAAGGGGGCATACTCTGGCCACTGAGAGAGACAGAGACAGAGATTTTCCATCTTATCCAGACTTGGGGCACATGTTCCAGCATGGTTTTCAAGCAACCTGGACTGGGATTCGAACTGTGGTTGGCCATGCAGAATCTAGCTCCCAAGGCATTCAACCACTGTGCTCTGGGTCAGCCTCCATTCCTAAATATAAACACCATTGGTTCTCAAATGTGGCTAACATTAAAATAACCTCAAAATTTAAAATATATTCAGATGCTCAGGTCTTATTCCAGACTGATTAAATTAGAATATCTAATGCAGGACTCAGGCATGAATATTTATTAAAACTTTCCAGCTGATTCTCATGAAGAGCCAGAGTATAGAACCAGCAGTGTACAATGGAGGCCAAGCAAGTTCACATGCTCTACTGGCTAAACAAAAGCCATCTGGGAGCCAGATTTGCACTCAGCTGGCTAGTTTGTGACCTCTGACTGGAGGGTGTGTTGGCGGTCTTGCTGGGAAGCCTAGGGCTTTGCGTACTCCCAAAAGAGCCTCCACATGGGTAAAGGAAACAGTGAGCAGAGAATTCAGAAGCAATTAGCTAGTACATTTGCTTCCAGGGCAGCCCTACTCCAAGAGGACATCAGATAACCTGCAGATGATTTTAAGTTTATGGCAAACAAACCATTGCTGAAAGATGGCATCGTGCACATCTGTTGTTTAGGAAAAAACATTGCAGAATTTTTGACTTGGAGCTAGGAATTCCTAACCATGGCTAATGGTGTTTTCCTCTGAAAAACTTTGTTTTTGTACATGGAGATTCAAGATAGAATGAGTGTCAAAGCTGCAAGAAAGGCAGGAACGACAGAAGTTGCTTTTGAGGTGGAGAACAAAAGCACTGGTGTCTAGAAATAGAGTTGTTTGTTTTGTTTTGTTTTGTTTTGTTTTAAGAGAAATTTTTGCTCTAGGGCACCTGTGCTCATCAGAGAGACAGAGAGAGAAAGTGAGAAGTCTCCCCTCAGAGGGAATGGTTATGCCACGAGCCCTTCTCCTCCATTCTCTTCTCGGGATGTTGGGCATGCATTTATCTGTCCAGTGTGAGTTTCAAGCTGCCATGTCCAGGACTCCAACAACTGTCAGTCATATGGTAGTCTAGTGCCTTAACCACCACACCACCTTCTGGCCCCTAAAGATAGAGTTCTTAACCCATCCATGTGAATGATCACATGCTATTGCAGGTAACTATTAATCTAACATTGAAAAATGGATTTGATCTTTAACTTAGAGTGAACAGCAAGATTCTCAAAGTGAATAAATGATAAATTTAATTGTTTTCAAATGCATATCCCCACATACATGTATATAGTGACAGTATTCTTAAGAGTTGCTAATAATATATGTAGCAAATGATTTCAGACTTTTTAAAACATCTTAGCATAGTAGTTTTTTTGTTTGTTTGTTTTGTTTTTCTTTTAATTGACCGAGGACACATGTGCTTATATGAAAGAGAAAGAAAAGAAGAAAATTATCCCTTCCCCTCCCACACACACACACAATGGGGTGGAAATGGTCATGGTGCAATTTCTTTTCTTCTTTTCTCCATCCTAATGGGTTATTGGGTCCACAGACACACATGCCTGGTATGCTTTTCAAGTCACTGGGGCTGCATGGGTTCTAGATCCCTTAACCAATAAGCTAAGGGGTTAGCCCCAGATGCTTTAATATAATCATCATCTCTGCTATACTGCCTGATTAAAATAAATGATATTGATGACTTTTTAAGATTTTAGGTGGTTTTATTCATAAGCCAGATACTCGAGATAAATTAAATTCCATCTACAGTCTTAAGAAAGTTTTAAAGATTTTAATACTGAAAGTTTGTTTTTTTGTTTTGGTTTTCTCAATATTCTAGGGTCATTCCAATTGGTGACGCATATTCTTGGAGTAAGAGTTCCTGATGGGATACATGGGGTCTGTTGGTACCTAAGAGACAGACCGTCTTTTGAAACTTGGTTTAACCACACGTAAGTTTAAGTTATATGAGTCTGGACAATCACTTAACCTCTTTAGTCTCTAAAAAGATCATAATACCTGCTTTCTCAGATGATTGTTACAACCAAGTGTGTGAGTATAAAGCATAGCATATGAAATATTTATTGAGTGCTGACTCTGAGTAGATGCTTGGTTAAATGCTAAGGGGGAAGACAGAAAGTGTAACTAAGGCACAGTCTCTGTCTTCTATCATCTCACAATGTGTTTGAGGAAATAGAAGCCAAAGAATTAAAAGCTAATTCATTAGAAATACTAGGTACTTGTGTTAAGTATACAAGTTCAGGTAGAGATATTTATCTTCCATAATTTTGTGTATTTTATATACCATATTCCATAAGCTCCTTTTATTAGATAGGTTCTCTAACTCTCACTCTAACCCTACTTGTAAAGGTACATGATTTCAGTTAATCCTACTAGCCATTAAGAGATATTATTTTATTGATAAGAAGTAAGCAAAAAATTTTATTATGGCTGTATATATGTAATTGCTCTCTGTAGTTAATCAGAGATTCTGAATATAAATCAACTAAATGTTATTTGTATTACAGATAAGGTGAATGATTTCATTTGTATGTTGTGACTATGAGGCTTAAGATACACAAACTGTCACTATCAATCTAATGTCTGCTGACTCTCAGAGCAAGAGTAAGACGTAGAGCAAGTAAACCTCAGTATATGAATGTAAGTCAGCTTCCCTTAACTACCTGTGACTCGGTAGGCAGGCTGGTTCCAAAAGCTGATCTTAGGGATATGTTCACCAAAGGGCTGCTAGAACAAAAGGTAGATTGAGTCATCCCAGGTGCTAGTCAGAGTCAATGAATATCAGGTACACAAGAATAAAAGCAGGGATTTTTTTACCTGCAAATTCAGATGAAAGATATATTTTAATTTCTTCCTTTTTCTGTGAAGTTGTCATACAATGAAAATCGTTCATTTTGCGTTAATAGCAGCCTAATTTGAATGCTAGATCAGTTTTATTAGATGTTCCCAAAGAGATTTAATATTTATGAAATTATTAAACTCAGTTGTAATGTTAGGGAGCATTCAGAAAGTGAGGTCATTATGATACAAGTTAAGTTTCTTATCTAAAGTGTTTGGAACTGGAAGTGTTTTGAATTTCTATTTCTTTCAGATTTTGGAATATTTGTATATGCATAATGAGATCCAATTCTGAACACTAAAGTTATTTATATTTCATGTATACCTCATATACATAGCCTGAACGAATTCTATACAATATTTTTGGATTCAGCATTTTTGACTGTGACTTGTCACATGAGGTCAGGTGTAGAATTTTCCAATTGTGAAGAAAACTCAGACGTTTTGTATTTTGGAGAATTTTGGATTTCAGATTTTTGGATTAGGAATGCTTAACTCATATATGTTTTCTATGCTGTGTTTTTGAAGAATAAGCTCCAAAGATAGATCTAAGTCTAGGTAATTTTGTGGGAAAGTGATATGGGTCAATGGTAAGTAATATCATGGATAAGTGACATGGCCCCCTGAATTTTCACTGCACAGTCCAAATTACTTTGATCGATGTAATTAAAATTATATTTAATAATATTGGGAGGGTTATATAAACAAAGCTTTTTGATGTAGCATCAATTTTTTTTTAATTATTGGCTATGTTTTCTTTTTATTTTTGACTGGAGCAAAAACAATCCACAATTTGATGAATCCGTTGATAGTATGAGTACACGATTCGTATGGAACCCAGTACACATTGTTCATGTCCGAAGACTTGCTTTCAAAAAACCTGGAGTTCTTTAAAGAAACCAAAATAACCCATTAAAGTATTTTACTCTAAACGTCTGAACAAGAAAATGTGATCCCTGAAGAGACCATTTTAATACCGAGGAACACATGGATCTGGTGCCTCAGATCCAGTTCAAATTCAAAGGGAGGTAGCTTTATTTGGAAGTTACAGTGTCCTAAAACTAAGCAAACTTGTGGAAAACAAGCACTCTTTTTTCCCTTGGAAGGCCTTGGGGAAAATATGTCTCCAAGTGTCCCTGCAGAGCCAGCATTTCGGAGTCAACATAGGAACTACATGTCCTTTCTCTTGCCTGTCCAGTGAAGTCTAATGTGGGTGTTCATTGAACCTGACAACCAGATTGTCCTTAAAAGCAGCTGATCTCATCCTCTGTGGGCGCTGAGTTCCTCATTCCTGAAGTCGTGGATGAGTCCAGAGGTTCTGGTGCTGCCCCATGACTCACCTTCCAGCCTGCAAGGCTCCATGAAAGGGCTTTCAGACCCCTGTTGCCATCAAGCAGCAGAACAGCCTCTTCTGCTATCGGACCACTCTAAGAATGCGGATGCAGCAGTTAGCTCACTCTCTTAAGCCTCTTGTGGTTAACATGAATAGCATTCTTTCAATTGCTGGAGATATGAAATATCCTAAGTCTTCAAGTCAACAATTAAAAACTCAAGGTCATATTTTTGCAGGAGATGCTGATAATGTTTGAGTTTGGGGAAAAAGCATTTTGAACTGGAGTGGTGTGTGTATTTATTCTGTGTCTAAACATTGCAAAATCAAGTCGAGATTGGCCAGTTATTCAGGTTTGAGTAAAGTAGAGTCAAAATAGATTGTATGTTCCTCCAATGAAATATCTATATATAGATATAGATACAGATATTATATATGAATATTATATATACATATATACATATAAAACAGTAGCCAGAAACTTAACACATATAGTTGCTTTTGTTTGTGTAATGTAGATTTATCTTCTCTTTCCCTCTGTTTCCTCTTCTGTAAAAGGAGGAATATTTATACTTCACAGAGTTAGAAAACTCCTCTTTCAATTTTAGTATCTGTAAAATGGGGATAATAGTGCTATTTACATAGCCTAGTCTCATCCTACTTTTCCTAGAAATTTAGACACATAGCCAAGATGTCCTAACATTTCCAAGAATTTGGTTTTTTAGAAGCTTTTTTCCCCTTTTGTTAAATAAGAATTCTACATTTCTATTCTTCCCACTCTGCCCCCACCAACCTCTCAGCACTTCTCTGGAACACCTTCTTCACAGTAACTCTTATTAAGTTCCTAATGGTGTCACCTAGCCTCCCCTTTCACGATCCCCTGGAACAATTCCGGTCCTCTGTCTAATCAACTCCCTCTGTGCTTAAAAGGGTCAGTTCAAGCACCACCCACTCTAGGCTTTCTGAAAGCCTCATCAGCTGTAGGTCATGCACCTCCTTTACCCTCTGCCAATTCCAAGGACCCTCCCAGCATGCTGATATGCCATTACATGGCATTCATATGCTAAGCTGTAGTTGCTGATTTACATGCCTTACTTTGCACAAACTGGTGTGCAAGCAATAGCTGCCTTCTTCCGATGCTAAAGACAGATAATTCTATGTAATAGCTTGAATTGTTTATTTGATGATGGATGAACGAAAGTCCATAGTTGACAGAACAAAGGTTGGTTAAAGGTATTTATAAGTAAATGTGGAATGCACAATATTACATCCATGAAGGGTTTCCTGCACATATATACAGACGCCTATACACCCCTCACATGCTTATCCACACATGTGCGTATGACTTAAGGGGTGCCCGGGAAATTAGTTTCGCGAGTCAATTTTTAAGATCCTGTTTCCCACGAAGGTGCACACTGAGCACTTAGCCACTGCTAAAGATGAACTCATCTGTAACAATGGCCTCTCTTCAAAATGAAAGCAAAGTAAAACAAAACAGCAGGGTTACACAGAATAGTTCAGTCTCCTTTGTGTTTCCCTTCACTTTCCTTTCTCATTTTCCATAGTGGCCGTTTAAAGTCTTCAAGTTCCTCAAAGTTTTTAACTCCCATCTTCTTCTGTCTTTTCTTTTGAAAAGATAACCTGGGGCTGGCGTGGTGGTTAAGAGCACTGGACTCCCACATGGCTGGCTGTGGTTCAAGTCCTGGCCCTGACACCTTGCTTTCTCTCTCTCTCTTTCTCTCTCTCTCTCTTTGTCCTTCTCCGGTCAAATAAAAATAATAATTAATCAGAATAATAAAGATAATCTAACTTTCCAATGTCTTACTTTGTAGAGAAGGTAGAGGCACCAGGATGGGCTCCTCATCAGCCTCTACCCACCAGTCTAGGGTTTACTGTGATCACTCCTATTGTCTTTCTCTCTCTCCTCTCTCTCTCTCTCTTTCTTGCGCTCTCTCTCTTTCATGTTATGATAGAAATGCCATCCCTTCTCCCCAATCCTCCTCCAGTAAAAGATGAATATCTCTTTGTTTTCTCTGGGTCTCATTCTTTCTCTCTTGCCTTCCTAATGATAGCTTGCTCCTTTTACCTCCTCAATCACTTTACAGAAGCTGTTACTATAAAGTCACGGACACCTTAATTTTTGGCCATTTATCAGACAATTTTATTTGATTTCTCTGAACTCTTTGATATATAGATCATTCTTTTATCCTTGAAGTCTCCTCTTCTCTTGGCTTCTGTGATCTACATATGACCTATATAGCCCATATATGTATGCATACACACATATATATGCATGTAATACATTTTATGTGCCAGATACAGTTCTAAGTGCTAAGGATATAGCAGTAAACAAATAGACGTGAATCACAAGTTTCTGTCCTTGTGAAACTTAGGGGCTTTTTGGAGAAGACGGAAAATAAAATAAATTATGTAATAGGTTAAAAGCTGATTAAGTGTTAAGAATAAAAATAAAGCAGGGGAAGGAGACAGGGAATGTTGAAGCTGAGGAGATTCAAATTTTAAGCAGAAGGGCCAGCAGGTGGCATGGTGGGCAAGGTGCTGGACCCCCACATGGCCAACTGCAATATAAGTCCTGGACCTGGTGCCTTGTTTTCTCACTTTCTCTCCCTCTGATGAGCCCATGTGCCTTATAGCAAATGTAAAAATAATAATATTAGAATAAATAAATAATAAATAAAGCCTTTTAAAAAATAGAATGATTAGGAAAGACCTCAGACTAAAAGAGGTAAGAGAACAAGCCTTGAGGCTATCTGGGGAAAATGCTTTCTGAGCAGAGGGAACATGGGTGCAAAAGTGCCAAGGTAGGAGCCACTGGAGGTTTTCTAGTCCGACTCATGTTGTAATAGGATCATTCTAGCTGCTCTGTTAAGAATACATACTAGCGGTACAAGAACAGAAGCTGGGAAGCTAATTAAGAAGCTGTTAGAATAACACCTAATGAGGGAAATATTGGTATTTGAGGTGAGCTGGCAGCAGTCAAAGCATTTGGAAGGACTCAGGTTCTGTATATTTTAAAGTCAAACAAGTAGGCGATAGTGTGGATGTGGGGGATAATAGAGACAGAGATTTAAAAAGAAGAGATAGAAATCATCAAGTATTACACCAAAGTTTTTGTGGAAAATGGAAAAGTTTTGTGGAAAATGGAAAAATTAAATGGGATAAGGAAGATGGAGTAAAATAGATTTGAGGGAGACTATTTTAAACAATTTGAAGAGTCAAAAATTTTACTCCAGACTAACTCTGGCCTAGCAGAAGACAAAGGACTTTTGTACTACAATTCCAGTAGCTGAATCATGCAGCGTCATGTGTAGGGAAATAAGTAATTTTTTTTTAAGAATTGTTTTTTGTAAGATTGAAAATGCCAGATCATATGGTGCACATAATCAGATCCTGGAACCATCATCCTCTTGACAATAATTTGAAAGCGGCCAGCCTGAAAGCAAAGTAACAGCTGGAAGATGGTAGAGACTACAGAATATGGGTGACATGGAGTACAAACTCAGATCCAATTACTTCTAGAGCTTACATATAGCAGAAGTTGTTGTTTGTACAACTTCTATAGATAAATTATGTTTGTGGTTCACGGTGGTTTGCAGTGGACTTTCTGTTGTTTGCATCATCCCAAAGCATTCTATCAGATATGCATTTTGACACCAGAAATGGGTACTCACCCACATTTCTATGTATAATTTGTTGTGTGGAGGAAGTAGGTAGGAGAACAACAAGGTCCCCTCCTTTATTCCAGAGTAGGCAATCTTTGTTATGTGCAAGCAAGAGATGTTATAGCTTTGTGGTGTTCTTCAAACTTGAGTATTTAGTGTGTGCCTGCTCTGTCAAGCAATGCTCTCATCAGAGGACTTATGGCAGATAACCCTCCCCCACCCCGCCCAAATGGCTCTTGCATTCTACCTCATACATGTATGCTATTAGGAAAAAAATTACCCCAAAAGTTAAGTAGTGACAAGTGATTAAAGATAAATAAAGCAGGATAGGATAAAAAATGATGAATGATGTTATTATAGAAAAGATGGTCAGGACATCTGAGGGAAACTTCTGGGCAGAGATTTCAGCAAGTGCATATTCCTAGAGATAGGAGCATGCCTGGCATTTTTGAAGAATAATAAACAAAATGGTCAGTATGGCAGAGACACAGTGAGTAAGCAGAGGATAAGACCAGAGGAGATGAATTAGATCATGTGGAGATTTTATTTATTTATTTATTTATTTATTTATTTAAATGAGAGAGATAGGTAGAGAGAAAGAGAGAGAGAGAGAGAAACGCCTTCAACACGATCTCCTTATGCTGTGATCGCATTTCCCCAGCCTTCCATCTCCTTAAGATTCTGGGTTCCTGAGAGTCTACCCAGCATGTTTTTTTAAGCTGATCAGGGGAATCAGAACCCATGGTTGTCATGGTTATTTTAAGTAAAGTTCCTGACATTGCAATTTGTTTACACTGCGATGGACACCCACTGGATAGTTTAAAGCAAAGGAGAGATATGATCTCCACCAGTTCTTAGGAGGATGGATCTAGTTGATGTATGGAACATGATTATTTGAGAGGGAGCAAAAGAGAAAATGCAAGACCAAGTTAGATTTCTATGGTACCTACAGAAGAGTTGATGGTGGATTGATTGGACCATCTAGGGGCTGGCAGTAGATAAGGAGAATGGTTTGGAATATGGAACAATTTTTTTTCAATTAAGTTTACTTATTTCTTCCATGAAAGATACAGAGGGAGAGAGAGAAAGAGAGGGAAAGAAATCCCCAACAAGGTCTTCACACCACAATTTAGCCCAAGTATCAGCCAGCCTGGATCATGGACACATACGGATGTCAGTGTGCTCAGTGAGACCCTAGGACATGAACCAAGGATTTTCCTATGCAAGTCCACCTGACCCCAATGTGAGATACATTTTTATGGTAAAATTGAAAGATTGTTTTATGGATTAAATATAAAATATAAAAAAAAGAGTTAAGAGGACATTTTCCAGAAAGTTTACGAATCTGGGATTTTTTAGGGATAGAACTGTCATTCTCTCCACCTCAAGTCAAGGTTGGCAATAACAGAGGGAGGGAGCTGAGGGAATTAAGCAGGAAATGAATGAGATCAGGCTTCTTCTAAGATCCTCTTGTTAAGTCTTCTTTGCCAGACAAAGGAAATAGTCATGTTATGAAGATACAGATATGTAGTTGCCTAAATATAAGGAATATAGTTTAGGATCTCTGTCCACAAAGATATTGTTTTAAATTACTTCAAGGCTCAGACCAAATATGTGGTTGTAATAAATAAACAAGGAACTGTGGGGTGAGTAGAGCAGAGATAAGATTCTAGGAGACAAAATTGCCTAGATTCATGAAGCCATAAACTGACAAGAGAGTTGGCTTTCACACTACACCATGGAATTGATCACAAGAACATAGACCCAAAGCAAATACACCAGCAGCCTGCTAAATTTTTAAGTAAGTTGTACTGCCAAAAAAATACTAAGACTGTCCAAAAAAGAGCCTGTATTTCTCCAACCTTAAAATAATCCTAAGGATCCAGGAATCACAACAGGAAGTGGGCCGATCTAGTCAGGCCCCCCAAATTGCATCCTTTTCAAAGTCTATCTCCATGGAAGACAAAGGACAAGGGAAATCCATTCATAGGGTGGACTAGGTGCCTTCTTATTAGTTGACCAAGGAATGCCTTCCATTGCCAGGGCAGGTTGTCCTTGTTATTTATGGCCAGCAGATTATGATATGTGCCGTGCACCAGTGATTTCTCTGTCTCTCTCATTGACCTACTTTCTGAATGGAAGTTTTGTTGCATATATCAGGTTCCCTAATAACTTTTGTTAATGGAAGTATCAGGGATCTATTACATGTTATCTTGGCCTATGGTCCCCAGAAAGGAGAACCTGAAACAAAAGCCTATGTGCTATATGTGCTATTGTTATTTTATTAAGATGTGAAAACCATGGAGCTGGATTAAGAGGTAAGAAGAGTGCATTGGGTAAGAGAAAGATCCAGTAATAAGGTTACATTATTGAGCTAGTTGCTGCCAGGTGCTTAAGTGTTTATCTCACAGGATTATCCTCTGTGAATCCCAGACCTGGAGGCTTGCTTTCACCTTCCCTTTCTCTCTCTGTCTCTTCCTGGTCAAATAAAAAACTAATAATAATAGATTAAATTAAATAAATAAATCTTTTTTTTTTAAAGAAGAGTGTCAGAAGATAATACACAGGTGAAGAGAGACAGCAAGAAATGTCTTTAATTAGCTCTTTTCTCACAGTGTTCAAAAATTTGTCCTTTGCGACCAGCAGTTAGCGTAATGGCTATGTCGCTGGACTCCCAGGTAGTCGACCGCGGTTCGAGTCCCGGAACCGGCGGCTTAAACTCACGCCGGGCGCGTGTGCGTGCGTGCCCGAGATCCCAAGAGGAGAATGGAGGAGAAGGGATTGTGGCGTGGCCATCCCCCCTGGGTGGTGATTTCCTGCTTTCTATCTCTCTGTCTCTCTCTGTCTGTCTGGCGAGCGCACGCGCCCTATAGCAAAAACCTCTCCAAAAAAAGAAAAAAAAAATTTGTCCTTTGGGATTCTACACTTTTATGATTTGGATTGTACATATATTGGAATCAAGTGAAGCCCTACAGTATCCCATATCTCAGAATCAATAAGAAGCTACAGAGCCAGAGAGGAGGAGTGCCAGGTTGCATCTACATGAAATTGGTTGAACACTACTTACATACTGTATGGTGATAGTAGCAGAAAAGAGAGCCAAACAAGGCTGAAATCATCTGAAACAATCTATAAAAAAGTCTGGGACATTATTTTAATCATAGTTTTCAGGATAACAAGGAGCATAACTGGGTCTGCTGACTGGAACTACCTATTACATGGTAATCTACATTTAGAGTTGGATTCATTAATTAAGTGACAACTTGGCTTATCATCTTGTTGAAAGGGCTTTGTATAGTTTACATACAGAATTCTTGGGAGTATACATACAGAAACAGTGAGTAAGTTGAAACTATGCATCCTAGAAGCAGACTGTATGTAATTGTCTCTACATTAGGCCTTACACCTGAAGTCATAATCATGTATGCCCAGTTAATTTCTATGGCCTTGATTCCACCCCCTTCCCTCTTCTGCATGTCAACTCCAATTGGGATAACCAGTTGACATTGTCTTAACCCCTTTGGGGCCATAATATTTGGCTCAGGAATGTTCAGTAATCCAAACCCAAGCCAATTCAAATTAACAACAGATGTTTAAGAATTTCATTTACTTGGGAATTGTTTTGGACTATGTGTTTTGTGGATGTGATGCCCGGAACTGCTGCAGCCATTTTGCTAACACTGAAGGAAATTGATCTAAGAATGAAGTCAGCTCATGCAGAAGCACTTAAGTAAAAATACATGAGTGACAGCAAAAACACATGAGTGACATCCTGAACAAACTGCTCGAAAACTAGGGTACAGCTTACCTAAGGTGATAGTTTTCTTTATTGTTCAAATTAGTTTTGTATTGGGTTTTTTTCTTTGCTTGTAACTAAAACATCCTCATTAATATACTCATTAGTGGGTCAAAGCTGAGAGCAATATTGTCTGGGTTATAAACATCTAAATAATATAGTTATAGAGTCATAGCAACTCAGTAAATTGTAAATGTGTGTCAAGGACAGTGACAAAACACCACATTCAATCAGGGAGATTAGGTAATAGGTTCTTGATACATAGCAGGAGCCAATACCAGAATATGTTCTCAGCCAGCTGTGCTAAAACTTAGTCAACAGTATTATAAATAAAGAAAGAATGTTTTAGCAGAAGGGATGTGAGCAGCATAGGACCTACCAGTGGTTTCTAAAGAAAATGGACTTTCAATGTTTATCCAGTACTTCCCGTGGATCTCAAGTGCTGGGACTCTAGTACTCTCATCTCCAGAATGGGTTATCAGGATTTCCAAATGATCATCAAGCCAGTTCATCTCCCTTTGCTCAGATTCTATATTTTATTTTAATTAAAAAACAACTTTTAAGAGAGATTTTTGCTATAGAGTATGTGCACTTGCCAGAGAGACAGAGAGACTAAAAGTGAGAAATCACTTTCTAGGGGGGATGGCTATGCTGCAGTCCCTTCTCCTCCATTTTCCTCTTGAGATTTTGGGCATGCATGCACACGTGCCCAGTGTGAGTTTAAAGTTGCAAGGTCCAGGACTCGAACCACAGTCGACGACATGGGAGTCCAGCAACATAATCATTATGCCATCTGCTGGTCCTGAGAGTCTATATTTTCAAATAACTTTCAGAAAAATAAAGTATCTCCCATTATATTTTTTTATCTGGCAGAGCAGCTATAAAACTAATGCTAAAACTTAGGCAAATCAAAATAAAAACAGTTATTACCTTTCAATTAGATAGCTTCATATATACTAATAAATTCCAGTGCACTAAAACTAGAACAGGTAATAATTTAGGATCAATTCAAAAGCTATTACTTCTAGACAGTTGTCATAGTCCCATGAAATTTGAACTCCAACAATTTTAATAGTGATGTGACAAATACACATTCTCTGATTTGATGATAATTATATTTGCCATCATTATTATCATCTTAAAGGTGGGATGGGGTTTTAGTGGTAGTAGATAAAGCATATGCAATTATATTTTCCATTATAAATATCTATGACAACTACCTGACAATGCATTTGTATACATCATGCCCCAACATACTGCATATATGTGTCCAATAATTATTTGCACATATTTTGGATAGATGGTTTAAGGGATAAACAATAAAAGTGAATGGTTAAACCAAAGCTAAACAAAATCTTAGCATGTAGAATCATAGTTTACAAAGTTTACATATATATATATATATATATATACACACACACACACACACACACACAGACAAACATATATACACACACATATACATATATCATCATACTTAATCTGTACAATTTGTAAGGTCAGTCTCATTATCCCCCTATTATAGGTTAAAATAAGACTTGATGAGATTCACAAAAACACCCAGATAGTGATTGATCAAGAAGGTAGATTCTGGCATCAGACTACTTGAACTAAATCTGGCTCTTTAACTTTACTAATTGTACTAATGCCACAGCTCTTTCATCTGTAAATGGAGAAGAAGAATAATGCAAGAAAATTAAATGAGAAAATTCATGTAAATGCCTAGGACAGTGCCAGGGGTATAATGAGCACTAGATAAATGTTAGCTATTACTGTTTTTGTTGTTCCATGCCTTGCCCTATGTCACTAACTAGTGTTCTGACCAAGGCTTAAACAAAGAAGGAAATCATAACTAAAGTGACATCTTATAGAAATCCATGAGAGCTGCAATAAGAAAGCCATCAGGGGCCTTTTATATCTCTTCATCTTGTGGCCACAAATTCTCTAATTTTGTTTCTTCCTGTACATGTATTCCATTGCTTTTCTTGGCAGAAGCAATCACCACACCCATCAGTAACAAGTGGCCAAAGTGGCAAACTTAGGCTTACTTCTAAATATTCTTTGAATTTAAGAACTCACCATTGTCTTGCTACAATTTCTTTGTCTGTGTTTTAAACTGAATTCCATTGTTTTCACCATCCTATAGTTTCTATACTTAGACCAATCAGAAATGGCTCAGTGGATCACAAGGTCCCAACATGAATACAGAGACCCCAACTTTTGCAAAGCTTTCCTTTATCAGGGAAAGCAACGGCACAGAGCTGGGAAGTCATCCAAAAACATTTCTTCAGTGAATATTTAGATACTAAAACCCAAAAATTGACCCAAGTAACTCATTCTGATCACTCTGACTCCAAATCATCCCCATAATTTGCCTCTATTCTGACCTCACATACTCCTGTTTAATCTCATGAAATGTGTTTTAGGAACTCCTTTATTTTTATTGTATATGGCATATAAATACAATAATAGAATACCAGTTACTTCAGTGGTTCAGATAGAATCCTGCGCTTTTTGACAGAGAGCTTGGAATTTAGCAACCTGAATTTGTTAACCCCAATTTGGTGCTACACCCAGGCCACCATCGTGGAAAGCTGGTTTCTGTCTTCCCTGGACTCATCTTCAGGCAAGTCTCTGCAGCAACACAACCACCTCTCTTCTCTCCTTATTACCATTGTTAGTTCCATTGCACTGACATTTTTTTGACAAAGTGATGACGCTGGTCTATCATTATTTATGAACATGTTGTTACTAGCATTGCGTGGCTTTCCTGTTTATGAACACCTTCTTTTCCCTTTTACTTTCTTACATTCCTACCTTGCTGCTGCTCTTACATGGAAGAACATGAGAAAAAGACTTGGGCCTGTGATTTTTAAGTTACCATTCTGAAGTAAATATAACTTCTGTCAGAAACTTCAGTAAAAATAAATTCAATGCCCACTCAGGGTTGTACATTTTAATTTCACTGGGAAGAGAAGACATTAGACTCATTAACTTTGAAATTCTAGGACCATATATTGCAAAAGCTTAAGTTCTTGATTATTATTATTATTTTTAGATAGTCCTTGCTGTGTCATGGTCCTCCTGTCCCAGCCTTTCACATGGCTGGAACTAAAGGTATGTATCACCATACCCAGAGTTTAGTGTGGGCTAGGTATTAAACCAGGGCTCAGCTGTGTAGTTTCAGTCTCCCAAGTCAGAATAAATACCAAAGTGAACTACCTTGGCTGGTCCATCCTGTTGATTTTATTTGTGTACGAGAGAGTTATCTTTATCAAGGAGCTAGTGCCATCTTCTCAAACTATCTTGACTGATTTGCTTATTTAAATGACCTACATGACTGAATGCTACTGGTTTGAAAAATGTAATCTGTGTTGACCAGTTGTTTCAATAAACTGCCTGAAATTTTGTTGGTTGTTTCAGTGCCGGGTAGAGAAACGCAATGTGCAATCCTTCACGTCAAAAGTTTAAGATAAGGGAATCATTCCTTTATGTTTTAAAATTAATTTATTTTTTTTACATGCTTTCACTGAACATCACCACAGCATACCAAATGTGATTTTCCAGTCAGAATACACTGTAAAGTGGCTTAATCATACATGTTATCATCAACAAATAATTTTCCATTTTTTTGTCTCTCATATATATACATATGTGTATATATATATATACACACATACATATGTATGCTGTGTGTGTGTGTGTGTGTGTGTGTGTGTGTGTATATATATATATATATATATATATATATATATATATTTCCCTCCTATTTTCACCCTCTGCCATTTCCCATCCTTCTTCCACCCTGTCCCTAATATCTGCAGTTGCTTTCCATTCCTTTATTCTTTCACACATTGTATTGATTCACAAAATATCTTAATCTAAATTCAATACTAAGTTCAGCTGATATATACATATCTGTGAACAAAACTTGACTTTAGGCATGAAAACTCTGTGGGTAGAATGAATATACTATAAAATAACACATAGCTGAGATTATATAGCTTACTGTGGTTACTAAACAGTTATTTTTTAAATATATTTTTTTAATTTCAAGGAAGGCAGTTTTAGCTTTAATAAATCAAAGTAAAAAAAAAAAAAATGTTAGGGGAACTTTGCTTAATACTTAAAGCCAGGAAACAGGTTAGGATTCTGTTCAAACAGTAGGTACATGGACCTTTCCACAACTCGAGAGAAGACAAAACTGCTTAACACTGGAAAACAAAGCATAGAAGGTCAGTAATATTTTAGTCAAAAGTCATAAAATTCTATTTCACCACTTCAAACTCATGTAGGAGGTGAGGAAGTTCTTGTGAGAGCTGAAAGAGGAAATATGCACCATAAAAAAGAATTAAATGGAACTGTTGGAGATGAAAGCTATAATATAGGAAGTCAAAACCTCCTTTGAAAGTATTAAAAGCAGACTAAATCATACAGAAAATCAAATCTCAGATGTAGAAGACAAGATCACTGGACTAGTAAAATCCACAATGAAGACTGAGAAAATAGCCCCTCAAAATGAGAATAATATACAATAAATACTAGATACCATTAAACATCCAAACATCCAGATAATCGGTATCCCAAAAGGTGAAGAGACTAATAAGGGCATTGACTGACTATTCCATGAAATCCTAGAAGAAAACTTCCCAAATGAGGCATTCAAAGAACCAGACCCAAGAAATACAAAGGACCTCAAATAGGATCAACCCAAGAAGATCTTCTCCAAGACACATTATAGCCAGAATGACCAAAACCACAAAGACAAGATATTAGATTGGCAAGACAGAAATGTCAAGTTACCTACAAAGGATATCCCATCAGGCAAACAGCGGACTTCTCATCAGAAACAATGCGAGTGAGGAAAGAATGGGAAAATATATTCAAAGTGTTGAGTGAAAAACAATTTCAACCAAGACTACTATATCCAACAAGATTATCCTTCTTATAGGAAGAGAAGACAAGAACATTCTCAGATAAACTAAACCTGGAAGAATTTACCAACACTAGACCAGCTCTCCAAGAAGTTCTGAAGAGAGTGCTATCGCAGGAAAACTAAAGTCAGACACACAGAAATAAGAGTTCTAAAACTGCTAATAAAATGGCCAGCTTAATGGTAGGGACAAGTCCAGAGTTGAACATTATCTTCCAGAATTTAAATGGAAAGATCAAACCACAACAGAAGATAAAGTACATTAGTCTGAAGCAGGGAATCATTCCTTTAAACATAAACACAAAGGCAATTATTAAGATAGTGAGAAAACAAAAGAGTTTAAAGGGAGAAAAGTTATAAAAGATAGGTCTCTAAAAATAGGCTATTTTATTCTAAAGAAATAGACAAACCATCTAATCATATATTATTCAAGTCATTTTGCTCAATGTCTCAAACTTAAAAGACTTGGATAAAACTGATATATATCATAGGGTCATGTTTGAGATAGTGAAATATGTGTTCAAGTGGAAAGGAAAGGTGCTCAATTGGATGCCAAACTCCTGGCTCAAATTTTAGGAATTCATTTATATCTTCCCTGACTTGTGATTCTCCTGTAACTTCTAATTATAGCTTATTTCAAATATGAATTTATATAAAATGAACACATTGTTTAAATTTATTGTTTCTTCTCACTCTTTTTAGCTTCCCTAAAACAATTATTGGTAAGGTCACCATTGTGCATTGTGTTATTAAATCTGACGCACATTTTTTCTGTCTCTCAACAGCATCTGACACTGTTTCTGACATGATTGAATATGCCATCTTTCTTGAAACACTCTCCTTCCCTGGCTTTTGTGACTCATCGTTCTGATTTTTCCTCCTCTTTTTGCTTCTTTTGCTTAACATCTAACTTCCTCCAACAGGCCCCTGTAAAAATCTTTAAACACTCTGGGTTTCTTTTTTTATTACTCTGTACTATACTTTCTCGGTATATCTATGACTTAAATTATCCTGAATTCACTCAAATTTACATCTTTCAACTAAGCCTAGTGTCTTCATCAACTTGGACTACTATAACAAATATCATAGACTAAATGACTAAATATTAGAGTCAAGAAGACTCCAAAGAAAGAAGTCCTTTCCTTTAGGAAAGACTATAAGAGTTCAAGTTGATAGGAAAATTGAGAGCTAACTTAAAAATGATTACTTTTTAGGCATGTAACAGACTTTTCCAGTGCTGCCAGAAGACAACTCCAAAATCTTCATAACCTAGAGTTTCCCAAAGTCTCTCCCATCCTTTTAGGTATTCCCATCCCCCATAATTTCATCTCAAGAATCACTTCCTATTAGGAGAAGGCAGCAATGAAAAAGTCTAGTTTCCCCCTCACTCCTCTGACCTATTCTACCTCTCCTCACAAATTTCCCACTTATCTCCCCACAAACCATCCAGAATCTATTAAGAACTTAAAACTTTTGGGGAAAACTTTAGAAAAACTTTTAGATACTTTGGCTGGCATACTGTCTTGTATCCCTGGAGGAAATAAAGTCTATCACTCAAAATATTATCCAGACATTTTACTATTACTTAGCGTGTATGGAGAGTATATTTTATTCCAGACCTATGCATTATTTCCTTCAATTATCTCTATAATCCCTTGAATGAATTCTAATAGTGGCACTTACTACTTTGTGATTTTTGGATGCTTTCCTAAATTTTTGATGTCTCAGCCCCTTGGATTATTAAATGGAAGGAGTATTTATCTCCTCCAAATTGCTGTGAGAGTGATATATGATGATGGGTCTAAAGCACTAGGCAAGAACCTGGTACTTAGATGCTCTGTAAATATTAACTCTCTAGTTAATTTGTGTCACAGGTTGTGTTTCTTAAACAAAGTAATATATGTAGATAGTACTTCTTAAAATGTATTTATTTCTTATAGGAAGAGGAAGACAGAGAGACAGGGAGATTTAGGTGTTCTTAACAGGATCTTCATGCTTCGAGCTTACCCCAAGCCTCAGCCAGCTAAAATCATGGGCACACACACTTGTGCCAGAGTGTAAAGAAGCCTTGGGACGCAAACCAGGGACCTTCTCATTGGGATCATCCTCAGGACCCTGAAGCTTTGTGTTTCTCCTAAGCTACTGTGGTTGGTGGTTGGCCCTGTAGATAGCAGTTTTTATTAATAAAAATCTGATTATAGGACATAAATTCTGAACATTCTAGACAGGCACTTTGAAAACATGCTGGGCACGTTTGAACTTGTACGTACCCAAAATCCACAAAGGAGGGAGAGATGGAGGAAAAGAGATTGCAGCATGACCATGCACCATGACAGGGTGCTTTCTCTCTTCCTCTCTCTCTCTGCAGAGCACATATATGCTTTCAATCACATGGGGAAAATGGATTTATAAATCAATAAGGAAAACCACATATATGCTGTATAAATTCTCTTATAAATTAAGACTAGGATTTGTATGATTTCTTATATTTATGATTTTTTAAATAATATATCTCATTTTTACAGCACATTTTCATCCAATCTAGCTAATCATACTCATCATTGATGATGATTAGTATGGTCTCAGAAATGCCACTGTAGAGACCAGCTGAGAGCATAGTGGTTGTGGTGCTGGGTTCCCAGATGGCCAACCATGATTTGAGTCCTAGAACTGGCAGCTTGAAAATCACTCCAGGAGATGGCTACTGAACTTCAGCTGTGAAATATTTCTTTCAGGGGCTAAAAATTAAGATCTTCTGCTGAGCCTTCACCCTCGAGATTCATTTCTAGAGTGGTAGGGCAACCTCTGTATCCTTTTGTCCATCTCTCTGTCTCTCTGTGTCTTCCCATGTCTCTTAATTTAAAAAAAAATTTTTTTTAAGGTAAAGTAGTCTCTGGGCTCTCAAGCCCCTCATTTATCTTACTAATTCATCCCTTTCCTCCCTCCCATTTAGGAGAGGCACAAACTCAGACCCATTCTGAGATGGCTACTGAACTTTAGCTGTGAAACATGCACCATGCAGTTTTCATTTTTTTGCTTTTTAAAATTAAAATATAAAAATTTTTATTGTCTTTCTTTTCTTCTATTTTTAGTATTTTTTTCTTCTTTCCTCTTTTTCTCTTCTTTTCCTTTTTGCTTTAACTTCATCTCTTAGTTGCTCAGCCTCCATGCACTGAGTGTCTAGACAGGTCTAAGTGAACAGTATACAAACTATTAGGATCAGCATATTCCTCAATTGCCACTTGATGTGATGCACAAAGAGTAAAAAATGGAATGGAAGAGAGATTGCAGATAACCTCTGCTAGCACACCTCTGAACACTCAGATTGAACTTCAAGAATTAGGAAGAAACATACAACCCTTCAGATGACCAGAAATCACCACTGGGGCACAGGAAATATGAGAAAGCAAGAAAGTACCTCTCCCCAAGAAAAAAGAATAACTCTTCATCCACAGAGAGTACAGTGGAATTCACAGAAATGTCAGATAAAGAATTTACAATATTCATAATGATAAAGCTAACAGAGATGGAAAAGGAGAGAGACAATGAACTTCAGAAGAAAAGAGCTGATGAGTTCCAGGAGGTGAGGAACTTCTTGCACGATCTGAAAGAGGAAATACACACCATAAAAAAGAATCAAATGTAGCTGTTAGAGATGAAGACTGTAATAAAGGAAATCAAAATCTTCCTTGAAAGCATTAAAAGTAAACCAGACCATACAGAGGATTGAATCTCAGATGTAGAAGATAGAATCACTGGCCTAGAAAAATCCATCATGAAGACTGAGAAAATAGCCCCCCAAAATGAGGACAATATACGAGAAGTACTATATACCATCAAATGTCCAAACATCCTGATAATTGGTATCCCAAAAGGTGAAGAGACTAATAGGGGCATTGATAATCTATCCCATGAAATCCTGGAAGAAAACTTTCCAAACCTAGAGAGGCATTCAAAGATCCAGTCTCAAGAAAAACACAGGGTTCCAAATAGGATCAACCCAAGAAGATCTTCTCCAAGACACATTATAGTCAGATTGACCAATACCACAGAGACAAAATACTAGGATTGGCAAAAGAGAAACATCAAGTTTCCTGCAAAGGATATCCCATCAGGCTAACAGCAGACCTCTAATCAGAAACAATGTGAGCAAGAAAATAGTGGGAAAATATATTCTAAGTGTTAAAAGAAAAACAATTTCAACCAAGAATACTGTACCTAGCAAGATTATCCTTCATATGGGAAGAAAAGTCAAGAACATTCTTAGATAAACAAAACCTTAAAGAATTTACCAATACCAGACCAGCTTTCCAAGAAGTTCTGAAGGAAGTGCTATACCAGGAAAACTAAATACAGACACACAGAAATAAGAGTTCAAAAACAAGTAAGAAAATGACAGGACCAGCAGTTAACGTAATGGCTATGTCTCTGGACTCCCATGTAGTTGACCACGGTTTGCATCCCAGACCCAGTAGCTTAAAACTCAGGAGCGTTTGCGTGTGTGCCCAAGATCCCGAGAGGAGAATGGAGGAGAGGAGATTGCGGCGTGGCCATTCCCCCTGGGGGGTGATTTCTCGCTTTCTGTCTCTCTGTCTCTCTCTGTCTGTCTGGCAAGCACACGCACCCTATGGCAAAAACCTCTCAAAAAAAAAAAAAAAAAAAAATGACCAACTTAATGGTAGAGAAAAGTCTGGAGTTGAATGTTATATTCCAGGATTTCAAGGGAAATGTCAGACCCCACAACAGAAGATAGATTAAGTACATGAGACTGAACTGGTGAAATAGAATCTTATGACTTTTGACTAAAACATTACTGATCTTCTATGCTTTGTTTTCCAGATTTAAGGATTTTGCCTTGTTTTAAGCTGCCAATAAGTTAATGTACTTAGTATTTGAACAGAACCCTACCTAACCTGTTTCCTGGCTTTAAGTTTTAAGCAAATCTCTCTTAGCAATTTTTTTAAATTTTGATTTATTAAAGCTAAAACTGCTTTCCTTGAAGTTAAAAATATATTTAAAAATACCTATTTAATGACCATATAAGACATGTGTTCACAAATACATATATATCAGCCAAACTTGCTATTGAAAGTAATTAGATTAATTAAGATATTTTGTGAATCAATAAAATACAGGGTAGAGGAGGAATAGAAAGTAACTGTAGACACCAGAGACAGTGTGGGAGGAGGGTGGGAAATGGCAGAGGGTGAAAAATAGGGGAAATATATGCATATATATATATATATATGTGTGTGTGTGTGTGTGTGTGTGTATATATATAAATATACACATATATATTTATATATATATATAAATATACACACACACACACACATATATACATATATATGAAACAAGAAATGGAAAATTATTTGTCAATGGTAACATGTATGATTAAGCCACTATGCAGTGTATTCTGGATGGGAAATCACATTTTGTGTGCTATGATTATGCTCAGTGAATGAATGTAAAATAAATTTTTTAAAAAATTAAGAAAATCACATGCATATGTGTATGTGCATGCCCCAAATCCCAGGAAAATGGAGAAAAAGGGATTGTAGTGTGGCTGTATGGGGGGGAAGGTGCGGGTGATTTCTTTCTTCCCCTCTCACTGTCTCTGGCGAGTGCACACACCTTATAGCAAAAACTTAAACACAAAGAAAGCAAGACAGAAAGAAAGGTCACTGTTGTGTCAATGGTCTCTGCTGCCCACCACCACATCCACATTTCAGATCTTCCCAGGCAGATTCATGGTTTAAACATCAGACACTTAATTACAAAACAAAAATCCTTGGAAAAGGAACCAGAAGATCATATGAGAGCTGGAGGAGACCTTAGTGATGATCAAGGGCTGGCTTGACATGTTTTTGTTTTGAATACATTTATGTTTTGAATATGATATTGCCTGTTTGTTTATTTGAGGTCTAGATGGACTTCATTTACAGAATTCCCTTCCTATGCAGCTGCCCATTCAGCAAATTGCTGCATACCCTTCAGTGTGGTTTGCACTCCCCGTATATAGCCTCGGTCTGTTTCTAGTCTGCCAAACTACAGTTGTTTTTCTTTTTATTAGCTCTAACTCCCTAAACTGCAATTGTCTCTCTGCACATGCCTACTGCATTGTTCAGTTATTACTTTTCCAATATAGGAACAATCTTAATTTAGAGGGTTATGAATCATTAAAAGGAAAGGAGGAAAAGTAAGATGAAGGACATAAAATCTTTATCCCTTTCAGAGGCATTTTAACAGGCTTTTAAAAGTCTTCAGTCTTTCCTTGATGTATGTGTAGCATTCAGTTTTGTTCTTAGTTTTCATATGCATTTGGAGAAATGAGAATACATTCTCTGTGGAAAAACCACAAAGAGTAAGATATATTTGCATCCTGTTATCTTGCCTTTTTAGCTTCTCCAAGAAGTTGGTGTATAAATAACCCAATAATTTTAGTACTGGGGTGGATCGACTTTGTTATAAGTGGCAACAGGTGGAAAGCATGCTCTAGAAATTGAACTGAATAAAACCATGTCCCTTAAATTTCTAATGAAAATTCCATATGCATATTTGATTATTTTAAATGTGGTGGAATTTTTGCCTGGCTTAGAGACAACTTGAAAAAAGAGATAAATTACGTGTCTTATGATTTTTTTTAAAAAAAGATAGAATTTAGAATTAATTTGATTTGGAATGAAGGATAGGATGAGAAAAATACTGTTTTTCAGCTTCATGGGCATATGACTTAGAAATGCCATGCAATGTGAATCATAAAAAAGATTATTTACTTTTTAAAATGTGAATTAACTTGAGTTGAATGGTTTTTTTGTTAGGTTCTGTCCTCCTCTTTCCCTGGGATTCTAGAACGAAACGTAAAAAGAAAACTAAATGCAGGATTAGGATATAAAAGGGAAAAAAATGTAGATAAATTTCTGGCATCAGTTGCCTCAGAAATGCAGGCCAGGGAGTGCTTTGCATTTTGTTCAGAAGATTTGGAAGTGGACCTAAATTTCAGAGATGCCTACCTCTGGGAACCAAAGCACCAGGCAAAAGGATCTGCCAAAACTAGGGAAAGACTATGAGTGGAGCCAAAAACGCATTTCCTGCAGTATGATACAGGCCTGTCCAAGCTGCCCACCCACACTGCCATCTACCACACACACCATTGCAAACGTTCTTGAGACCTGAACAGAATCAAAACTGGGCCGGGCCCTTTTCTTTGGCAGAGTTGAAAACACATGATGAGGTAGTTTCTGGCCTTGGGAAGCTGCAAGGCTTGCTGGTTTACAGTTGGCCTAAAATTTGGAATGGGCTCACCTTTCTAACAAGGGTGGGGAGTACAGGGGGTATAAGCTGTGTTCCTTGTCTGCAATTGGAAGGGCTGGTGGTGGAGGGCTGGGCATGAGACAGCAGGTAACAATGCTATTTTGGTTGCTTGATTTCCACTCGAATGTGCCCAGAAACCTTAGAAAGACTACCCTTGCAGTGCCTCAGTTTTCTGGTGCATAGCGCTACTGGTTTCTCCGAAAGAAGACTGAAGAATAAAGTGTGACTTAAATTTCACTTCCATTTGTTGTTTATTTGCTCTTCCTGTTTGTCCTTTTACCCTGTATCCAAGTCTGGTTTTAAAGATTTGGTTTTGGGAGGAAGACAAGGAACCACATTAAACAAAAGGTTGGGGAAAGGTGTGTTGCCAAGTTTAGAAGCCATTCACCCTTGTGGGTTTGGAGTTTTCAAGAACCTCCTGCCTCTTGAGCTTTCTGTTTGTTTATTCTTGGCAAAATGAAGCTTCCTGTTTTTAAGAAAAACAGCTTATAAAATGCTTGAGAAGTCTTCTTGGAGAGCAAAACACCCTTCCCAAACAATATTTTGATGATTTAACATGTAAATGAGTCAAAACAATGTGACCTTCATTTCCTATAAAGTACATGTGGGTTTTAAAAATTAAGAGGATAGTGTTTAGTTAAACATACTTTGGTTATAGACGATCAAAAGCATTTGCAAACCAGTCCGAGATGTTTGCTGAGTCTAAAATGAGACCAAGCACTCTCAGCTGAAAGGCAAGAAATTGTTTATTAAAATAGCTCATGAATGTGATTACACTTCCATCTCTGGTCTTGTGACTCTTGTGGCTGAAATAATCTCCATGAAATGATTGTAATAAAGTTTATGAGCAATCATGGGACCAGAGTTCAGCCTATTCATGCAGGTGGAGGAGTGACTTGAAGACCAAGCACCTCGGGCTGGATCCATGGCACAGTGCCAATGTGCTGCTCAAGAGAAGCAGGATTCCAATGGCAACCACAGCTCAGATCCGTGCCCTGGTTAGCATGAAACATGCCAGGCACATGAATGAGTGCCCAAGATGTGACAGACTAGAGAAGTGGAGGAAGAGGAGCTGTGTGACCGGAACTTGTAAACGGTGCCTCTCTCCTTTCTCTCTCTTTCTCTCATGTGCATGCACAGAGAATAATATGGGGGGCGGGGGTTAGACCAAGCAGCTCAACCTTTTGGCTCACTCGTTTTGATTCACAAAGGCCTGTCTCTGGAGATGTAATATTTCTCATCACTGATAACTGAAAGTTTTGTTTTATTTTTTTATCAGATGGAAACAACATATCTATCAAATTTGACTCTGGTATTCAGATCTTTAAGACTACATCTAGATTCAGAGGCTGCTGGTATGACTTGCTTTCAAGGTGTGTAGTTTTCCCCAGTCAGGATCCTGTGCACAGATATATTGGGAAGCACAGGAAGCCCATACGATCACCAATGAAATTTCCTTTAACATGATCACAGTGACATCTGTGTGGGTCTGTAGTTTTAGTTTCTGAACTAATCCACAGATTTTATTAAGCATCAACTATAGGTTATAATACAACGTAAAATTGTGAATAAAATATGAATAACAATCAGTCTTTTGACATCAGTGAACTTCAAATCTATGATGATTGAGGGAATTCTGTGACAGAAACAATATATGAGGCTCTGTGTGACCAGAACCTCATAGGAAATATATATGAAAAACTAAGTATTTTTTTCATATGAGAGAGACATTTCTCTCTTGAAGGTAATGTAATTTATTTTTTTAACAGAGTTTTTTTTTTCTTTTCTTTTCTTTTTTTTTTTTTTGTCGGGCTTGTGCACTCGCTGGAGAGTCAGAGAGAGACAGAGAAACAGAAAGTGAGAAATCACCCCCCAGAGGGGATGGCCACACCTCAATCCTTTATCCTCCATTCTCCTCTTGGGATTTTGGGTGCGTGCTCACATTCAGCATGAGTTTTCACCCTCCAGGTCTGGGACTCAAACCACAGTGGACTATGTGGGAGTCCAGTGATACAACCATTACACCATTTGCTGGTCCTTCTTGAAGGTAATTTTAATCTTTCTGGAACATGTAGCACTTAAAATAAGGAGGATGGGTAGAGTTTATAGGCACATGAATGTGGGTGGAGACAGAGGCATTTAGGTGGAATAGGATACTGACAGTCAAAGCCCCAAGAATTGACATAAATTGCAAAATAGTAAAAAGGTCTGGGACAACTGGAAAAGAATCAGCCCAATGTTTTTCAACTGTGTTCCTCTGAGTAGCACAGTATCCTTGAGAAAAAGAATTATATAATTTATTTGATTTAGGAGTTCTGTGTCAAAAATGCTAAAATTATTATTTTTTTTAATTTATTTTTAAATTTAAGAGAGATTTTTGCTATTGGGCACATGCGCTCAACAGAGAGACAGAGAGAAAGAAAGTGAAAAATCACCATGCTGCAATCCCTTCTCCTCCAGTCTCCTCTCAGGATTTTGGGCACGCACCACACACACACCCAGCATGAGTTTCAAGTCACTGGATCTGGGATTCTAACTATGGTCAACTACATGGGAGTCCAGTGATGTAACCATTATGTCATCTGCTGGTCCCTAAAATTATTTCTTAATTACGGGATTTTTTCAGAATGCTTAACAGGCTTCTCTTCAAGGAAAAACATAAAAATACAGTATTTCCTGAAGTTATTTGATAGATATATGTAGGAAAAAGTATTACTAATTTCATACATCAAAGAAATACAGTAGCTTCAGAACTTGTAAAGACTTAATGAGCTTTAATATGTAAATCGACCTTCTCTGTTCTTAAATATCATGTCTGGCACATACATAACAAATGTTGTTTGCTTTTGTTATGGCTGTTGTTGTTACCTAGACAAGGTATTTGACAAGAATTTTTTTTTTTTTTTTTTGAGAGACTTTTGCTACAGGACAAAACCACATGGGAGTCCAGCAATGTAACCATTACACCATCTGCTAGTCCCTTAACAAGAAATTTAATGACATCTTTGTAGATAAAGTGAATACGTACCATCTGAATGCTAGAAAAGTCAGGACTTTGTGCTTGTTTTAATGGCCAGTCTTGGGCAATGCTTACCAACAGATGCTGCCAAGCCAAGCGTCTCTCTGTTATGTTATGCCAAAGGCTTCAATCCTCACCTTTAACTTGGTCAGCATATTAACTCATGACTCGAGTTAGCTTAGAAAGGTGTGCAGATCACATTTGCAGATGATGCGAAGTTGGGCAAGAGAATTATTATTTTGGCTTACTGGATCTTAGTACGTTAGTCTCAATGGACTAGAATTGTGGTCTAAAAATTCATAGACAGGAAAAATACACAGTGTTATGTTTAAATCTTAAACCAACTATATGCATAGAAGATGGCAGAGGTGAGGCTTGCCAAGAATAAATTAGCAACCTTGAGGATTTATCGATACCCATAAACTAATCTGTCACAACAGAGCAAGGTGGCTTGTAGAACACGTGATTGCAAGCCGTGTCACGTTGACGTAGTATCTCGATTTAGGGAGGTGGGGATTCTATTTGATCTGCACAGGTCGGATTACCATTGTATCATTTTATCTAATATTTGTGGGGAATGAAGATTAATCATAGCTAACTGGAGTCTATGACCAAGATAGCGAATAGATTTTAAAAATGATAGACATATTGGGAATTTTTAATCTAGTGAAAAGAGAATTCAAAAGCTGGTATGGTGACTGATGAAATATCTGGATGTTTTTTATTTGAAAGATAAATTAGATTTAATTTCTTCTTATTATTATTTATACATTCGATCACTATACATCATTTAGACTGTAAAGAGATTTTACCCAGCATGATACACATCTCAGTCCAGTTGAGAATATTATACACATCCTCATTAACAGATAACAAACTGTGTCTGTGTCCCACAAATATCTCTTCCTTCCCCCCCAATTTCTGATAATCTTGTATGGTAGAATTAGGATCCATGATTACCTGACAATCTTTTTATAAGTATTTATTGAATGTCTACTCTGTGTCAGATATCACATTAAACAAAGAAAAAAAAACCCCACAAATAAGACAGATTCCTTTTCTAAAGAAGTGCACAATCTTTTGGGAAACAGATACCCAGGTAGTCATAACCCAGTATGATACGTGGTATCCTAATATAAAGCAAAGTACTAAGGCAAGAGAAGGAACAATTACATGGCAGCGAGGAATTTTTTTAAACAATGCTATACATACTTTGTAAATGATATATCATATAGTTTAAAATTTAAATAGTTTTTTAAGATTTGTAAATGATTTTTCTAAACTCGGCATTTTGTAGCTCTTGTCCCACAATTTCTCTTTCCCCAGAAGCAACCACAGTCACTTCTTTTAGAAGATGATGATATTATTTATCTCCATGTCTCTAAGGGGCATAGTTATGTTGCGGTTTCTTAATTTTTTAGTTTTAGGTCTTATCTATTGACTTCTCCTTATGGAAGACAAGGACTTAGCTCAATTTTCCTTTCACTGTGCATGTGTACTCTTTCACCTTCTATCTGCTCATGATAATTATGTGATGTTTTGATTGTGGTTAAAACCAATATTCTCTTATCATGAAAACTGTATTTCCAGCAGTCATATAAAATATGGTAACTTTTTCTTTCCTGCACAACTTCTCATTTTTCCTAGAATTAATTATTTCTCATTTTTACATGTATTAATTTTATATGTACTTATTACTCATTCAACCCCAAATGTTTTATCAACTGTCATACTACTTCTTGAAAATTTTCATCTTTCAGAATTTCTCCAATATCTTCTTAGCTGCTCAGAATAGACGAATGGGTGCTCTGTGCCTAGGGGAGGGAATTATTTTGGTTTCTCTGCACAGGTGTCCTGAAGATTTCTTTTGACTTTCTCCTCTTTTGGATCACTACTACTTGGACACTGTATCTTCTCTTAGTTAACTACCTTTTTGGAATGAGAAAATGGTCCAGTAATCTTTTTGCAAGAGAGAAACTGAGAGAGAATTTTTGAGATGCATAGATCTGAGAGACTTTATTTTACACTTACCTTTGGTTCATAGTTTACCAGGGTCTAGACATCTAGATCAGAAATAGCTTTCCTTCAGAATTTTGAAGGCAGTGCTTTATTGCCCTCTATCTTCCAGGGTTGCTGGAAAGTCCAAAGTCTTTTCTGAATCCTGCTCTTCTGTATGTGACATTATTTTTTATTTCTGGAAACTTTTGGATTCCTCTCTTTATTAAAAATTTACAAGGATTTGCCTTAATATAGGTTTGTTGATTTTTCCCAGGCACATGGTAGGCTGTTTCAATCTTGTCCTTCCATTTTGGAAACTTGTCCTTCCATTTTGGAAATTTGTCTTAAATAATTTAAGAGATGCTTTCTTCCTCTCATTTCTCTATTTTTCTAGAACTCTTTTTGTTTTTAATTTTCTTCCTAATACCTTTGTATGTGTGTGTATACATAACATATATATCTCCTCTCTCTCTCTCTCACTCTTCAATAGCCTCTTGTTCTTATTACATGATTGCATTAATCTTTTATCTCCCTGATGATATTAATAAAAACTGTTGTAGTTGTTGCAAATCTTTGTCTCAGACAAGTTGTTTTGTGTGATGTGTGTAGGTAGGAGGAGGAGAATTATTTTCTATTCTATGTATTCTATGTTGGAAACTTTTTTTGAAAATATTGTATTTTGGGGACCAGCAGATATCATAGCGGTTACATCGCTGGACTCCCATATGGCCAACAATTTGAGTCCCAGACCAGGTAGATTCAGAATCACACTTGGCATGCATGCATGGATGCCCAAGGTCCTGGGAGGAGAATAGAAGAGAAGGAACTGTGGCTTGGCCATCCCTCCGGGGGATGATTTCTCACTTTCTATCTCTCTGTCTGTCCAGGAAGCACATGCTCCCTATAGCAAAAATCTCTCTCTCTAAAAAAAAAGAAGAAATAAAAAAAGAAAGTCTGGTGATTTTATATTTTAGAGCAGGGCCCTCATAAGCTGATTAGATGTTCTGAGTGCATGAACGGAAACTGTTTTTTTTTTTTTTTTTTTTTTTTTGAGAGAGGTTTTCGCTATAGGGCGCGTGCGCTCGCCAGACAGACAGAGAGAGACATAGAGACAGAAAGCGAGAAGTCACCCCCCAGGGGGGATGGTCACGCCGCAATCCCTTCTCCTCCATTCTCCTCTCGGGATCTTGGGCACGCATGCATACACGCCCGGCGTGAGTTTTAAGCCACCGGGTCCGGGACGCGAACCGTGGTTGACTACGTGGGAGTCCAGCAACATAGCCATTACGCTAACTGCTGGTTCCCGAAACCTGCCCACTTCTTAAAAAATATTTTCAATTCATCTTCTTTATCTATTCCCCTCCCATCTCACTTTTCAACATTTCTGATGAGGCCAAATTTTGAGCCTTTGGGAATTATGTGGTATAAATCTGGGTTGTTTTTCAGTTTTCTCTACTGCTGGCTTAGTCTTCCTAGTCCTTGGGTATCACATCATTTACCATTCATCCATCTGCTTCCCAGCTTCTAAATTTGCGTCTTCTATCTTATTCTTCTTATCCTTGCGGGGGGGGGGGGGGCATACTATCTCTAGACACGATTGATCTGGGATCAGTTATATGCACATTTTTAATCTACTGTTGTTCCCTTAGAAGGACCTGGGATGTTCTCAGGGAGAGTGACATTTGTGAAGGACTTTGAACAATAAGTCAGACTTTTCAGTGAAAGCAGTGAGCAAGAACAACATGTGAGAACTTTCATGGAGAATTCAGAAATAATGAATGTGTTAAGACACTGGATGTTTGGTGGTAGCCTGAGGTTGTAATCAGAATGGCTGGGAAAAGAGAAAAGAAGTATTCCGTGACGGATAGGGGTGGGGAGAGAAAGACAGGCCTCAGAGATGATTCTGATGTTTGTAGATTAGAGAAATGAGTATCCAGCAATTAACGAATCCTACGAAGGGCATATTTCTGCCACCTGTAAGGTCCTATGTATTTGCAACGGACTAGGCTGTTGCACTGTGCTCTGTCACTGCTAAGTCTTTGGTGAGCAGCACTCACGCTGTACCAACTTGTACCCAGTTTCCAGGTTACTTGGCCTATAAAAAATGCAAACAGGTTTTCAGCGTATGTTTGTGCAGGACTCTTTTAAGTTACTTCATCTCAGGTTTGAGAGCGCAAGGAAGAAAAAGAGAGAAGAGAGAGAAAAGTCTAACTTATTGTTCAAAGTCCTTCACAAATGCCACTGTCTCTGAAAACATGCCAGGCCCTTCCAGGGAAAAAAGTAGATTAAACATGTGCCTAAAATTGATCCCAAATCACTTGTGTATGGAGAAAAGAGACGAAGAAAAAACACTCACAGTGATGACATCAGTGCTGTGTTTTAAAACGGAGCTTTAAATCTGTAAGAGCAATTTTTGTTCTATTTCGACAGGGAGAAATGTGCTGAGCTTTTGGGGTCATTGACTAACAGGTCTACCAGATGGATCCTGGGTTTGGCTGCTGGAGCAGAGCATTCCATCTCAGGGTTTAAGATGCAACAATGCATTATTAAACCTGTTTGTAACACAATGTGCAAGATGACATCATGTCCCTGGGTGTGTGTGTGCCCTGCTGTGTAGGAAAAGCGGAACTCCAGGATATATAGAAAGTTAGGCAGAAACTATACTACCTTATAAATAGCTGCCCACAGCCCATTCTTCTCTTTTTCTCCCAAATCCCAAATGTTTCTTTAAAAGAAGAAAATATTTTGAGTAATTCTACATCAAAAAGATATAATAAAAAAGTTGAGAAATAAACATCTGAAATAAATGAAAACTGGATATAGCCTCAGGAGATTGTGATTATTAGTCTGGTAGTTCAGTCATGGCCTTTCAGAAAATAAAAAACACTGAATATTTAGAACAGTAGGACTTTAATGCAGGGAATTGGTTACACTGGTGGCAGCAGAGATAAGGGTCCCAACAGGACTGTGAAACAACCCAGAAATTGGCAGAAGCAGGAAGACGTTGCCAGTCCTGAGCTGGACACAGAAGTATGGGAAGTCTACCAGGTGGGGGAAATGCAGCTTCTGCCAGAGACACCACAGGAGGCAAAAAGAAAATGTCCTGGCTTCCCCATCTCTGTCTTGTGCCCTCCAAACTTCTGCCAGTTTTTTTTTTTTTCTCTCATGGGCTGAGGTCCAGTTAACATGGACCCTGAAAAACCTAGCCTTGCTAAGCGAAGAAGATCAAGGGAGGGTGAGGAATGGACCGGGGATGAATAAATAAATGCAGAACCAGAACATCTAGAAAAACAACTAATGTTTTAAAGGGAAGGTCTTCAGTGTCTGCAAAATCATCACAGATCTGAGCACAGTGAGGAGATGATTATTCATGAGATCTAGAATTAGATATAGAAGGGTTAGGAGCTAACTTTAAAGGTGGACGTTATAGAAGGCAACCACCTCTCACAATTTCACAGCCAGAACTTTGGATCAGAATCTAGCAATGATCCTACCTAGTATATAACTCACCATCTTTTTATCTTTATGCACCAATGAAATTAAGCATGGACCACACTAATGGAAAACATTATTTTGTCAGAAAAAAAAGTAAAATTTGCATTTTATAAATATTATCTTTGTTGTCGATGTTATTACAATAATATTTTTATTCAATATTCATGCATTTATTTGTCATGCAATATCTCGCTTCTAGGTCATCATGTTGTTCTCATAGGTCAATCATGTTCCCAGACATTCTTGCAGCAAGATTGAAGTAATTTCTTTAAAAGTGATTCGACAGTTGACTGTTGAAGCAATGTTCTATTATTAACTAACCTGTAATTAGTTCATTAAAAAATACCTCAACTGAATAGCATGTAACTCAATACAATCTACCAAAGTGTAGAAATCCACAGTTTCTCACAAATAGGAGCAAAATTACAGTGCGGGGAAACTGGAAATGAGAAGATGCCAGCTGGCAGGACACTAAGTGTTTCAGATTACTGTGTGTTTATGACCTCTATGTTCTAGAAAAAAAATTAATTAGATTATGCTATTTGAGAATCTTGGAATGCCATGGCCCTGTGCCAGGCTTATCAGAATCACACATCTGAAGTTTAATTAAGCTGTTTTAAATTTCACCAGTATTCTGAGTTTTGAAAAGGCAATAAATGTAGGAACTAATAAATAACAGTGGAAGAATTCTGAGATTCCCTCAAATGGCAGCAATCATGGTAAACTTAATGGACTGTTCGAAAGTCTACTAAATACTCCTCTTATTGAATGTGAACATGATATGAACCAGTACTCTTTGCTCAAGAGTATTTGGAAAATTAACAGATGCAATATAGGAACTGTAATTGGAGAAACTTATCAAATTACTTTTGAAAATTCAAGTCATTCTCCAATAGCATATCTATATTTCAGACTGGGGTCCAATTCTGGAAAGATATCTGAGTTCCAGCACAAGGGGAGGGAAGCAAAGAGATATTTGTTTCTCATTCACTTTGACAAGAGAATCTTATTTCCTGGATTTCCAGCTAGTTACTTTACAGAGAAGAAAAATATCTCAAGTTATGATGGGAGTTGGCATAATGTTTCTCTTTGTTATTAGAGTTTTTATTATTTACTTTTTAATGGCAAATAAAATTTGCCATTCTTGTGATTTTTAAGTATACAGTTCAGAAGCATTAACTATATCCACTTTTTTTTGTATAACCATCATCATTAGCATTTTCTAGAATTTAGGTTAAGGTTCTTAGTTAATCAACTGAAAAAAATAAAAACTTTAAAATTTCCCTACTAATGTTTGCTGAAAGTCTGGAATATGCAGGACTCCATATTTGTGTCAGCTTCATGGAGTAACCAGTAAAATCCATCCTTGCAATCCTGCAACTCAAGTATGTCAGAGGTTTGACTATGTGACCTGTACTAGAGATATGACAGTGGACAAAACAGAAAAAGTCACTGCCCTCATGAAGCTTTGCATCCTAGAGAAGATCGATTTTGAACATAGCAGTAAATATGGACTATGTTAAATAAAAAGCAAGTAACAGGAAATGGACTCTTGGCTCTGACTAAGAAGCATGCCTGACATCCCGAAGGAACAAAAAAGTAGCTGGAGCTGAGAGTTAAGACAGAGAGAACAGGCAAATAGTCCAGCTGAGTAAAGACCTTGACATTTACTGTGAGGAAACCAGTGAGGGATTTGAACAGTGGAGAGATGTGTTCTAACTTATGTGTCAGTTGGATATCTCTGGCTAATGTGTTGAAAACAGATGGAAAATTTTGAGGCTGTGGCATAGATCTACCCTGTAGGTCATTGCTATTCTCATATACTAATGTTGGGCACTAATATTTGATTTGATACAAAAAAATTTTAAAAAATTAAAAAATGGGAGCAGCAGTTAGCATAATGGCTATGTCACTGAACTCCCATGTAGTTGACCACAGTTCGAGTCCCCGATCTGGTGGCTTAAACTCACACTGAGCGTGTGTGCATGCGTGCCCAAGGTTCAGAGAGGAGAATGAAGAAGGGATTGCAGCATCGCCATCCACCCTGGGGGGTGATTTCTCACTTTCTGTCTCTCTGTCTCTCTCTGTTTTTCTGGCGAGCGCACATGCCCTATAGCAAAACCTCTCTCATAAATAAATAAATAAATAAATAAATAATAATCATTAGCCAAACTATTTATTGTCTTTTTGCTAATGATAGATGATAAATCTGTATCAGTCAGGGTTCCATCAGGAAAACAGTCATAGGGAGATCTGCCTACCTACTGATACATTGGAAGAAAGGAGACCATCTATGGCAAGGAATTGGCTTCAGAAATTGAAGGGACTAAGCAAACCAACATCTAGAGAGAAAGTTAAAAGCTCTTAGGCAGGTGCTAATGCTTTAGTACACCAATGGAATTTCTTCTTCTCTAGGAACACATCAGTTCTGTTCTTAACACCTTTCAACTGATTGGATCACATTCACCAGGATTATCCAGGATAATCTCTTTTACATAAAATCAACTGATCGTAGCTCTTGATCTTCTACAAATACCTTCCCTTCATAACAACACCTAAATAAGAGGTTGCCTGAGTAACTGGGCACTATAACCTAGCCAATTTGACACATAGATCTGACCATCACAGATGACCAACCAGTTTTTACTCAGTAACAAATTGATTGGCTTAGTATTGACTATATCCTCTTCCTTCTGCTTTTCAACTAGTTCCTTTGAATCCAAGCCTTGGACTTGGGATTCCTGTCTAATAGGCTGTAGTCAGATTCCAAACGACAAAATATTAATTGTGAGGACTGGACACAATCCTATTTGCAAACTCACTAGTACTGGGAGCCTGGCTTCTGCAATTGGATATTCCAATGCCAAGGGGATACATTTTCCAAAATAGAAGTTGCCAGAATCTTATGTCCAGCTTCATTGGAGTCCAAATCTTCAGCTCTTTAACATAAGAAAAGTGGAGCTGCCTACACTGCAGTCCATCACTTGGTGTTTAAAATAGCCTTTTAAGAACAAACTAGTGCCTCTGTGACTGTTTGTGTCCTGGATACATTCTGGTGATGAGGAATAACTATCATCCAGTTTATCCTATTGACCCCGATAAACTCTGCTCAGTAAATATTTGCAGAGTGACTGAATGCCAGAGCATGTCTTGAGTTTATGCAACTTGGTGACATTTTCACCACTCCAACTGCTACTACAAACTTTATCCTGGAGAACTCACGATAGGTGGTGAAGTTGCTGTGAACCTAGGAAGCTGCTATTGGCCAAATTATGTGCTCTTGGAAAAGAACATTTCCTGCGTTGGGGGGGAGAGACTTCCTGTGTATTAAAAAAAAAAAAAAAAAGAAGGAAAGAAAAATGGCCTGCATGACTAACAGGGTAAGAATGCTCTCATCTTCCCCAATAAGAAGAATGGAGGTAGGTAGAACTTCACGGCAATCGGTGGTCACAAACCTCAGTAGACACCCAGCTCGTTAACTGACCACATGCATGTGGCACATGGAATGGAATATCCTAGTGCTCTGAAACCACAGGCATCTCTCTGCTGGATTAAAAGAAGCAATTTCACAGGCCCAGACAGAAAAGGGATGTGGTGATTTTTCAAAAGATCCTGAGTTAGCATCAATAAGGTGCAAGGTTATGGTATGTGGAGTAAATGAATTGTTTACACTTGTCTTCACCAACCACTTTCAGGAACCCTGGCTGGTGCAGTTGTCTACAAAGACACCAAGAGGGTCTCTACTGCAATAACTCTACCAGGTCCTTATTCTGTCATGCAGTCACACATCTGTAAAGTGATCCTTCAGGAAGAGCCACAACACCCTTGACTGGCTACTAGCCAAGCCAGGATGTGATTTTTTTTTTCCTGTTTAATTAAAAAAAAAAAAAAAGATCCAGCGGGATGAACCTTGCCCATTTGCCTTTGCCAGCTATCTGAGAGTTCAAAAGGTAAGGAACATTTCCCTCCACAAATAAGCCATGGAATACATTTGGAAACTGAGTTTTCATCAGCAGTTGCTGTTTTGAGCCATTTATTTCATGCTGAGGAAGGTGAAATGGGAGTTCTTTCCTGAACAAAAAGAAAAAAAGGAAAGGGCAACTTTATATTTAATTTGACATCTATGGGCAGGGCCTCAGGGATTTGGGGTCTTTGTTCATTAACATAGGTTGGAATATCCTCAGATAGGAGGTACTTGGCATGCCTTCCTGGCTCAGGAGGAGTTCAAATTTCCATTTAGAGAAAATAATAAGATAAATCCATGCTCATTTTGAGGCCTTCTGATGATAGGCCATGAACCAAAAAGGCCTTCGCAAAAGCCTTTTTCATAAATGGTCATTTTAATTCACAGTAACACAGAGCTCAATGCCATACTCAGTGTATATGGACCAATGCTCTTATTCATGAAACTTGGCAGAAAATCCCCAAAGTATCCTTTTCATGCTGTGAGGGTGAAGATGACATTTTTTCTGTAGCGCTTCATGGAGGAAATGACATTTGAATAGAACCCTGAAGGACATAAAGGATTTGAAAGGATATAACCTAGGAGTCTGCTGCCTGCCTGACTTCATCTTCCAACATTCTGGAGTTGTTTTTCAATTATTTAAAAATTACCTTAGAGTCAGCTGGTGCTGTGGTGGTGAAGGCAGCTGGATCTCATATGGCTGACAGCAGATTTGAGTTCCAGCCTCAGTGGTTTGAAAAAAATACCAAGCCTGTGTGCCTGTGTGACCAAAATCCCAAGAGAGTGGAAGAGAAGGGATTGCAGGGTGGCTATACCCCGGGGTTGTTTTCTCACTCTCTCTCTCTCCCTCTCTGTCTCTCTTTAGCATGCACACATATACTCTGTAGCAAATTTTTTAAAAATTAAAAATGACCTTGAATCACCATCTTCCATGCTATGCAAAGTCTAAAAATTTCTTTAGTATACCTCAGAGTTTTCTGGGGGACAGTTTTGTTTTGTTTTGTTTTGTTTTTTGTTTGTTTGTTTGTTTGTTTTTGTCACTGTGTCCTACAACTTCTTGTTTCCGCTGAATTCTCAATGTCTTGTCTGTGTAACATTTTCTCACACTATTTGTTTTTTCTTGTTAGCTCTATATCAGTCCTGTTCTCAGTTCCTCAGAACACCCCAGAAACAAGGCCATTTATTGTTCAGATTTCAAGGTAACCAAAGAGAATTGCAGCATGGCACAGAATTGACAACACCTTAAATTTTGTATCAGATCTTTCTCACTCAATTTCTTATTGTTTTTCCATAGGAAAATGCCTTTGAAAAAAAGTTTATTTATTTCTTCCAGGAGCATGAGAGTGAGCAAGTGAGAGAGAGAGAGAGAGAGACTGCCCCATAGGGTCCTCGTGCTGCAGTCCACCCCAACGGAAACTGACCTTGATCACAGGCATGCTCGCGCCAGTGTGTCAGGGAGGGCCCAGGACAAGAACTCAGGGTATTCCCCACATGGATCCACTGCACCACCATGTAGCCCTCACAGGAAACTGTACCGGCCATACTATTTGGTGTGCTACTTGCCATTAATTCAGGGCCACAGCTAGAGTAAGAAAAGGCTGAAGGAATAAAATTCCCTGACCTGGGGCCAACAGGTGGTATAGTGATTTGAGTGCTGAAATCCAACACGACCAACTGCGGTTCAAGTCCTGGACCTAGTGACTTGTCTTCTCACTTTATGTCCTTCTCTTTCTCTCTCTCTGGTGAGTGCACATGGCCTATGGCAAATTAAAATAATAATGATAATAATAATAATAATAATAAACCATTTTAATCATTTCCCTTATATTAGAACTCAAAAAAGTAAAAAATTAAAAATTTTTTGACATGGTAGTCTGTAGTAAGATTTCCAGGCTAGAGACCAGCAGATGGCATAAGGGTTACATCACTGGACTCTCATGTAATCAATTGAAGTTCTAGTACAAGACCAGGCGGCTTCAAACTCACACCAAGCATGTGTGCATGCAGACCCAAAATGCCGAGAGGAGAACAGAGAAGGGATTGCAGCGTGGCCATACCCCCTGGAGGGGGGCAGTGATTTCTTGCTTTCTATCTCTCTATTTCTCTGATGAGTACATGTGTCCTATAGCAAAAATCTCTCTCTCTTAAAAAAAAGAAAGAAAAAAAAAAAGAAAAGAAAAGAAAAGAAAAGAAAAGAAAAGAAAAGAAAAGAAAAGAAAAAAGGAAAGGAAAGGAAAGGAAAGGAAAGGAAAGGAAAGGAAAGAAAAGAAAAGAAAAGAAAAGAAAAGAAAAGAAAAGAAAAGAAAAGAAAAGAAAAGAAAAGAAAAGAAGGGTCCAGTTTACCTGGCTCATAGGCTGTGGGAAAAAGAACAAGGCATTAACAGGAACTCTCTCCAGTTACAAGTAACAGAAATCAAATATAAAGTTAAATAGGATAATAATGTGAGAGATCACAGAGGGTTTTCCAGTTCCAACTTTGGCTAGATCTAGGATTCCAAAAAGTATTATTAAGTCTTTTCCTTTCTCTATGAACAGTTGGTCCTCAGTCTTCCCAAATACACTCTTTTCACAGGAGCTTGATATTGCTGGGCAATACAGTATTGGTAAAATGTTTAAGTTAATGTTTCCAGTGAGTTGCCAAGGAAAAATAAAGGTGGAATTCTAGAGCTAGATTATCCCATGCAGAATTAGCAAAATGAAGGACAGTCAGCCAGTTCTAACTATTTTGTCCCTTGGTTTTCATAGGGGTTTAGCTCCAGGACACACACACCTCATCCTCATGTTGATACCAAAATTTGTAGATGCTCAAGTCCCTAACATGAAATGGTATGGTGTTTACATATAACCTACACATACACACATCCTCCCATATACTTTAAATCATCTCTAATTTACTTATAATAATACAATATGAATTCTATAAGGATAGCTGTTGTATTGTTTAGAGAATAATAACAAGGGAAAAAACTGTACCAGTACAAGACAGTTATAATCACTGTAGGCCTAAATACATGGTCACATCAACCACACTGTAACATTTCTATCTCACTTGATTGAATATGGAGGGCTTAGATACTCTGACAGAATTACCCTTAGATTCTCCTGACAGAATGAAGATTTTTTTTCAGTAGATTGGCTGTCAGAGGAAGTTCTGTCTGAAGAGAGGAAGGATATTTTTTTTAAAAGAGCTTTCTTTGGTAATGGAGCCTCTCCACAATTCTCTCCATGTTGTGAGCTCTTCATGTAAGCTACCTCTTTCTCTTCAAGCCCAGTGAGGATTCATCTCTGGGAGCTGTCTCAGCTGGGAGACATAAACAACTGAAGTCCAAGGCACAGCAGAGAAATTATGGCTGCCAGGATAGCAGGAAAGCAGAGCTGCAGTGGGATCACCGACCCTCCAGGGTTTGTAGAGACAAGAGATATGTGAGTATTTATGGTGAGCTAGAGGCCAGCCAGGTAGGAGGAGAGCCAGTGCAGGCTCAGCCTGGGTTCTGCCTAAGATGCCAACAAGAAGGGTGGAGGGAACCTCATAGTAAAACCCTGGAGGTCAGTGGTATATTCTTGGGGGGCTGCAATAGGACTCACAAGAAATCCAAAAAACAGAGTTAAGGAAACTATAGGAAATAACTTTCCAATATTGGGAGTCTCCAAAGAAAACAGTTAAGTAACTGCAAGAGTTAGAAATAGTTTTAAGCATCTGCCACCCAAGGACCATGAAACCAACTTAGCTGAGGATCATTTTAAGTACAAGTTTCCTTCATTCCTTAACATGTCTCTTTTTCCACCCATGAATCTGATCTCAAAGAGATTAGAAACTAGTTAATGAGCTTGAGGGACAGGCAGTTAGAAGTATACAGTAGAGAAATACAGAAAAACTCTGCCATGTGATTCCTTCCCACCCCAATTCTCCTTGCTACCTCCCAACCTGAAGCAGGCCTAATTAGGGAAATGGGAGAATATTTTACTTTAAATCAAGTTCAGATGTTTCATGATCATGTTGGAGTCAGCACTGTGATTTCTGAATTAGGAATGTATTTCTGACTTGAAATGACTCTAAGATCTAAATATGATAAAAAAATTGATCTGTTGAAATTATCATCTAAATCAGATAAAATTTTGAATGAATAGTATAAAACAAAAAATTTTATTTGGTTACATCATAAATTCAGCTTTTTCAGGATGTTGTTTATATTTCCCTAGATACAGTGACTACATCTTTGGCAGTACACAGATGTCCACCATGACAAGAAGTAATAGAATGTGAATCCTTTTATCTTATTTTACTTTATACATTAAATCACTGTACATCACTATACATCACTTTACTTAGCTTGTAAAGTGAATTTATCCAACATGAATATACTTCACACCAGTCCAGTTGAAGATACTATGCACATTTTCATCAACAGGTAATCATCCTTTTCTGTGTTCCATAAATGTCTTTCCTCTCTGTTTTTCTCCTTGATTCTATTCCTCACACTCTCACTCTTCTCCCACCCTCTTTCCACACTGTCTCCAGTATCTGTAACCATTTTTTATGCTTCTATACCCTCTAATCTTTCAGTTTCTGCTATAGAGTGTGGATAGTCAGTATATATTAAGTGGAGACATACAATGTCTCTCTTTCATAGCCTGGCTTGCTTTACTCAACAGTAAATCTTCCATATTCATCCACTTTCTATCAAATGCTAAGGTCTTATTTTTTATGGCTGATTAGTATTCCATCGAGTATATGTGCCACAGTTTTTCAGTCTATTCATCTGTTTGTGGACATTTGTTCCATGTCTTAGCAATTGTGAATAATGCCGCAATAAACATAGATATGCAAGCACTTTTCCAACTGAGCATTTTTTTATCCTTTGGTTAGATGCCCAGGAGTGGAATTGCTGAATTATATGGTACTTGTATTTGTAGATCTTTGGCACATAAATTCTGAAGTGTTGTCACTCCTACCAACACCAACAACAAAATGCTTCAGGTTGAAGAACCTCAAATTTGTGTTGGGTGGGCTGGTATATAGCCCCTTGGGAAAAGTCTAACCAATGGAAATTGAGGTTCCACTTTAATCGTAAGCATTTATTTTTATTCAGAATGATTTATAGGCCAGATGGCAGATTTACAATATTAGAAATATAGTAACATAGAAGAGTGTTGGCTGAGGCTTTGCTGTGACCTTTGTCATTCTTGTGCCTCCATGTTGGCACTCATATACCACTTTCTCTCACTTGATCATGGATGTGTGCTACCCTCCCTGATAGGCCTACTAGGCAGGGGGAGAGGGGGAGGAGAGAGCCCAGTTATCCCTGTGGGTTGTCCTCAACATGTGGGACTCTTGGTGACTGACTTAGTGGGTCATTTAATAGTTAGCACACATGGGACTAGATGAGGATACATCAGTAATGCAACACTCTGCCATGCTAGACCCACATGGGAATGTCCCAAGTTCACATCCTGGAGCGTCCTGTGTGGAGTGTGCTTGCATGTGCCATGATCTGAGCTGGTTGAATATGGGTGGATTATCACGTAAAGATCCTTCTGGGCATTCCTCTCTCTCTCTCTCTGGCTCTCTCACAGAAGAAATAAACAAATAAGCTTTAAAAAAATAGACAATACACAGGTGTGAAGACAATACTACTTATATTGGGTTGTCAGAAAAGTCATGACGCATTTTTGTAGAGAAAAAAAACATACTTTTCTGATAACCCAATAGTATTTCAGGAAAAAAAAATGGAAGCACTTGATTCATTCTTGAAAAGTACCTCATGCTTCAGACGCTTTGAGGTTAGAGGTCCATTCACTTATTCAAAAAAAAAAAAAAGAAAAAAGAAATGTGTATATATATATATATATATATATATATATAATTATCCCAGCTATGTGAAAAACACATTTTACAATCTGAAAACATAAAATCACTTACAGGAATGCCTACATATTTGTCTCTCACCAGAAATGAGTTGTGCTAGAGATGGGGCCCTGTCTGCCTTATTTGCTACTGTGCCTCTAGCACCTAGAAAATGTCTGGTATCCAGTAAGTGCTCAGTCAATATTGCTTGATTGGATAAATCAGCATAACCATTGCCCTCAAGAAGTTTAAAGTCCAGTGGAGGAGAAAGATGTGTACAATTCCTACACTGTAGTAAGTTTAATGACACAGGAAATGTATGGCAACAGACAGAGGGCTGGGAGCAGGAGGGGTGGATAAGGCTTCCCAGAGAGGATGAAGTATGGGACATTAAAGCCTGAGCAGAGTATCGTTGGTCGTTGGTGCCATTGTTCAGCTACCCTGCTTGTTTGTTTTTTTTTTTTTTTTTTTCTTGATTTAACATCTCTTCTTCTGATGTGTTGGGCAGGGAGTGAGCACTCTGGGCCTGCTCCATTCTGGGTGTGGTCCTTTCTGTAGCTATGCCAGTGGTGTGACTTGACAGGATCTCAGTAACAAGCCTATGGGACTGCAGCTTGTGGGATCTTGGCAGAACCTCTCCCAGTGCTAAGGTCAGAACTGGGGAAAGATGTAGTAATCCCCATAGAGGCACATGGGCTCCCAGGCAACACAGGCATTGAATAGAACTCCTTTGGAAGACTGTGCTTGCAAGGATATGAATGGGAATGTGTCCTGAGTGTGGTCGATTTGATGGCATTAGAATATGATTAAGCCTAAATTCATAAACACTAGATTCCCAAGTTAATGATGATATAACATTCTATTAGGGTTAGGCCACATTATAGTTTATTGTGTTGCTCCATATTGGAACTTCATCCAAAATGTTGATTTGTCTTATAAATCCTGTAGTCATCCCCAGGAATATCATGAACCACCAAAGAGAAGTTTTTCTAAAGTTCTTAGCACCACCTGAAAAACAAACAACACCCACCATTGCATAGGGAGGCTCAGGAAAATGCCACAGTCTAGAGCAGAGAGCCTGAGACGCCCCTCCCAGACAGGCCAACAGCACAGGCCTGGGCCGGGCGTGCTCTACCTTACATTCAAACAGGGAAGAAAAGCAGAAGGCAGTTAAACATCAAGGAAAAATAATACCACACTTGGTTGAAATCACATACAACTGGGGCCAGGGCCCGATTTGTAATCCTTCATCCTTTCTGGTATTCATTCAGCTGCCATCGACACCCCCACAGGATGGATTCTTTTTCCAGGGCAACAAATGCTTGATTCATCAGGGAACAGAGACAGAGCTCCTGTACTATTTCTCTAGGATCCTTAAAAGGTTTGAATATAAATGGAAACCAAAGACATAGTATTTTCAGAAGTGAACATATTTTCACCCTGGTTTAAGGATGTTGATCCTTATCAGTCCTTCAACATGGAGACGTCCCTGCTCTGCACGGTGTTTCTAGGGACTTCAAAGGAATCCTGGAAGGAGCCCCATAAGACAGGCTGCCCTGCTTCGTTCTAACCACAGTGATATGACAGCACTTAAGTGCAAAAGCAAATGTTTCATCTAGGTAAGCACCTAAAATAATGAAGCTTGTTTTTTTTAAAAGATCAGCTACAAGAAAGAAAAATGTTGCAGGAAGTCATAACAGTAATGGTTATTATGATATTAATATGCAACATCTGGGTTTCCAGGGATTATGCCAATAAGTACAATGTGCTGTTGGGACCCTGGGCATAATTAAATCTTAACTCTTGGTTAATAATAAAAGCAAGCAAACTAAAAAAAGAAAAAAACCTGAACATAGTTCTTTAGGTTTAAATCTGAGTCTGTTTCATAAAACTGCTGGAATTGATCAAAAGATGACTAACTGTTCTGTGTTAAAAAGTAAGTTTTGTTATTTGATAAAATTATACAATAGATGATACACTCCATTTAAAGATAAGGAGTTATCAAAAAGATCACGTGAAATGCATGTTACACAAAAGTATGCATAGATAAAAAATTTTTTGTGCCCAAAACAAAATCATATTTCAACTCTATTCTTCTGTGAACTTCCTGAAGTCCCCTTGTATGACAAAGACTTAAGAATGAAAAGCCAGTCATGGCGGTTAAGGTGGCTGAACCCCACATAACTGACCCTACAGTTTGAGTCCTGACCCCGTGACTTGAGAAACATGCCACGCCTGTGTGTGTATGTAGGTCAAAATCCCCAAAGGAGGGAGAAATGGAGGAGAAGGGATGGTGGCATGAACGTCCCCCACACAGGGTGGAGGGGTGTATGTGTGTGTTGAGGGGAATGCTTTCTCACTTTCTCTTTCTCTGTGTCTGTCTGTCTCTGTCTGGCTAATGCATGTGGCCTCTGGCAAATTAAAAAGGAAAAGAAAAGAAAAGAAGGAGAACAAAAATGCTTTTTGCTGCCCACATTATTCCCAGACTCATCTAGGAAATGTAATTTCTCACATGACCCTGTTCCTGTAGTTAACATCTCCTCAGCCTCTCCAATGCTATCCTCTGCCTGGCTGACTGTTAACGGTATAATGGAAAAAACAGGAGTCTGCAGAATGAAACTCTAGTCACTCTCTCCTCTGCTGATGACTTGGTGACAGGTTAGTTGGTCTCTTTAACCTCCATTACTTCATTGAAATAATAATATTTTGCCTGTCTAAAGGCAGGAGGCTAGACAAGATGACTGATGTATCTCTTTTTATGGGTACTTTATCTGATTTATCTTGAAATATTACCAGTGATCAACCAAATCACTATGCTATAATCAGAATTTATATATGAAAAAAATTAAAATAATACAACTCATGTAATTTTGCTTAGACTTATTTATTTTTCATTTGGACAACACGGTGTTGTCTTAGTTTACGGTGAGCTTTTAAAATATCGTTACATGATTCTTTGAGGTTTCATCCAGCTGAAGATCCATGATTCTATCATGTTTTACCAGAGATTTAAAATTATGAAAACAAACGGACCAAAAAGTCAGGTTGGTCACTACAAGTCTCTTGAAGTCACCCCTCTTCTGCATCGTCAGAGCTCAGCCCAGCTTTCAGCCTTGAGTGTTTTCCTAACTCCCTTGTTAGAGTCCTTCTATTTAGGATCACCTTCCTCCAATTCACTTCATACTGCCTCCTTTTATTTTTCTAAATCCAGACATAATTATTTTCCCTCTGTGTTTAAAACCTGGTTCATGCTTCTTAGAATAGACCTTTTACAAAGTAGCTCCAACTTCACTTTTCATCTCGCCCCGTCATTTGTCAGTGAGAGATGTCTGGCCGGCCACAGCAGATGCTGGCTATCCCACCACATCCCACCTACCTTCTCACCCACAAGGTAGCCTGTGCTATGAACTCTCTGTAGGATTCCCTTCTGTGTTATTTTTCTATTACTGTAGGGGCTAACATACTTTGTGGTGTAACAACTAAAATAACTCCCATTTGTCCTCTCATCTAGAACAGATGAGAGTTCAGTTCAAGCTCAGTAGAGCTGGGTTTTCTGCTCAGTGTCCCAAAGGTTGATATTAAAGTGGCAGACTCCATTGGAGACTTGACCAGGGTAAGATCTAATTCTAGGCTGCTGCAGGTTGTCGGCAGAATTAATTTCCTTGACCTAGGACCTAGGTCCTAGGAGCTTGCTAGTTCTGTGGGAGTTATGCTTGGCTCCTGGAGGCTGCTCTCAGGCACTTGCTGGGTGTCTGTCTCTGTCAACTAGGTACTCTCACACTTTCCATCTTTCTGACTTCAGAATGGGTTTGATACTTCTAAAAGGTTTACCTGATTACATAAGGCTCCCAAAGCCTCCTCATTTTGATTAAATCACCTGACTGGGGACTTGGATTATATCTGCAAAATCTCTTTTGCTAACATTATTAGAGTCATCTCTTGGGGTATTCTCAAAGGTTTTGTTCCAGGCCTCCCTATAAATAAGAAAATCTGAGGTTGCTGAAGTCCTTACATAAAATGGTGGAGTATTTACACATATGCTTTTGTATACTTTAACCCATCTCTAGATTACTTTAAATGCATAATACAATATAAATACTATGTAATAGTTGTTATGCTGTGTTGTTTAGAGAATAATGACAAGGAAAACAAAGTCTGTGCTTATTCAGCACAGACATCCTCTTTTTTTGTTTTTATTTTTGTTTTTGCTCCCAGATGGCAATCTATGGATGCTGAACCAGTAGCTGCAGAGGGCTGACTGTATAGTTACAGAAATAATACCTTGCTATATCCACAGATTTCACCCCATAGTCGATGGGAGGTGCCGGGGACCAGCCTCGGCGTGGGTGGGTTATCTTGATGGAGGCAGCGAAGGTGAACAGAAGACAGATGCCTCGGTGCCTTTTCATGCACATCCTATGCTGGACACCCCCCAGAGATCGCTCTCTGAGGAGTGACAACTGCTAGGAATCATAGTGCATTTTTATTGAAAATGAGATACATGCAAGTAAAGGGAGAGGGGCTACGTGTTTCAATTATCAGCTCATAAAGTTTTTAACAATAGGGAACATAGATTCTATTTAGGGTTGGATTAAGGGTGAGTCTAGTGCAGTTCCGCAATTGTAGGTGGGTCTCCATGGAATTGTAGGTGGGTCTCCATAGAATGCAGTTTCGGGAAAGTGGTTCCGGTAAGCAGAGATGATTATCAGCTGATGTGGCACAGCAGCCATCTTGTAATTACCGGGAATGGTGCTGAGAAAAGAAAATCTCAAAAATAGATATTAGTTCCTATGGATTTTAATAAAGAATGATACTTATATAGTTTTATAGGGATCTAAAACTTAATTTGAGGAATCCTAATATATTTATCTATTTCACTTGGTGAGGGCGGAAGTGTTCTGGGCCAGTTTTGGCCTAATCCTATTTTAAGTAAAGAAAAGATTAAGTTTACCTTAAATGTATTTTGAAGGGCCTTCCAAAGGTCAAGATTATTTCTGCCTAGAAAAAACTTTAGCCCATCCTCTATTGTGACCATAGAGATAAAGCATTGTAATTAACAGGTGATCAAAGCAAAGGGGAGCGGTTGGGGGACTTCCTGGAAAATTTTATTATATACTCAGGATGTATAAGAGAGCTATGTAATTCTTTTATAGTAGTATATTGGAGAGTCAGAGGGGGGTTGCTTCCCAGCAAGGCTACCAGTCTCTGGAGTGTACAACAAGCGGCCTTGCCGAACATGTTGAGTGGACCCAAGCTTTGTTTCTAGGTCAGGGGGGCATACAACAGTGACCTTGCCAACATGTTAATCCAGCCGGAAGCGGAGCTCAAAGGTCAGGGGGCTCAGACAGATCCTGGGGCCTCGCCGGGTTGGACTCCTCCAGGGAGGGACTTATACAAGGGCAAGGTCATGGAGTCCACTTCAAATGCAGTCCACCACACCTTCCTTTCCCTCTCTATTCATCATTCAGAAGCTAGTTTAAATGCATGTCCTGTGTTACATCGCCCTGACAGCTTCAGACTGAGGGGCTGGCCCCATGCTCACCGTGGGTTCTCATTCATCCCAAGACTGCTATACTTATCACTTCATATTAGACCTGATTGTGACCTAGTTTTTTGAATTAAGATGCAAAAATTGGAATACTGTGATATTTTTAGTCTTATGTCACATACTGCAAATCCCATGTGTGTTGATACTGTGTTCCATATGTTAAAATCCCTTTCTAAATAGTGCTTATAGTTCTTGAAAGGGAGGTATGTCAGGTTACCTAGTAGGAAATATTTTCCCAAGGGAGGGTGGAGGCTTAATGTTCAGTGAAGCATGAGTCCCTTTGCCTTGGGTACTACCCTTGCACATTCAATGACTCGGGCTTTCATACCAGTGGCATTGACATGAGGGTTCAAGTGTAAGATGAGAACTGCTATTTATGTTCATTATGCATTTACATTTGTTCATAAAGAACTAGGTCATATGAGAAAAAATTCTTAGCAAATTGATTAGAAAAATGCTGTAGGATAGGTTTTTTTAAAATTTCAATTTAACAGTTTCTTTGTGTTTATCGCCCAAATGAGTAAAGTGGTGGTGGCTATAAATGGCATAAATAATTAAACAGGAGCAACACTGGTGGTCATAAAAGAACTTCAGAATGGCCACTAGTTATAAATACCTTTTTCCCCTGTGAACCTTTCTTTCATAAAGGAAATAAAAAGAATTCACATTCACTTGCTTGATTGTCCCTCCTGGAAATCGGTTAACGTTTCATGCAGTCTTCCCAGGTCTCATGAATTCAGTTTTCAGAATTGTTCTCCCTAGGTACATACAGTGGAGATAAAAGCTATGTAGATTATTGGATGGTACATAGACACCAATGTGCATTCAAGATTGGGAAACACACTTGCTTTTGCTTATTTAGCAATGCAAAATATATCCTGCCTTGTCAAGTTCCTGGGGAAAAAACTGGAATTTGAGTAATTTCATACTATAGGCTGAACTTCAGGATTCCTCATTTTGAAAAGAATGAGCATGGGAAATTATCCAGAACCACAGTTTTTTGCCGTGACTCTTTAAAAAGAGCTGCAACTTACCTCCCTATATTCTTTCATGCCAGGCAGCACCATTCAGCAACAACTCTGAGTTTAGAACTTACCAGCTAGCAGCCAGGAGAAAGAAAGGAAAAGAAAAAAAAAAAAAGACTCCTCACCTTCTAACATGTTTGCAGACATCTCAGTTCTGAACTCTGTGCCAGTGGAATGCTGGAAATAAAGGGACCAGCTAGGATAATATTTAACGAAGCATTTTGTACTGGCACCATGCTTCCATTAATGGAATTAAGAAAGCTCTGCCAGTGTTCTGGGGAAGAGGATTCCCACAGTTCCCCTCCAAAATGTTTTCAAATATGCAGGGGGGAAAAATGAGAGAGAGAGAGAGAGAGAAAGATGAACTGAGAAGAATACTTCATGGACAATTGTTCTAAACTGGGATGAATTGTCAGCTTCTGATTCTTCATCAATACCCTCCCTGAGGAATGTATAAATAACTGCCATTGCTGTAATCGACAGCGACGGTTAAAATTGATCGGGAAAATCAGCCCTCGACCCTGCGACTCTGCTTTTTATCGACACTTTCAATCACATCTGGTCTTTAACTGTAAAATTGTTGGCCTGTTCCGGAGCCTATTGCTCTGACAGCTGCATGCATTTTTCCCGCCGAGGAATTCATCTCTCAGACATTTAGGAAACCAGGACAACATAGCTTTCATTGCTAGATTGCTTAACCACAAGCAGAATTCTAATAAGTTTCCATGAAAAGGCCCTATGGTCCAAGACATTCAAAAGGAAGAAGCGCTAGGAGAGATGGTTGGCAAGGGCGTACACTTGGGTATGAGGAGATCTTCATTTAAATTCTAAATCTATCTTTGAGCCTCAGTTATACAAAAAAGAATAAGACTGTCAGCCCTCTGGGAGTAAAAATATCTTAGGGATTAAAATAAAGAGCAACTGTCCTAAAACATATTTTAAAATAATTATGTAAGTTACAGTATTTAACTTGGCAGCATCATACTGATCATCTAGACCAGAACAACTTGACATTTTACCACTATCTCTCTATCTATCTCTTTATCTATCTATCTATATATGTATGTTTTAATTCAACAATAGTTTGCTAGGCTTCTATTAAGACAATATGTTACATTCATTTCAAAAATAGGTGACGTAAATTACTTGCACAGAGAAGAAGCTATTTCACTGACAAAAGAAAATCGACCTTTTGATTTTAAACTATCATTTCATAACATAGTAATATGCTAAATGGCCCTCTCTAAAATTTTTATGGTTTTGGTGACATGACCAAGCTCACATAGCTTGTGCTAAGCTCTTTAGGATACTGACTGCTTAAATGAATCCACAGTTTCAAAATTCCTCATAGACTTTTGACATGGACCTCATGGCCCTACAAAAATGACCTAGCACATTAGATCATCTCCAGGAGGTTATCTTAAAAACATTTTAAGGCTTTCTATCACTTAGGCTAGAGGTTCTATTTGAATTCCTTATGATGACACCTACTTAGTCCTCTGACCCTAATGTAAGTCTGCAGCTTCCTGAGGAGCTACTGTCCCCACCTTCCTGGTCTCCATGAAGCCCCACTCTGGCCACATCCTATGACTCACTGTTCCCCATATACCCTGAGATTTTGCATGACTTCATGACTTTCTTCCTGGAGATCTTCTGAGCTACTCGGTGAACTCACTAGCAGAAATTGGGGGCTCCTTTTAATTTGTTCCTCAAGCATTCTGTGCCTGTCTTTGTTATTGTATGAACCATATTTATTTTAAATATAGATTCATATTAGATCATGAATCCACTGTATCATACTCATGTTTGTGATCTTAGTGTCTAGGACAGTGTTAGCCTGTGACTTAATACACGTTTATTGTATTAATGGAATGTGACTTCTGTGTTATCTTTCACTCCTCTCGTTCTTTCATGTTTCTGCAAAATGACATTGAAGGTTCGAACTTCTTATTGCAGTTTGAATTATATTTGCAAATCAGTGCTTAAGGGAATTTCTTCAACACCTGTGGTGGTCACATGTGGAGGTGACCAGTTGTATCTCTCTCAGCACATGTGAGCAGGGAAGTATGAGCATTCACAATAACCCCACCCTCCCACGTACATACTCCAATACAAAAAACACAGTGCATTAATTCAGACATTCATTCAGCTAAAATTTATCATTTAATTTCTAAGGCATTCCAATCACACAACACATGAAAGGATTTATTTTCCTTAAATAGAGATGTTTTACTCTCAGTTCTCATGACAATTGTGAACTCTGATCTCTGATGTCTGCAAAATCTGACATCTAAAAGTGTCATGGAGCCTTCCCATTCCAGTTGCCATGTCATGAAAAACACAGGCTCTTTCATTTCTCTCACAAAGCCAATCCTGAACGTGTCCCACGTGTGAGAGGAGGTAGATGAATCAGTCTCAGAAAATAATGTCACAACTTTCAGAGATCTCTGGAAAGAGATGACAAATAGATTCTGATAGCAGACTTAACTACTTAATAAGCACACTGCAAAGTATTTTTTTTGCCCTTGAGATGTTGTAGAGAAGTACTGAGACACTCACAGCTCTGTAAACTGCAAACTTTCAACCAACTTTTTCTTTGTATTATGAAAACTATTTTTGCACCTCCAAGATCCCTGAAAGGGTCTCAGAAACTCTCTGGGATCTACAAACTACAGTTTGAACACTGATGTATTAGCTCAGTTCTCCCCGTCTCCAGTGTCAAATGTTTTTAAAGTTATGTGAATTACCTGCCATCAAAATGTGGACAATGTTTCTTTTATGTCTTATTTTAAGCATTCTTATCTGCTTATTCAAGGTCTGGAATAAGTTGCTGGCCAAAGGAGCCTTTATCTATTTATTTGTTTATTTATTTATTTTTCTTTTGTAGTAGATCATTTATTTTGATAAACCTAGCAACAAAAATTATGTTCATTTTATACAGTTTTATTAGCAATGTTTTGAAATTATTTATGGAAAAATGGTATAACCAGTTAGAACAATTTTTTTAAAAGTTTATTTCTTCTGAGAGACAGAGAAACCGAGAAACCCTCAATGGAAACTTCACGGTGTGATCTGACTCCCAGACTCAGCCAGCTCAGATCATGGGCATGCACACGTGCACCCTGGTGTGCAAGGAAATCCCATGAAGCAAACTCAGAACGCTCCCGTGTGGATCCGAGTGCATTACTGTTGTGGCACCACCTGGCCTCTAAAATAACAATTATTTTATTATTATTTTTATTTTTATTTTTGGTAGCGAAATTTCTGCTATAAGGCACGTGAGCTTGCCTGAGCCACACAAAGAGAGTAAGTGAGAAATCGTCCCCACAGGGGGCAAGGCCACTCAGCAATCACTTCCCCTCCATTCTCCGCTCAGTATTTTATGCATGCACATTCATGTGCCTGAAGGAGTTTCAAGCCATCAGGTCCAGGACTCAAACCACAGTTGGCCATGTGGGTGTCCAGCGCCTTAACCACTGCCGCCTGCTAGCCCCAAGAACAATTTTTTTTAATTACTGGCGAGTTCCTGCACTTGCCAGAGAGAAAGAGAAAGTACTCCCAGTGGGGCATGGTCACATCACAATCCCTGTTCCTTTATTTCTCCTTCCCATCAGGATTTTGGGCACATACTCACATGTGTCCAGCGTGTTTCTTAAGCTGCAGGGACTGAAATATAAATCACATTCAACCATGAAATATCCAATTTTCTATGCCCAGCACTTAACTGCTGCACCATGGAACTGGCCCTTGAATACAATTTTTAATAAGGTTTACAATAATGGACAGCTTTTGAGCACAATATTTAAAATCTCTTGAGGTGATACAACTAAAAGTCCCTCATAGGGAATCCTACCCAAATTACTTTTAGCCTTCAATGTATTTTTATCCTTCCAAAATTTTCCAAGCGATAGCATACTGTTTTGAATTGTGAATGTCAATTTAATTTTTTTCGAATCATTTATTTAATTTTATTTATTATTATTATTTTTAAATTTGACCAGAGAGAGACAGACAGAAAAGGAAAGTGAAAAAACAAGCTATCAGGTCTGGGACTCAGACCACAGTCAACCATGTGGGAGTTCAGCACTTTAACCACCATGCCATGTGACAGCCCTGTAAATTTAATTTTTGAAGAAGGTCTTGGGACCAGCAAATGGCGTAATGCCTACATTGCTGGACTCCCATGTAGTCGACTGCAGTTCGAGTCCCAGATCCGGTGGCTTAAACTCACACTGGGCACGTGTATGTGCATGCTCAAGATCCTGAAGGATAATGGAGGAGAAGGAATTGCGGGGTGGCCATCCCCCCTGGGGGTGATTTCTCACTTTCTTTCTCTCTGTCTCTCTGTCTTTCTGGCAAGCGCATGCGCCCTATAGCAAAAACCTCTCAAAAAAAAAAAAAAAGGTCTAAGTGGGTTGATAAAAGAGTCTTGCAATAGAGACAAAATAAATGCTACATTATTCACATTAACTGCTGATGCACAATAACGAAGTGTATATTCAAAGTTAGTTAGTTTCCAATATTTTTTCAAGGTCTTTCCTCCAAATCAATAGATTGCTCGTTACCAGGGCTATTTATTATTTCACTTAAGAAATTAAACAATAGAGTCACAGAATATCAAGTGTAAATATCAAAGCTTAAGGCAAAAGGGTAAAAACCAGTGAAGTGCTTTGGTCATCTAGAGCATTAAAAAGGAAAAAAAAAAATGTGTCTTAAAAACCAAATAAATGAGAGAAAAATAGGTTTATAAGAGGTAGAAGGGTCAGAAAAATTACCTACATACACATTAACAATATAGAACATGGATTACCTTTGAAAAGAATCATACTGAAATGTTTGCTTGGAATGAGTTGAAGATTTTTCCCACTTACACAGCTTACTAGGGGCTTCCAAAAATTTCAGTCTTGTCAAGGACATACTTTATGCGAGACTCACTTCTTTGGTTTGGAGATAGCTACACACATAAGACCTTCCTTCTATCTTCAAGCAGTTTACAGTCTTGGGGGAGAAACTGGCAAAAATACAGATTGCTAACAGTATTTTAAAAATATGCCCTACCTGCACAGCACTCTGCAGTGCTGGAAGCCACATAGAAGGCTGGAGGTTAGTTCTGGGTTAACCTGTCCACACCAGGCACACACATGCATGCCAGGGAGCTAGGCTAGCTTGAAGACTACAGTGGAAATATCAGTGTGAGACCCTGTGGAGAATACTTTCTTGCTCTGTCTCTTTCTTTCTCATGAAAAAGAGAAATAAGTAAATTAAAACAAAATGCTATCAGGCCCAGCTGCAGTGAGTGCAGGTGACAGGATCCCAGTTGCACGGTACTAGAGTTACATGTGAAGGCCCAGGATTCAGATACTGGGTCTATCTGAATGCTCTAGCTGTGACTATGCACACTGGTGGTCCTGGCTGGCAGGAAGCTTGGGGGAGATCATTTCATGATGAGGCCTGTCAAGGATACCTCTCTCCCTCATCTCTGTCTCTCTCTCTCATAAAAGAAAGAAATTTAAAAAAAATCATTTTATGGCAGAGAACAGTGTTTTGGGAACATGTAAACAGGTTTCCTAATGGAGTTTTGGTGGATCATAGAAGATTCTCCCAAGAGGTAATAAATGGATTATCTCAAAGAATAAAGGGGCAAGAGAAAGAGAGAGAAAAGGAGAAAGAGAGAGCATCTGTATATCTGTATAAGGATAGTATGAGGCAGAGAACGGTGATAAATGAAGTTATAGAGGGAGGCAAGGTTGAGCCAGTGCCAAGCTAGGGAGTTAGGACTTTATTATGGAGAAGCTATTGAGGGAGTTGGTAAAGAGCGCCAACAGATTTGTTATAAAATCTTCTTTGATAGCAATTAGAGAATGGATTAGAAGGAGGCAAGCTTAGAAGGAGACCTACCACACTGGGAGCTGTTTGCAAAATTAAAGAGAAATGGTGAGCTCCTGAGCTGGAATAGTTGAAGGGACAGTGAACAGTAGATGTCAGGTTAGAGACTAAAGAGAAGACATTGATTTTGTTAGTTGGTGGGTAGAAGGGGCTGAGTGTGAAGACAAAGACGGACCCATTTACTTTTTAAAAATTTATTCATTTGTTTCCAGAGATAGGGAGAGAGAGAAAGAGAGGCAGGCACCTTGGACAGGGTCTTCGTCCATGATCTTCTCCTGAGTACTGCAGCCAGCCAGGATCACAGGTATGCCTACGGGTGCACTCTGTGTGCTGAGGCAGACCTGGGAGGAACCCGGAACCTTCCTGCATGGTCTCCAGCATCTCTTTGCAGTACTTCGACTGCCTGGGCTCCCACAGGTGGGCCTATATTTTTGTTCTGTTTTGCTTTATAAGAGGGAAGAAGTGCAGGTGTGCAGAAGAATCAGGTCAGTTCAACTTTGTCATCTTGAGGTATCTATTAGATGGTCAATAGGCAGGTACTTATATATACCAGTGGCACTAACATTGTTTTGGTAACCACATATGGAAGCCCTAGCAGGGTTTATGCTGTTTAGCTTATCAAGGAATTATTGGTCTAGGTAGATTTATGGCTTGCCTCTCAACTACTGAGCAAAGAAATGGAAAAGAGGAATCCACTAATGTTTATAGTAAACCAGAGTTAAAACTGATAGTAGTCTTCAATGTTGTGCGTTAGACTTCTCCATAGCACGTAAATAAGTAACCTCTGCATAATTTGAGCTGAAAGGAAGGTGATCATGTGGCCATTTATCTTCTTATTGAAATTGTACATACTTCTTAGTTTGTAACAGGGAAAAGACAACATGATTTTTCTTAGTTTCGCAAGGTACATTACATTTAAAGCCAACATTTATGCAGTCCCGGTTCAATGTATCAGTAGGTTCTATAAAATAGAGAACTTCTTCAGCACCCGGAGCTCTGTGTCCTTTTCCGGAAGGGATTACGTGAAGCTCATCACTTTTTCTTCTCCCAGGACAAGCTCTGAGTATAACCCAAGGAGACAGAGGCAGCTTACTAAGCCTAGATGATGCAGACAAGGAAGCAGTGACAACTGAGAGGCAGCCACTTGAACATTCAACCTGGGAGCTGAACAATCCCCTCACCCTTAGGCTGAACCCACATGGTCTAATGTGAATCAAAGATATCCAATCATATTTGTCTTTGAAAACAGCCTGGGGCTCTCCAGTTTGAACTGATCCTTGAGCCAAAGATCCAGGTCATTTGCAGAGATCTTGGCAATAGAAGCCTCAGCTGTCAACAAGCAGAAGCAGTGAGTTAACACGGACACATTCAGAGAGGTGCAGTTAGGGAAATCCATTTTTCTAAGCCCTACATCAAGACATCTGATGGTGCATTAGATGGAATCTGACTCTCTCGAGGAGAATTTTCCCCAAAGAGTAAAACACCCCTGTCTTGGACTCTATTGATTGAAAATTCAGAAAGGAGAGTGAGAGTTTACTTTTGTATGACCTAAGAAAAAAATGCATTGCTAAAAAGTCACGTAGTAAGATTATTGGACTTGAATGGAGGAAAAGGGATTGCAGCATGGCCATCCCCCTGGGGGTGATTTCTCACTTTCTCTCTCATTGTCTCTGTATCTCTCTTTCTCCAGCAAGGGTACATGCCCTAAGGCAAAAACCTTCCAAAAAATAAATAAATAAAAAAGAAGACAAAGGTTTTTGCCCATGCTCTGTCACCTGCTACAGGGACAAGACATCTTTATGGGCTATCATATTTTAGTGATTTTACTATTTTCTTTGTCTCTACTTTCTAAGTTAATATCTAGGCCCTGATTATTTCTTTGTCTACAGGATTTCTGTAGGATGGAAAGCAGGAGCTACACAAAGTCAACAGTTCCTCTCAACACCCCTGTCCCCACCCAGATCTTTTTTAAAAGTCACAAACTGATTAAAGAGAAGTTAGTCATAAATTTTTAGAATATTCACATTTTGGCTTAGTTCTTCTGCCCGTCTTATTCCCTAGCACTTCCCACTGAACAAATGCCGAGCAGAGAAAAGAACCACATTTGACTGATGTATGCCAGTGAATGTGAAAAGAGCTATGAACACAGTGACAAAGCCTGCTGGCAAAAAGTAACTTTTTTTTTTTTTGAGAGGTTTCTGCTATAGGGCACATGCGCTCACCAAAAAGACAGAGAGAGACAGACAGAAAGTGAAAAATCCCCCCTCTCCCCCATGGAGGATGGCCATGCTGCAATTCCTTCTCCTCCATTCTCCTCTCAGGATCTTTGGCACACATGAATATGCACCCTGTGTGAGCTTAAGCCACTGTGTCTGGGACTCGAACTGCAATAAACTACACAGGAGTCCAACAACATAGCCATTATGCCAACTGCTGGTCCCAGAAAAATGTAATTTCTTTATTAAAAAACTAAAACATAACGAAACAACAGACCTCCTATATACTAGCAGTGTAGCACTGGGCTACCAAGTTGAAGATTCCTGGCATTGTAGAATGTCAGGCCCTGTAAGCAATTTTGAATATCACCTCCAACCTCTTCTCTTTTTTATAGGTGAAGAAACTGAGACTTTCTGATTCTAAGTTCAACAGCTATGAATATCTCAAATGATATTCTATAGCTTTTTAGTTGATACAAAGTATAACTGTCTGTTACTTGAGATTAAGTACCTTTTCAAGCTAATAGATTTGGGTTCTCTTTGCAGTTAAGTTTTTGATTATTAGTGCAATGATACTATTATAGTGCTATCTAAATATATCCCTCTCCACATCACAAATATGTGAAATTCAAAAATGCAGTGCAATGTCAAGGTTCCCCTCACTGACACTATTTTTATTTTGGCTGTCCTCAAGCTAAACCAGTTAGTGGTTACATAAGACAAGTCGAATTATTTCTTTAGTCAAAAAGTCTTCTGACTATTCATCCAAATAAGACTGACATCTTTTTCTCTGTTAGATATATTTGTATCAGTCCTGGTTCAGAAGAGGAAATAAAAAATAAAAAAAAGATAACCTTGGGTATTTTAAAGTAGAAATAATTTCACATAGGGAGTGGGGTTTGTAAAATATTCCTAAGGACTAAAGAACAGCCTCTAGAATGAAACTCCAGGAATGACTTCCAGAACATTGAAGGATCTTCCCAGAAAAGGTGCTGTTTTTGTGATGAGTGAGAAGGTGGAGAGTCTGAAATCTAGCAGTGAGTCTATTGTACTTAAGCACTCAACCACCCTAACTATGCTCTTGTGATCAGGAAGTTACCACTACCCAAAACTAGCACTTTGTAGCCTTTAAACTGGATGCTGGAACATTGGCCATTGATTGTCACATAAATGGCTTCTTGAAGGACAAAAACTAGACCTGGACACTGGAACCCTCTAGAAGAAAATACCCACAACACCAAAATCTTACTGGCTGAGATCAACAGAGCAGGAAAAAGAGGTATTGGCCTCCCTTATACATGCCAAATCTTAGGTCACTGCAACTCACTGGTAGAACCTACTTTGCAACTAGCATCTCAAGTGCAAGTGGGTATAGACAATGTTTTAGCTTTAGCTTATGAAATATAGAAAGACTAATACAGAAAGGGTAGAAATGGATGCTAAGCCCAACTTACCACATTCCCCTTAATATCCAATTATTCCATGGACATTTGCCTCAGATGACGCAAATCTAAACTCATTATCTTACTTTCAAATATGTTGTTCAGTCCATGTTTGAGCTCAGTCAGTGCCACTAATACACACCCACTCCTCAAGTAAAACATTTATCCTCAACTTCTGGTCTCTTTCTTTTTCTTAGCTATCATCCATAGGACACAAGGGTCTTTCTCTTATGACTCTTAGGTCTTTCCATACGTAATCACTATATGGACCACAATCTTTTTAAGCTCACCAAGTAAGTGTCTTTTAAAATATCCATCACAGAGACATTCAGAATCATGTTTGGCCAAATCTCTGGACACTGTGGTGCAGTCAAGTTGACATATAACATTAACCATCACAGGCATAAAGCTGCACTCAAGGTTAGAAAGGTTGGTTCATGGACTCCATGTTTGAGAGTTTGGCTTCAATCTAAAGATCGGATGGAATCATCAAAGAGTTGTAAGCAGAGAAGTGACTAGTACCGATCCATAAGTAAGAAAAATGTCTTGGCAGAGAGTGTGTGGAATAGAGTGGAGTAATGGCAAGGGTTATAGGAGGATCTCAGAGAAGGAGAGAAAGAAATCAGACACTGGTGCATTAAACACAGGAGACTTTAATAGCAACAACATATGGGTACAAAATTAAGTTCATGTGTCTCTGTGGTATCAGCCTGTTATGGCGTTTTAACCCATTGTCCACCTGGGAAAAAAAATCCTATTTAGCTAACAAAACCCACTTGTAGAGTGCAGAATTCCCAGATCATGTGAAAGTTACCCCCTCCCAGAATCGCATCCCTTTGAACATCGTTCAGACCTGTGACTATTATGATCTGCTTTCCTGTGACTGGATTATGTCCCATGGCTAAGAGGAAGGGCTTTACGAATATAATTAACGTCCTTACTCAGCTGACTTTAAGTTAATGGAAAAGAAGATTTTTCCTATGTGGGCCTGACCTAATCAGGTGAGCTGTTTAACTAAAAGTCTAAGGATTAGAGATGGAAGAAGGAGCAGCAAACGCTCTCCTGTGGACTTTCAAGCATCGAACTGCCATGTTGTGGGAAGGGTCACGTGGAAAGAAAAATGTGACTGAGGGTCTCAGTCTTACATGATCATAAATTCTTGTTAGTAAAGTCTCAGATGAAAATGTGCTCTGTCCAACATCCTGATGGTAGTCCACTGAAGCCCTGAAAGAAAGATCTAGATGAGTGATATCTACATTTCTGACCTACAGAGTTGTGAGATAATAAATGGTCATTGCTTTAGGCCATTAAAGCTAGGATAACTGATTAAGCAACATAGAAAATGAGTGTACGCATTTAAAATTTCTCTCTCTTTTTTTTTTAAATAAAAGAGTTTATTTATTTATGACTTCCATGAGTGAGAAAAACAGAGAGAGAGAGAGAGAGCGCACACTCCCCAATGGTGTCTTGACATGGCAATCCACCCCCAGCCTCAACCAGCTCTGGATCGTAGGCACACACATGCCTGGTGTACTCAGGGGGGTTCCCTAAATGTGAACTCAGAATCTTTCCATGTGGCTCAGCCATTTAGAGTGTTGTATTTCACCACTGCCTGGCCCCTAGAACTGACCTCTCAAGAGACTTCTCTCTTGATTTCCTTTTCCCTCTGAATGAAACTAATTCTTCTTCTTTCTATAATACCACTATTGTATATATTTATTTGTTTGTTTCTTTTTTTTTTTTTTTGAAAGACAGAGAGATAGAAAGCGAGAAATCATCCCCCAGGGAGGATGGCCACGCCACAATCTCTTCTCCTCTCGGGATCTTGGGCACACACACACACGTGCCCGGTGTGAGTTTAAGCCACTGGGTCTGGGACTTGAACCGCAGTCAACCACGTGGGAGTCCAGTGACATAGCCATTACCCTAACTACTGGTCCCATGTTTCTTTATGTATTCTCCATTTCTCAATGCCAGAGGGCATGTGCAATTGTCAAAGAGAGCGAGAGAGAGAAAGCACCAGTCAGTGGGACATGATCACACTACAATCCTTTTCCTTCATTTCTCCCTTCTATCAGGATTTGGGACATACACACACATATCCATATGTATAGCATGTTTTTCAAGTTGCAGGGGCTGGGATTCAAACTGTTCCCTATGTACAGGGCTTTACCATTACATTACAGGGCCAACTCAGTACATATTTATATTGTTGCACTTATATTTTATAATAATGTATTTGTTAGATTTTATTTTATTTTATTTTTTTCAGCCGCCGTCCCCGGGAAGACCTTCGTCAACATCACGCCAGCTGAGGTTGGTGTCCTGGTTGGCAAAGACCAGTCGAGTTTTTTCATAAATGGGCTGACACTTAGAGGCCAGAAATGTTCTGCGATTCAGGACTCTCTGCTGCAGGATGGGGAGTTTACCATGGATCTTCATACCAAGAACACCGGTGGAGCCCCCAACTTCAACGTCACTGTCACCATGACTGCCAAGACGCTAGTCCAGCTGATGGCAAAGAAGGTGTCCACGATGGTATGATCAACAAGAAATGTTAGGAAGTGGCCTCCCACTGCGACGTTCCCAGTACTGACCTCGTCTGTCCCTTCCCCCCCACCACTCCCCACAACTTTTGCACCTCTTCTTCTCGTACACACACACACACACCATTTGTATTTTTGGATCATTATCTCCCACACCCTCATTGTTAGTATTTATTTTTCACTGGACTCTATCCTGGATCCCTGGTCAGCACAGTGAGTAAACCAAAGCAGATGCTCAATAAATTCGGAAATGGAGTTGATAATATATATTTAATAAATATTTCTTAAATCAGACTCGACATTGGATCACATCTAATGGCTTTATCTTTGTCATTTAGGCAACTCTTGCAGGCATGGCAGGTAAGATCTAAATGAGAAATATATTATACTAATTATGATAGCATTCTAGAAGCCTGTAGAAGTTTCTTTGAAAATCATACACAGACATACACACCTGAGCCAGCCCTGTAGCCTAGTGTTAAGGGAGTCAGAGTCTACATGACTGACCACATGGTGCAAATTGTGGCCTCAAGGGGCTTAAAAAACATCCTGAGGGAGTATGGATTTGTCAAAAATACCAACAGGATGGAGAAATTAAAAAGAAGGGATTGAGGTGTGACCATACCCCACTGAGGGCAGTCCCTCTCCCCTTCTGTCTTTCTGGCTCGCTCGCTCTCTTTGATGAGCACATATGAGCTTTGCCAAAATAACAACAATAGCAACAAAAATCAAAAATCCACACACAACTTTCTGGATTGACCTACATTTAATCCCTCAAAGTAAGGGATTGATTCAGTGGCTGCTAAAAAATCCCTATGTTGCCATAAGGCATAATTTCCAAAGAATATAAATAACATAACAGAAAATAGCTTCTCAAGCTAGGAATGCAAGCTTCCTCACATTTGGTAGCAGTTTATAGAGACGTTTCCCCTTTTGAATGAGATGAGGTAGGTGGTGATAGGAATAGTGTCTGAGGAGAGCCCGGAAGAATGTGAGTAGTTGGATATAATCCGAACACCAGAGAGTTGTTTGCATCCAACATTTGGACTGGAAAATGAGAGGTGTAAGCACCGACTGCCAAAAGCCATCATCAGGGGTCTGGAACATTTTCAAGCTCCTTCAGATATCATTCAAAACTATTTAGTTCTGTGAAGGCAGGTCAAGATGCGTGCATCAGTGTGCTGATTCTCCACTCACATTAGGGTGAAAAGTCGAAGGAGCCCTCCCCTCAACTCCCACTACTTCTAATCATGGAAATAGTAATGGTAATGATACTTTCTATTATTGAAGATAAGAAAAAAAATTGGGCCATAAGTGAGTTAAATGCAAAAAATAACTATTCGGATTTTACAACGCTCTTACTGCGCGATTCAGCAGGTTGGAACACAAATACTAAAGGGGAGCCCTCAGGAGGAAAGCTTCTGTGTTGTATTCGGTGACTGGATGTTTGAGTGAATGAATCTAGGTAAGTTTATACATTAAATCAGCTGGTGTTTATACTTCCCTAGAAGCTACAGGGGAGTGGCACTAGGGTTTACATACCTCACTCTGTACCCCTAGCACCAACTGCGAATCTTGGCAAATAATTAGCAATCAATAAATATTTGATGACTGACTGACTTTCAAGGGAAACACATCTTAAAAGCAGAAAACAATAACAAAATCTTAACTACATGAAATCGCTAACCTCTACAGCTGGCCAACTTCTTCCCCTCCCTTTTTCTGGAGATTAATTGCAGTACTTAACATTTGTAAAGCATTTCTGACACATCAAAATGGCCAGAGGGGAATTTGTACTGAAATTCTAATCCATTATTATTAACAAATTGCCTTGTGGTCCTAGTCATTCCCTAGGGATGTAGAGACGGGAGAGAAAGGGGAGCTCACTTCTAATATTTTTCTCAATGTCTCAATTTGGGAAAACGCAGAGGTTTGTTCGGTGGTTCATTCTGAGGTCTGGGCAAAGGTTCAAGCCCATTCCTGAGTTATCTAAACTGATTCATCCTCCCCCATCCAAAGCCAACAATTCCAGAGGTTTGCAACAGTACTCTGCTCTAACTGTACTTAGTGCTGAGAGGTTTTTAATCTTTTTCTTGTTGGTCTTCTTATCTTCTGGTGCTTCTCTGTCTCATCCCCTTTTCCAGAGGCTCCCCACATAATCAGCATCTCCTGCAGCTGATGACAGACATAAAGAGCAGATGAACTAAAAGGTTAATGGAAGGGAAATGGTAAGCCCAGTCTGACTAAGAGGAGGAAAAGGCAACTGGAAGTTTAGGTGCATTACATGCAAACAAAGATATCGTTTTTTATAAAAGGCTTTAAAGGGCTTAGAAATGGAGTCAGAAAAAGTCATTTGATAGGTCAGCTGTCATTCTTTCAGTCCCCCAAAAAGTTATTGTCTTGGCAAATTAAAAACATATTTTATATTAAAATTTCTAAGAGGGTTATTGGCTCTTTCTTTAAAAAAAAATCTTTATTGAGAGAGAGCATACACAGAATCTCCACACCACCTCCTCCACTTCCTCTTCCTCCTCTGAGTCCCAAAGCTGGCCTGCATCAAGGCATACCCACATGCTCAGGTAGACCCGAGGCGAGAACCCGGAGCCTTGCTATATTGGCTGCAGCATTGCACACCAATGCTCCTATTGCCTGTGCCACTAGGCTGGGCCATGCTTTCTAGTAGCCTTCAGGGGAAATGTTTCTGAGTGGTGATGATCATTTGTTAGTGCTTCCTACTCAGTACCCATTTTCTTATTCTGAAAAGGGAACCCATTTTGATTGTGGGGGTTGATTTCTCTGTCATTGAATGCTATTTTGGTGAGACTCTCAATCAGGATATTTAGAACTGAGTGTGTGACCTACTAGGATTCAACTGCACTCTTTTTCTTGGGGATTGGAAAATCAAGTAAAATAGGATTGAAAACGATTGGAGCTATTTCAATCCTGAGGAACAGCAATAGTTTTTGCCACCAGAGAAACTCTGCTGCCCTGGTTTCTGTCCTCTTTGAATGTGTTTTCTTGAAGTTCTCTTCGGTAGGTATAGCACCAGCTCCCTATCTTTCCAACAAATTCTGTCTTGCTCTTGAGTTAGTTCATTCCTCTCATTAGCCACAATAAAAATTAAAAATAAAATAAAATAAAAACAAAACGAAGAACTGTAATAGACATCTATTCACCTTCTTGTGTGGTGTTTTCATAACTACAGGATGATCGATAGCATGGGTGTATGATAAATTCTCAAGCAAAGGTAAGAAGCAGAGAGAAAGGCAGATCTAAAGAATGTCACTGTGGTTCAAACTCTGGGTACTCACACAGTCTACACCATTACAAAACTTTTCAAGTGGCATGATCGCAGCCTTAAACCTTCCAGTATTTGAACATGTATTGCTTGTGGTTCTGGTTGAGAAACAGAGACTAAGACTAAGTGTAATTGCAGTACTAAGCATGGCCCTTTCAAGGGTGAGAAAACAGTCGTACTGCTGAAAGAACCAGTATGTCTGTTTTTGAACTGGCTCAAAAATGTTCGTGGAAACACAGGCACCTGCTGCAATAGACATGGCATAACATGGGTTGTTCTGCTTTAGCTGTTGTTGAGAAAGGAGTTAGACCCCATTAGTCAGTCAATAGGAGAGGGGCTCCTTTTAAGGGAGTTACTATGGTTTTGCTTTCTATGGTTTAGTAAATGCTCACTATGCCCCCATTATAAGTCACAGAAGGATTTATGGCCCCCTATTGCTGTGCTAAAATCAGATGGAAACCAGCCACTGTCAAGAGCACAAAGAAAAGGAAATCTCCATTATCAGCTAAAACACAGAGCCATCTGGTTCCCTCCAAGGACTAAGGTTACCTCAAGACTCCCTGGTGTCTTGAGTTCCAGGATCTGGGCTGATAACCCATTTCAAAGAAAAACAGGTTTTCTTCCTTGTCAGGATCTTATATAACTAGACCATTTGAGCTGACCTGTGGCAACTGGCTCAGGCCCCCTTTCTTCTACTGTGTTGCAAGCTTTTCCTCCTTCGATAAAACTCTGTTTGCTATCCTCTCCATTTGTTCACATATCCAATTCCTTGTGACTGTCAGACAAAAACCAGCACAGGTGTTGAGCCTGAAAACCCTAACACCCTCACATCAGATTTGGTGCCCAAACCCGGGAGATCTCAACTCAATGGAGAGGTAAGAAAAGCAGACTCTCTCTTCTTGTTTTTCCTGAAACTCGTGTTTCTATAGCTTATGTATTAGTTAAATGCAGTTATTGCAGTCACCGGTCTTAAAGTCTCAGATGACCAGCTTCCTAAGAAGCTTTCAGTTTGTCTCTACGGCTGTTAACAGGGTTGTCATGCTTAGGTCTCTACTTAGATGTCATCATCCCCCAGAGTCGGTGTCTGACACAATTTTGAATTTCTTGATTGGAAAACTAGTGAGAAATAATTGGAGATAAACAGTAACTATATTAGATTCTGTGAGAGAAATAACTGTGGTCTGTGATGTCCTCAAAAGATGTTCTGGACAAGGTGAGACTGATTTGGACTTTGAATGATGAATATAATTTGAAGAGTAAGAAGTGGGAAAGCCTTTCAGGTATGGTAAATCGGATGAGAAAAAGACTTTGGTGAGAACATATAAGGCATTCTGGAAGACAGGGCTTTGGATGGTAAGGCAAAAGGGGAAGATGTAGAGGAGCTGTTAGGGAAAAGACTAAGAAAAGTATGTTCTGATTGGATGGTAGCGGACCTTGAAAGGCTGGCTAAGGGGTTTTGGGTTTTCTCAGCCCAAGCCTTTCGAGTTTTAGAGTATAGAAGTAACGTGGTGAAATGAGGTTTAGAAATGTCCATCTATTTGAGGATACTGGAAGGAAAGCTTAGAGAAACTAAAGGCAGGTGGAACCGAGAACTGCTGATTTAGGTAAAAGCTTGGAGGAAAACCTTTACAACCCCAGGAAACTATTCTTGATTGCCCCTTGTTTTTGTTACCAATGTCAGTTGAATTTTTGAGTGGCTCCCCCATTTCTTCTCGAAGTAAATGATGGAAGCTTTCCAGTTAATTGAGAATTCTGATGCGTTAGGACCTAAAATATCAATGTTTTGCTTTTTATTTTTATTGCTTGGTCTATATGGAATTGCAGATAGGCCCTGAGTGCCATACTAAATACTAGCCCACCAGACTAGTCCTGCCATTTACACCATTTACATCAGGCGAATATGGGTTCACCTTTTACTATTTTTCATTGCTCTCTTCTGACATTCAGAGGATATTCAGTAAAATTACTAGATCTCTTCAGATGTTGCCGTAGCTTTTCTTGACCTGATGTCAGAAATTTAGGCCTAGTATTTTTACATGACCTTACTCTCCCAGTGAAGAGGTAAATAAATTTTGTCTTGCATATAATCCTCAATCCTAAATAAAACACTGAACTAAGAAGGCTACAGAGGGTCTGTCTGGGCTTGGTGGGAAAAGTCATGGCTGATTAGGGACAACATCTTCTAAAGGTAAGGACATGGGACCACTAACCTGGAAGTTCAGGCTAACAAGGCTAAACTTGCACCAAGTAAAGCAAGGTCTTGTTCACAGTGTGGATAGCAGGGCTCAGAAAAGGCCTATGTCACCAATAACTTCAGAGATTTTTGGGAGAACTTAAAGTGGAACTAACTCATCTAAAGCATGACGAACCTACATCTTTCTTTGCTTTATGCTTAATGTGCAGGAGATAAGATCCTGGGGTCTGAGAAAGAAAAGGTGATTTTTATCTTGGAGATTAAAATAGAGGCAGGATTGGTTTGGAAACAATTTTTGTTTTTTTTTAATTGTACTATCACCTTTCTAGTCCAAACAGTAAAAGCACACTTAGACAAAAAGAATTTTTAACTTAAAAATTTATTTTTAGGAACCAGAAGATGGCATAACAGTTACATTGCTGAACTCCCACATGGCAGACAGCGGTTCAAGTCCCAGACCTGGCAACTTGAAACTCATGCTGGGAGTGTGTGCATGCATGCCCAAAATCCTAAGAGAAGAATAGAGATGAAGGGACTGTGGTGTGGCCATCCCTCTTGGGGTTGGGGGGGGGGGGGGGCGGTTAATTTCTTGCTTTTTGTTTCTCTGTCTCTCCAGTGAGCACCTGCGCCCTTTAGCAAAATCTCTCTTAAGAAATTATTTTTAGTTATATTTTATAAAACTGCAGTTATTAAATCCCATTTAGTTATGAAAATAATTAAATCATTTGAAACTAAGCCTTTCCCTGAAACTCAAATATATGTGTAACCAATTTCAAAGCATGGAAGAGATTCTTATGACTCTTCTACTTGTTTTTTTTTACTTAAAAAAAAACTTCCTGCTCATTATTATTTTGATAGATATTCTAGTTTGTTCTTTAGAATTCTGAGATCATCAAATAAAGCCTACAGTTTAAACCTAAGTGTGTGTAGCCAGATATAAGTACTCAATAATACAAATGTGTTTAACTTTCAAAGGTCAGTATTATAAACCTTTATAAAACAGACTGAATGGAGTTAGAGGTCCATATTATCAAAGCATATACATTGCTACAAAAGTACTTTTTTATCTTTGATGGTAAAGTTACATTTGAGTGACTGTTTGTTTGATACAGTATTTGAGGCAAGAGAGAATGATACATACTAGAATCATTCCTAAATGAGGAATAAAGATCTTTACAAAAATAAAATAATCCTCTGCAAATTTTGGTTTAAATTATAAATATTTGAAAATGTATCTATTCCGATTATTCAGCCACAGATCTTAGGTAACAATTATAGCAATGTGGTTTTTAGAAGCCCACAATTGCATGGAAAAATAAAAATATTTCATAAAATTTATCATCATCATCATCATCATCATGAAACATTTTCTGAGCATCTGCAGTGGTCAAAAAACTCCATTTAAACTCAGATAAACAAGGGCTGTATGCCTAAATGCCTTGTTTATAAAATGGCAAAAAAAATTGTTAAAATAAATTAATTTAGCAATATAGGAAGGAGAGCAATATCATAACACTTAAACAGCATTAACCCCATTGGGTGTTCATGGAAATAGTTCTTTTAAAGTGATCCATATTATTCAGTTATGTTGAAGGAAGTCCCAAATGTTCTTTTTTATGGTACCATGGTTGGGTCACTTGGTTTTGTTATTTGACACCCCCTTGGCCTGGGTTCCACATCCTCCACCCTCCTCCTGTTCCTCCTCTTGTCCAGCTGGTGTCTGGGCGTGGGGCTGAAGAAAGGCTATTGCTCAAGATCTCACAGCAAGAAGGGACAGCTCTGGCAACAGGGCCCCTAGAGATCCAGTCCAGCTGCTGTCCAGGGAATCTCATGGTATGTCCCACCCTGCCCCTGACGAAATCACAAGTGATCTTGGAAAAGTTACAAGATCAACTTGCTGATTTGTGCAGACATAGCCAATGTAGGCAGCACAGCCTGTAGCAGAAAGAGGGAGCCAGGAGTTACTAAGACCATCCCATCACTACAATGTTCCGTTGTGAAATGCTGAGGAACTCGTTCTACTCTTTAACTCAAAAATGGCGACAAAACAAAACATAAACAAAACCTCATTTCTTGAGGGCAGCGTGAGAATACTCCAGTAGTATGAAAAGGTAAGAACACATTGGACATTGTCATTGTCATGAAGAAAAAAAAAAGAGAGAAATAATGAAAGTTATAAATATTTCATAGAGATATATTTAAAATTCCAGGAAACTTTTAAAGCAAAGTTTTATAAGATGAATGTGGTATTATAAATGTGGCCGAGTAAAATGAAAAACTCTGCTTATTATTATTGAGGCACCTGGTTAAATACTCATTAAATCTGTGTGTGCTTGGCAGTAGTGTGTGGGTCAGTGTCATGCATCTCTCAGTTGGTCAACAGCAGCCATATGAAGGGAACGGGTCCGCCAAAAGTACTGCCATCTTATAAAAGAAGACCTTGAGGTTCAGTGACTCTGGGTGGTGTAACATGGCCCGGTAGTACCAGATTTAGGCTGAGACAGTAAAGGTGCAACTGGAGAGACTACTTCAAGGATAAATTTTTATCCTCAGGATTATTCTTGAAGAGTCTATCTGGCATTTGACTCTAGGATGTGAGTCTGTAAGTAAGGTAGAGTAAGGAGGTTCCCATTAGGGTTCATTAGTGGTCCTTGCAATGCTTATTAGACAGCTAGGTTGAAAAAGGTGTGTATAAAATGAATTTTACATGGATATTTACTTAAAATATCCATATCTAACCGCAGCAACAGAAACTAGAAAAACATTGAGTGGTTTCTGTAGGAGAGTTCTATGGTCTGTCACTCCCAAATTCATGTGCTGGCACTTGGTTGTACTATGAAGGTGTTAAGAGGAAACTTAGTATCTTCATGGTGTTAAAAAGTGGTGCCTGTGGAGTGGTTAGGTGACTTGAGTGGGACCCATAGAACTGACTTCTGGTGGGTTTTTAAGGAGAGCAAGAAAGATGCTTATGGACACTCACTCTGCTTTGCTTTGGCTCTGGTGACGTGATGCCTGAGGACTCTACAAGACCCCCTCTAAATATGGCCCCTGGACATTGGATTTCCAAACTGTAAGTTGAATAAACCTCTAGTTTTACAAATTACCCATGCTCAGGTGTTTTCTGTTATTAGCAACAGAATGGACTGGAACAGGGTTAAGATTAGAACAATGTGGAGTCACACAACAAGCTAAGAAACATTTTCCTGTTAAACTCTTTTCTTCTTTGCCTCACCATCTTCCCACCCCTCTAAACTTTTTACTCCGAAATACTTTTTAAACATAAAGAGAAGCTGAAAGAAAAGTATCCCAATAGCCTATATCCCACAGCTCATTTGCTGAATGTTTTTAAGTTTGTTGTAGACATGACATTTCACTCCTAAGCATGTTGCCTTGCATCTCCAAAAAGAAGGCACTTTGCTGTATATTCACTTTCCTACTGTTATCACATTTAAGAAAATTAACCATATTTATTTAATACTGTCCAATATCCAATCTATATTCATTTTCCAAAACGTCAACTAAATATTGTTTTTAGCTTTTGTTCTAAAACACAGTTCAATTGAACTTCACCCATTGGTTTTGGTTCTTGATGTTTCTTGACTCTTTTATATAAGAACAGTACAGGACTCCTACTTTTTTTTTCCTTAACTTTAACTTTTTAGGGTACCAAGTCAGTTTTCTTGTAGAAAACCGCCTACTTCCGATTTGCTGCAGAGAAATCTAGGCAAAGTCATCAGTGGGGAAGTGTTAGCTGCACCAGAGGCAAGAAAGTTTACTGCAGAGCTGGATCCTGGAGAAAGGGACAGAAGTAGCATTCTACCATGGGAAGAAGAGACTTGACTGGGAATCTTCCTCGTCTTCCCACTGGGCTCAGCCCTCATCATCTCTTTTTTATTAGTAAGTTGTTTTGACTCATGAAAACAACAGTAGTGAAGTCCCAGAAGAATAAAATAACTGCAGGTTTATTTTTCTTCCCTTTGATTTCTTCTACCATAGGATATAAAAGGCATTTGTTTCAATGCAGCACATGACCCAGTGAGAAATTTTCCATGCCAAGTCAAAGTCATTGAAAACTCAGATTACTTAGAAGAAAGGATGGCAAAAAAAAAAAAAAAAAAGAGCAAAGTATTCAAGAAACAAGAAATGGAAAATTATTTGTTGACGATAACACGTATGTTGTTTATGTGCTTGATTGAGACAATATAGAGTGTACTCTGGATGGGAAATCTCATTTTGCATGCTGTAATGATGTATAGTGAATGAATGTAAGTAAATAAATTTAAATTTAAAAAAAGAAGATAATCAGGCCTTTCCTTGCTCTTCTCTGAACCTTCCTTACCCTTTGTCTCCTCTCCCAGAAGAATTGTACTAAAAGTTGAGAGCTACCAAAACCTATTGAACAATTTTGCCTTCCTTTGAAAGGTGCCAAGCATTGATTTTTCTCAAAACACCATAGGTGGTGCTTACTTGTTCCATGCTCTTTGCCAGTCATTAGAATGAAAAACAGTGTGGGAAGAGGAGCCCTGGGGAGACTGCAGTGGAGGGAGGGAGGAGGTGGAGCTGGTTCTTTGACTACAGTAGTCTGATCCATTAGGCAAAGGCAGCCAGACCATGGTTTTCAAATTTATAGTAGAGAAGAAACACCCAAACTGTAGAGACAGTGCTGTCACATTCTCTTCCTGCCTGAAGAAATGGTCGATGAATACATCACATTGTGCTGGGCCAAAGAATTAGATCAAACTTAGCTTCCGTGGATGTGGGAATAAGGCGCAGAGGGGGAGTACAGGAGAAACTGAATGGGGGGAAGTCTGACCAAGAAAAGACCACCTCAAAGTTTCACTGTGGCAACCCAACCCTGGAGAACAGGCAGAAAATGCATGCCAGCATAAATGTTAATGTAACAGGATAAGTGGGGGGAAGCTGCCTTGGCAAGAGAACTAAGCGTGTTCATTTTTATAAAATAAGAGAGGAGGGTGAGAAGGAGATTGTGTGCTTGCTCACCAGGTGCATTTTGCAAGCTTTCCCATTTCCCATTTCATTAGTTCCTCTAATATTATTGCAGAGGCTTCAAAGCTATACATAAAGAGGCTTGCCATCCTGCCGGACTCATTTTGACTTCTGTTTATACTTCATGATTTGCCTTTTTAGAAAACTTTTTCTGTCAGAAGAAGTTAAGAAGCATCTCCAAAATTAGTGAGCTTCAATGTCCAGGGGTTAGATCCCAAGTAAAATTCCAGTGACATTTTTTAAAGCCTATTTGCTCAGCTTATGGTCAAGTGCAGTGTATTAAATTTGTAGCATATGTATGACAGTTATGACAACATAACTTTAGTTTTTGTTTGTTTGTTTGCCATAGGGTATATACGCTCACAGGAGACAGAAAAAGAGAAAAAGTGAGAAATCTCCAGCAGGGGTGGCCATGCTTCAATCCCTTTGCCTTCAATCACCTCTCAGGATTTTTGCACATGCATACACATGTACCTAGTATGATTTTCAAACTGCTGGGCCCAGGACTCAAACCGCCGTCAGTCATGTGGGAATCCGGCACCTTAAACGCCAAACCACCTACTGCCTTCTCATGCCCTAGTTTTTATCTACTATTGTTTTAAAATTTAAAGTTTATGGCAGGCTGTTTAGGAGCGGGTCACAATTTCTTTTCTTCTCATGTGACATTTTTTTAATATGTTTTGTTTGTAATATTTTTCTTCTTTTTTTCTAAGTCATGTGGATATTTTCCAGTATTTTTCTTTCTTCTTTTCTTCAAAAAACCGTATTTCTTCAGAGAGATAGAAAGGCACCCCCAGCAGGGTCTCATGAGGCAATGCACAGAAACCTTAGCCAGCTCCGATCACATGCACACATGCACACCCAGTGCACATAGGGAGGCTCCATGATGCGAATCTGGGAACCTTCTTAGTGTGTCCAACGTTGTAGAGGATTGTGTTAACATTGCACCACCATCAGACCCCTCCAGTGTTTCTGTTGCTTGTACATTCCTACCTTACCCCATTCACCTGCTGGCTTCTCACTTTCAACTCTTCTTCAGGTCAAAACAATTAAGCATTCTGCCTTCATTTCCTCAGGGAAGCCATGGCACAGAGCAAATGCAGCAAGAAAGCCAATCTAGGGCTTTTGAGTTTCAACTAAATGTTCAAAACCAATGGCAAAAAGTACAATTTGAAAATTCTGAACTGTTGAGTTTAGGAGATTTCTAAATTATTTGTTCAAAAGAAACAGGGCTTATAATAATCACATTTCCTTTTTAAAAAAGAATTGTTTCATTTCACTTCATTTATTTTACTTATTTCCTTTAATTTGACCAGAGAGGGACAGAGTGAGAGAGAGAAAGAGAGAGAGATGGAAAGCAAGAAAGCAAGCTGCCAGATCCAGGACTCAAACCATGGTCAGCCATGTGGGAGTCCAGCGCCCTTCACCACCACACCACCTACGGGCCCCAATAATAACATGTTCTTAAAAAACAGTCATTTTTCTGGTATTAGACATATGAGAAAAAGAAAAGAAAGAAGCATATGGTTGATGAAAGATTAGAAGTGAGAGTGGGTCCCTAAGAGGTAGCCTGACCTTGTCTCTCCTTTTCTAGCAGTCCCAGTTTTGGGGAAGTGAAAATAGAGGTGATGCTGCTCCATCTTCAGATAAAGCTCAAAGAGACAATCAAGACTCTAGCATCACCCTTGTACTCAGGGCTCAGGAGGAGTAGACATAAGCGGAGGGTCTGGCTAGGGAGAACTCATACAGCATGATATAGACAGTGCCAAACATTTCCTACATGCCCCAGGTGCATAGAGTCAGCTGAGACGCTCAAGTCAAGGACTCAGCAGTGACCTCTTTCATTCATTCCACCCCTACTCTTACCTACCTTTTGTTTTCATTTTCAAGAAAAGTGACTTCTATGGCTTCTTTACAATTACACAATGGATACTCACACGTGCTGACAAGGACCCAATCCAGTACTAATTGTAAAGCAGGATTCTCTGCTTCTCAATGTAGACAGAAAGACTCATTCTGACTTAGCAGAGAAAGGTCACCAAGAAGGCAATGAGCATTTCTTCTGGAAGAACACTACATGGAGAGGACCGTTGATAAATTGATGAGAAGCAGTTCTTTGAATTTGGTAGGAAACATAGTCTTGTAGCAAAGGAACCTAGGAATTTATTTTTATTCTGCACCTTAGTTAAAAAATTGCACAAGGTTTTATTTATTTTAAAGGGCGTCATACCAGATTAACCCCTTTGTCAATATATGCAACTTGGACCTGACTTTCTCTGCTTTCAGTTGGTAACATTAAGAAAATTTGTTTAATATTAGCCTCAGAAATGTATAATTTGGAATGTAAACTTACTGCCAAGAGGGAAAAAAAATCCCATGCATTCCAAAGAGACAATAGATTGTTTTTTATCCTCTCTTGTATCAGATTACCTGGACCGCTATGTCAATTTAATAGTGTGGAGAACAGGTTGTAAAAACTTACAATAACGTTATATATCACTTAAATCTCTAGGTACATAAGATGATATAATGTGAATGATGAAATGTTATTGTCTAATTACATCATGAACCGGGAATATGGAATAAGTTTAGACTGTAGGAGAAGAGTTTTAAGGAAGACTTTAGCATAGTTTGTGAAACCTTTGAAGGTATTTTCAAGAGTGGTCATGAGGGACCAGCAGTTAGCGTTAATGGCTATGTTGCTGAACTCCCATGTAGTCGACTGCGGTTCGAGTCCCAGACCTGGTGGCTTAAACTCATGCCGGGCACGTGTGTGTGCGTGTCTAGGATCCCGAGAGGAGAATGGAGGAGAAGAAATTGCGGCGTGGCCATCCCCCTGGGGGTGATTTCTCGCTCCCTGTATCTCTGTCTCTCTCTCTCTCTCTCTCTGGTAAGTGCACATGCCTTATAACAAAAAGTAAAACAAAGAAACAAGGAAAATGAGTCAAGTGTGTGTGTTTGGGTGTGTGAGCATGCACCTGAACTCCTAAAAAGAGAAATGGAGGAGAAGAGATTGAGGTGTGACCACCTCCCTGGGGATTACTTTCTCACTTTCTCTCTCTCACTCTCCCCAGCATGTCCACATGCTCTTCGGCAAAAAAAAAAAAAAAAAAAAAAGGAAAAGAAAAGGCCATTATCTCTAATTGTTAGAGATCCTTTTGGAATTTTCTTTCTTTCTTTTTCTTTCTTTCTCTTGTTCATTTATTTTGGATGCCCAGAACTTAAACTTATAACAATCTATGATAGTATACTATAACTCCAAGCTGAGGAAGGACAATGATATCTAAATTAAGAGCATTTGCTTTTTGTTCAGTTTTGTTGTTGTTGTTGGGATAGGACATGTGCCCTTCCCAAAGAGGGACAGATAGAAATGGAGAGAGAAAGGAAGTGAGAAATCAACCCCCAGGGTGGAGGGCCTCACCTCAGCCCCTTCTCCTCCATTCTCCTCTTCAGATTTGGGGCACACAAATCATGACCGGCATGATTTTCAAGTTGCCATGTTCAAGACCCGGATCATGGAGCTGGCTATGTGGAATCCAGTCTCGTTAACCTCCATGCCACCTGCTGGCCCCTACAAAGCATTATTTTAAGCACTTGCACATAGTAACTCATTTCATCTTCAGAATAAACCCAATGAATAAAGTATTATCCCCATTCTACAGCTGTGGTCCAAGAGATGAAGTGAATTGCAACTTATGAAGCAGCAGAGACAGGCTCTAGCCTCTGGGCTAATAATTACGCAAAAAATTTAAAGTGACATTATTTGTGATGTTTATTATAATCCAGATATTTGACAATAGAGAATGGAATACATAAATTATGGCCCATCTATGCAATTGAAAACCTTGTAGCTAACCTAATTTTTTATTAAAAAAATAGTTGCAATAGGATTTGTGCACTTGCTGGGGAGAGAGAAAAAAAAGTGAGAAATCAGCACGCATGGGAGATAGCCACACTGCAATTCTTTCTCCTCGATTTTCTTCTCAGGATTATGGGCATGCATGCATATATGCCCAGTGTGTTTTTCAAGCTGCCGGGTCCAGGACTAAATTCATGCAGTCAAATATCTGGGATCCAGCTGCCTTAACCACCTCATTCCTGGCTGGCCTGTTGACATGAAAGGATAACAACTTTCAGAGTCATCGAAATATTCATCAGTTTTTATAGAAAAGATAAATTTCTATAACATACATGTAAGTGGAAATATAACTATGTAATTAAATTATAAGTAGTAGATAAAATCTAGGAGGACATAGGATATAATGTTAATGTTAGTTGTCTGTGGTTGGTAGGAATATTGATGACTTTCCCTGAATTTAAATTTACTTTCTCAATTTTACTTCATGAATTGTTGTGATCTAAAAAGTTATTTAAACCTTTTAAATTGTATCTCTAAAAATAACTGGGTTTGTATTAAAAATGAAGTTCTTTTGTGATCGAGTGGTAGAAAACAGTGTTTATTTTATGAAATAGCAAACTCCTAACGATGAGGGAAAACACTCTTTATGTGCCCATGGAAAACCCCAGGGAGAGGCTCCGGAGTTGGGCAATACCCCTGGCTACAGCTGAATTTCACAGGCTTGCTGGGTCCTGGTATCATATCGAGGCATTCACTTTCCTAGACATCATATCTCATAAGAGATGAAAACAATTGCTCTAAATTTAACTGATTGGAAAACAGGAAGAAACTTAGACAGGTCCATTGTACAAAGGAACTGTAATCTATGAAAGGCACAAAGCCTATTTTCTTATGGAATGCCCACAATGGAATTTTTTCAGGGCACACAAAGTATCCTTGTCATTGACCCTTTACAAGACTCTGGAAACAGTTTTTAATTTTCTCCACTCTCAAAGAATAGAATCGTGACTTTTTGACTTGGATACTTCAAGGTGGGAGAATAACTAAGGAATAGAAAAGAGGCACTTACGTTTGCAGCAGACGAAGGCGTTGGTGTTGTTTTGCTGTGCTAGATATGCTGTCTCAAAGTCGGTGAGAAATAAACATTCACGGGGTCTAAAGAAATCCTCACCTGAGAAAGGGCAATGAATGAGGGATCTTGACTGACTACCATCCCAGTTCCATTTCTAAGAACCTTCCAGAGAATTCCTCCTCGCCATTAGATTGCCAGGCATGGCATCGTCTTGGTCATCCTTCCTTCGCTTTTGTTTTCTGTTTGCTCCATCTCTATCTAACATGTCAATATTTCCCAAGACCCTCTGCTCAGCCCTCTATGGCTTTACCTCCTGTGGATTGCATTTCATCCCACCGAGAACGCAATTATACTTCTACCTTCACACCTGTACAAATAATTGTCAAATTGTGTCCTTAGTCCTGGGACAATGTTATTTATATAATATATATGTAAGTGAAAATCTAACTATGTAATTAATTAATAAGTAGTACATAAAATCTAGGAGAACATAGGATATAATGTTAATGGTATTTGTCTGTGCTTGGTAGGAATATTGATGTATTTCCCTGAATTTAAATTTACTGTCTCAGTTTTACTTCCTGAATTGCTATGGAGGGAAGACTCCATGCTGTGTTTACAGTTGATGATATGTAATATGGCTTTTGTATAACGTAGTCTATCATGACTTTAAATACCTGGATCTTACAGGGGTTTAGTGATGCATCGTCTGACCTTCAGTTGTGCTTACTTAGCTTATTTTGGTCCATATTTGAAGTGGCAGGACTCTTACACATTCCTCCTATTGTGCTATGCCGGAATATAATAGTAAAGGACCAATTCGGTTTAATCTGCTTAGTATAGTACTTTCTACACAGCACCAGACAGAAACAGATACTTCATTGAGGCTTTCTGACAGTTATTAGATAATGTATGATCTAATCTTCATTGAAGAGCTTTTAGTTCCATGGGGAAAATTTCCTTTACATAGGATAAGTAAATGCTAATACACTTTGACCTAGGAATCTCACTCCTGGGAACTTATTTTAAGGAAATTATTTTTTGAAGAAAGAAGGAAGTGTCGTGAATGAAGATGCTCACTGAAGAAGTTCTGAATTTCCAATAAAAACCATTTCTAAAAGTTGGGATCAGCATATAGTATAATGGTTACATTGCTAGACTCTCATATAGTTGACCATAGTTCAAATCCCAGACTGGATGACTTAAGACTCATACTGGGCACATGTGTGTGCATGCCCAACATCCTGAGAGAAGAATGGAGGAGAAGGGATTACAGTGTGGCCATCCCCACTGGGGGGTGATTTTTCATTTTCTGTCTCTCTGTCTTTCCCTGTCTCTCTGGCAAATGCACGTGCCCTATAGCAAAAATCTCTCTCTCAAAAATAAATAAATAAAAATAAAATAAAAGCTAACATATGGCCAGCAGGTGGTGTGGAGGTTAAGGTACTGGACTCCACATGGCCAACTGCTGTTCAAGTCCCAAACCTAGCAGCTAGCTTTCTCACTTTCCTCTCTCTTTCTCTCTGCATCTGTCTCTGGCAAATTAAAATAATAATAATAATAAATAAATAAATAATATTTTTAAAACCTGATGTATATTGAATTCTTCTTAACTGTCAGACACTATTTTAAGTGCTTTAAACAAGTTAGTTTATTTTATCTTGCACAATAACCTCATGACACAAGTATTGTTACTATATTTAATAGATGATGTAACTGGAGCATATGTAGTTACTGTAACATGCCTAAGGTCATACAGTTGATACCTGTTCAAAAACAGTTATGCAAATTATGTTACATCAACCCACTAGAACTATTTTAAATGATCATAATAAACACTAATGAAACATTTTAAAAATTCTTACAAATTTAATAAAAAATTCAACTATGATATTATGGATAGAAAATAATTTGTGATACCTAAAAATTATAAACATAAACTATGATAGCTTAGAAAGAGGAAAATAGTTGATATAGCAGGATGATTTTGGTTTTTAGTTCTTACAGTCTTAATTATTTTTAACATGTCTTTACGTGACTTAAAAAAGTAAATATGGGGCCGGCTCATGGCATGGTGGTTAAGGTAGTTGTATCCCACATAGACAATTGTGTAGTTTGAGTCCCAGATCCAGCTGAGAAAGACACCTGATGTGTGTGCCCAAAATCCCCAAAGGAGGAAGAGAGGGAGGAGAAGAAATTGCAGTGTGACCATTTTCCATGGGGATGCTTTCTCTCTCTCTCTCTGTCTTTCTCTCATACAGACATGCCTGCTGGGAAAAAATTAAGTACTTGCCCAACCTAGGTGATCTAATTCATAGCATACTGTGTTACTCTATGTACTGCAGTGATGGAAGCCACACAGCGAATCAGGGCTTCAAACCCCTGGGTTGGCCTGAAATCGTGCTGGGGACATTCACAGGCACCCAAGATCCTGAGGAGCTAGAGAGCTGGGGACAAGGGATACAGTGTGACAAGACTCTTGATGGTGCACACTTTTTCTGTCTCTCTTTTGTACACATGCACATGTGCAAGAACTCTCTATCACAGAAAAGTAATTGTATAAAAATAGGATAAATATAAATGGCAGTTAGCATATTCTATGGGAGGACACCTCATGCTTCTGTGAGAGTTCTTAAAAATGATAAAGTAGCATCCCAGATCTATTTCTTCTTTATTTCTATTTAGTATCCACTCTTCTAAATACATACTCCTTAGAAATGAAAAACAGTGATTGAGAGAATAGAAATTTAATCCCAAATTGATATTTTTCTTTCTCCAATGTCTCTGAAAACTGTTTCATTTATGCAGTCTAAGAGATAAAAGAAGTTGAAATGTTACATAAAAAATTGATTGAGAACAATCACCAATGTGGTTTTTAATCTGAGATGAACAGAAATACTGCTTTTATCAGCTACTCCATTTTATTCTGGCAATACATTGTTTGTTGTTTGAATGAGGAGGGAGAAATAACTTAGCTACCGAAGCTTTGTTTTATACTTGTTGACAAGTGCTGCAATATATTTGACATTCTTTGGGGAAGAGATAATTATGCTTTAGTTCTCCACCCAACCCCACACACACACACAAAGGATAAAAAATATATAAATGGAAAAGTACTAACAAACAACAGGATGGAAATAGACTTTATATGATCCCCAAAGTAAAATGTTAACTTATCACAATGAGGCATAATCTAAAATAGCAGGAAAACATACCTAAATTGAAATAGTCAAAGGCTCTTAAAAGGATAACGGTCATATAATAATAATAGCATTTAAAATAATTCAAGGGAACTGAAGTGCAAAAACAAACCTACACCCACAGTTCCAAATCTCTGGTTCCATAAGACGAGCAAGCACATCTGTTTCTGTGCACATCTGGACCTATCCTCCCCGCCCCTCCACCCTTAGACCAACACTCACAAAAGCAATGGGGTTATCCTACCAGCTAATAGGACGCTTCCCTACTTGCACGTAGTATGAAATCATAAATCCTACATTATTTTAGATGAGCAGTGAAAATGGAAACCTTTAAAGTTTGTACTTTCTACAGGAAGTCTCAATCTTCCCTGAACAGATGATTTTGATTTTGGAGTACACAGTGGGCCTTTAACTTCTGTATCTTCAGGGGATGTTAAATTCCAAGAGTCCTTCCCTATCCTAAAGAAAGAGCAATAAAACATATTTCAGGAATCAAATCCTTCAGCGTCAGAGGCTGAGATGGATGAACTAGTTTGGGGGAAATGAGACATGACCTAACCCTTCACCTCAACAAAAATGACTTCAAATTGAACTTTTCGTGAAGTTCACAAACTGTAATAAAAATGTTCTTTCTAAAAAAAAAAAAATTCTGATTTTTCATTATATGCTTATTCCAATTGTGGCTAGACATAGAAGACTAGAATTAAAATGGAAAGGAGGGTTAGATTCCTTTCCTCTAACCTGTGTTGGTCAACAGGCTGGAAGACTAATAAATAATCAGAGAGAATGTTCTTCTGGCCTATCATGGAAGCCATGAATTCTGAAAAGTTTATGTAAACTACTCTTGTGTTAGTTTGATTAAAAATGAATGTCAGGCACTTTTTAAGGTTTTATCTTTATGGACCCAAAGATATGTTCTGAATCAAGCTAGCATAATATCAATTCATCTTATAATATCTTTTATTCTATAAAATAATTTTTAAATCATTGGAATTGACCATATAAGAACTGACCATGCACGACCATATCAGAAGCGCTACTTTTGAAATAGATGAATGAAAAGCTCCATAGGTTATGCCCCTACAATTTTTTAAGTAGTAATTCATTCATTCATTGGGTCATTGGAAAAGTCATGAGTATTTTTCTATGTTTTCCTATACAAAAATGCATCATGACTTATTTTTTGTCATCCCTTATAGTCTGATCTGTGAAACAACTGCCCTGGATTCAAGGTAGTGTCTATATCTACAGAAAAGAAAAGTTTACTGGCTCTCACGAGGAGTGAACCGATATACAACCTTTCATTGAGACAAAAACCACAGAATGCTCCTAACTGCTTGAGATGTTGTGTTCCAATGTTACAGAGTGGAAAACACATAGCAGACGTAGGTAGACTACATCAGTTCCTGGCTGCACTTATGTGAATATAAACAACCGATTTCATTTTGAACCAACTTCTTCTTTACCCATAGAAGTGGCAGCTCTCTGCCTTCACATCTCTGTAAAATGCCTACACACAGTAGGTACTCAGTAATTGCATATGCTAGAGTGACTAAGTTCTGGTGGACTAAGCTAGTCAGACATTAGCAAAACAAGGGGCCATTTCCAAAAAGTAGTGTCCTTTTTTTATGGAAGATTTTCGACTATAGAGCACATGTGCTTTCCAGACAAAGACAGACAGAGACAAAGAGACACAAAGCAAGAAACCACCCCTCCTTGGGGGAGGAGGGTGGAATGGCCACACCTCAATCTATTCTCCTCCATTCTTCTCTCAGTATTTTGGATATATATGCACAAACATCCGGTGTGAGTTTTAAGCTCCTGGGTCTGGGACTTGAACCGTGGTTGACTACATGGGAGTCCAGTGATGTAACCATTGTACCATCTACTGGTTCCAGTAGTGTACATTTTAAAAGGATTCTTGCTTAGTTGAAGAAATACCTACTCTCAATTGGTCATTTAATTCTTTGGCAGCAAAGAATTTGAAGTGTGTTCAAAAAATGGCAGAGATAAAAAGAAAAAAATGGAGCTGAAGAGCAGAAGGAAGACAGTCTTCAGGCATTGGTGGGCTCACTGACAAAAAGAATGTGTCTGTGGGTTATACTTGGAGACAGAAAAAAGATGACTGAGTGCTTGTTAAAGGGGAGATAGCAAAAGAAATCCAGAGAGTTTAAGGCCCTTTTTTTGTTCAGCATCAAGATGGGTGGGGTTCTTGAGTAGTTTTAGAGTAACTATCTCATTATGATGTGAAGGAAGAGGGTGGGAGAAAATGAGTCACTCATTTTGAATAAAAGAAGATAGCACTTGATGTAGGGAGGATCACAGAGAAAAAGATTTAATACCAAGTATCTGACGCAAAGAAACTTTTTTTAAAATCCCCAACAAAACTCTCTTTCGTTTCTTTTTTTCTAGAAAGTTTAATGAATTCAAATTGACTTCTGTAGAAAGGGAACATCATAGAGGAGCCAAATGTATTGCTGACTTCAAACCTATAAATTCTATACTTTTCACAAAATACAAAATTAAAGTGTCTATTAGTAAATTGTCTGGGACCAGTCAGACACCAACTATTTTTATGCTTGATCTGATTACAAATTTGACAAAAGGTACATTTTAGTGAAGTTGTGTTATGATTACGGTGCTGCCCTATGAATTATTCTTGGTGTTTTTGTAAAAGCTTGAAATACTTCAGATGTTTTTAAATAAAAAAGAAGAAAAGAAATTGTAGGCATAAAAGACGCACATGGTCTTGCAAGTTCAGATAATCCCATGGGGGCAGTGTTTAAGTAATTGATTTCGAGTAACTTTGGCCTGAAAGTGAATTCATACTGCTTCCCCAAGTAATCTGGGGGCTGAATGGGAATGCAGATGGTGTGATGGAAAATTTTAAAGACTTCACCCAAAATGCTCTATTTTTTTTTTCATTTCACCTTGTTGAATTGAACAAAATAAATCTACATGTCTGTAATTCCAAGAAGCATCTGTTTCTTGTGGATATACAAGGTCTAAAAATGTATAACATATGTTTAAGTTGCTCCAAGAAATACACTATAAACTCAGATATCCCTCAGACCTGTCTACCTCAGAGAGTCTGCGCCTGTACATTTGCATGGAAAGTGCTTAGAAAGGACGACACTTGTGCCTGGCATCATTCATGTCATCATTTCATCTCTAGTGCATTCTTCTTTTAGTCTTCAGTCTTTCAAGAGAAGGAGGAAAGAGAAACCCATCGCTGTACACAGTCAGTGCTCCTTCTTTATCCTGCCTCCCTCAACCTCCCTTCAGCAAAGATTTTTTTCACTGTGTTTCAAATAGTTGTTTAGGTACTTTGCAGACAATATATAGCAACTTGTTTACTACAACTCATACCTTCTTTGTCCTAGCAATATCTTCTTGTCTTCTTGGTTCACTCATTTCCTTTCTTTTTTTCTTTTATTCTTTTTATTTATTTTCTTTTTTTCTTTTCTTTTTTTTTCTTTCTTTCTTTTTTTTTTTTTTTTTTTTTTTTAAGATTTTGGCCATAAGACCTATTTGCTTGCTGGAGAAAGAGAGACAGAGAAAAGGAAATTGAGAAATTACCACCTTTCCCCAGTGAAAATGGCCATCCTTCTCCGTTCTCCTACTGAGATTTTAGGCATGCATGCACATGTGCCAAGATTATTTTACTGTTTTTGAAATCGTTGTTTTGGTACTTTTGCAGACAACATATAGTGCCTTGTTTGCTGGAACTCATTCATTCTTTACCCTAGCAATATCTTCTTGATTCGCCATTTCTTTTCTTTTTTTAAGGTTTTGCCAATAGGATGTATGTGCTCGATGGAGAGAGACCAAGAGAAGGAAATTGAGAAATCATCCCTCGAGATGGGGGGGTGGAGTCACACTGTAATTCTTTCTCCTCCATTTTCTTAAGATTTGGGGCACACACACACACATACACACACACAAACACGCCTCGTACTTTTCAAGCCACCATGTCCAGGACTCGAACTATAGTCAGCTAAGTCCAGCACCTCAACCACTATGCCACCTGCTGGCCTTGGTTCACCCATTTCTACAGCTCCTAAGTGAGATGACTACATCATCAAAAAGTTGTAATCAAAGTCATGATAATGCAATGTGAGTTTTCTATGTTAACTGATTTTCTCAGCATCGTATATCCCATTGGATTTAATTCTGACATAAAACACCTATTCACACAGGTAGAGCTAACTCATCATTTATTCTGCGGGACCAGAGTCATCTGCCTTTATACGACAACTATATTCTACCTTTCCTGAAAGAAAACACCCTTTTTCAATGCCTATGTTATGAAAACATTGCTGTTTTAGTTTTTCAGAGGAAGTTCTTATCTCTCTAAACTAGTAAATGCTATGTACACAGAAAGTATTAAAAATGTATTCTAGTAAAATCTTCTCTGATGTCAGATAAGATACAGGCTTGAAATGAACTTCCAATATATTCTCATACTTTGAGTCTCAGGTTAATATTAAAGTCTTTAACAGTAGCTATTCTTCATAATTTGGAACAAAACAACCCCATTATTTATTTAATCTGTTTTAACATTATTAAACAATTTCCAAATCAGATTTTTAGGAACTCTTTATTCTTATGCATTGATTCTTAATCTACTCAGTGAATAGCTTTTGTTTCAGAGAGCTTCCAGTGAGAAACAGACATATATTTCTCCTCCTTTTCTTCATTTCCCACTTCTAAATGAAGACCTGCCAGTTTCTACTTTCAGAGAGAGCTGAAATTTCCCCAGCCCTCAGGGTTATTGACTTTACTTGGTGCCACTTTGTGGAAATAAAAGAAAGTTTTTAGTGGAAATATTAGTCTATTGTTACTAGAAGAATTACCACCTGTGGAGTCTTGAACCAATACTACTATTTCAAAATTCTATAGTTCAAAATTCTGAGTGACCTTGAGAGATTATGCTCATGTTCTCACAAGGTTAAATCAAGGTATTATCTGACTAAGTTCTTATCAGGTGATTCTGAAGAGAATCCACTTCTAAGATCATTCAGGTGGTTGACAGAATTCAGTTTCCCAAGGCGACAAGCCTGAGGTCTCCATTTCCTTGCTGATTGACATTCTGGGGGTCCCTCTATAGAACAACCACATAGTCTCTTCTTCCACCTTGAAAATCAGTAAGGGAAGGAGATGCCCTCATATTTTGAGTTTCTGTTACCACCTCCCGCCCTTTCTGGTTCATGTTTCTGCCTTTTGCTGCTGCATCCCTCTGACCTCAACAGGACAAAGCTCTCTGCTATTAAGGCTTTATTGGATTGCTTATACCCACTGGATAATCTAAGATAATGTCTCTATTTTAAAATCCATAATCTTAGTTACACTGGCAAAGCCCCTTCGGTCATGGCAGATGACATATTCACAGCTTTTGGAGATGAGGGAGTGGAAATTTTGGAGTGTTATTCTGTGATATACAAAGTAGGAGATGCCTTTCTTGTTCACTGAGTAGAGTGGGCATCAGGAGATGAGAATTTAAAACAAAATTTTTTTATATTGCAATTTTAGCTGCCAAGAACAACTGCCAACTAGGTAAACTAGTAACTGAGAGTTCTGGGGAAATTCTCATGGTAACCCTTTTAGTTAGCATGCACATTCCTGAAAACTACATAATTTGATAGTGCTTTCTGTTCATAATGCCTCTTTTCAAAATACTGGGCAAAAAAATCAGTCAGGTTCACTTTTCCAGGGTTTTAGAAAGATATCAATCAGCAGACCTATGACAAGCCTTAGTAAAGAATTGTACTCTTTGTTTAGGGGATATTTATGTTTTTTTTTTTTTTAAGTCATTTTCTGTGCCACTTTTGGAACTGGAAGAGGAGGTATATGCGTGCCTTAGGTTGAGGTCTGAGAACGTTTAGACTATGTATGAAGACTGTAGAGAAGAAATTTATGTGTCCTGATGAGTTCTACCCTCAGCTCCTAGGAGGTATCAAAGTAAGAGCTGGACAGTGGCATGGTGTGAACATTATGCTATGAGAGGCTGACCCATGGGAGAAATTTCTGGGACCGTATCCAGAGACCTCCCTGAGTACACTGAGCGTGTACGTTCCCTCTACCTGGAGCTGGCTGGAAATGGAGTGGACAGCAACATCAAGAAGCTGTTGGGAGTGCCGTGTGTGTGTGTGTGTGTGTGTGTGTGTGTGTGTGTGTGTGGCTTATGCATAGGGTACAACTGGATTCAAACCTGCTGGTGTCCCTCACACGGATGTGTCTAGGGTAGAGACAATGGTCAGCAGCTCAGAGAGGTCTAGAATGTCCCAGTTTTGAGGAAGAATCTCAAATAAGGAGCTCACAGGCATCTATCTTCCTCTCATCCTCCTCTCTGTCTACTCTGTTCTACTAGAAGAATTACCACACCTGTGGAGTCTTGAACCAATACTACTGTTTCATAATTCTATAGTTCAAAAGTCTGGTTGACCTTGAGAGATTATGCTCATGTTCTGACAAGGTCGAATCAAGGTGTTATTAGGTGATTCTGAAGAGAATCCACTTCTAAGATCATTCAGGTGGTTGGCAGAATTCAGTTTCCCAAGGCAACAGCCTGAGGTCTCTATTGCTTTGCTGATTGTCATCCTGGGGGTCTGATTCATGTTCAGGTTTGAGACTGACATTCTCATTATTCATGCTTACATAATTTTTCTTTACCTGTTTCTGCACTGCAAGGCAAGACCTTTTCATTTATGTCCACTTTGGAATTCCCGAGAGCATGACCCACTTTGAATGTCATTAGGAAGTGGAACCAACAGTTACATAGAACCTACTATAGGCCATGCATCGCTAACATACATTATGGGTCTTCATTTAGTTTTTAAAAGAGTCCTATGAGGCAATGAGAAATACATTTTTTTTGTTTCTTCATGACAAAATTGAGATACAGACAGAATCAATGGCTTACCTAAAGTCACATACATGCCCAATGGTATTGGTAGAGTTTGAACCTAGAACTGTAAGTAACTACAAAATTGCCTGGCATCCTTTCATATAAGCAATATTAGGGTAAATTGCTCCCTTTGAGTAAAGAATCATTAAAGACCTTCCTTATCTCTTGCAAAACTGATAAGTGGACAGATTATAGTAGATCTTTTCTTACTTAATTCATTCCTCAGATATGGGACTATAGGCATCGGTAAGGTTTTGGGCTTTCTCTCCCCCCCCCCCCCTTACTTTTAGGATATGGGTTACAATTGGATTATTTTTCTTGATACCTTTGAATCAGCATGAGTTAATCACTCCTCCCTTAGCCTGCACATCTTCCTGCACTGCACAGTAAGCATGTGCACCCACCACCCCCAATCAACTCCCTCCCCTCCCTGAGAGGCTCAGCAGGGCTGAGATGAACTGGGAGCTAATGCAGGCTGGTAGCCAAACCAGAGTGATAAGCATCCTGATTTTGATGGAACACTTAAAAATCATTTTAACTTTTCCAGAGTTAATGCAGTTAACGGGTGTGGGGGTGGGAGGTCTTCTTGTGGGTTATACAAATAACTTTACTCCAGTAACTCCTCTTAACCTAAGATTAGAAAGGGTCTCACCAGTCAGGGGAGGGACCCAGTCATATGGAATTTACTATCACATAGCCTGCCTCGTCTCTTATGCTGGGTGGTTTTCATGTGTTTGTTTTGGTGGTTATATAACCTCGCTTATTTCTGTCAGTCTGTTAGAAAATACCCCATTTCTCACAGAAGAGTTATGTGGGTGCAGTCCACCCAGGCTTTCTGCACAATCTTTGGCTGCTTCATTCGGACGCCATCTTACATTCGTCTTTCTGTTTACGTGGAGGCCATGATAAGAAGTGAGGCTGACAAACTCCAGTCCATTTCTGCAGACAAGGATGCTGAACAGGAAACACATTTTGGAGGTCTTTGTGATGAGAATTTTCTCAAAGAGCTATACTGATTGTGTATTTTTAGAAAAATTATTATTGGTATTTGTTGTGGTTGTTGTTGTTGGAGTGAGCTATAGCTAATGATGTGTGAAAGTACAAAGCAACTGTCAATGAGAGTTTGAAGAAGGTGGGAGACCTAAGCCCCACTTTTTACTTATTGCCAAAGTTCCACCCTTTACTAGCAATTTGAGGAGAACAATAAAAGTCTTCACATATAGGGCAAAGCCCAGCTGTGATAGTGGTCAACACAAATCTAACAGTACTTGGTATTCCAAACGTTCAGCATAACTAGCAACAGGCACTCCTATTCTATTTCAAAGACTAGATAAGTGAAGAGAAGGGCAGGAATGATTTTCTGGGGCTGCACTAGAATAATCACCAGACTTGCCTTTAAAAATGGACATTTCGGCTCACCCTTCATGGTGTGTGCTGCTAAGACATTGTGCTCTACAGGCTGGGGCCACATTGGAGGCCTGGGCTTGATTCCTGGTCCAACTTAAAAGTTGAGCATGGTTGCATGCCCTACATTACCCCGAGGTTCTAGAGGCTGAAGCAGGGAAGTTAGGAGTTCAAAACTGGCTTGGGCAATATAGTGAGAACTTGTTCAAAATAAGGAGTAATTGGAATACTCCCGTAACAACTAATTAATAGCTCCTAAGAAGAGACATCTGAGTATCTTCCCTGGGTACCTTCAACTCACCACTGTTCAGACATTAGCCCAACTGGTGCTAACTCTTTTGAATAATGTCTCTCGAGAAGAAGGAAAGCACTTCACGGTTTTCACTAGGTGTGGACTGGGGTCTGGGAAATGGGATTTAAACCAGGCAAAAGCCTGGATCTGGGCCATGTAGGGCACCACCACAGTGTCTTCCTGTGGCCCAGCAAACTACTCATGGTCAATGGGGTATTTGCACATTGTGTGAAAAACATGACTGGAATTTATTTTAAAGAATGCAGGACACATCCACACAGTTCTTTGAACTTATGCCACTTATCATTATTCTAAGGTAATCCTTAGAACTGGTCCTTGTATGTTTCTAGTAGTGGGGAAGCCTCAGTAGGTGGATAAAGAAGGTTTCAAGGGAAATCCCATTATAAAATTCCACCACATGGCTCAACATCAGGCCAACTATTCACATCTGGGCAACCAAAGTCCCATACCTGCTTTAGAAGTCAGAATGGTTGCAGAGAGTTATTGTCTTGAGGAGGAAGAGCAAGGGCTTTGGAATCAGGCAGATTTGGTTTGAATTTTAACTCTCTATAGCACTTGTTCTCTGACTTTAGTTGAATTATGAAATTCCTGTGAGTCTCAGTCTTCTCACATGTAAAATGGGAATATATATATAGATCCTAGGGTTGTTTTAAAGATGCTGGGTTTTCTTCCAGTAAGAACATAAAAATCGGGACCAGCAGTTGGCATAATGGCTATGTCACTGGACTCCCACGTAGTCAACCACAGTTCAAGTCCCAGACCCAGTGGCTTAAACACACGCCGGGTGCATGTGCAAGATCCTGAGAGGAGAATGGAGGAGAAGGGATTGTGGCATGGCCATCCCCCTGGGGGGTGATTTCTCAATTTCTGTCTCTCTCTGTCTCCTTGGTGAGCGCAGGTGCCCTACAGCAAAAACTGCTAAAAAAAAAAAAAAAAAAAAAAAAAAAAAAAAAAAAAAAAAAAACCATAAAAATTATCAGAGTTGAGTTGCGCAGCAACCAGGTGCCTCAGTGCAGTGTGGGACAAGTATGAGACCAAAGGTATTTAAAGGACTAGCCTGGCACCGTCCAACCTGTCTCTTACAGCATTGCCAATTTTAGAACATCTCACTTGGGTCGTATCACTTCATTACTCTGTCTTCTTGGCACTTGAGTGTTAAGACCCACAATGTTCTAATAGTTCTACTTGATTGTACGTAGGGTCTTCAAAAAGTGCATGGGAAATGAGTATTATGAAAAAACTATACATGGATTTCATTTGGGGGCACCACAATAGACTTGTACTTTAATTCTATTTGTCCATGAACTTTTTAAAGTTACTTTGTATACCTTTCTAATACTTCTTCAATCTTTCATGTGCTGATGCTTTCTCACCTTTTATAGTGGAAATTCCTTAGGGATAAAACATGAGGCTTCGTTAGGACCCTGAGTGCATTAGCCATCTGTGCTGGTGACCGAGAGATGGACCCATGGTTTCTGTCTAGCCAGAACACAGCTCATTGTCCTCTCTCCAGAAAGCATTAAGCTGAGGAGTGATCTTGATCAGAGATGCCTTTTATGGAACTTCTACAAGAGCCAGGACTGTCACTTTATTTAATGCCACACCCGACAATGGAAGATACTGTTGTCTTCATTTTGTAGATGAGAAAGCTGATCTCTGAGAAGTTACATCACTCATCCAAAGACAGATGGCTGAGATTTGGACCTGGCTTCTCTTGTCTCCCAATGTGAAGCCCATTTGACTATTTAATCTCACCATCCCTGAAATGCTTGGCATACCCTAGTTCTCAGGCTGTCCAGATGGCAGCTTGTGCTGGGACAAAGCTCTGATGGATGAAACTGCAGTTGTTTTTCAGGAGAGCACATAATCCCTCACAGTTTGATCCTGCTCCCCTTGTTCCCTGCGGTATTGTAAAAGAGTCCTCAAGAAGGGAAATGCTGAGTGCCCAGACAGCGTGTGGCTGATGACATCCGGAGGGTGTGGTTGGGACATGGAGAGGAATATCGTGCTTCCAGGAAACCCTCAGAACACAATTTATATTACCAAATGATGGCTTTGGGTAAGAGTAGAGCCTAGCTGAGACATGAGAGTAACAGATTTTTTGTAACTGATTTTTTTTTTCTTTTTTAAAATTATTTATTTATTTAATTCCATTTGTTATTATTATTTTTTAAGTTGACCAGAGGGACAGAAAAAGGGAAAGTGAGAAAGCAAGCTGCCAGGTACGGGACTTGAACCATAGTTGGCCATGTGGGAATCCAGCACCTTTAACCACCACGCCACTTCCAGGCCCAGTAACTGACTTTTTAATTCCCCAGTGACAGTCCTTTGTGTGCCAGGCACAGGTGGGAGGACTGGCATAGCAGGTGCAGAGAGGTGCAGGAAGCAGGCATACTCTTTTCTTCATGCAGTTGTAGAAAATGATTGGCTGTGATGCGACGTGATCTAAGGGAGAAGGCCACATGTGACTATCTCCCAGCCAGGTCATCCTTTAGATGAATGATCTTGACAGATCACTTAGAGTATCACTCTCAGATCTACTCATTTTAAAAATTAGAGCAATAACAGCCACCAGCTCTCTAAGTTATGCTGAGAATTAAATTAGGTAATGTTTCTAGAGCACAGTACATGGTACTTGTTCTTGTGTGGCAGGTGGTTCCCATTTGACTTCTTTATTCACATTTAAAGGCAGAAATGGGGACCAGCAGTCACACAATGGTGTTGTGGTGGCATAGCTGGATCCTCATGAAAGCAGCCTTAATTCTCTCTCTCCCTCTCTCTCTCTCTCTCAGAAATGAAATGGTCAAGTTTTAAAGACAAAAAAAAAAAAAAGAAGCAGAGAAATGAACTGATCAAATCCTATGTTGGAAATGAATAAGGTCCAAGCTCAAGGTGGTCAACATAATTTTCTTAAGCACACATATTGACAAATACATACACTGAGCATAAGACAGAATAAACTGAGAATCCGAACAAGATTTTATTGGAAGATAACAAGCACAGTGTCGGCATCCAAAAAGATGGTAGTGATGCTATGATGCTTATTTTGGAGAGTCACAAGAGTTACAGTGCCACCTCTACGGTTATACTTTCACTCTAGGTCATGGAGATCTATGGATGTGTTCAAGGGATCGCATTTTCTCTAGCAATACTGGAAGAAGTTGCACAAATAAACTTGTTTCTCTGTCACAGGCTGCGGCCTTCCCTCAGCAAAATCAGCATGGTAAACTTGACATACATATGTATATTGCAGCTCTGTTTTAGGAATAGCTAGCGACCACTTTGGATCTGAAACTGACATGCAGATCTGGAGACTACATATCATGAGATTCTGAATAAGGTAATAATTTGTATAAAGAAAAGAAAACAAAAACTTCGCCAAAAGCAGCCCCCCAAGCCAACCCTCCACCCCCGCTGCTATAAAGCTGATACAGCAAGGGGGATGAAAATGTAACCTGAACCCAGAGAGTTTTTGCAAATAAGAAGAAAACTGCCATTTAAGGGTTTTCAATGGCACCAACTGGATTAGATCTGCTCTCTCAGGCGTCTTTGACAATCCCTGAGAACTGAGTTTGCTTATTGGAAGGCAGAGCCAATGCATGCAAAGTCAATTAAAAGGCTAAATGCATAAAAGACAGTCCTTGACAAGACTCATTCTAGGCATTTGCCAAACAATCCTGGCTTTATTTATCAGAGTTTTATGCAGAGGAGTGCTAGTGTGGGTAGTGATTTGAGACCGAAATCTCAAAATGAAGGGGAAAAAATATCCAAATTAATGCCTGACTGTAGAAGATCAGTAACTTTCTATCCTTGGCATAGATAGTTCTATGAATAATAACAAAATCTGACACAGGACTTTAAAAAAATAATAAAACACTTCACAATGAAATTTGAGTATACATATATAGATGAATATGTATGTGTGAGAGGGCATGATATAAAGGTAACATCTTAGTTTTGTTTTATTTATTTAATTTGGAAGATTTTTTGTGATAGGGCATGTGTGCTGGCCAGAGAGACAGAGACAGAAAGATAGAAAGCAATAAATCACCCCCTCAGGGGAATGGCCATGTTCCAATCCCTTCTCTTCCATTCTCCTATAGGGGTTCTGGGCGCACACAAACACACACACACACACACACACACACACACACACACACACACACCTGGCATGAGTCTCAAGATACTAGGTCCAGGATTCGAACCACAGTTGACCACATGGAAGTCCAGTGCCTTAACCACTATGCAACCTGGTGGGCTACTTCTCGGGTTCTTACAATTGTGTAATTTCTCGCAAAACTAGTAACTTCTTGGGAACCAGCAGTTAGCGTAATGGCTATGTCGCTGGACTCCCACATAGTCGACCGCAGTTCGCGTCCCGGACCCGGTGGCTTAAAACTCATGCCGGGCGCGTGTGCGTGCGTGCCCAAGATCCCGAGAGGAGAATGGAGGAGAAGGGATTGCGGTGTGACCATCCCCCCTGGGGGGTGATTTCTCGCTTTCTGTCTCTCTGTCTCTCTCTGTCTGTCTGGCGAGCGCACATGCTCTCTAGCAAAAACCTCTCCAAAAAAAAAAAAAAAGAGAGAGGAAAAAAAAAAAAAAAAAAAAAAAACTAGTAACTTCTTCATAAATTCCGGTAAGTAACACCTTTGCTGTCAGCGGGTCCAGTGCTGGGTGAGCTGAGCTCACACACAATGACACAGATCTGGTTCATCAAAATAAGACTATTCTGGGATGTGTATCACTTCTCCCAGAGCTATCAGGTGCCATAAATATTTTCTGAAATGGGGCCAGATGGTGGTGCAACAGTTAAGTGTGACTTCCTGCCAGGCAGGCACATGTGGGAAGGTTCTCAGTTCAAGTTCAGAGACTTCCCTGAGTACACTGGGCACTCACGTGCTATGATGTGGGACTGACTGAAGCCGTGGCATCAAGATCCTGTCGGTGGTACTGTCTCTTTCTCTTTCATGCTCATGGAAAAAGTAAACAAGTAAATTTTAAAAAAATTTCCAAGACTTCTGAGATGAAGATGGGTATTCTTTTCCCTTAGGCATGAATCTGAAAAAAATTCTATTATCTTGCCTTCTGGAAGAACCAGCAGTCAAACAGTCAAATCATATCAATAGCTAACCATTACCAGTTACATAATAAGTCCAGGGCAGAGTTCTAAGCCCTTTGTGTTTCTTAGTTCGTCTAATCTTCATGACACCCTATCAAGTATTACCAACCCTGCTGCTGTTGTGCTAAGCTGGTTTTTATTTGTTGGAGGGCAAGAGGTTTTATTTTTTTTGCTATAGGGTGTGTGCGCTCACCAGAAAGAGAGAAACAGAGAGACGGAAAGTGAGAAATCACCCCACTGGAGGGATAGCCATGCCACAATCCCTTCTCCTCCATTCTCCTCTCGAGATCTTGGGCACACACGCACATGCGCCCAGTCAGAGTTTAAGCCACCAGGTCAAGGACTAGAACCATGGGCAACTACATGGGAGTCCAGCAACATAGCCATTACGCTAACTGCTGGTCCCCTAACCTGGCTTTTTAAAGGAGTTTCAATGAAAGGACAAACAGAGAGAGAAACCAGGTCCTGATGCCCTCCATCCCATGAGCCCTGAATTTAACCAGGCCTGAAGCCAGCACTTAGAATTTTCCATTTATAGGAGACAATACATATTTTTATTTGTCATTTAGACATATTTTTGTTGATTTTTAGCTCCTTTTCAATGGAAAAAAGTCTGAAATGACACAGAAAGCAGCCACTCAAGCCTCTTGGTGTACAAAAAACATACTGAGGTTCGTGAGGTTGAATTTATTTGCCCAAAAATGGCATGGTTAATTTGTAAGATGGGAACGCAAATTTTAAAATTCCATCAAATGTTCCTTTTCCTTTAATAATGAAATTGGCATTTATTATTAATTATGCTTCCTACATTTGTATACAACCATTACTATTTCTATTCCATCCAGAATAAGGAACACTTCACTTATCACAGGCCATAAACTCGGAACTCTCTTTAACATGCCTGTCTGATCTTAGCTGCTGTTCTGTCCAACTCATGCAGCTCATAGTGCTAAGGTTTCCGCAGGCAGCACTTCCCTGAACCGCCAAAAACTGAGCTGGTGTCATGATTTGGTGTCATGTCCCAGTTTTGTTTGCAATTATGACACAAATCTGTTTGCAAATCTGAGTAGTAGCTCTCGAGGGTCTACCAGGGAGTTCTATTTAGGGCCGCTGAGAAGTTTTTTGTAAAATGAGGAGTTAACTAAAAAACTGGCCTCAGAAGCAAGTAACCATTCTACAGTTTCTCCGTAGGTGAGCAGCGTTTCATATGCAGAAATTAATAGCACGATAGAGGAGTCATATGGAAAAGAATATGAAATGCAATAATTTGTCCAGGTGTATGTAGGAAGGCAAGCCCAGTGGCTTCTTGGGTTAGAAAATGGACTCTACCCCCTCCAGGTCCCAGCCCAACCTCACATCTGAGCCAGTTCTGACTCAGAACATGTGGTTATCAAAGAAGCTCACATCCTCTTCTACTTGATCCCGTGCAATGGCCCTGCTCTCTGTTCCTTTCTTTGAAAAGAAGTGCTACTTCCTCTGAAGTCAGACTGTAGTAATGGGAGAGAAAAAAATTATTCCTACCATAATTAAATCCTTGACAACTTAGCTGCTCATCAGGGGGATAGAAGAAATTCCACCATGATTGGGACCAGCAGTTGGCATAATGGCTATGTTGCTGGATTCCCATGTAGTCGACCATGGTTCGAGTCCCAGATCCAGTGGCTTAAACTCATGGCGGGCACGTGTGTGTGCATACCCAAGATCCTGAGAGGACAATGGAGGAGAAGGGATTGTGGCGTGGCCATCCCCCCTGGGGGGTGATTTCTTGCTTTCTGGCTCTCTATCTATCTCTGTCTTCTGGTGACTGCATGCACCCTTTAGCAAAAACCTCTCCAAAAAAAAAAAAAAAAAAGAAATTCCACCTTGAGGGTGGCTCTGTCATCCTACCCTCAGCATACTTATCACAGTTAAAGTAAATGCAATGCCTGTGGAGCAAGTGTAGGAGGGACCTCAGAAGAAGCTGCTTCTTCTCTTGCCCTGCTTGCTAAGTGACCTGCAGAAATAGTCACAGCGGATGGACTTGGATGACTGCCCAAGGGTTTCTGACCTCTGTACATTTTCCTTCATCTGCCACTCTATTGCTCCCTACAGAACCAAGCTCCTACACATACGTGTATGGAAGATCTATCTACCTGTGTCCCTAGAGGCTTGGGCACTCTGACATGACTCAGCCCTCAGCGTCCACTGACATATAGCATTTAATATTACATAATTATTGGACTAAATGATACACAGTTATCCAGGGGACCAGTGAATCCCTGCGTTAGCCAGAAAAAAGTGAAACTTGTTCTCACTTATGTATGGGTTATTTTTACTTCCGTTTAACATATTGAAAAAATCCATTTTTTTATAAAAATAGGATATCCTGCAATGAAGCTAGTGTCTGTAATACCTTTTATTCTTCCTACCCCCACAGTCTTGATTGCATATTGAGATTTTCAAAGTGGTTACATTGACTAGTAGAGAGATGTTTGTTTAAATTAAAGTCAAATTTCAATGAGGAAAAACAATGCACAATTGTGTGATGATACATATACATCTGTGTAAACAATAACCCATATCAAGATATAAAATACTTAATCATTCCAGAAAATTACCTGGGGTCATTCTAGCTAATTCTAATCCCTTCATAGATAGCAACTGTTCTAATTTTTTTTTTTTTTGGGGGGGAGCTTTTTGCTATAGGGTGTGTGTGTTCTCCAGAAAGAGAGAGAGAGACAGAAAGCAAAAAATCACCCCCCTATGGGGGATGGCCATGCCATAATCCCTTCTCCTCCATTCTCCTCTTGGGATCTTGAGCACGCACGCACACATGCCTGGTGTGAGTTTAAGCTACCAGGTCCGGGACTCAAACCGTGGTCAATTACATGGGAGTCTAGTGACATAGCCATTACACACTGGTCCCACAACTGTTCTGATTTTAATCATCTTGATTTCACCTGCTCTTGAACTGTATATAAATGGAATCATAGCCTGTGAACTCCTGTAGGTCTATCTACTTTTATTCTGCATGAATGTTTTTAAGATACATTCATGTGCTTATAAGTTTATTCCTTTTTATTGTTAAGTATATTTCATTCTATGAATATATACCATGATTTGTTTATTCACTTTGCTGTTAAATGTTTGGATTGTTCCCTGGTTTTTACTATTATGAATAAAGCTGTTATAAATATTTGTATACAAGCCTTTATGTGGCTATATGCTTTGATTTCTTCTGAGTAAACACCATTGAGTGAAATTTCTAGGTCATATAATAAGTATATTATTCAACTTCATAAGAAAATGTGAAAGAGTTAACCAAGGTCATCGCAAAATTTTTGCAATCTCATCAACAATTTCTAGAGTTCTTATTGTTTCACATGTTTTGTGTTTATTTGCCATCTTAGATGAGTGTAAAGCAGGATCTTATAATTGTTTAATTTGCATTTCCCCGATAATTAATGATGCTGAGCATTTTTCAGTATTTATTGAAAATGTGTATATATTTATGAAGATTATGTTCAATATTTAGCTTACTATTTTAAACATTGGCTTGTCTCTTTAATATTTAAGTTTTTAGTTCTCTGTATTTTGTAGCTATAGATTATAGTTCAGAGACATGTATTGTTTTGTTTTTTTTCCCCATTTTTTGTGGCTACTATTTCTATACCGTAAAGTCATTTTTTTTTGATGAGCAGACAACTTTATAAATTTTAATGAAGTTTACTTTATCATGTATTTGTCCTACAGAAATCTTGGCCTGATTAAGATTTCAAAGACTCTCTTTTTTTTTTTCCCCCCTAGAGATTTCTAAAAGCATTTAAATTTAACAACTGATCCTCAAACCTTAAATTCAGAATACAGCTTCTTCTAAAGGCTGAGACATCCGATGGAATCTTACATACATGAAGAGGATTCAGTAGCTTTGTGGGTTCCGAGCATCACAGTATCATCATTTGCAGCATGACAAGTGTGAGGACTTTGAAGGTCCTCGTTGTGGTGTTATTTTTGGAGATGTCTTGGGTTTCTGTATTTTGGCTTTTTCAAGGATCAGAGTCATGCTCTGTAGCAAAGACTGCCAAGATAAACTTTTCTTTGGGTGAGAAAGCACGTGTTTACCCACGTGCAGACCTCAGCTCCAGTGTCTTGCTATAATTGCATCTGTAAAATTTCTTCTTCAAATATTACTCTTTGCCTCTGTAGAAAAACAGCATCTTTAGTGGAAAAAAAAAAAAATAAGGACAAGTGGGCAAAGGTTTTCCCTGCACCACAAGAGGGGTAGCATTTAAAAGTGGAAGTAGCTCATGTAACCTACTTTTCTTTGATTTTAAAATAACAGCTCATAGATTTGCATTTGTTTTTAATTCTTGGCCTTGTGACCCCTGCTCCTATTTTACTTGATAAATTCCATCTCACCTTCCACAGGCAAACATCCATGCCTGAACTTTTCCTAACATGTTTTAACCTGGTTTTAGGTAAGTCACTAGTTTTATAGTCTGTTAATTTTGTATTGAGAAGATAAAAAAAAATCTGACAGTAATACCATACCACTTGTATTTCTCATTTTAAATGATTTATAACTGTCTAATGTAATTACTACCCAGAGGTAGGTACTATCTAGAATATAACACATAACAGAGGCTTTGGTAATCCTATAAGAAAAGGAAGTTTTTGATTTTTTTGTTGTTATTCCATAGCCAACTTTGAGTTAAAATACAACAAAAGATAAATCTTCTAGATCACCTATTTTGCCCATTTACCCACACATGTTTGTACATACAGATTTTGGTTAAAAGTTTTGGTTAAAAGTGAAATTAAACTACGCGTTTAGAGCCAGCCCCATAGCCTAGTGATTAAGGAAAATAAATCTCACATGACTTACTGCAGTTCAAATCCCAGCTTCAGTGACTTGAAAAACACACTGGAGACGTTTGTGCACAGGTATCCAAAATCCCTTCAGGATGGAGAAATGGCAAAAGAATTGTGGGTAATTATGCCCCACTGAGGAATGATTTCTTCCTCTTCCTCTCTATCTCTGTTTCCAGTGACTGTTCATGCCCTCTGGCAATTTTTTAAAAAAGAAACAATAAATAGCTAATGCAGTTATGGAGCCTAGCAATTTTAAAATTTGGATTGGCAGGCTTAAAACCCAGGAAAGTAGGTACTACAGTTGAATCCAAAGGCCAGCTGATGTAGAACCAGAGTCTATGTTATAGTCCAAAGGCTGTCAACTAGAAAATTATTTCTTGCTTGGGGAAACTGGTCTTTTTGTTCTGTCCAGGCATTCAACTAATATAAAGATGCCCACTCATGTTAAGAAAGACGATTTGGAGACCAGCAGATGGTGTAATGATTATGTTGCTGGACTCCAGATGTGGTAACTTAACACATGCCATGCACATGTGTGTGCATGCCCAAGATCCCAAGAAGAGAATGGAAGAGAAGAAATTGTGGTGTGGCTATCCCCCATGAAGGGGTGATTTCTCTCTTTCTGTCTCTCTAGCGAGGGCATATGACCTACAGCAAAAAATCTCTCTAAAAAATGAAGACAATTTGCTTTATTCATACTACCAATTTAATTTTTTAAATTTTATTATTTTTAATATATTCAATCACTGTGTATCACTACAGTATGCAAGAAGAACTTTCCCAGCATGAATACACTGTATATTAGTCCAGTCAAAGTTATTATCACACACTTTATCATCATCCAAAACACCTTCACAAAGACACCCAAAGTTGTGTTTGATGAAATATCTGGGCTCCATGTGGACCAGTCAAGTCGATATATAAAATTAACCATCATAGTCTCCAAATACTTAGGGCTTTAATTTCTTTTAGCAATGTTTCATTATTTTTGGTTTACAGGGATTATATCTCTTTTGTCAGATTATCTCTAAGTTTTTCTTTTTTGATACTATTGCAAATTGTATTTCTTTAAGTTTCAATTTTAATTACTTATTTTTAGCATTTGCAAATCTAATTGGTTTTGTATATTGCTTTAATATCCAGGAAACTTACTATACTGATACTTTTCATTTCTTTTTTTTAATTTTTAAAATGATTTTTATTATTTTTTTGGAGGGTAGGGCTACAGAATGTTTTTTAGACATTGTACACAGTATACAATAATCAACTAAGAACATACCCATGTTAACTTTCTTTGACATTGAATATTACATTATGTTGTGCACATTTTTTAAGTATATATTAAATTGTCCATAATTTTACTCTGCTGTGATACACCATCTCATAGTTCCTACTCCTTATTTACATGTATTCTTGTGTCTATTTTTTCCAAATTTTCTAATAAACTCCTCCCAACTTCTCCAAGCCTTGCCTTGGTAGCTATCATTATTGCTTGTATTTCTATGCTTTTGAGTTATTCAGTTTCTGCCAGAGTTCTAATTTAGTAGGTCAAGTAGGTCTTTTTATAATTTTTTAAAAATAATAATTATTTAATTTTATTATTCTTACTTTTTAATTTGACCAGAGAGGGAGACAGAGAGAGAGAGGGAAAGTGAGAAAGCAAGCTGCCAGGTGCAGGACTCAAACCATGGTCAGTCATGTGAAAGTCCAGTGTCTTAACCACCATGCCATCAGCTGGCCCCATCTTTTTACAGATTCTGTCACCTTTCTAGATTCCATTGATGTCTTAGGAATGACAGCATAATCTTATATTTTTAAATTATTCTATGTATGAGTTTTGTGTTAGTATTACTGTGATAATATTCTCTTAACTAACTGTTAGGATGTGTGAATAGGGTATATTTTTCCTTTTATTTAGAGTTCATCATGGTTCTCTGGATGTAGTGGGTGCTTAATACATATATAATGATCAACTAGTCTAATCAGTGGTGTGCAGAACGCAAATGAGAAAACTCAGTAGCGATCTACTGAGCTAAAATACAAGCTACATATTTTGTTCCTAATGAAAGTTGATTTTTAAAACAATTACTGATAGAAAATATCTATTATTTGTTTCATTAAGTCATAAAATGGAAAAAGTACTGTATCTTATTCCACTTTTTTATTATTTTCTTTCTTTTTGATTTAAAATGTATTTTATACATTCAGTCACTACATATCACTTAGTTTGTAAAGTGAATTTACCCAACATAAAATACACTCCAGACTAGTCTTGTTGAGGATACTATACACATTGTCATCAACAGGTAATAAACCATTTCTGGGTTCCACAACTGTCTTGCCTCTCAATTTTTCTCCCTACTTTCCTTCCCTACACTCTTACCCTCTCCCACCCGCCTTCTACACTGTCTCCAATGTCTATGAATATTTTCAATCCTTCTATATCCTCCAGTCTTTCAGTATCTGCCATAGAATTAGGACAGTCAGTGTATGTTAAGTGAAGATATACAATGCCTCTTTCATAGCCTGGCTTGCTTCACTCAGCAATAAATCTTCCATGTCTGTCCACTTTCTATCAAATGCCAGGATCTTGTTTATTATGACTGAATAGTATTCCATAGAATATATGTGCCACACTTTTTCAATCCATTCATCTGTTCATGGACATTTGGGTTGGTTCCATATCTTAGCAATCGTGAATGATGCCACAATAAATATAGATGTGCAAACACTTTTCCAACTGAGCATTCTCCCACCAACATTTATCTTTTTTATTTTTTGTATTTTTAATCTTCATTCTGACAGGGTTAGGTGCTATTTGACTGCAGTTTTAATCTTCATCTCCTTTATGATGAGGGATATTGAATGTTTTTTCATATGTTTTTTGGCTGTTCATATGTCTTCCTTAGAGAGATTTTTGTTCAGCTCATTTTCCTTTCTTTTAATTTAACAGCTAATCGTGTTTGTTTGTTTGTTTGTTTGTTTTCAGGTAAACCACTTGATTTCCCTCTGTATTCTGGTTATCAGTCCCTTACCTGAGGCATAGTTTACAAAAATATTCTCCCATTGTGAGGGTTGTTGATTCACACTAATTATTGTGTCTTTGCCCTGCAGAAATGTCTTAATCTGATTTAATCCCAGTTGTCTATTTTGGGGATCATTGCCTGTGCTTTCAGGGTCTTATTTAAGAAGTCTTTGCCTATCCCAATGTCTCCCAGAGTTTTCCCAGTGTTTTTCACCAGTAGTTTTATAGTTTCAGGTCTTAGGTTTAGATATTTGATCCATTTTGAGTTGATTTTTGTTAATGGTAAAAGAAGGGGGTCCAGTTTTATCTTTCTACAGGTGGATAACCAGTTGTTCCAGTACCATTTGCTAAATATATTTTCCTGTTCCACTGTATTGACTGGTATTCCTTGTCAAAAATCATTTGACTGTATGTTTTAGGGTTTATTTCTGGGGTCTCTATTCTGTTACATTGGTCTACATGTCTGTTTATGTGGCAATACCATGCTGCTTTGATTATTACAGTTTCATAATATATTTTGAGGTATGAGAGTGAGATACTACCCACTCCACTCATCTTGAGCAGGATTGCTTGGGCAATATGGGGTCTTTTATGAGGCCAGACAAACTCTATGATTGTCTTTTCTAAATCTGTGAAGAATGTCTGTGGTAATTTGATTTAAGTTGCATTAAATATATAAATTAATTTGGGTAGATTTGCCATTTTGATAATATTAATTTTTCCAATCCAGGAACATGGGACGTCCTTCCACTTTTTGTATCTTTTTCAAGATTTCATAGTTTTCCTTGTAAAGATCTTTGACTTCTTCTAGATTTATCCTTAGGTATTTTATACATTTTGTGACTATTATAAAAGGAATTACTTTCTTTAATTCTATCTTGGTCAGCATATTGTTCATATATAAATGCTATGCTCTTTCCTTTAATTCCATGTACAGTGTCCCAGTAAATAATTAAGGAGCAACAATTATTATTCAAATTTCCCTTCTGCTAGATGATACACTACAGAACATAGATACTAATAACATGCATAAGTTTAGCACCTCCCAATTTTTTTACTACATTGTATTGATCTTTGGCAATGTACCTTCTACATATACCTCAATTTTCTCCTCCTTAATAATAATAGCACCTATTTCATGTTAAAATTGAGACTAAGTATTCTTTTACTAGGGTTATAAAAGAAAAAAAACTACTAAAATTTAATTTTTTAAATTTCTAGTGTGAAGATTTAGTGACATTTATTTACAATAACAAAAACTAATTTAACCTGCCATGAATGTCATAAGTCTGTTTTATTATTTTTCTCCATGTACTATGCATTTTTTAAAATAAATGTAAAACTAGTTTCCTTTGGATATAATAAATTTGCTGCAAAAAAAACCCCACATTAAGTCAATTTTAAAAATATATATAAGTCTGAGGGTTTTTTTTTTTTGTTTTGTTTTGTTTGTTTTTTTGTTTGTTTAGAGGTTTTTGTCATAGGGTGTGTGCACTAGCCAGAGAAAGAAAGACAGAGACGGGAAAGTGTGAAGCCACACCCCTGAGGGGGGATGGCTACACCGCGATCCCTTCACTCCATTTTCCTCCTTGGATCTTAGGCACACATTCACATGTGCCCAGCATAAGTTTCAGGTCACTGGGTCTGGGACTCGAACTGCGGTTGGCCACGTAGGAGTCCAGCAACATAACTGCTATGCCATCTGCTGGCTCCAAGATATCTAAGAAGCTTGTTTCTAAATTCTCAGCTTAGAAATTAAACAAATAGGAACTATAGAAAATGTTAAAAATAGTGGCAATGTACATAATCCATTCACTAAGTGTATTTAAGGCATGGTTAATGAACATGCTTTTGCCATAGTAATCATCATTTCAACCAACTACAAGATTTATTTATATTTATATAAACAAATTCATTTTGAACAATAACTTAAATGATTCCTTTACATTGAACACATATTTATAAAGCTCCAACTTTGCCTTAGGAATGGTTTTAGATGTTTTGTTTACATTTTATAATTTAATTTTTATAATAACCATGTAAGATGTAAATGGGGTATTATTATCCTTATTTCACATATAAGAAAATGGAAGCTTGGAGAGTTTAAACAGCTTTCCCACACTTATTCAGTTTATGGCAGCGCTAAGATTCAAACCAAAACCCCAATTTTTTTCCATTTACTTTGTGGTTTCTTTTTACTGAAAATGCATACACATGTACGTACACACACACACACACACACACACACACACACAGAGCCTTGGCAGCTGGACAAAGAATTGCTTTTTGCTTCAGAATTTCTATAGGGTTGCATATATTCTTCAAGCTATAGCATTTATCATGATACATTTTTACTTTAGTTTTAGAGGCTCATTTTCCCCAGTAAACCATAAGCTCCTTGAAAGTGAGTTCCATATCTTATTCATCTTTATAAACTCTGTGGCAAATCTTGCCAGTCACACGTAGTGTTTTAGAAAGGTTCACTGCACTTAGCTTATTGAAGGTAGGAGGTGTTTGTTGTTTTCACTGGGGAATGACATGAGTGAGTGGAGGTCTGGTGGAAGCTTCCTCCACTGTTCTAACCCCTTTGCCTTAACTTTCTACACTATGGAAGGGAAAGATAAAGGTCTACATTTCTTTTATGTTGAGTATTTTAGGACATAAAGAATAAACATTGACCTTAATTTCCAAAGTCCTGGGATTGGGAGAAGTGGGTCCAAAATCAGGAATGTCGCCTGAGAAACCAGTTCCTTGGGGGATGAGAAGAAAGCTGTGCCTATGTAGCCATTCATTCTCTTTTCATTTATTTTTCTTCACAGCTGCCAGTATTGTTGGTACTTCTTACACCCTAAGGGACTAAAGTAGGGAGTATGTATGTGAAGGATCAGTGTTCAGGGCGGGTCCACAGATGAGAGTAAAATGAAGAAGGAAGAGGGAAAATCTGAAGTTGTCTCAGCTAATAAAGAAATAATTAGTACCTAAGATCATCACATGGCAGGTGTTCTTCCTGGAAATTTGTGTTATACAGGCACCATGCTGATGAAAAGATATGATGGGCTAAAGTCTGGTTCGCTAGTATCATTGGTAATAATTGCAATAAATTAGAAAGAAACTTGATTAAATCCACAAGGCTATATCTCTGAACTACCATGTAGTCAACCGCGGTTTGAGTCCTGGACCCAGTGGCTTAAACTCACGCCGGCGCATGTGTGTGCATGCCCAAGATCCCAAGAGGAGAAGGGATTGCGGCATGGCCATTGCCCCTGGGGGGTGATTTCCTGCTTTCTCTCTCTCTCTCTCTGGAGTTTGCAAGTGCCCTATAGCAAAACCTCTCCAAAAATAAATAAATAAACGTAATCCACAAGCCTTGGACAGGTTGGAATAAAGCAGGGCATGAATAAAATGTTCTCTGGTCGATCTGATGACCAGTCCAAGCTGGGAAACAGCATGCCTGAAAGTTGTCTCTCAAGATGTGATCATTATATAGGACCAGCAGGTGGCATGGAGGTTAAGGAGCTAGACTTCCACATGGGCAACCGAGGCTCAAGTTCTGGACCAAGTGGCTTGAAAATCACACTGGGCATGTGTGTGTGTGGTATAAGCCTAAAATCCCAGGAGGAGGAAAAAGGAATCAAAACATGTCCATCCCTCTTCAGAGGTGATTTCTCATGTTCCCTCTCACTCTCCCTCTGGTGAGTGCACACGTCCTATGACAAAAACCTAAAAAAATAAATAAATAAAATAAAGTTTCATATTTTCCTTCCGAATTCCCTTGGAATGGACATTCTACTGAAAGGGAATATCTGCTGGCTAAGCAGAGACCAACAGATTATTCTGATTGCATCTTAGTGTATGTACATAATTCTCAGCAGTGCGAAGGTGGGCATGATAAAAACTAAAATGAAAATTGTATGAATGTTCTGTAACTGCTTTTGAATCTAAAACAAAGTAAGATGAAATATATTCCTATATTAGTAGCTTTGCCTGGCAGCAAGTCCCTCCAAATGATTGATTGTGATACTCTATCTTTTCTGTAGTTCAGGAATTACACAAATAATAAAAATTGTCCTCTATTTTGTATCACAGGACTAGGAGGAGTTCATGCTAACCTTGGAACTGATGTAGCTTGGCTCTTTATAAAAGGAGTATACAGTCCTCAGCAAACTGTCAGCCGACTTCACCTAGAATGAAGACGTTTTCTTTTCTGACCTGTTTTGTCCACATCATTGCAAGTGATATTCAGGGTTTTGTTGTTTCCTACAGATTTTTTCCCACACTCTGTCTTTCACAGCACGAAGCCTTAGATATGAAAGTGCATGTGAGTTTGCCCTGGCAGGGACCATGGACCTTGTTTGAGCAAACACAAATAGAGGGCTCTGGAGAAGCAAGGTGAGAAGAAACTGTCCTGCGGGATTGTACTGAGCAGGATGAGTTGGCAGTCCGTGTTTTAGGAGTGAATTTCCTTGTCTCTACATCTTACTTGCATTTAAAAAGGTAATTTTTTAAATAAAAGATGGTGTCATAGTCCATTTGGGCTGCTATAACAAAATTTCTTTAGACTGGATAACGTATAAATAATAGAAGTTTGCACAGTTCTGGAGGCTGGGAAGACCAAGACGAGACACCACACATTTGGTATCAAGTGAGGGGCTGCTTTCTGCTTCCAAGATGGCCGTGTCCTCACCTGGCAGAAGAGCAAGGCAGTTCCCTTCATATCTACCATATAAGGGAACTAGTCTTGGTCCTATGACAGCTTCAATTTTTTGACTTAATCATGTTCCAAAAGGCTCCATCTCTGAATACTCTTAGGTTCTAACGTATAAGTTTGGGGTAGGAGACACAAATAACCAGGCTATAGCTGGTGGTTTTAATCTTACAGACCCAAAAGTGTTGGAATGGAAGATGAGAAGAGGTGCCTAATCCCATTATCTTATGAAAACTTCAGACTTAAAAAGACCACTTTCTTGGGGTAGTCAAGGTAATTAGTAGCAAAGCCTTGTATATGTGGCTTCTCTACAATGGGGAAGAAAGTGGTACGCCTTTTTCCTAGTGCTTTTTCTGCTTCAAGCATTTTTTTTTTAAATCAGTGATCACTCAATATACAAAAATCAGAATAAAATATTAAGTGAACATTTTTTTTTTTTTTTTTTTTTTGGAGAGGTTTTCGCTACAGGGCGCGTGCGCTCGCCAGACAGACAGAAAGCGAGAAATCACCCCCCAGGGGGGATGGCCATGCCGCAATCCCTTCTCCTTCATTCTCCTCTCGGGATCCTAGGCACGCATGCACACATGCCCAGTGTGAGTTTTAAGCCACCGGGTCCGGGACGTGAACCACGGTCGACTATGTGGGAGTCCAGCAACATAGCCATTACGCTAACTGCTGGTCCCCAGAAAAAAATGTTTTTTGAGAGGTTTTTGCTGTAGGGCGCGTACGCTGGCCAGAAAGACAGAGAAAAACAGAGAAACAGAAAGCAAGAAATCACCCCCCAGGGGGAGATGGCCACGTCGCAATCCCTTCTCCTTCATTCTCCTCTCAGGATCTTGGGCACACACGCACACACGCCTGGCATGAGTTTAAGTCACCGGGTCCAGGACTCAAACCACAGTCAACTACATGGGAGTCCAGCTACTTAGCCATTACTCCATATGCTGGTCCCAAAGTGAAAATGTTTTAAATGTTTAAAATCTCCTATTAATTATGAATTCCACATTTGTACAGTTTAATTCTTTTACAAAGTAAGAGATTTTATAGAAAAGCCATAAGTCTTGCAATTTTTAAATTGTTTGTTTATATAGCATTTTTTAAGATATATATATATATATATATATACACACATATATATGCATACATATAAAGATAAACTTATTTTCAAGTGGTTGTCTCATTCTCCCTACTTTCACCCAGCAACTGAGTAATATGTTTTCTGAGTGACACGGTAAACTCTTTCTTCCAAATTGTAAAACTAGAAAAGTTTTCCTCTTTGTCAAAATGAACTCTGTCCTTTCCCTGGACATACCAAGAGGTAAGCTGTGGTAGATTATCTGAAGCAATACTTTAGGTCCATGGCCATAAACAGAAAACAGACATTTCCAGCCCTCATGGGTAGCCGTCAAAGTAAAATATAACATGTCATTACAGTTGCTAAGTATTTACCATAAAATATTTTTATCACACCATTTTCGTATATTTTACATTCTCAAAACTTTTTAAAAGCAGAAATGATTATGTGCCCATTAAAGTCCTTGATCAAAGGCACCTTTTCTTTCTTTTGTCTAGTATACCTCCACTGAGGCCCGTTCTAAAGGAATGCGTGTATTCATCATCCATGGTCTTAGTTGCATCTCATCAGCTTTTGCCATTCTCTCTCTCCTGTTTCTCTCTGCTTAATTCTTCATGGTGACATTCGGTTCCTTTTCCAGTCTTGCCTTTATATAGCTACAAGTTGGCAAAGTATGCCCCTTCCCAGCCAAACCTAGCCCACTGCGCATGTTTATACCACCTAGGAGCTAAGAATCATGGTTACATTTTATATTGATTTGAAAAAGATCAAAAGAAGGATCATCTTTTGTGACATGAACATTATGTGAAAATCAAATATTCAAAATGAATAAAGTTTCATAGAAACACAGTGCTGCCTATTTGTTTACATACTGCTTTTGGCTAATTTCCTGCTGCAGAGTAGAGCTGAGTCATTGTGGTATCAACTCTGTGGCCTGCAAAGATGATAGTAGTTACTGTCTGGACCTTAACAGAAAAGTTTGCTGAAGCCAGTTGGTAACACAGTACCAAAACCCACGTGGGAAGGCCCTGGGTTCACAGACTGAGACCTCCCTGTGCACACCAGATGTGCACTCATGTCCATAGTTCAGACTAGCAGAGGGTGGGGTAGATTGCAGGATGGGGTGCATTGCCCTGTGTTGGGGGTGCCTCCCTCTCTCTCTCTCTCTGTGTCTTGGAATAAATAGAGCAAAGAAGGCAAAATTCATTGACCCCTGATATAGACTGTTGATTCTAATGTGCACCTGGTTATTTCAACATCTCTAGACTATGCTCTGTTTTCACAGATTTTGTTTTTTAATTTGGTTACACCTGTAATTTCCAACAGTGGATGTATAATCTTTTACATGGCAGAACCCAGGGCTCCCTGAGATTTTTTTATTGTATCAGGTGGTTGTCCTGGAAGATAGGCTTACATATCTATCAAGAGGGGATTCATATTTCTTGATAAAGTAAATGAAGCAATGAGAAAAAAAAGTCCAAGCACCATTACGTCAATAATAGAGAACGAATTATCACACATCTAGGTACCATTTGCAAGAACTCAGGGAAGATTGAGAACTAAAGAGACACTTTGAGGGACTTGCCAGCAAGCATGACAATTGAAGACAGGACAAAGCTATTACTAAAATCCAAGAATTCATAATACAAAATCGAGCATTTACCATATACTCTAGATAACAGATATTCTTGCAGCATTTCTCTGAAATACAGTATTTCTCTGAAAAAGCTGACACCACCATCTGTCATTTTCTGGAAGTAGGAAGATGATGACTTTGGCTGCTATTCATTTACTTTTTTGTTTTTGTTTTTGTTTTTGCCAGTACTATTTTATGGTAGAGAAAAGAAGCACTGGGCAGAGTGCAGAAGGAGGCATAAAAAGGGAAGCTCAGAATATTCTGGATACTTTCCTAACCTTTGATGATGAATACATAGAGAGCAACTTTTACATTCTCCAATAATTTATGTCTAGCATTAAAAATAAATTCCAGGCAGGCAGTGGCCTGATCCAATACAGCGTTCCCTAATCCTTGTGATCCTATGCCCCAGTTTATCAAAGAGAAAAATCCTTAGTTAGCTATCTCCTAAGTACAAAGACAGCACTTTAGACTTTTCTTTCTCCTATACGTATTTATTAAGATCTGAGTAACTTGAGGTCAGAGATGCCATTTTATTCTTATCTGTGTTTTATACTCCCCATGATCCTCAGCTTTTCCCATTGTTCCCATAACAATGGTACCATATGCCTGAAAGAATGAATTGCTTGGTTGTTTGGATGCTGTGAACCACCTTTCTAATTTGTTTCTTTTCTTTCCAAGAATAATGTATTATTGGGTTCAGCAGTTAGCATAATGGCTATGTCACTGGACTCCCATGTAGCTGACCACGGTTTGAGTCCCAGACCTGGTGGCTTAAACTCACGCCGGACGCACGTGCGTGCATGCCTAAGATCCCAAGAGGAGAGTGGAGGAGAAGGGATTGCGGCGTGGCCATCCCTTCATGGGGTGATTTCTCGCTTTCTGTCTCTCTGTCTCTCTCTGTCTTTCTGGTGGGCATGCATGCCCTATAGCAAAAACCTCTTCAAAAAAAAAAAAAAAAAAAAAAAAAAACAAACAAAAAGTAGTGTATTACAATGTATTATCATCTTCCATATCATTAAAACATTATCTTTCAAATTATATATAGTGTGCCATACAGACTGTCCTCTCCTTTTTCCAAATTCCTGTCTTTCTTTCTTTTTTTTAAAATAATTATTTTATTTAACTTTATTTATTCATTTGTTTATTTCAATTTAACCAGAGAGGGACAGAGAGAGAGAGAGAGAGAGAGAGTGAGAGAGCAAGTCGCTAGTTGCAGGACTTGAACCACGGCCGGCCATGTGAAAACCCAGCGACTTTAACCACCACGCCATCTGCTGGCCCCAACCCCTGCCTTTCTTTAAAAAAAAAAAATGTGGACCCAGCAGGTGGTATGGTGGTTAAGGTGCTGGACACTCCCACATAGCCGGCCGGGGTTCAAGTCCTGGACCTGGTGGCTTGTTTCTCACTTCCTCTTCCTCTCTCTCTCACTCTCACCCTCTGTCTCTCTCTGGTCAAATTAAAAAATCAATGAATGAATAAATAAAAAATAAAATAAATAGTTATTAAAAAATATAATGCTTAAAAAATGTAAGAATAATTGAGTGACGGTGTGGCTGGCTCATTTCTAAACTTCCCCATCTCTTCCTCACCTCTCAGCCTGCTCTAATTTGTGTTCTAGCATGCATTGGTACAATTCTCAACTGCTCCTCTTCCTCTTTGTTCAATTTTCTCTTTTTTAGATTTTAAAACTTAAAAGGTATACATTGATGACATCAACTTTTCAAAATTAAAACTTTTTTTAGAGAGAGAGATTGTTGCTGTAAGGCACGTGTGCTCGCCAGAGAGACAGAAAGTGAAAAATCACCTCCAGGGGGGATGGCCACACTGCAATTCCTTCTCCTCCATCCTCCTCTTAGGACTTTGGGCACACATGCACACTCTCCCAGTGCGAGTTTAAAGCCACCAGGTCTGGGACTCAAACCATGGTCGACTACTTGGGAGTTCAGCAATGTACCTATTACATCTGCTAATATCCCAAATTAAAACTTTCATTTCATAAAACTTATATTTACACATAAGATAAAGAGTTTATAAGTCTTTTAGTAGAAGATAGTAGTTCTCTATACCCCTCCAGAGCCAAAGGAAACCACTTTCAATTATTTTAGGTGTTTCCTAGGGTATTTATCTCTGTATTTCTTTTTTTGGGGGAGAGGTTTTTGCTATAGGGCACGTGCGTTCGCCAGACAGACAGAGAGAGACATAGAGACAGAAAGCGAGAAATCACCCCCAAGGGGGGATGGTCACCCTGCAATCCCTTCTCCTCCATTCTCCTCTCGGGATCTTGGGCACGCATGCACACGCGCCCGGCATGAGTTTTAAGCCACTGGGTCCAGGACGTGAACCGCGGTCGACTACGTGGGAGTCCAGTGACATAGCCATTATGCTAACTGCTGGTTCCCTTATCTCTGTATTTCTAAATAACAAGCACATTTGAGTCCACGGCCATGTCTCTATTTTTAGTTTCCAATATTACCTGTTAGATTGCTATGCTGAAGAAAGAGGCATTAGACATTTTATCTCATTTACACACCTATTTTCTCACCTTTCATCTTCCCAACATAGTTATATCACAACTTTTATTACTTATTTTATTACCGGAACATAGACCGGTATGTCCTAATGTAATCCCAAATTCCTTGCCAGAAATTTAAATCTCCTTTCAATATGTTCAAACAAATCAAATAATCTTGCAATTGCACTATTTCCTTAAAGACATGCCTTGGAGCTTTCAGTCCTTCTGATCCAATTTGTACCGACTATTCTCTGGACTGCCTGAGACGCTAAGTGTTAACAGCAGGTCTATAACTTTCATCTTTCTGCTCAGGAACACCTGAGGCAAGCTTGACCCTTGACAGAAACACCTTGAAATACACATATCGCTGAAAGATATATGACGGTTCTGCAGAAATCATTATATTGATTACTGATCTAGGAATGCTTTCAACAGGATATACCTAGAATTTTTATTGTAAATAAACCTGCAATTTATGGATTAATGGGCTACATCTGCACTGAAGAATTACTCAGATAGTCAAAATAGGGCTATGTAATAAATGAGGTTTATAAACGGAAAGACCCCAAAACCAGGCAGCTTCTCTGTGTTAGTTTGTATCACACAAAGTTTGCACTTGCCATGACACAACTGAATTGAAAATGTCACAGGAAGCTGGTCTCAATGACTTGGGTACTCCCAGATATTGAGGAGATAAAGGCTGTGACTCCCTTATGTGTGTCTTTCTCTTAGTTAGTCCCTCATTGCTATTCTGACAAACGATTTCTTGGGCTTGAATCCTGCTGTCCCTTAATAGGTGTTTGATTATGGGCCTATTAATTTCTCTAGTCTCAAATTCACTCATATATAAAATGATAGTAGTAATGTTTTCGATCATACAAGGCTGTAACAAATAAATGAAATATGTATTTTTTAAAAGTACACGACAAAATAGAACTATATGCGGGGATTTCAGAAAGTCTGTAGGAAAATGGAATTAAAGTATGAGTTTATTCTGATGCCAAAAAATATGGAAATCTGTATATAGATTTGTGCAATGTGCATTTTCCATGAACGTTTTGAAGACCCTCCCCCCAAACTATTTTTACCATTGTTGAAGCATATCCTCTAATAGTTTCCTGAGAAAGAATATGTAAGAGGTAGATTTTTTGGGGGTTCGGGGAGAAATTTTTACTATTGGGCATGTGCACTTACTGGGAGAGAAAAGAGAGAGACAGAGAGACAAAAAGCGAGAAATTACCCTCAGGGGGATGGCCACATCACAATCTGTTCTAACTACTATGACACCTGCTGATCTCTAAGAGGTAGATTTTTAAAATATCATTGTACTGAAAACATAATTCTTACATTGGGCTTGAGATGATAGGTTGGCAGGGTAAAAAAAAAAATGCAGGTTGGAAAATATTTTACCTTTGGTTTCAGAAAAGCTTTTGCCATTATTTCTAGTTTCTCTTGTTTTTGAGAAGAATGATCATGTTCTGATCGTCAAGTTATTTATGAAAACTCATTTTTTTTTCTCTCTCTCTGGATACTTGGAAAACTTTCTCTGTACAATTTTTATAATGGTTTGCCTTACCATGAATCTTTTTGTTCAATCATCTTTTCAATATTCGTTCAGCTCTTTTATCCTACATTTTCAGGTTCTTCACATTTAGACAATTTTCTTGAATTATTCTGTAATTGTCTTGCTTCCTTGTTGTTGCTATTGTTTTAAATCTTCAGTACTTAATTTTTTATTAGTCATAAATTGTTTCATAGACTCATCTTCTCATTTTATCTTTTAAAAATATTTTCATCTCTTTATTCGACTTTTGCAAAGAGTTCTATTTTAATTTTTAGTCCTTTTATTATAATATTTATTTCTTCTAATACATTTTTAATTTCAAAGGACTTTTTTTTTTTGAGAGGTTTTTGCTATAGGGCACGTGCTCTCGCCAGAAAGACAGAGAGAGACAGAGAACAGAGAGACAGAAAGCAAGAAATAGCCCTCCAGGGGGATGGCCACGCCACAAGCCCTTCTCCTCCATTGTCCTCTCCGGATCTTGGGCCCGCATGTATGCTCATACTGCAGTCGACCACATGGGAGTCCAGCAACATAGCCATTACACCATCTGCTAGCCCTGAAAGGCTATTTTTAAAAAATAGCTATTTATTTCAATTTGACCATAGAGGAACAGAGTGAGAGAGAAGGAGAAAGCAAGAAAGGAAGCCACCAGGTCCAGGACTCAAACCACAGTCGGCCACATGGGAGTCCTGCTCCCTCAACCACCATGCCACGTGTTGGACCTCAAAGGCTATCTTTTTAACTTTCTGAATGTTCTTCTTTATTATAATATATCCTGTTCTTGCTTCATGTTTCATAGAAGACTACATGTATGTGTGTGTGTGTGTATGCATGCTTGTATAGAAAATAACATATAATCATATACACACTCATCCTTTATTGGGCTAAATGTTTATCTTAAGTATTTAATGATCTTTGGCCATTTATTTAAGAGTGAGGTACTAAAAAGACAACAGGGATCAGTGGTAACGAACTGGTGAGGACGGTCACACCTGGGGGAAGAATGAAACTATAGTAACTAGAATGCACGGGGAAGGGCTTCTCCTTACTGTTCATCTTTTGTATTCTTTGACCTGCATGATGATTCTATTAGTTTTTCCTTTGCCATAATTCATTGTGCTGCATGCTCATGATTTGTCAATTTTTCTGTATTATGTTTCAATACTTAAAAGTCGAATTAACAAGGGTCTTTTTCAAGTTATGGACTTTACTCTGTGACTGTTAAACAATCAAGTGGTGTTGTTGGTTGTGATGCTATTAATTGAGGGAATTCCCCAGTGTTGTTAATTGATGTCTCATCCCTGGGGCATTACCTCAACTGGAGGAATCCTCTAGCGTCTACCTGGGAATGTAGGCTAAGCGTTACCAGATGTGTTCTGGAAGCTGAGCTGGGAGATGAGCTGGACTTCTTGACATTTGTTGTTAAGTTTTTATATAACCTAGCTTGGGCAGTGGCTCCTTCTCTCACCACTTCCTGGATATTCTGAGTCTAAAGTTTCTGGTGTGCGACCACTCTGGCAGTCAACCACTTACTCTCCCACCCCACTGAAAAAGAATTATAGATCTTGGCTGCATGGTAGTGAGGAAATGATCTGGTTGTTTAATACTTTTTTTTTTTTTTAATTCCATGATCTAAATCAGTCTTCTTGTATCCACACCCATTGGCCCTTCACTTTCAAAAGGACCAGTCATTCCAATTCTTGAGCCTTTCCTAGAGAGTGTGGTGAAATTTGTCTATGTTTTTTGCTTTCTCAAACACTCTTACATTTAAATACGATGTTAGGTCAGGTACCACTTGTTTGTCTGTTTTCTGGCTTTTAAAATGTTCTTGATACATCTCATCTCATTTGTTCTTTTCTTCTTGATTGTTATTCTTTATCATTTTGAGAGTTTTTAAATTATTTTAATTTCTTAATTAATTATTTTAAAATTAACTGGCACTTTGTTGGTGTTTAGGAGAAATCAGAGCTTACTGCATCTTCTCAGTTTGCACTGCTTGACTAGAAGTGTTGATTCCGTCTTTATCTCATTCTGCCTGTTTTCGGTTTTGAGCTCACTATCCCAGATTTCAATGATCATATTTATGATGCTGATTTCTGATTCTAAGCTTCTATGCCTGACCTCTCCAGCGTTTCTGATTTTATGTTTCAATCACCTTAAGCAGAGCTCTATGTAAGTGATCTGTAGGTGCCTTAAGTTCAGCATGACCAAAACGAAACCCATGTTTTAACTCTATGACTGCAAAAGATTGCCTGATAATTGACTTTTTCAACTTCCTTGTTACTTTATATTTTAATCCATTACCAAATTCAGTTCATTCTGCCTTCAGGATTTCTAGCAAACTTGACTTCTTTCCATTCCTGTTGCTCTGCTATACACACACACACACACACATATATGTTTTTTTTAACATTTAAAAAAAAATTTTACCAGAGCAGGACAGAGAGAGAGAGAAAGATAAAGTGAGAAAGCAAGCTGCCAAGTCCAAGACTTCAACCTTGGTTGGACGTGTGGGTTTCCAGCATCCTTAATCACCAGGCCATCTCCCGGCCCAAATACACACACACACACACACACACACACACACACACACATACACACACACACACACACACACACACACACATATATATGTATTTTTAAAGAATTATTTTATTTAACTCTATTTATTATTATTATTTTCCAGTTTTATTAGAGAGAGACAGAGAGAGAGGGAAAGTGAGAAAACAAGCCACCAGGTCTAGGACTTGAACCACATCTGGCCATGTGGGAGTCTAGTGCTTTTAACCAGCATGCCACCTACCGGCCCATCTGGTTTGGATCTTGGCAATCAAAATGACCTCCTAAATTTCCAGAGCATTCTAAAACACCTACCATGTTTTGATTACTTTAACTTTACCGTTAGGGTAAAATGAAATCCAAATTTCTTGGCTTGGCAATTTCAAATCATTTATGAGTTCACCTGAGTATGCCTTTCGGATATCTTATGATACTTCTCCTAATTTAACCACAAGCTATCTCTCACTAAAACCTCTGTACCCACTGTTCTGGGTATAATACATCTCCCTGTTTGCTTTGTCAGCCCATGTTTTTCCTTTGGAATGCACCTGAGGTCCCTAGATCAGTTTTCTTTAATACAGTCCATCTTAAAGAATTTTGTTCCCTTGAAAATACTTACTTCAGTTTGCCTTTTAAAAACTCTGGTTACTCTGTTGGAGGTGGGGATTAAAAACAGTAGTTACCGTAAGCTAATGACAACAATCTTTCAGTAATAAACTTTTCTTCAGAGAACCAAAGTTTCCTGAACCATAAGGAGATACCTTAAACTTAAGCTTGAAATTTGGCATTATTAGGGGTCAGAGAAGAGCAGTAGAAGAAATTGGCCAATGAGTACCAAATTCTGTGATTAGAAAAACCCAAGGTGATCATACCCCTGTAAAGTGATGTAAGAATCCAGTATCTATGTCACATAGCTAGGGAATTACTATGAATGATTTTGTGATGTCAAATTGAAAATACTTGTATCTGAGTGGAGTGAATATTTCTGAGAGAATAATCCAAATACAACTGGAAAATACCATATCATGAACTTGGCATCATAATGGCTTTACAATTCTTTATAGCTATAAACCATTTAACATTCTTCAATAAAAGCTCCAAAATGGTCGGAGAGCATGCAATTTTCTTTGGCAAAAATAAGGAAAAAAAAAAAAAGCCTGGTTTAAACACAGTGAAAAGGTTTGCATGGGTTCAAAAAGGGTGACAAAGACACTATTTTTGCTATCATTGGCCTGATTTCAACTTTTGTGTCCAAAACAAATGAATCTGGATGGAAGTAGTTAAAAGACTGAAGTGAACTAGTCCAATTCTTTTAAAGATATTATTGCTACACTATCCTCCCCCATTTGAAATCTGTGTTGGGAGATAGAGACCACTTCAACTCAATGAGTCATTTCTACTTCCTAGCCAGAACAATTAAACTTCTTGTATAAAACATGACCTGAAGGCTGCCCTTCACCACATCATCCCACCTCAAAACCCCCCAGGGGTCAGCTCTGACATTTAACAGCTCACAAATTCAATTTCTTAGCTGATGAAGCCAACGTAATGCTTTTACAAATGAATACTAGGTTATTGCAAATTTTGTTCCTCAACATTTGGGGTAATATATGAAATGTGTTGTCAGTTCAACTGCCAGCCGGAATAACATTACATATGCCTCTTTATCATGATGGAGATAGCATTTGTGAGCCAGCTGCTGCTGAAGAATGGAAAAAAGGCAAGCAAGTCCTCTACCTTCCACTCCTCCTCCATGCACTGACCTCCAAGGAAAGAAAGAAAATGGGCAAAATCTCTAAGAAAGAGCAAGAAACATAGATGTATGGTCTCCCTACCCAATATTCCCCCTGGCTAGATGAAGGTGGGGGGGGGGGGTTAACAGCACTGTCCTACCAGCTTTTAAAACAGGTAATGAGTTTTGCAAATTTATCACTTTTTTATTGCTAGCAGCTAAGCAGCGTTTTTCCTCCTCCTCCTTTAGATTGTTATTGATGTCTTGCCATCTTTTGCATAAAATCCCCTAAACAGCATTAGCTCACTTTTACTCTGTTCTTGCAAATTAGCTCATCTGGGTTATGTTCTTTGGTGTGTTGGTGTTGAGCGTTGAATATGTCTTAATTTTTCATCCTTAAAGACATTCTCAACCCTAATAAGTATATAATGAGCTTAATCTTCTCTTATACAATGTGTTTAACTTGTACACATCAAGAGACTGCTCAGATTTTCTTTTCTGCATTTATTTGTATCTGTAGCAGGTAGATTTATGGGAAAGGACAGAGGAAGTTTTAGATTACTTACCTTCATTCCTCAGTTGTTTCTGAACCCCATCCTCTTCCTGGAATGCATTTTTTACATAATTGTTATAGAAGTTCTCTCTCTACTCAGTTTACTATAACAAAGGTCCTTACTGCTTCATTTGAAAACAAACAGCTTTTCTTCTAAGACATTTTTGTTTATATTTTATTCAAACATACTCTATCCACTTCCTAATCGGTACCCAGAACTCAGTTTTAAAGACAACCATATTAAATTCAAATAAATGAATGATAAGTACATGGGAGCATTGCTGTCCATTACTTCAATTCTTATAAGATGTACATGGTATTCACACAGTATAATTGCAAATTTAGATATTTCTCTTTTTTTCTTTTAGAGATTTTTGCTATAGTGTGCATGCACTTGCTGGAGACACACAGAGAGACAGAGATAGAAAGCAAGAAATCACCCTTCCTCTCCTCCAGGGGAGATGGCCACACCATAATCCCTTCTTCTACATTCTCCTCTTGGGATTTTGGGCACACATGCACACGTGCCCAGTGTGTTTCAAGCCACCAGATCCGGGACTCTCGCCGTGGTTGGCCATGTGGGAGTCTAGTGATGTAACCATTACACATTCTGCTGGTTCCTAGATACCACACTTACCTGAATTACAGACCTCAGCATAAAGGCACACAAAAAGGTCCTGTGCAATCCATTCTCTGAGCTTTTTTCTTAAGAACTTGAAGCACAGTCTCTCTCTTTCTTTATATCTCTCTCTGTCTCTGTCTGTATCTATAACATCATCTATTAATCTCCAGGATAGATGTGCAAGCCTTTATGGTTACAAGCTATCTGAAGGGACTGGCAAAAGAGATGAGCAGAGCTCAATTCTTTTCCTTCCAAAGTTCGTAACTGACAGGAAAGACTGATTAGCTCTGCCTGTGAATTGTGGTAGGTTTCACAGAGTGGGTGAAACCTCCTGACCCATGAGTAGGAGATTGCAAAACAGAAATGGGGGTGGTGGTATTAGTGGCAGAGAGAACAGAATGTGCAAAAGCATACTTAGTTAAATGCTCGGTGTATTTGGGAATAGGCAAGAGAGCCGATGTGGCTGGAGTTTGGGTTGTGTGGGATGGAATGGCAGAAGCCCAGGTTACAGGGGTGGAAAAGACCTATTAGCTCATAGTTCCTTTCTCCATCTCTTCCTTCTCTATCTCAAAGCCAAAGTGTCCATGATGTTCTCATCCACGGTTGGCCCAGGAAAATGGTTTTAATCTCTTTGAACTAAAAGAAAGGAGGTCAAGAATGAAGACAGGCTAGAAGCCAGGTCACAACCTTTCTTCTCAATAGCCAAAAACTCTTTGGTTCTGCATGTGAATGTCTGTGTGCTTTTTAAATCTGAGTTACTCAATGTTTAGGTAATGTTCTATTTTTAATCTGTTTGCTAAAGCCATTTCTCATCCTTAAATTCATTTCTCTAGATCTAAAAACGGATAAAATGTCATTTGATGTTCCTTCATGAAATTGCAATTGACATTATTCGAGATTCAGACCTGGTATTAAAATGAGTGATGAAAACCAACTTATTTATCAAGTCTTTTTTTTTTTTTTTTTTTTTTTTTCCCCTCCACACACAGTCAAAACATTTTTCCCTCCCCCAGAGCAACCAAGCTCTATTATACCTCTACCAGGGGAGAGTTTAATTTCTTCCTCCATTTAGCCCAAGTATGACTGCATGCCTTTTAATTGTAAGAAGTATTCCTTTGCACTGATGGCTTCAGAAATTACACAATTGTTACTCCAGCTAATACCCACTAGGTTTATTATTTGAGAAAACTTCAAAATTATTATGTCTCAAGAGATAGCAAGATCATAAGATTCTTTTACCAAGAGTACTTGAAACTTTAAAGACCAAAATGCTTTTATTTTTTGCTGTTGGTGTTTTATTGGAAGGTGTTAAGCTAACCATTTAAAAAGTACAGTATTGTGGTTTGAGACATATTAAAAAAAATGAAGTCCAAGTAATTCTTGAAGTTACAAGCTCAAACTAGAGTTAAAAGAAAGGACAGGATATCCCAGGAATTATCTAGTAATCTATAATGAAATAAGAAATTTATAAGAAATATTTTTAATTTGAAAAGGCTGGCTGAAATGTTAAAAGTGGATCACAATACCCAAGTATTATGCATTTTCGATGAAACAAAATTTGGCTAACAGCAATTTTTGCCAAATAGGATGGTATTTAATATTTCACAGAAAATGAGATACATAAAGTAGACTTCAGTTTTTGATTTAAAATATTTTTAACCTAAATTATTTTCTAAATTAAAAAAAAAAAAGTGAACTAGCAGGTGGTGTGGTGGTTAGGGTGCTGGACTCTCACATGGCTGACTGTGGTTTGACCTGTTGGCTTGAAAATCATGCTGGCACATATGCATGTGAGCCCAAAATTCTGAGAGAATAGAGAAGGGATTGTGATATGGCTATCTTCTCCTGGGAGTGATTTCTCCCTTTCTCTCTCTCTCTCCCTCTTCTCTGTCTCTCTCTCTGATGAGTGCACACACCCTATGGCAAACACCTAAAAAAATTAATGCAGTTTTTAAAAATTAACTTTTAAAGATTTCTCAATTCACAACCATATATGAAACATAATATCAAATTCATTTTTTACATCCAAACGATGATATACATCTCGAAATTATTTTTTCACAGTATATGATCAGCTGTCTAAAAAAATACTGTGACATACAAAGTGCAATTCGTCATTATGAGTGTTTAGACAAGTTATATTCCTCTGTGGTGCTGTTTTATTTATTCCTGTGTCCATTAGTGATTTTATGTAACTATATAATCAAAATAAAAAGAAAGAAAAGCATAATAAGCATATTCATTTATTGTTAGCACCTCCAAAAAGTGTGAGGTATAATATATGCTTGTGTATATATAATAGTTTCAATTTATGTAACTATCTTTTCTTGTGTCAGACTTTTGCCAATTGCATACATCCCACCTAAGATGTACAACTCTAGGAGATAAACAACATTAATCCCATTTTGCAGACGAGAAGAAAAATGAGTCACAGACAGGTTTAAGTAGTCAGCTGAAGTTCAAGGAGCCAGTCAGCAGCAGAGCCTGGATCTGCCAAGTCTGTTAGGGCTTACTTACACTCATACTCTTAATCACGACTATGCATTATCTCGCTGCCACTGAGGGGTAGGTGTGTAATCCTTAGTTGACACACAGAGCAGTCCTGATTTATTTTTCATGTTGAAATAAAAATGAGCAGTCATATAGTGAGTTATCAACAGTAGAAACTAGTGAACATATAAATGAATGGTGTACGTATAATTTTTCTATCCTTCGTTATTTCCTCTAAAAAGTAAACCATACTCTCTTCACAGTTTGTTCCAGGAAATTGCAAATCCAAATGTTGTTTTTGTTTTGTTCCACTTTGATTTTAATTTACTTAATCAAAGCCACTCTTGCTGTCATTTGAATAATTTCCTTCTCCCTGCATCTTGTTAGCCAAGGAGGCCTGTGATAATTGCTACCTACAGTCTCTTCTACATGACTTCATTTCGACTCTGAAGTCATCCTTTAATGTTTGCTCTTGAATTCTGGGTTAGATCATAAGTTTTGAAAGAGATCGTCAGATAGAGAGTTGTATCAACTCTTCAAAATATAACTCGGAGATTGAAATATTTGGGTGGATTAGTCATCGAATTCATATATCAAAACTTAAAAATAATAACTATTTTGTTGAAAACCTTTTTAAAGTTGATGACATATTTCCCTACCTTCAGAAAGATAATATTTTGAAAATAAGTAGACACTTCCTTGATTCAGAGCCATTGTAATAATGTTGGACTAGTATGATGTTGTCAAAAGCAGGGTTGTTTTTCGTTCTCTGAAAGTACGTTCTTGACTTTTATACTCTTCAAATTTAAGTGTGTCTTTTTCACTGTTTCCCTGTTGCTGTCACACTATGGGCATTCCATCTTGTTGTCACTAAGAACTAACAACAATAGTGCCACTCTCCCTTCCAAGAGCTCTACTTAACTATTTAATCTGCTCATGTATCAACAGTTTATTGGGATGAAAGGCATTAACCCTTAATAAGTCCTTCTGATGTGCTAGGTACCATACTAAATACATAGCATGTTATTTCATAAAGTCCTAATTACCCATTTGTGAAACATGAGTTATTAGCTCTAGTTTTTAGTAGCCTACATATATCCATTAATAATTCTGATGAGATGGAATCCAAAGCAGATGGATATGTGGTTCTTTTGTGTTTGAAGCACTCAAATACCACTAATTTGCTCAAGAATTTTATTTATTTATTTTGAAGTTTGTTTGTTTTTGGTCACAGGGTATCTGGGCTTGCCAGAGAGAGACAGGGAGAGGAAAAGTGAGAAATCATTCCCCAAGGGGTATGGCCATGCTATAATCTCTTCTCCTGGGATTTGGGCACACATGCACATGTGCCTGGTATGATTTTCAAGCCACCAGGTCTGGGAGTTGAATGCAATTGGCCATGTGGGAGTCTAGCATCTTAACCACCATTCCACCTGCTGGCCCACTCAGAATCTTTATTTACATTCTTCACATTTCTCTGGGTATGATTCAGGTCATTAATGTGGCTGGACTGTGCAGTTACTTCTTCCATAGTGTGTTATATGCAGTCCCACAACAACTTCTTACTCACAAATTTGCTCTCTTCATGAGAAAATACGGCAGAGAAGGCAAAAGCTATACATTTTTGTGAACAGGTGACTAACAAAACCAATGATAATACTAAGAAAAATGTAAGCATGGTTGAAAAGTATCTTGAACTTATAATAAATAAATAGCGTGACAAATATTGGACTTTAGAAATAAAGAACAAGTGAGCTTAATGGAAGGAATATGAAGGAAGAGATTGTGAGGAAGAAGGGCACGGAGTTATGGCAAGGAGAAAAATGCATGTAAAGAAGAGGGAACCACCTAGTAAGCACAGATGCCTCAAAATGGGTCATGAAAAAGAATATGATGTGCTAATGGGGGCTGCACTATATTCCTTTACACTTGACTTCAATCGGTCAGTTTAGTGTCCTAAATACACTGGGAAAAAATTACATGTGAACAGCAAGACTCTCACAATATACTGATATCATTCCCTTACTTCCCAATAACCTATCACTAATTTAAATATTAGAAATACTTACTGCACTAGAGTAGACTATGTTACTCTCATAAGTAGATGATAAAGAAAATAGAATTGTCTTTTTCATTCATTTTTTTATAAAATGATAATATAATCATGTGGCCATTAACTATATAGAAAGGCAATATATTGATAGAGTAAATCAGTAAGTCCTATCATTTGAAAAAACGTGTATTTTTTTTTTTTTAAATAGTATTGATATTGTTTTGCCCCAAAGGGTGAGATTTTTAAGAGTATCCCTGGGGTGCTGAAAGCAAAATACCGTGTGCTCTCCACGTTTATTCCTTGGGATTCTGGCTGAGCGTAGGAACTGACATACGTTGCAGGCTTTCACAAGGGGATTTGGCTCGGCTAGGGCCATTTTTAAAGAAACTGTCCTGGGCTCCATCATTTACTGTCTCTTGTCAAAGGCCCTTCTTCACTGACTCCCAATTTTATCACTCCCCAATGCTTTAATCCAGCTGGAACTGTATTGTAGTAGAGAACAAAAGCACCAGATAGAGTGGGATTCGTTTTTATTCTACAGTATGAAGGATAAGAGCACAACTTGATTTTTTATTTTTTTTTTTTTTTTTTGGAGAGGTTTTTGCTATAGGGCACGTGCGCTCGCCAGACAGAGAGACAGAAAGCGAGAAATCACCCCCCAGAGGAGATGGCCACGCTGCAATTCCTTCTCCTCCATTCTCCTCTCAGGATCTTGGGCATGCACGCACACACGCCCAGCGTGAGTTTTAAGCCACCAGGTTCGGGATGCAAACCGCTATCGACTACGTGGGAGTCCAGTGACATAGCCATTACGCTAACTGCTGGTCCCACAACTTGATTTTCTTAAACTCTGATTTTTAGCAAGTCCTTTTTTTTTTTTTTGTATTTTCCTGAGTCTTACTTTTTTCAATTACAATATAGAGAATACTACTCCCTATAACCAGCCATAATTATTCTGAGGTTAATTTGTAAAAATAAATGTACTGTGCTTGGTGAAAATGATTTATAGCTAAGATTTATCCAGTAACAGGTGGTGGTAGTATTACTACTACTACTACTACCATTACTATTATGATCATTGAGTACTACATTATAATCATTGATTAGTACATGGATTTTGATATGCCAGCTGTTAAATTATGTGCCTTCTCTTAGACTTAAATCCCCCAACCCAAACCTTATTATATTATGTTTACTGAAAGCATAATTATTCAGTTGGGGGATGGCCACGCTAATATCTTGGGCACACACGCAACGCGCCCGGCGTGAGTTTAAGCCATAAACTTCTTGAAAAAACTGCTGGTTATTAGAGTTATTTTTTCAGATCCTTTAGCTAAATACTATGTAGAAAATAATAAAAACCGTTCTCTATGTTGAAGGAGCTGACTAATGTGTGACACATACTATTTAGAAATAGTAGAGAACGTGATAGAAAAGCAGGGATTATAGAGGTGGGCAAATCTGGGTTCAAAAAACTGTTCCATCATTGACCACTGAGGTAGTTGATTAATCTCATGGCCTCAAATTCATTGTGCTCAGGTAACATGCACTCCCCTTGGAGAGTTAAATCCAAATGTGTAAAAGGCAGGCACTATTGACACACACTATCATTCAACAAATACTGACAATTAGCTCAAGGATACTTTTACTAGGAAGGAATTAAGGAATAAATTTTATGCAGAAAATAAGCTTTGAATTGGGCCTTGAATGAAAGATCATTCTAGTATCATCTGCTCGACACATTAATGATCTGTTTTGTTTTCAGTAATTGATTTGTACGTAAATCAAGATGATGTAAAAGATCAAAAGTAAATTCACCGGTCAGGTCAAAAAATTCAAGACTGACTTTAAGAAAAAGTAAAACAAAAATAGTCAAGTAAATAGGAGATGTATAAAGAACAAATTTAGATGCTTCGCTTTTTTTTATTGAACAAAAGTAGTTTACGCCCTTGTTGTCTGTATGAGAGAGAGTTACAGAGAAAGAAGAGAAAGCATCCCCAACAGGATCCCACACCACCATCCATGCCCAGACTGAGCCAGGCCACATCACGGGCACAGGCATGTATGTTCCTTGTGTACGAGGAGGTCCTGGGTTGTGAACCTGAGATAGTCCCATGTGGGTCCAGCTGGGTTCCCATCTGGCTCCAAATTTAGATACTTCTAACCCTAGAATTCCCTTTAGGAGACTTTAAGTCATATGTGGAAGATTCACTTCCTCACCTCATGGGGAGCCACGTCGGTCTGCTCCTGGTGGCTGTGTTCAGAATACTGGCCCAAGGTGGGCACACAGCTCTGCACTTTGTAGCCAAGAGACCGCACAACAGCAGTCCAGTGATTGATTTCTCCTTTTCTCTTTCTTTCTTTTTTGAGAAAGAGGAGGGAAAAAAATGTTCTAAGAGAGACACAAGGCTCAACAAGTTGAAATTGGGATTTATTCCCGGTATTACTTGGATTTTCAAGAATTTTTGGAAGTCTTGCCTTTCGGCCACAGCTCTCCTCAGTATTGTGAGTTATTTGCCAAATTCATTTCAAGTTCTTGAATTTACAGTTAAAAGAGAAATAAAAAAGTCTTTCATTTGTTCTTAAGCTGTTTATTTTCCTTGTAAAACCAATCATAATGTCTACCCAATAAAAAAGAGAAATACATAAAAGTTATAACTCCAGAAAAGTTAACCATTGAAGCTTGAAATCCCTCCAGACAGAGCCAGAAGTCATTTTAATGAGACAGAATTTTCTCTTTGAATTTGGGAGGGCATAAGCAACAAACTTGCTGAGAAAAGTCTCTCATTATCCTTCTCTAGAATTCTCTCCTTTAAGACAGACTGTTGCTGAGTTTGAAACTGGAAATGCTGGCCTTTAAGGCCTATCAGGCAGGATTCTGGTAGCAAGTTTTGCATTGTAGTGAAGCAAAAACTGTTTTAACTGTAGTGTCATGGGACAGGGTGTATTATGGCATGTTCTGGGTGGGGCAAATGGTAGGTGTGTTCTTGACTCTACCTTTATCTCTATCTTTACCCTGTCACATAAACACAGCCTCTATTTCACACATACACACACGCATACATACATACACTTTACAAAGTTAAGACTGGATACCTGTTGAGTTTGGAACTCTAGATATAAAAAAGCTTATGAAATAGACTTCCTCCTCCCCTATTCCCTATCCCAATTATGTGTCCAGAGCAAGGCTGATAAGAATACTGAGCAGCAAGGGACCAACAGTTTTCATAGAGGCTATGTCACTGGACTCCCATGTAGTTGTCCATGGTTCGAGTCCCGGACCCGGTGGCTTAAATTCACGCTGGGTGCGTGTGCATGCATGCCCAAGATCTCAAGAGGAGAATGGAGGAAAAGGGATTGTGGCGTGGCTATCTCCCGTGGTGGGTGATTTCTCACTTTCTGTCTCTCTGTCTCTCTCTGTCTTTCTGGCAAGCACACGTGCCCTATAGCAAAAGCCTCTCCAAAAAAAAAAAAAAAAAAAAAAAAAAAAATACTGAGCAGCAAAAGTCTAGGAACGAGGGACATATAGCAAAGCCTTCTCTGAAAGGTACATCATCTATTTCGTTTCAGACCTACTAAGACCACACTGGCCATATGTGATCCTGTGCTGCAAAAAATTTGGACAGCAATCAAGGGTTTTGTTTCTTTGGGTTTAAAAACTTTTCATCACTTTTTCCTTCTAGCATGAAAATACAACACTAACTACTTTACCAGGAGAAGCAAAAGTGTTTGAAAAATAATTTTGCCCCCTGCCAGTGCCTGCTATTGAGATCAGTGTCGGTTCCAATTTATTCCGGACTCTAAACATTTTTTTTTTCTCTTATTGGGGGATTTTCTTCTTATGTAAATACTAAGTCAGAGCATCTGAGACACAAATAAACAAATCAATAAAATAACTTTATACACAGAAGCTATGCTCTTGAGGATTGCTTACCCTCTGGGCTTTCTAATGTTCTCCTTTGGGTCATTCTTTTCAATCTACAAAGTAGCCTGGTGGAAGGCAGCCGTCAGTGGTTGGGGCAGAGGTCATGCTTTTAGCCTCATCATGAAATAACACATATTAAATGCAGTCTTTTCATCTCCAAAACACAATTCAATTCTTCCTTCCACTCTTTCATGCAGCAGAATTACCATTATTATTGATCTAATCCTCTTTCTCACTCTTTTTACTACCTACCCTCTACTTGTGCCATTTCTGTCTTACTGAAACTGAGGCACCAACATGCACAGAAATGAACACAAAACAAAACACAAAACCAGAAGGAGAATGCTGTTAAGATCCCAGACAAGGCCATCTCATCTGCTGTGGTTTGAGTATGTTCCCCAAAGTTTCAAGTGTTAGAAACTTCATCACCAATGCAACAGGGTTAAGAAGTGGAACCGTTAAGAAGTGATTGGTTAGGACGCTCTGCTCTCATGAATGGATTGATGCTGTCACTGAAGAAATTGGTTTGTTATCACCAGACTAGGTTTTCTATAAAAGCAAATTCATCCCTCTCTTGCTTGTTTTCTCTTTACTGCTTTCTCTCTTGCTCTCTCTCACCTTCTGGCCTTCCACTATGGGATGGTGCAGTAAACCACCTCACCAACTGCTGAGACCTTGATAGTGGAATTCCCAGTCTCCAGGACTATGAGGATTAAATATCTTTTCTTTTAAATACATATTAAATAAATGTATTTTCTAATAAATTACCCCATCTATAGTATCTGCTATACAACATTAAAAATTCTAAGACACTCTGCATCTTTGGGGATGCCTTCTATCTCATTGGGGAAAAGTGTGTTCCTCATAGTACAACAGAGTCATGAAGATTGAAATATACCCTTAGGATGAGGAAGATATACTCCTCCAGATAACATTTTGGGGAACTATTTTAAAATAAGGCTGTAGCCAAAGGTGACAGGTGTTCTGTAATAGCAGAGGAAATCAAAGTCTAGTATTTTCCAGGCCTCACTCAACCACTTGCTCACATGTGTCCTCAAGAAATTTACTTAGTTCCTCTAAGTCATAGTTTTTTCATGTGAAAAATGGGCATAGTAACACCCCATATTTTGTGGGCATGTTGAGATTTAGTGAGGTTGAGCATGTAGTAAGCTTGACACCATGCCTGGTCCATAGAGAGGGTCGGATAGATGTGAGCTGTGAGTGTACTGTGGTGCGGAATTCACAACAGTGATCAGGGCCCTTTTGTAGGATAACCCTAAGATTCTTGAAGATCTATTTGCATTTTAACACAAGACAAGGAATAAAGTGGAATGACTTTCACAGATTTGGATTTAATGCCATTTCTAAATTTGTTTGTTTCTTTACTTTTAATTGCCAGAGGGTGTTTGTGTTCTCCAGAGAGAGAAAAAGAGAGAGCACCCCTAACAGGTTTTGATGCCACAATCCACTCTTGAACTCAGCCAACACTGGCTCATGGGCACATCCATGACAGCATATTCAGGATGATCTCCAAATGGAAAGCCAGAACCTTCTTCACATGTGAGTTAACCTCATGGAGCATTATGATTTTACCACTGAATCATTGTCCAGACCCTCCAATGCCATTTTATCTTTTTAATAAGTTTTTTCAATAGACTAGAGCGAACATGCCAGAAAGTGCCCTTAAGCTACAATTCGTCAGTCGCAGTGATATATAAGCACTTCTCATTGTCATTTGTAAAATGAAGGCAACAGAATGACTTACACAATAAGGTTTTTGCAAGAACTGAATGTGAAAATACATGGCAAATGCTTAGAACACTGTTTGATACATATTACATGATATCATATGTATTATTGGTATTACTTTGTGATTATGTAATATTATTTAAAATTAAAACATCTTGGGACCAGCAGATGGTGTAAAGGTTATGTTACTGGACTCCAATGTAGTCTACAACAGTTGGAGTTCCGGACCTGGTGGCTTAAAACTCACACTGAGTGGGGGACCAGCAGTTAGTGTAATGGCTATGTCGCTGGACTCCCATGTAGTTGACCACGGTTTGAGTCCTGAACCTGGTGGCTTAACCTCACGCCGGGCGTGTGTGCGTGCATGCCCAAGATTCCAAGACGAGAATGGAGGAGAAGGGATTGAGGCATGGCCATCACCCCTGATGGGCCATTTCTCGTTTTCTTTCTCTTTGTCTCTCTCTGTCTTTCTGGCACATGCATATGCCATATAGCAAAAATCTCTCTTAAAACATTTCATCACCTTGTTTGGTCACATCATTTTTCTATACTAGTTTAGCAATTGAGACATATTTTCTGATACATATTGTGTGATTTCTTTATCTATACTTCTCTACTGTATATGCTGTTATGGTTAATTCTGTGTCGTGTGGTACACGTTGTTTGGCCAAATACATCTAGATGTTTTCATGATGGTATTTTTAAAACGTAGATAACATCTAGTCACTTGATTTCAAATGAAGCAGATTACCCTTCACAGCATGGATGGGCCTCAACTACTCTGTTGATTACCTTAAGAACAAAAATTGATGTTTCCCAGGTATGATAAAATTCTGCCTCCAGACTGCATCATCAGCTACTGCCTGATTTTCCAGCCCATTGATTTTTTCTATGAATTTTGGACTTAAGATAAAAACATCAACTGTTATGTAAATTTCCCATCTGCCAACCAGTCCATACTTAACCCACCCCCAGAATCCTGTGAGTCAGTTCTAAAAATCAGTCTCTCACTCTTTCTATCCCGTAGATAGATAGATAAATAGATAGGTAAGTGGATGTATGGATAGATACATAGAGAGACAATAGTAATAGATAACTATAACTATAGATATAGATACATCTCTTGATTGATGCATATGCCTTGTTTCCCCAGTTAATTCAAGGTTGGCAAATTATGGTCCATCTGCCAAATCCACTCTACCACCTACATTTAAAAATAAAGGTTTATTGGAACACAGCCATGCCCATTCATTTATGTATTGTTTGTGTCTACTTTTATTGCCATAATTGGGTAGCAGGATTGAAAAGTTGCTATAGAGCATATGGCCCACAAAGCCTACACTATTTACCATATGGACCTTTACCAGAAAAGTTTACTGACACTTGAATTAGAATAAAAGTTGCTTGACATCAGAAGGTATATTATGTCTTTGTAAAGAGGATTTTGCAGGACTCAGGTTTTGATAAAATACTGCGAGAGCCACCAAGAAACTCATTGGGCCTTGTTTCAGGAGACAAAACGAATAGAAGAAATTATTCCTTCTCAATAGTGACCAAGATATTAACTTGTTTGTGGACAAAGGATCAGGACAAAGTGGTTCGTTGAAAGGATGGTCTTATTATTTTTCTTGTTATCTATCCCCTGCTGGAACCTACAGCAATATCCTACACCACTGAAATATAATTTCCATATGACCCTATATTTTAATCGTGGATAAGGATTCTAAAAGAAATATTAATATTTCTATCATTTTACCAGACTGAACTAATGTAAGCATCCTCTCTTTGAGCATATTCACATAATATGTTAGATTAAATATAACCCCAAATGTATACATGTATATGGTTTTTTATTTATTTACTTGTAGGATTTTGCCATAGGCTGCATGCACTCACTGGAGAAGAGAGAGACAGACAGAGCAGAAGTAAGAAATCACCCTCTAGGGAGATGGTCACACTGCAGTCAATTCTCCATTCTCCTCTCCAGATTTTTGGCATGCACATACACATATCCAGCATGATTTTAGAGCCACTGGGTCTGGGACTCAAACCATGGACAGCCATGTGGGAATCCAGTCACCCTAAGCACCATGCCACCTTCTGGCCTCTGTATATAGTTATTTTAAGCCAAAAATAAAAATCCTCCAGGTGTAGAAATAAAAAGCTAAAAATCAGGGAAATAAGACAACAGTCCTTAGGAGTTTCTAAACCGTGGCTGGAGTTTTGTTTTTTTTCGTTTCTTTTTTTTAGTTTGTTGTTGTTTTCAATTTTGCCAGAGGACATGTGCTGTTGCTGGAGAAATACAAAGAGAGATAGAAAGTGAGAAAGCACTCTGTGCTGGGGAATGCCCACACTGCAATCCCTTCTTCTCTATCTCTTCCTCCTTTTGGAACGTTTGGCACACAGGCAAACATGTCCAGTGTGTTTTTCAAGCTGGTCTGAGACTTGAACTGCACAGTCAGTCATGTGGGATCCAGCCACCTTAACCACAATGAAATGGGCTGACCCCTGTGCACTGAAATTTTAATACCCACCTAAGACAAGTGCAGGGTTGATTCTGTGGACCCTATGCTCTGTGGAGACCTAGAACTAAACTCCTTGCATGAAGCTGAGAGATTTGAAGGACTAGAAAAACTCCACAAAAAGACTGAAGAAGGTGATGTGAGAAGTGGCCATCTGCATTTGACCATGGGTTGAGAAAGAATTAATCAAAAGAAATCAGAGTTCTCACCTGAAACTGTGTCCATCTCAAATGCCACTATCAAGTGGAGATGGAAGTGGCCTGACTTGAGCAATTAACGTAAATATTCTTTTTTAAAAGAGGGATCTGTAGGTTCTTGGTAGCAGCAAATAAAAAGCTGTTCGGACTTTGTCCAGTGATTATTTAGTAAAGATAGATGTATAAAAGTGAAAACACTGAAATTCTAACCACAAACCCTCCTCTCCAGCTAGAAAAAAATATATTTATTTTTCGAGGTCTCATACATTCTGTGACTTTGGTCATATGAAAACCTACTCGCACTTCCAACTTCTCTCCCCTACACAAGCTGTTGCTTACCTATTTCTTATCTCCCTTCCAGAGGTGAAATGTTCAAAGAAAGGAACCGTATCTTACCTTTGAATCTTCTGCAGGAAAATTAACAATGTCTCTTGAAAGCAACAGAAATAATAATTTACATTAATCTTGTGAGCTAAATAAAGAAGTAAACTGCATTGACTATACCCTCAATAAATTAACAATAAAACTTAACAAACTGCTTTGAAGGTGTTTGAGCATCTAGATAAAGAACTAGGATGACAATTAATGGCTGAAAACTGTGGTCGATTATTGATAAGAGCAAGTACTATAGGTAGTAAATTCTGGAGAAGTTTAGGGTTGGGGCCAGCATATGGCCTAGTGGTTATGTCATTGTACTCCCTTATGGCTGACTGTGGTTTGAGTCCTGGACCTGGTGGCTTGAAACTCATGCTGGGCCTGTGTGTATGTGTGCCCCAAATCCTAGGAGGAAAATGGAGAAGGGATTGTGGCATGGCCATCCCCCATAGGGGGTGATTTCTCACTTTCCCTCTCATCTCCATCTCTCTCTCTCTCTCTCTATCTCTCTCTCTCTCTCTGGCAAGTGCACATATCCTAAGGAAAAAACCTCTTTTAAAAAAAAAATAAAACAAAAAATAAATTAAAAAAGAAGTTCGGGAAACCAGTTTGGCTAACTTACAATGGGGGAGTGTTAAATGACAAGGCTAGGTTGTTTAAAAGGTTCAATGGGGCCAGATTATGAACAACTAAGAATTTAGAATTTATTCTATTGCTAGTTAGTAGGAAACTGGACGCCTTCTACACAAGGGAGTTAATATAGCCAAGATCTGGTTTGGGATTACGGCATTAATCTGGCAGCTGTGGTAGGACAAATGGTACTGTGGAAGCAACCCAAAGCAGAGGGACAGCTTGGTAGACATTGTGATAATCCAGGGGAGGGTGATAAAATTGTGGACCAGGTATTGAGAAGGAAAAGAAAACAAGAGAAAAAAAAGTTAGCAAAAATTTCAAATACATTTAAAAAAAAAAAAAAAGCAGATCATTAACATTTTAAATTTATTTCTGGGAAATCAAGACTAAACTATGTGAATTGTTTATAAGGCAAGAACACTGTCAGAGATCAAACACTGAGAAATTGATGTGATATGATGAAATTATAATTTTCCTTAACACTGCATTCTTTTTTACGTGAAGAAACAAGTGTGCACCCAGATCAAGTAAAAAACATTTCATAAATAACATTATTTAGCTAATAATTCTTAGCCAGCCATTAAGGAATTATTTTAGTAGGACAGGGTTCTGAAAATGGGGGAAATATGGAGATCACATATGGTTCCATTTTATGAATTCTAGGTTGTAGGAAGTTCACAGATTGCAAAGGAAAGCCTTAGGTGTTCTCAACAGTAGACTAAATTGATTCACGATGTTATTGTCATTGGTGTTAGATTAGCTACTTCCATAGTTAGGCAAAACTATCATGTCATTATGAAAGAATGCAAAAATCCTATGTCTATATGAGAAATACAGTAGTAGAACCTCAGGCTTAGCCAAATGGATGTGGTTTAAGTTAATATCTAACTTAATTATTTCTTTAGTTTATTGCAAAGCTTGGTCTTTATCAAATAACATTCTTTCTCTCTCTTTTTATCATTTGGGTAATGCAAGAATACCATTCTTAGCCTTTGAGTAAGTTCTTAGTCATCTTTGGAAGCTAGAGTTCAAACGCTTTGGAACATTGTCATGAAATTCCATTTTTCTTCCCCTAATATAGAAAAGCATTTTAACCTTTCTGCTCTAATCATTGTTGTCATAAATTAAGAGATCATAATCAGAGTAGCAGCTCTTCTACTGGAGGGAGAGTTCTTAGCATTGCACATTCTCTCACTAGAGAATGAGAGCCATGATGATTCAGCCAATAATCTCTTTCATCTTGGGGCAGGAGATAGAGACTTGGGTAAAGTTATTTGAAGGCCAAGATAAGAAGAGCACAGGTTTTGAGTTCAGACTAGCCAGAGTCACAGTCTAGTCTGAGTCATGTACTGTGGTGGTTTGCTAGGTCTGCCATAACAAAGCAGCACACTGGGTGGCCTCAGCTAAGAAATGTATTTTCTTGTAGTCCTGGAGGCTACATGTCCAAGATCAAAGTGCTGGAAGAGTTGCTTTCTTTGGAGGGCCTCTCTCTTTGGCTTAAATGACAGTCTTCTCTCTGTGTTCACATGGTTTTCTCTCTGTAATTATCTGTGTCTAAATTTCCTCTTTTTGTAAAAGTTATCATTCATATTGGATTAGTGCCCATCCTCACAACCTCATTTTAACTTAATCACTACTTTAAAGGCCAGATATTAATACACAGTCATATTCTGAGGCGTCAGGGGTTAAGTTTTTATCATATAAATATAAGGGGTACATGATGTAGCCCATTACATGTACCCTCAGCCAAGTTACTTAACATTCTGGGTCTTGGTTGTTAATTTAATATATGTGACATGGTCAATTCTGAAGAAATGTAGTTGTTAAATGTGGGGTGAAGACCATCCTTTAAACACCCAAAGCAGAGGTCATTGTCCCAGGTAAGTATGTTGATATCAATCTCTGCTTTTTACCTTTAAAATTAGTTGTTTTTATAATAATAGCAAGGATTATTTGATGTGGTCAATATTAAAATTTATTTACACTCCTTTCTTAAAGGAACTGGAAACACTAGCATATTACAAATAAAGGGATTTTTTTTTAGGTCAAATCTATAAAGACTTGAGCTCTATTTAGGAATTACCTAGGGAGGCTACACATATCAAGATGAAATTGCATCCTATATATTCTTATATAATGATATTTAGTGACTGTTCAGTTATTTCATTTCTTCTTCACCCTCTACTTCTGCATCAAAAAATCACTAGGTCCAAAAACATGGATTTAACATGTTTAGCTGTCTTCTCCACAACCTCAAATTTATAGTAGAAATCCTAAGGCAATGGTTTTAAGTGAAGCCTTTGGAAGGTCATTAGGTCTGAAGGTTCTGATCTCAGGAATAGGGTTAGTTCTCTTACAAAATAAGCCTCAAGAGTAAAAACTTGTTTACTCCTTCCACAATGTGAACACGGGGCTCGAGGGTGCTATCTGAGGAATGGTACTTCAGCAACAGCAGATCAGCAGGCACATCGATCGTGGACTTCCTAGCCTCTAGAATGATAAGAGATAAATTTATGGTCTTTATACATAATTTAGTCTAAGGTATTTTGTTATAGCAGTCCTAATAAACTAAGATAATCTACCAGGATCTACTTGCTAAATATCTTGATTACATATTCTTTCTTCACCATCAAAATTACCTTCAGTGTAATTCAAGTTCCCAGCTATTTTTTGGTGGCTGGGACTTTGGGCCTAGACTATTGAAGTACTCTTCTCATTATTTTCTTTCCTTTCACTCTTGCCCTGCCAAATCCATAAATAGTGTTGTCAGTATTATCGTTCAAACCACAAATGAGATTACATTTCTAACTTATTTTCATTTATAAATGCTGTGGTACTCTACATAGCACTTTATCTGAAACTTTTTTACATTGGGACAAAGGATAATAATGTTCCTGTAGGTGACAGTTCAAGCAATAATTGATATTACTAGAGGCTGTTTCATGCATAAAATTGACTTGATTGTTTTCTGTGATTGTATCCCTTTTTCTCTCACACACTGTAGTCAGCTATACCAGCTTAGAAAATAAGATCTGATTGTATGACTCTGCTTAATATACACTGACTGTCCATGCTATGGTAGAGACTGAAAGATTGGAGGACATAAAAGCCTTGAAAACAGTTATGGACACTGGAGACAATGTGGAAGGATGGTGAGAGTGGGGAAGAATGTAGGGAAAGAAATTAGGGAGAAAAAATAGAGAGGTAAGACATTTGTGGGACACAGAAATGGTGTATTACCTGTTGATGATGACATATATAGTAGTCTCAACTGGACTGGTCTGAGGTGTTGTTCATGTTGGGTAAACTCTCTTTACAAGCTAAATGATGTATAACCATTGAATGTATAAGATAATGATAATAAATAAATAAATAAAATTTTAAAAGGAAAAGAGGCCTGAACTACTTTCAGAGCCTTGCACATCAGTGATTAAGTTCCTTCGAGACAGGCCTATGCCTCTCTCCAGATATTTAAAAGTCTCTGGAGTTCTCCGTATCATCTCTTGAAATTCCCATCTTTTCTTTACTGCTATCTATGAACAGATACCTGCCTTCTGGTCTTGCCATTAGGTAGCATTTAAATGGTACCTTTTATGCTAATTATTCACTTGTCAATTCTCTCACCAAACTTAAAAGCCCCTCCACGGTATTTTCTTCACCTTTATTTTGCTAATGCATTTAGTTATGTTGAAGCAACCATCCTTTGAGATGAAAAAAAATCAAGAAGTAAGGAAGGGATGGACACTTTCCATACCTAAATATGCCCAACCTTCACCATTTCCAGGGATTTGGCTTCATGAAGAACATAGAATAAAAGAAAGAGAGAAAGAAATCAAGGAACAAGTTAAGAATCGAATAAGGAAGGGGAGTGAAAGGTTGAATTTATTCTGATCTTGTGTTCCTACCTCAGGCACCACCCACTAGTTACAGGCCTGTACCCAGAAAGAGGGTGGTCCGGCCATCCAACTCCACTTACAACAAATGTGCAGATCTTCTGCTCTCATGCTGTGCTCCTCGTCTCTTGTTCTTTTTGAGAATGTGCCCGGCTCCTGATCTTGTCTTCATCTCCCCTTCCTGTTTTTGTCCCACTTCTGACTCTCGCCTAATAAAGCTCAGTCTCTGAGAATCATCCTTCTGTGGCAACTTGGCTTCGCCCCTAGACCAGAAGAGCCTTTGCCAGAAATTCTAAGTGAGTAGCTGGGAAGAGAGAGAGAGAAGGAGGAGAAGTCAATTACATGAAAGTAAGGAGAGAAAAGTTAAGGAAAAAGGAATGAGAAAGCAAGGAGAAAATGAGAAAGAAGGGGAGAAGAAAAAGAGAAAGAAAAAAAGGCCAGGAAGAGGAAGGGGAATGAAACCAATTTGTGTAGTGAATTTATCATGTTTCTTTCTCTGTGAATAGTAATATTACAATTTTTTGATTTGGGTTATTCACATAAATCCTATTAGACATAGAAGAAGAAAACCTATTTCTTAAATGTCCCATAAGAATAGCTTTGCTTTTGCACTCCTTAGAGAAATCACAGAGCTGTGACTCAAGTGATTTTGACTAAAATTGTTCCAAGCAAGAATTATTATTACAAAGCTCTTGGCTGTGAAAATGAAAAAGTGAATTTAGTTCAGGGAAGGATTTACTGGGAAAAACCACACCCTCCTACTGCCTCTGAACTAAAGGGACAGGAAAACTATAATGACAAGACAGGTCACACAGCTTTCCATGGAAGGCAGTCACCAAAAAGCCGAACACATATGAACAGTTGAGAATTACCAATCATGCTGGTCTTTCTTAGACACACACACACACACACACACACAAACACACACAAATCAAGCATATATTTTCTATTATTTATTCTGAAGTCAGAATATGTAGGTAGTCACATTCCTACATATTCTGGTAGGTTCATCTGAATAAAGTTCTTATTTGTTTATTAACTTATTTTGTTTATTAACTTATTTTGTAATTCTCTAGATGTATGTGCTTGCTTGAGAGAGACAGAGAAAGAGAGAGAGGGAAAGTGAGAAAACACCACTCCCACAGAGGTGGTCATTCCACAATCCCTTCTTCTCTATTTCTCCCTCTTTTTGGGATTTTGAACATGTACACACAAATGCCTGACCTATTTTTTTTTTTTTGAGAGAGAAAGATTTTTTTTCTACAGTACATGTGCACTTGCTGAAGAGACAGAGAGACAAAGAGACAAAAAGCAAGAAATCACCTCAGTTATGCTTGTCCCCAACTTTGTATCACCTGTCCTTGCTTATGTAACTAAGTAGGATATAAAGCAATAAAATATAAGCCCCCATTGAGAGTTATAGTTTCTCTGAAATCAACACTGAATGTTTTGGAAAGCCTTGTAAAGGAGGATCACTACATATATTTCTACTGAATTAGGTGTGGGAAAGATAACCCTAAAAGACTGAGAAAAAATGATAAACATCCAGAAGGATTTTGGATTCAGATTGCTTTGCTTGCCTCAATTTTTAAAGGAAACAAAACATAAAAATCATAGATGACGCATTATGGGTATGGTATATTATAAACATTAAAATGAGCTTTAATTGGGCAACCAATATACAAGGACCACACATGGGACTATCAGAAAAAAGATCGGAAAATAAATATACATCTATTAAGTTGAAATAAACCACTTAGGTTATGTGTGCATCGCTCTTGTGATTCTTTCTGTATAAGGTTCACTCCTTGACGTACTCAGTCAAACGTAGGTCCAGTTACCTTCACAGTCAAGTGCAAGGAGACCGAAGTATACAGTGAATGCAGAAAACAGCACACTGAATTCCACTGTTACGTCTGCCACTTTGAGTAAGATGCTTATTCTCTCAAAAATCTTGATTCCTTACTGTCAAGTGAGAAAATATTCTCACTCTGCTTGCAGTAAGGGTCGCAAAAATGACCAGCTACAAAGTTCTGTCATAGCCAAAAGGGACAGGTTATGTTTTCTCAGAGCATGTCCCCACATCCTCAGGGCCTCTCTCCGAACATGTCCCTACACTGCCTTGCCTACTTTTCAGATTTCTTTTAAATTGTGAATCAAATGAAGTAGTTTAAAAAATGTTTTATGAACTCCAATATATATATATATATTTTTAACGTGAGACAATTAGATCTATTGGGTTCTAAACTCTTAACGGTAGTGACTAAGTTTCACATCATTTTATAGTCTGAAAAAGATCATAGAATAGTGCTTGCAGAAATCTAAAATAGTGAATCTTTAATAAACAAGTTGATATGTGAATCAACTCATTCTTCTCCCTTTCTGAAAAATAAGAGAGGCACAATGACGTGCTGTCATAGAAATATTGCCCCTTGCCTAACCTTTGTGATCTTGTCAGGTTGGCTTAACAGACATCTTAGATTTTGTCTTCAGTGTGGCCATCCTGGCTGTGTCTATAGAAAAAGTATGTGCCAGCCTTCTCACAAAGGTTTATGTGGTACATTATAGATATTTATTTAATGAAATGTATTGTGTGAGTGAATGAATAAATAAATAAGTGAAAAAATGAATGAAAATTGGAATTTTTTCCCTCAGGAACTGATGATTCAGATAACATATTATTGAAAACATTCAGCAAATATTTATCGAATAGCTAAATAAATTAATGTGTAGATGCAATGTATGAACAAAGAGATAAGTCTACCTTAAAGTCAATAAAGATTTACACTAAAAATGACTTATCTAAAAGGGAAATTAAGGAAGCAGTACAAGGGTTGGCTGGGTGATGCAGTGGTTAATGAGCTGCTCAAGTGATGCTATATCTATGTGGACCATAACAGGTTCAATTCCCCTGTCAGCAAATAGATGCTAGGAGGGCACATCCATGATCCTGACTAGCTAGAAGGTTTGGAGGAAAAATCAACGTATTAGATTGACCCTTTTGAGGCTTCTCTTTGGTTTTCTTTCTCTTTGTCTTTTCTCTTCCTCTCTCTCTAAGAGAAAAAAAAAAAGCTTAAAATAAAAGCAATTCCATACACAGCAGCACCAAAAAGAAGAAAATACTTAGAGATAAATTTAACCAAGGAAGTGAAAAACATGCGTACTGAAAACTACAAAACAATAATTAAAAAATCTAAAAGACAAAAACATGGAAGGACATACTATACTCAGAGATCAAACAAATTAACCTTGCTAATTACGGATACTTCACTAAGTAAATCTATAAATTCAGTGCAATCACCATGCAAATTCCAATGCCACTGTTTACAGAAATGGGGGGGAAAGAAACAATTCTTTTTTTTTTTTTTTTTTGAGAGGTTTTTGCTATAGGGCGTGTGCGCTCGCCAGAAAGACAGAGACAGAGAGACAGAAAATGAGAAATCACCCCTCAGGGGGGATGGCCACGCCACAATCCCTTCTCCTCCATTGTCCTCTTGGGATCTTGGGCACACACGCACACGCGCCTGGCGTGAGTTTAAGCCTGCGGGTCCAGGACTTGAACCATGGTTGACTACATGGGAGTCCAGCGACATAGCCATTACACTAACTGCTGGTCCCAAGGAACAATTCTAAAGTTCATTTGGAACCACAAAATTCTGGATAACCAAACCAATTTTGAAAAAGAACCAGGTTGGAATCATAAAACTCTCATAAAACCAGGTTGGAATCATAAAACTCTCTGATTTCAAAATATGTTACAAAGCTACAGAAATCACAAGAGTAAAGTACTGGCATAAAAGCACTCATATACTGCAACCATAAAAATAAGTAAATAAACAAAAATAAATGTATATATGTATGGTCAAATAATCTTCAACAAGAATATCAAGAATATATAAATAGTATAGTGAAAACTGCATGTTCACATACAAAAGAATGAAAGAGGATGTCTCTCCTACACTATAGAGAAAAATCTATTTAAAATGGATTAAAGATTCACATGTAAAAGCTGAAACAATAAAACTCCTAGAAGAAAACATAGAGGAAAAGCTGCTAGACATTAGACTGGGCAGTGATTTATTATATAGGACACCATAAACATAGGCAACAAAAGCAAAAATCAAATCAACGATTGTGATTACATGAAATTAAAAGGCTTCTGCCCAGTACAACAATTAACGAAAGTGAAAAGGTAACTTTTATAATGAGAGAAAATATTTGCAGACTATATATTTGATCAGGGATTAAAATGAAAATATATAGGGAACTATCATAACTCAGTAGCAAAAAAATCCATAACTGATTAAAAAACAGCCAAAGTATCTGAATAGACATTTCTCTAAAAAAGACACAAATTATCAGCAAGTACATAGAAGAGTGCTGAACATCACTAATTATCAGGGAAATGTGAATCAATGCCATAATGAGATATCACCATAAACCTGCTATTAAAAAAATAGCAAATGGAATATGAAAACAACCTAAATGTTCTTCAAAGACAAATGGATAAAATACACACACATGTTCTCTCACATTGCGTATGTATGTACGTACATAATGGAATATTATTCAGTCATCAAAAAGAATGTCTTGCCATTTCTGACAACTTGGACAATCCTGGAGCATATTATTCTGTGCAAAATAAGCCAAGAATGGAAAGACAAATAGTGTGGGATAGCATAACGGCTAAGTCATTGGACTTCCATGTAGTCGACCATGGTTCAAGTCCTGGACCCAGTGGCTTAAACTCACACCAGCATGCATGTGTGCATGCCAAAGATCCTGGAAGAAGAATAGAGAAGAAGGGATTGCGGCGTGGCCATCCCCTCTGGGGAGTGATTTCTCGCTTTCTGTCTCTCTGTCTCTCTCTGTCTTTCTGGCAAGCGCACAAGTCTTGTAAGAAAAAAAAAAAAAGAAAGAAAGACAAATATTGCATGATTTTATTTATGTGTGGAATCTAAAATAACCAAACACATAGAAGCTGAGAGAAGAATGGTGGTTGCCAGGGGCCAGGGAGGGGGGAAATATATATAGGTGTTGGTCAAAGAATAGAAAGTTCTAGTTACACAAAGTAAATTCATTCTCAAGGAAAATAGTCACTAATAGTGACTTAAAGCCACTTGTTACTAGTTGTAATATACTACTTTTTTTAAAAAATCAGACTTCTATCATGCACATGATAAAAATTCAAATGCTTATAAGTATATATATATTGGGTTGTCAAAAAAGCCATGATGTATTTTTTTCTAAGTTTTTCTATGCAAAAATGCATCATGACTTTTCTGGCAGTCTATACAGTGAAAAACACGTATCCTTCCAAGACCGTATCTCAGACTTAGACTCCATTGGAAGCCTTTATCAACTTTTGCAAATCCACTCTGAAATTTTATATGTACTACAGAAAAATGATCATGTGCTCTACATATTTTATTACTCAAAGATTGAAACACAAGCATATTAAACACATTCCTTTCCTTTTAAAATTAATAGTATGTATTATAAATGATTCTTTATTGGTATACATAGATCGCTATCTTGTTTAATAACTTAATTATAATTCATTTTACTATTTTACCATTGATAGATATTTATATTATTTCATTTTCTTTGTTATTCTTAATATTGTATCAATATATTGATTCGTGTGTATATACACATGTGTGTGCCTCCTTGTCCACCCCACACAGACACTTGTTTATATGTCTGTTTATATCTGTAGAATTGATTCTTAGATACAGAATTTCTGGTCTAAAAAATTTAGCACCAAGGGAACCAGCAGTTAGCGTAATGGCTATGTCGCTGGATTCCCACTTAGTCGACCGCGGTTCGTGTCCAGACCCGGTGGCTTAAAACTCACGTTGGGCGCATGTGAGTACATGCCCAAGATCCCGAGAGGAGAATGGAGGAGAAGGGATTGCGGAGTGACCATCTCCCCTGGGGGGTGATTTCTCGCTTTCTGTCTCTAATGTCTCTCTCTGTCTGTTTGGCGAGCGCACGCATCCTATAGTGAAAATCTCTCCAAAAAAAAAAAAAAAAAAAATTAGCACCAAGAAGCAAAAAAACAAGCTTTTTGAGCTTTTTTTCAGTTTTAATGATATTTGAAAATATCAACTTTGTCCAGAAAATAATAAATGGATTTAGTTTCTCCTTAAAGTTAAAACTGACATTGAAGTCACTTGGCACCAAAGGTGGGATAATACAGACAACCAAGCTTAGTTTTATACATGGGAACTGTCTAATTTTCAGTGTAGAAAAGACTTTCTGGAAAATCTGAAAGATTTCCTGGAATGAAAATGTCAAGAGACCATCTTACTTTGGAAAATTCATCTTAAACATGATAAAGTTGATAGAAAAGTGTTTCTGCAATTTTTCCTTTGGATGGATTTGTCTTTCATTTTTTTTCCCCAAGAGAAAATATTAATTACTGACTTTCTTCAGATTTCCCCTACTCTTAGTTTATTTCTGTTACTTCTGTAAGAGACAGGAATCATGAGGAAATTTAAATGCATTCAACAAGGAAAAATGTTCATATATGGAAATATTAATGGGTTTAGACAAATGCAATTAATTGATGAACAATAGCATGATTTTTACTTTCAATGAAGGTAACTTAAAATATGTCAACAACATGAGTTAAAACTTGAAACTAATCCTTCTGTAAATATTCAGAAGTTCTTGGGAGACTTTTAAAAAAGTAATTTATTATTCAAAATAGTTTTTAGAGTGATTACTCTAGAGTTGTGTCTACAAACAGTGGGGAGGGGGGAATCGATACTTAACAATCCCATCCTAAGTTGCTGGTTCAAAAGGTAAGTTGCCATTTGTTTATAACAGTTTTTCTCAGCTCTGGCTGCTCATTAAAATTATCAAGAGTTTTTTTTAATGCAAATGTTCAAACAGGGCAATTAAATCAGATCTCAGGCTGAGGGAAGGGGTGACAAGCATCCACATTTTTAATGCTTTGCTGGTGATTCTAACATGTAGACAGGGTTTAGAACTCACAGAAAGATAAAGAGTAGGAATTTAGAATATAATTAGTCCTGATAACTACCAGAACACCAAACTGTGTGTGAGACAGAATTCTCTCTCTCATTGCATGCGTATTTACAAAGAATGTGACCTAAGAGCCTGTTCCATGATCCTGGAATCCTCAACAAAATCAAGGATGTGAAAATGGGACACAATGAAGATTTAAGGACAATGTTGGTGAAGACCTCCTTGGAGAGAGCTGATGTGTGCTGGCGTTCTTATCTGCCATCTGGAAGGAAACATGTTGGGTGTCACCTTTTGTTACAAACATAGAGAGGGACTTCAGTGAGTACACTCAGGAAGTCTTTGCATATGATTTCTCTCACTAATAGACACAAAACTATTGTCCAATTTATGTAGGGGAAAGCTGAATTGGGAATAGGTTAGAGACTTTTACACAAGCCAACAGCTCTGGTGGTAAAATCAACAGTACAGTAGCATAGTAACAAGTTTGTCTCTCAGGGCTTGTCAGGTCAAGGGAGCCCTAAGTGTTTTCTGGTAGAGAATGCAGAGACATCCTGACTGGCAGGCAAAGGTGAGCCAAACTCAGTAGGAAGAAGTTGAAGGTGTATTTTCAGGTGGGAAGGAGGGCTTGCAAGTGAACACCTAGACTAGACATGCATCTTCCTTGGTCAGCAGAAGATGAGAACCCTTGAACAAAAGCCACCCATGAGAGAAAGTGTCAGCCAAAATCATCTTCTAGGCCTATAATTTAACCAGCTAACAGTGAGCAAGCACGAAGCCACTCAGGAAAGTAAAAATCAGTCTATTACTTTTCCTTATTTCCCTAATGATATTGCAATCCTGAAGTGCATAAAGGAGCTGGCAAATACAGAAGGTAATTAGCAGGAAGAGTAGAAGGGAAAGCCTCCCATGTCTCCTTTCCTATGATAGGCAGCTGGCATTGAAGCCTGTCTATACTGGGGCAGGGAAGTTTGATGCTATGTGGACACGAATGTGATGAGCACACTTTTCCCAAGATCCTTGAACTTGTGGAGCTCTGCAGAAAGTAAAGAGTGCATTTTAACTTGTTGATATCCTAATGCATAATTTAGTCTTCCTTACTCATTTTTTCTTAACCTGTACTGTACTTGATATTTAGTAGCTGATTTCTTCTCAGCTCTTGAGAACAGAACTTTCCATTTTGATTTATGGTGGCTACTTTCCAAAGACCCCTAATCATATCTAAATCTTCACTCTTGGCACTACAGGCCCCCATCTTGAAGTTAGCCATGACTTATCATGAAATAAAACCGGGCTGTTAATTAGCTATTGTATTTTCCAACTCATTTTGTTAACATTGTGGAGACACAAACAACACAGCAACACAATATATAGAGCTCATTATGAATCCTAACAGTTCCCACCAGAATAAAACTAGCATAGACTGTAACTCATCAGAATTATATAGTTGCAAATTTAGCTTCATTTACATTTGACAAACTATGTGTTCTAAGTGTGTTAAAAGTCATAGCCCTAATTAGGGTAGCATAATTTTTATTAAAATCACATACAAAACTAGGTACCTTTGCTTATACAATGTTTAATTTGCTTCTAAAATGGTACAAAAGGCAGGCGTCAAAATGTGAAAAACACTCTTTGATCAATTTTTTTTGGCCAAGGGTTTGAATTGTGACCAAAATGGAAACTCAGCAAATTATTGCAAAGATGACTTTTATGTGCCTGTGTAATGTAATTCTTGTACTAGAAATTACTTTGTTTCTTGCCGTGATCTTTCCCAGTCTCTCACAAACTACTTTGGATTCACCTTCTGAGCCAGTGTAGTAGGAGAGCTCTAGGGAAAGTCCAGCTGCAATATGCAAAGTATTGCATTTTTCCTTCCTAATTATGTAGGCTGCTAATAGAAGCACAGGGTGTCACATGCCACTGTGTTAATAAGAAAATAGCTAATGGCGACATTTAGTTAATTCATACAATCTTTATGAAAAGTCCATGCAATTTTAGAAAAAAAATGGCCGAAGCCATTTGTGCTCAACAGAGAGTAACAGAGAGGGAGAGTGAGAAAACACCCTCTTGGGGGATAATCATGCCACAGTCTTATCTTTGCCATTTTTCCCTCCTTTCAGGATTTTTGGGCATGCACGCACATGCCCCCAGTATAACTTAAGCCATTGAGTCTAGGACTCGAACTACACTGCGGGCCATAAGGAATCCACCTACTTTAATCACCTACCACCAGTTGGCTTTATACCTTTTAAATTTTAAAATATTTTTCTGGAAGTACTATCTAATGTAAGTAGAAAAAAGTAAGAAATTAAAACATGAAAACTGGAAAAGAAGAAATAAAGTATCATTATCTGAAGTTGATATGATTAGATACTTAGTAACTCAGTTGGAAAAATAGTTGCTAAACACTTAGACTTTCATAAGCTGGCTAGATACAACATAGCTATACCCAGAAACCAATAGTTTCTATTTATGTAAGCAAGAAGAAGTTAGAAGAGCTAAGTAAAATATAAAAGAGATAATGATAATTTATAATAGCAATAATGAGAGTTAATAATCAATATTTATTATATGCTAGATAGTCTTCTGTAGGCCTAATTCATTTAAATCTCACAACCCTGTAGTACAGATGAAGAAACTGAGGCAAAGTGTTTAAGTAATGTTCTTATGTTCATATATTTAGTATGAGGTACAAGTGAAATTGAGAGAGTCGTAATTCATAGACTGTGGCATAACTGTTACAAAACGGAGTCTCTTTAAAAAAGAAAAGAGGGAGTAATACTCAGAAGTATATGACAAAAATGTTAAAATGCTACCAGTAAAGAAAGGACATCTTGGATAAATAGAAAAGCACATTATATTCTTGGATAAGAGAACTTAACACCATAAAAAGATAAATATCCCCAAATTGATCTATAAATACAACTTAATACCAGTAAAAATAACAAATAAATTGTTTTAATATTCATATTAAAAATTTTTAAAAGACCATTCAGAAAAAAGTATTGATGATGGGCTAGCACATCTGTTGTTTGACAACTATGAAGAATTTTTTTTTTTTTTTTGGAGAGGCTTTTTCACTATAGGGCACTTGTGTTCACCAGACAGACAGACAGAGACAGAGAGACAGAAAGCGAGAAATCACCCCCCAGAGGGGATGGTCACGCCGCAATCCCTTCTCTTCCATTCTCCTCTCGGGATCTTGGGCACGCACGCACACACGCTCGGTGTGAGTTTTAAGTCACCGGGTCCGGGATGTGAACCGCGGTCAACTACGTGGGAGTCCAGTGACATAGCCATTACACTAACTGGTGGTTCTCAAAACTATGAAGAATTTTAACAAAATGAAGCAGTGATGACATTTGAGCAGACAAACAGATGAATGGAACAAAATAGAAAGTCTAGAAATAGAAAAACATACTAATGGATTAATATATGCTAAAGATGATACATAAGAGTGGGTAGGAGCTGGCAGGTGGCATGGTGGTTAAGGACGCTGGACTCCCACATAGCTAACTGAGGTTCAAATCCTGGACCTGGTGGCTTGCTTTCTCATTGTCTCTCTCTCTCTGTCTCTCTCTTGCTCTGTCCCTCTCTGGTCAAATTAAAATAAATAAATAAATAAATAAATAAATATTTTTTTAAAAAAAGCGTGGGGAAAAGATGGGTGATTCAATAGTGCTACTTGGACAATGAGGAAGCTATCTGGACAAAAATGGGTTTACGTCTCATCACTTAAAATACACAATTAAAAAAATTGAAGAACCCACTGTAGGAGATATAAAATCATAAAAATAATAAAGAGATTATCATTAACATTTTTTTTTCTTTAGAGAAACATTTTTACTATAGGGCACATGTGCTCACCAGAAAGACAGAAAGCAAGAAATCACCCCCTGGGAGGATGGCCACGTTGCAATCTTTTCTCCTCTATTCTCCTCTTAAGATCTTGGTCATGCACACACAGGCACACAGAGTGTTTTAAGACACTGGGTCCAATACTCATACCGAGGCAGGCTATGTGAGAGTCCGGCAATGTAACCATGCCATCTGCTGGTCCCAAGAATTTTATAATCTCAGAATATGAAAGAACTTTATGTATTTGACACAATAAAAAGGCCATAAAAATTATAATGAGAAATTCAACCACATAAAAATCAAGATATTTTATCTTTATCAAACTATCACACTATCACAGAAAAAATCAAAAGACAAATGATGAAATGAAAAAAAAAATAGAACAACGTATAAACCTTGAGCAGTTTCTTTTTTTCAAAAACACCTCTTACAACTCTTAAAGACTGTCAGCCAAAAAGTAGGGTGAGCAAATGACAGAAACTGACAAAATATAGGGGAAAAAATACAAATTGTCTTCTAGAAATGAAAACGTGGGGCCAGCAAGTGATTTGGTGGTTAAGGTGCTGGACTCCCACATGGCTAACCATGGTTAGATTCTTGAAATTGGTGGCTTTAAAATTACCCTGGGCATGTGTGCAAGTGTGCCCAAAATCCCAAGAGGAAAATGGAGGATAAAGCAGTGCAGCATGTCATGGCCATGCCCCACATGGAGTGATTTCTCACTTTTCCTCTCTCTATCTCTCCTTGTCCACCTACAGTGAATGCCCACACCTTATGGCAATAACCTAAACAAAAATAAAATAATTAAAAATGAAATGAAAGTGCTCACTCTTACTCACAATGCAACAAATAGAGATTAAAATTGTATCAAGGGTCTTCCCTTTAAAATTTTTAAAACTCCTATTGACCTGTAATGCAATGGTTAGGTTCTATGCAAATGGAGCCAGGCTCCACCTGGCCAACCATGGTTCAAATCCTCCACCAGTGGCTTGAAACACACATGCCAGGCATGTGTGTACACTCAGGATCCTAAACAGATAGAAAGATGGAAGAAAAAAAAGAACAGTGGCATAAGCTGGGCCCACTGAAGGTGCCTTCTTTCTTTCTCTCTTCTCTCTCTCCACCTTTCCTCTCTCATGCAAATAAATAAATACATTAATTTAAAAATTAAAGATGCCAAATTATCAGATTATTAAAGATTTATAAGCTTAATAATATACCATTTGGATGAAGATGGAGGCAAAGAGACACTGTCATGCATTACCTGTGGAAATTCAAACTGGTGGGAACTATTTGGAAGGGCAGTTAGTCAATATGTATTGAATTTAGAGTTTAGAAATGAATATATTATCTATATTGAAGAGTGATAGGTCATACCTTCCACTGAGGAAGAAAAATTTTAAATGTGGATTAAAAAGCATCTTTTTTAAAGAATTTAAGAGGCCACATAAGGAAATGTTATACAAGGGCAAAGAGAAATAAACAGATAAGTAAGAATTACTTAAGCTATCCACCGTGAGAGCTGAGATCTAGTGATTTTAGAGATAAGAGAAAAGAAGCTGTTCTGCTGAGAATCTATCCTGTCAAAAACCAGCAGGCCGGAAGAAGACTGAGTCTGCCATGAGAGCTGAGATCCAGTGATTTCGCGTGGTGTGCTAGTGCAAAATCAGTTTGCTGGCTCAGCTTCCACCTACTAAGTGTCTAGACAAATCTAAATGAAAAGTTGCCAAATCTTAATACTATTTGGGTCCTCATATTCCTCAACTCCCACTGAATCTGTGTCACAAAGGGAGAAAAACAACGCCAAAGAGTTTGCAGACCACATCCTCCTGTGCACCTCTGATGGCTCAGATTGATCTAGCATTTTGGAAGAAATGGATAACTCATCAAATGACTAGAAATCACCACAGGGTCACAAGAAATATGTGAAACCAAGAAAATACCTCACCCCCTAGGGAAAAGAATAATTCCTCTTCATCCCCAGACAGTACAATGGAAATCATGGAAATGTCTGATAAAGAATTTAGAGTATTCATAATGACAAAACTAACAGAGATGGAAGAGAAGAGGGACAATGAACACCAGAAGAAAAAAGCTGATGAGTCCCAGGAGGTGAGGAATTTCTTGGGAGAGCTGAAAGAGGAAATACACACCATAAAAAAAGAATCAAATGTGTGAGAGAGTAGAGTCTGAGGAAGGACATTTAAAAGGAAAATAGAGAGGCAAAGCATTAACAGGACACAGAAATGTGGTATTATCTGTTGAAGATAATTTTATAGTTTTATCAACTAAACAAGGGAGAAATATTCACAAGTTGGAATATTCACTTTGTAAGCTAAATAATGTGATTGAATGTATAAAAGAAAATGAAATAAAAATATGTAACAAAAAGAATCAAATGGAACTGTTGAAGATGAAGGCTACAATATAGGAAGTCAAAACCTTCTTTGAAAGTTTTAAAAGCAGACTAGATCATACAGAAAATCGAATCTCAGATGTAGAAGACAGGATTACTGGACTAGTAAAATCCACCACGGAGATTCAGAAAATAGCCCCAAAACATGATATACAAGAAATACTAGATACCATTAGACATCCTAACATCCAGATAATCGGTATCCCAGAAGGTGAAGAGACTAAGAAGGGCATTGACAATCTATTCTATGAAATCTTGGAAGAAAACTTCCCAAAGCTAGAGAGGCATTCAAAGATCCAGACCCTAGAAATACAAAGGACCCCAAATAAGATCAACCCAAGATCTTCTCCAAGACACATTATAGCCAGATTGACTAAAAACACAGACAAAGACAAGATACTCAGACTGGCAAGAGAGAAATGTCATATTACTTACAAAGGATATCCCATCAGGCTAATACCAGACCTCCCATCAGAAACAATGCAAGTAAGGAAAGAATGGGAAAATATATTCAGTGTTGAGTGAAAAACAAGTTCAACCAAGAATACTATACCCGGTAAGATTATCCTTCATATAGGAAGAGAAGACAAGAATATTCTCAAATAAACAAAACCTTAAAAAATTTACCAACACCAGACCAGCTCTCCAAGAAGTTCTGAAAGGAATGCTATCCCAGGAAAACTAAAGTCAGACACACAGAAATAAGAGTTTTAAAACAGCTAAGAAAATGATCCGCTTAATGGTAGGGACAAGCACAGAGTTGAATGTTATCTCCCAAATTTAAACAGAAAAATCAGACCACAGCAGAAGATAAAGTAAATGAGCTTGAACTGGTGAAATAGAATTTTGTGACTTTTGACTAAAACATTACTGAACTTCTATGCTTTGTTTTCCAGTGTTAAGGAGTTTCGGCTTTTCTTAAGTTGTGGACAGGTCTATCTATGTACCTACTATTCAAACAGAATCCTAACCTGTTTCCTGGCATTAAGTATTAAGCAAAGTTCTCTTAACATTTTTTATTTTGATATATTAAAGGTAAAACTGACTTGAAATTTAAAAGTGTATTTAAAAAATACCTATTTGGTAACCAAAGTAAGCTATATAGCCTCAGCTATGTGCTATTTTATAGTATATTCATTCTATTCACAGAGTTTCATGCCTAAAGTCAACTTTCATTCACAGATATGTATTTATCGACTGAACTTACTACTGAAAGTGCTTAGATTAATTAAGCTATTTCATGAATCAATACAATGTGAGAAAGAATAAAGGAATGGAAAGCAACTGCAGAAACCAGAGGCAGGGTGGGAAGAGGATGGGAAATGGCAGAGGGTGAGAAATAGGGGGAAATATATATATATATATATATATAATATATATATATATATATATATATATACACTATAGTATATAGTATATATATAATATATATTATATATTATATTATATATTATAAATATATAATATATAAAATATAAATATAAAAATAAAAATATATATTATATAATATATATTTATAATATATAATGTAATATATAATATATTATATGTATACTATATAATATATTTTATATATATATATATATTATATATATAATATATATATATATATATATATATATATATATATATTTATATGCCATTCTACTATTCTGGCTGGAAAATCACATTTTGTATGCTGTGGTGATGTTTAGTGAAAGTATGTAAAATAAATGAAAGAAAGAAAGAAAGAAAGAAGGAAGAAAATTACTTAAGCTATTTGATTTTGAGAGCTGAACTTGGTCATTTTAATTTTTATTTTGATAACATTATGAAATGAGAAAACCGAATAAAGCATAATACGATACCTTTTTCACTTTCTCCTGAACACACACATACAAAGAAACCAAAGGGCTATAACTTTACTGTAAGATAAGTGTTACCTGAATCCTGAATAGTCCCCAGAAAGAATATTAAACCATTTAAAATTATATTTACTTGAACAGCTGGTGGTATAGTGGTTAAGATAGCTGGATCCCACGTGGCCGACTGCTTTGCTCAAGTCTTGTACCTGGTGGTTTGAAAAATATGCCGGGCACATGTGCATGCATGCCCCAAAACCTGAAAGTTTAAATGGTGGAGAAAGGATTACAGTGTTACCATCCCCCATGGGAGAGTGCTTCTCTACCTCTCTCCCACCCCCCACAATGAATAGGCACCCTCTACTATTTTTTTTTTTAAGAGATTTTGGCCTTAGGGTGCATGTACTTGCTGGAGAGAGGAAGAGAGAGATAGGAACAGTGAGAGAGAAAGTGAGAAATCACTCCCCAGATGGGATGGCCACATGGTAATCTCTTCTCCCCCACTCTCATCCAGGATTCTTGGGTATTCATGCACATGTGCCCGGCATGAGTTTCAAGCTGATGAGTCTAGGACTCGAACCGTGGTCAGCCATGTGGGACTCCAACAATGTAACCACTATGCCATCTGCTGACCCACTACCAAAATTTTTAAAAATTCTGTTTACCTTGGTTTAAGGTGATCTCAAATTGTGAAAAATCCATCAATCAGGCAAGAATGATAGCAAATTATAAGTGGATAAATGTTCAGCTATTATAGGCCTCAATAATTATTTCTATGGATTATTACCCTGTATAAAATATCTAGCACACAGTGAAGATAACCAAGTATATAGAAAAATTATACTTGATGAGTGAGATCCACCAAAAAGAAAAATAATAATAAAAACAGGCATGCAAAGATACAGATATTGACATTTCCAGGTATAAGCAACAACAACAAAATCAGTTTTTCAAGGCTTTAATACATCTTCAGGAAACTGAGATCATAAAATAACATAACAACTTGAAAAAATAAGTAGAATGTCTAGAATTGAAAATCTGTATAAATAAAACTTAAAGCTGAATGAACAAATTTAATGAGAGGATAGACACAGCAAAAGAGAGAATAAGTGAACTGAAAGGTAGGTCAGACAAAATTTTTCAGAATGCATAAATAACATAAAATTTAAAAGGTGAGAATATAGAAAAGAAGACATTAGTAAAATATAGTAAAGTTCTAAAGTTCTAACTTAAGCTTAATCGGAATCCCAAAAACAAAAAATAAAATAAAGGGACAGAGGCAATATTTGTTCACATAAAGGCTGAGAATTTACCAGAATTAAAAGAGAAAGCAGATCTACAGTAAAGAAATTATAAGCACAATAAACAAAGAATTTGGACTGTGTCCCAAATTACTAAAATTCTGGGAAATTAAAGACAAAGAGAAAACTAAAACCTATAAATAAGAAAGAAAAAACATACTTCACTTTCAAAGGAACAAAAAGCAAAATGGGAACCAGCTTCTCAGCAAAAACAAAAGCCAGAAGTCACTATAATGATATATATTCTGAAAGAAAAGAGCTAATTGAACTTTATGGCCAGGAAAAATAATTGTCCAAAAATAAAAGTAAAATAAATATATTTAAATACACAAAAACTGAGTGAATTTGACATAAATATGTCTACCCCAAGAAAAATTTTAAACTGTGTACTTCAAGTAGGAGAAAATAATCTGAGTCTAGCAGATGGTATAATGGTTCCATCGCTGGACTCCCATGTAGTCTATCATGGTTCAAGTCTTGGACCCAGTGGTTTAAAGCTCACAGTGGGCGTATGTGCATGTGTGCCCAAAATTTCAAGAGGAGAATGGAGGAGAAGTTATTGCATCTTGGCCATAACCCCTCAGGGGTGATTTCTCGCTTTCTGTCTCTCTGTGTCTTTGGCGAGCATATGTGTCCTATAGTAAATATCTCTAAAAAAAAAGAAAATTATCTCAAAAGGTATGCCTAAATTTCAAGAAGAAAAGGAAAGAGACTCATAAACATGCAGAGAACTTTAAATTAATATTGACAATAAAAAGCAGTAATAATACTATCTTGTTTGAATTTTAAAATACACAATTAAAATACACTGTAATAATTGCACACTTTTGTAAGGGGTAAATGGAGTTAAAGCACTCTAGTATTTTTTTTTCTTTTCTGTTTGTAAGTGAGTTATTAATATAAGTTAAGGTTGCACATTAGAATTTTTAAAGTAACTACTACAAACATTAAAATAAAAGTTTTCATCAACTATTACTATATAACAATCGGCTCCAAACTTTATGGATTCAAAGGAACATTAATTCCCTATGTTAGGACTTATAGTGAACTGTTGTCCTAAGCTTCTTGGTAAAACAAGGAAATTACGTAAAAAGTTAAAGATTGGAAAGGAAGAAACGAAGTTATCATTACACATGGATGATACAATAATGTACCTAGAAAATCCAAAAGTTCTATTTAATGAGATTTTTATCAAGATTCTTAAATATATCAACAATATATAAAAACATTTTTTACATACAAGCAAAAATAGGTAAATTTAAGAAGATATATTTACTTTAACATAAAAAGTATTAACTAGCAAATGAGGAATAATTCTAATGCTTTTCTGCAAAGAAACAAGAATAAACAAGAAATACTTAAAGAACAAAGTATGTGTGCAGAGTAGTCTTGCTTAATAGATATCAAGATTTTTAAAGCTACAGTAACTAAGATACATGGTATTAGTACTGAAATACGTAAAAGAGTTGAATAGAATAAAATAGCAAACTAAAAAGTGGATCCACACATACAGAGACCCTTAATGTATGACAAAAAGAATTACTGCAGAGCAGTTAGGGAGATGATACCCTTTTGTTTTGTTTTGTTTTGTTTTGTTTTGTTTTGTTTTGTTCTGCTTTGGTTTTTGCCATAAGGCACATGTGCTCATTGGCGAGAGAGAGACAGTGAGAGGGAAAGTAGAAATCACTCCCCAGAGGGGATGGCATGCCACAGTCCTCTCTCCTCCTGGGATTTTGGGCACACATGCACATGCACCTGGCATGAGTTTCAAGCTGCCAGGTCTGGACTCGAACCACAGTCAACCATGTGGGAGACCAGTACCTTAACCGTTATGCTACCTGTTGGCTCCAGTGATAGCCTTTTAAAGAAATAATATGGGTAAAATTAGATATGGGTGACAGAAGTTGCCATCAACATGATGAATACAACATAGAGAGTTGTAGAAAGATAATATATCTAAACATGAAAAACAAAATGTTTCAGAAAATAATACAAGGAAATATCCTCATGATGTATAGAGAGAAAGTATTCCAAACCAGACCCAAAAGCTGTGGACTATAAAAGAAAAAATTAGTACATTTATGACATTACAATATGAAAAAGAGCATTACAACATGGTTTCAAAGGTTACCACAAAGAAAATGAAATGGAAAGTCACAAAAAAAAAAATACTAACAATACTTATAACTGGCAAAGGGGTCATATCTGGAACATATAAAGATGTATAATAAACCTAGAAGCAAAGGCTGGAAGAATCAAAGCAAATTTATAAAACACAGGGAAAGCACTTTAACAGCCTCTTCATAAGAAAGCAAATGCAGGTTAGTTAGGACAAATAATATTACAAGAAAATCTGAGAATTCCAAATGGTAAAAATATGGAGCAATCAGTAACCTTTTTCACTGCTAGGAGTCCCATAAATTAGTCAAGTCCATTGGGAAATAGTTTGTCACTTTCTAGTAAAGTAAGAAATGTATGTATTGCATGCCTTAGCAATTTTACTCCTAAATTTATACCCTACAAAAATGTGTGCTGACTATGTTGTCAAAAAAAAAGGAAAAATGTATTTACCCTTCACTCAAGATACATCTCGAAACATCATTTTTACTGAGCAAAACGTAGCCATTTTCCCCAGTATGTGTTATATAATGAAAAGAATTATTAACTGTTTTTTAGGGCTAAAAATAGAAGTTTATAAGACAAGCAGTGAGGCCAGCAGGTGGCATGGTGGTTAAGGCACTGGGTTCCCACATGACCAAACGTGGTTCAAGTCCAGAACTGATTGCTTGCTCTCTTACTTTCTCTCTCTCTTTCTCTCTCTCTCTCTCATTATCTCTTTCTTTCTTTATCTCACACACATGCCCCATAGCAAAATTTAAAAATAATAATGATAAATAAAATTAAATAAATAAAGCAAACAGGAAGTGATTACTGTAAAAGTCAAGCTAGTGGTCCCTTCTAAATGTGTTGTGCTAAAAACAAAGAGGGTAAAGCAAGGTATAAGGTTGCATTGTTTCAGGGGATCAGACATCTCGTTTCTTTGCCTAAATACTAGTTACACAGAAATTCACATGATAATATTTTATTAAATCACAGGTTTATAGTTTGCTCCCTTTCCTGTATTTACATTTCACAAAGAAAAAGCTTTTAAAAATAGTGATTTATAAGGAATGAATGTTAAGTGCCAGGGAGTAGAGGTAACTACTTCTACTTCTTTGGGCTTCTTAGATGCTGGTGATTTAAAAACTCATTCATCGGTACATTTTAGATTTGTGTACTTTCCCCACATGCACTTAAATGAAATGGTTTTAAAAATTAAATTAAGAATAGTAAAAGGAAGTTAAGGAGTAAATAGTGAAGACTGTTCTTTTTTAGGCTGAGGTTTGGATGGAAGTAATCCATAAGGCAGTAGCGAGATGATGACACGATTTTAGGAATTTATATTTAACATATTTGTAGTGGGAGAGGAAAAATCAGCAGAGGGAAGGAAATGATATAGAGAAAGCAACCTAGGGATGAATATCAAGGTTAAAGGAGTAGGGAAAAAGAAGCAGGGGCACAGAAGAAGACTGAGGATTTGAATAAGAACAGAGATCACTTTTCCTCACAAATTAGGAGGGGGAAATTAGAAAGCGGGACCATGAAAAGATAAGAAAAGATAACTTTATAAACATAGAGACAACATGTTTAGATGTTTAAGCCCAAGACAGATATAGAGAGGAAAGAAAAAAAAGAAACCAAGATGGTTATAAATACAGCCGTGACTAAATGGGGAAGGAGAATGGCTACCAAGCTATTCCAGGACAGCTGAGTGTGGCTGATAGTCCAGTGACGTTGGGAATCTATATATTTGGTGGCATATATTCAGGATTAAGCAGTTACCTTCCATATTGTAGGGACAGGGAATGAGGCAGAGGATGACTGGATTGAATCAAGACTGAAGATCTTCAGGTCAAATTTAAGAGACATTGATAGAAAAGCAAGTAGAAGTACTAGTTCTCTTGAAGCATGGCCTAGATGAGGCGTACAAGCCTGGGATGATAGAAAGGAAGCAATCTCAAAACCCACTGGTTCAATGGGGAAACTAGAAAGATCAAGGAACTGCCGGCTGGGAAATGTGGAAGAAAAAGCAAGTAGAGAAAAAGTGAGTGCAAAAGTTGCATTGGTACTTTACTCCAAGCCAACTACCTCTCCCTAGAAGTCTGAGGAAGGGTAAATTATTTAAAAGTTTACAATATATTACAATAGATTTTTTCAATTCTTCTTTCTAATTTAAAGAAACTCTAGAGTTGAATAGAAGACATGTTTGTGATCATTTTAAATATTAATTTTACATAGCACCTTCTTTTAAACATGGGCTTCAAGAACAATGTTTCCTTAGGATTTTTTTTTTTTTTATGGGTAGGAATCCACGATACATATCATGAGGAAGGAGGTAAGTCTGCTAAAAGAAATCAAATCTTGTAACCTACAGCTCCATTGTGATTCACTTTTGGATTATTGTCTGTCTCAGCCTTAGTCAGAACTTGCCTTTGCATGACAGTGACTGATATCTGTGGTTACAGCATGGCTGGAATATAGAAATCTTCCAGAAGTTCTTCCTAAATTGTTCATGGTTAGGAAAAGAAAAAGAAGAAAGAAGAACCAAAGAAAGAGGAAAGACAGAGGAAAGAAAGAAAGAAGCAAAAGAAACGAAAGAAAAAAGAGAAAGGAGGAAGAAAAGAAAAAAGAGAAAGAAAAAGAAAAAAAGAGAAAGGAAGGAAAGAAAAAGAGAAAAGAAAGAATGGAGAAAGAAAAGGAAAAAAGCAAAAAGAGAAAGAAGAAAAATAAAAGAGAAAGAGAAAGGTGAAAGAGAAAGAAGCAAGAAAAGAAAGAAATGAAGGAAAAAGAAAAGGGCAAAAAGAAAGGAGAAAGAAAGAAAGGAGGAAGAAAGGAAGAAAAAAGAAAAGTGAAAGAGAAAGAAGAAAAAAAGGAAGAAAGAAGGAAAGAAAGAAAGAAAGAAAGAAAGAAAGAAAGAAAGAAAGAAAGAAAGAAAATGATGAAAGAGAAAGAAGGAAAGAAAGAATGAAAGAAAAAAAAAGAAAGGAAGGAAGGAAAAAGAAAAGAAAGAAAATGGTGAAAGAGAAAGAAGCAAGAAAAGAAAGAAAAAGAAAGGAAGGAAGGAAGAAATAAAAAAAGAAAGAAAAAAGAAAGAAAAAGAAAAAGAAAGAAACAGAACATGTTTCTAACAGTGGATGAAGCTATTGTTCTCTCTGATTTTCTTCTTGGGAAATAACAGTTACCTGAAGGATTTGATTAAAAGCCTCTCCTTTCTTTCTCACTACCACTCCCATTACTGATTTCAGAACTCCAGTTGTTCTCCTTGTTGCTGTCATTTTTCACTAATCTACAGTATGTCTCATTACTACCAGATTGATCAGAAAGGGTACTGCCACAGCAAGACAGGAAGAAGAATCAGTCTATCAGCCAGGGAACAATTACAGAGCAATGCCTAAGTTTTAAATATAATGAATACAGAAAATGCATATGAAGAGTTCCTTGTCTTTAAAGAATTGTGTATTAGAGCAGGGCCAGCAGGTGACATAGTAGTTAAGGTGCTGGACTCCCACATGGTCAACTATGGTTTAAGTCCTGGGCCTAATGACTTGAAAATCACTGCGGGCACATGTGTATGAGTACCCAGAATCCCAGGGGGAGAATGAAGGAGAAGGGATTGAGGCATGGCCATCTGTCCTGGGGAATGATTTGTCACTTCCTCTCTCTCTGTCTCTCTCTAGCAAGCACATGCACTCTATCCCCCCCAAAAAAAAATCATCAAAGGAATAAGACAAAACATGAATAAAGAACAAAACCAGGTATGTCAGGTATGTATGATAATTGGCAGAGGAAGAGAGGATAGAGATTTCAAGGGAGACTGGCGTAGCCAGCAAAGTCAACATGAGAGAGAAGGAATGTGACCTGAGAGATGAGGGTTTGTGTGAAATTTCCATAGATGAATATTTAAAATACCGAGAGTCATGCTCCCATTAACTCTTATTTCCCCACGAGTTTCAAATAGGCAATGTTGTCACTTGAAAACATACCTATATTTCATCAACCCATAATGACTTGTGCCAGGGAAAGGAATAACTCAAAAGCAATTTAGTTTGGGATTGGAAGATAGTATGTCATAGTACTTCAAGCCTATTCATCCCCCTCACTCTGGTGTGCGCTAGCCAATGTTTGAAAAAGCTTGGATTATCTGAGCACACATAAGAGAGCACAGAAATAAACGAGCTCAGCACTCAATGGTGGGGGGAAGTCAAACTAGGGTAAAAAAATACTTAACATTTCTGAATTCATTTCATGTTGTTGGGGATAAACACAAACAGCCTTAGAACATCTGGGATTTCCTTGTTTTAATTCCAAGTTGTCATATTTTCACACATTCTTGCTTTGCGGGGCTTGGACTAGAATATTCTTTCCTAATGTGATTTGTGTCCTCTTGTAAAACTGTTCAGAATTCCCATGGAGACATTCGATTTCCCACATCGTCTGCCTGTTCCAATGAGAAAGCTGGTGAGGAAGAAATAGAAAGGCTAGAGAACAGTGAAGAGAATTTCTGTATTAAAAGGCAACACACCACGCTGAATTATTAAAGATATTTTATTTACTATGCATTTTGTGTAATATGAATGATTAAAAATAAAATGTTCTAAAACCTCTCTTTAATTTCAAAGAGACAAGTAATTTGAAATTAAGGCCAACATTAGGATCAGAGCTTCCTGGACACCTTTGAACGAATATAAAGTTTCAACTTGCCCTGTGATTTCTCACTTCCATCTGTCTCCATTGTGTTGATTTTTCCCCCTTCGGGTTTATCATCAAAAGCACAATATACCTTACTTATTTCATCTTGGTTATGTTCTGTCTCCTTCTCTAGAAGGTAAGCTCTATGAGGTTTTCTGTATAAGTTTAGAGAATTTTGTCTGTATCCCCACTGCCCAAAAGAGTATGTTAACATAGAAGTACTTTATAAATATTTGTTTTTAAGTGAATTCTAAATCTTCATGCTAAAGAGTTTAAGGTATTTTTCTATAGTCCCAGGGTAATTTTATATTCCATTTATCTAATAGTAGACCTTATATTTTTACTATAAATAGAAAATCAGATTCAAATTCAAATGATTATAGAGTATATTTATAAAATCAAATTAATGATAGAGACGAACAATGCAAATACTTGGTTTTGGGTTTTTTGGGGGGGTTTTTCTGAGAGGTTTTTTTTTTCTTTTTTTTTTTTTTGTTATAGGGTGCCTGTGCTCACCAGAAACAGAAAAGGACAGAGAGACAGAAAGCGAGAAGTCATTCCCCAGAGGGGATGGCCAAGCAGCAACTTCTTCTCCATTCTCCTCTAGAGGTTTTGGACATGCATGCACAGGCTCCTGGGGTGGGTTTCAAGGTGCCAGATCCAGGACTCAAATCAAGGTTAACCACATGGGAGTCCAGAGCCTTAACCACTATGCCACCTGCCAGCCCCCAAAATACTTTTTAAAAAAAAATATGTAATTTTTGACCATGAATATATTTAGTAGTTATCTTAATAACTAAAATAACTGGATTTTATCTGACTATTTTAGGGGCAAAAATAAGCTGGATCAATCAATACTCATAAGTATTGGTTAGACCACTGTCCAACAAAAGAACTGACAAAGTGCAGAATATTCTTTTAATTATGACTATCATCAAAAGTAACTTTAGCAGAATAACAACTGAATTTTTTTTATTGTTTTGTAATGGTTATTATCAAGCAGTATTTATGAATGGAGCCAAAATTCCTTATAAATAATTTATTTAAAAATAAAAAAGGCAGCTTTGGAAAGGCAGTTTATTTGTGTGATGAACTGCCAAGATAGATGTGTCAGATACTAATAAATAAAAGGAGGGAAGGAGGGGTCATAGTTTTCTTCTGAATTTTGAACTGTACCACAAATGTCTAGAACACTTTTTTTTTTTTTTTTTTTTTTTTTTTAAAGAAAGAGAGCATACTGGGGAGGCAGAGATAGGCATTTTCGACAGTGTGTCATGTCACATTCCTCCAGCCTCAGCCTCTCAATCAGCAAGGATCATAGGCTCATGCCACTATGCCACTGTGCCTGGTTGGTTTACATTGAGCTGGGAACTGAACTTGGGTCTCCCATGTGGCATAAGCCTACCTGGCAGCTTGAAAAATATACTTGTGTCTGTGTGTGTGTGTGTGTGTGTGTGTGCATGCACGCATGCGTGCGTGCCCAGAATCCTAAAAGGAGGGAGAGATAGATCAAGGAGAAAAAATTGCATTGTTACAGGCTCCCGTGGTAGGTGCTTTTACTCTCCCTCTCTTTCTCTGGAGAGCATGCACCTTCTTCTAGCAAATTACAAAAGAAAAGTTTTAAAATTAAAAAAATTATCAATGGGACTAGAAATTGATTTTTTTCAAGTTATCCTAGAGACTCTAAATATAACCCATAAATAAATTGAATTTACATAGAATTCCAGAACTTATGAACAATACGAATCTTTCAAAAATATCACGATCTACTTTGCGAAGTAGTAAACCCTCCTCCCACTGGCAGACCACAGACTCCATTTTGTGGCTGTTTAGAGCGAAATGTGCATGGTTTATTCCTTTCTATATTTCTGATATGCACAATATTTTTACACGTAGAAAAAGACCTATAAAGAGCTCACGAAACTTTGGCTGGCTGGATGAATGGAATGGTGTTAGAAACTCAATGAATATTTCCATGTTTCTGTATAATCCAGACTTTGTGAGCAAAGAACACTGGTAAACTTGATTCAAGGTTGATTGAGCAGAAAACATGTCTTGGAAGTTAGAGTATGTAATGAACAAATTTTAAAGACTTAAACTACCCTAGAGCCATTTGCTTACATTCCAAGGTAGTAGCAAACCTTTCCCTTCCCACCCTAGAGAAGATTTGTTTACATTCCAGAGTGAAGGACTTTCTCTTTCTGAAAGGTAGGATGAGCCCACATGCCAGATGCCCTATATAAACTGTGAGTCTCGTATCAGGGCTCCCTTCCTATGTGACGACCCTGATAAATGCTCGCATCAACATTTGCCCTCATCATGTTGCCTATGTGAGATTTGAAAGCCAGTGTTAAGATGCTCTGTGAGTAACAATCTGTTCTCTGATTCAGAAAGGTTGTGTTCCTTATTAGAATCTCTGTCTGTCTGTCTGCCTATTTATCTGTCTATAGATCTACTTAGCAGACAAACAGAAGGAGGGAAAAATTTCATATATACCTAAAAGGAATTCTTTATATTTCTGCAATAAAATATCTTATAAGATAATGATGGAAGCCTATTTAACTTTTAGATTTATGTTATTCTACATATTTGCTACCTCTCAGTAACTTTGAGTGATGTTTTTAGTCTTATGTCAACAAATAAACCAAACAAAATTTCAATTTTTGAGAAAGAAAAATCTTTAAAAACTAAAGAAGATGGAAGATTTTTGCTTTTGTAGTATTTTATTAGAAAAATATGTGACTTGCTTAACCTAAAGAGTAATTAATCATCTATCTCTGATGAAAATTTTCCTAAAAATATTATTGTAGAAAAGGTATGAAAGTTGTAGGTGGTAGTGAAAAAAAATAATTTTTATGAAATAAAACAAATGCTTCAATTAAGATGGTGTCTTAAAAATAACTGAAACAGAAAAAAAGTATCAGCTGGCCCAAGTTTTCCTCAAGATAGGCGCAAAATATATTGTTAAACCAGAGATACTAGAAACTTTTAAGTTGCTATTTTGCCAGCATTTGGGGTCTTAAGAAAAGCTTTTGTCAACTAAGCAACTCTTCAATGTAACTGTAGGCATTTAGGATTTTTTTAAAGTCCATTAGGTTATGAAGTGATTCGTGAAAAACTTCAAAAGGATTGATTAATGCATATCCAGTTTCTGTAGTTAGAACATTTGAAAGTTCTTGACTCCCCCCAAGTTTTATGGTGATTCACCTAAAAACTTACACTGGCAGAAACACATGTTAGCTACATTTATATACTCAAGAGAAACACCATAGAGACCAAATATTATGTTACTAAGTTAATGATATGCATATCTTGTAGAATTTGCTGTAATCGATATCTGTGACCAAGTTGGCCAGAGATCAAAGAGTGCCCTAGATGAAATCCTTGGCGAGGCCCCTTCTCCGAGTGCTTCACCCACTGACCATTACAGAGCTCATTATGTGGTTCACCTTCAGACAATAACTCACTGCCACGGTACGGACTCACTTCAGCTGCTGCCTGTATATTTGGGGAATTCTGTCTGGCCATCAAGGTCAATCATAATATTCACTAATACACTAACAAAAGTATTACATTGCATACATTATTAACTTCAGGTATATAGATATTCTTTTAATATTAAGTTAGCCAGTGCCTAGGCAGGAATCATATACCCAAAATATGAGAGATGAAGATGGTACGAAAGGTTGGAAAACACACTGAATATGATATTGTATATTTGCTTATTATGCCCTTAAACATTTTCAAAGCAGTTTAGTATTATTTTACCTTAGCTCATGATGTGACTCAACTTTTGATTTCCAAGGCTGTCATATCAGATGGGAATAGGCTCATTATGAATGAGCCCAGAAGGTAGAATTAAACCAACAGATGAAATCTGGAGTCACGCTTTACCCCAAAATAAAGGAAAATTTTCTGTCTACTATGTCTCTATGGTACACCAGTTTATTTTGCACTTAGTACGTTTCTTATCAACAGAATGTCTAACACAGTGGGAAAAGATGTCAAGTATCCACTGAGTAGCTGGCTGAGATGACCTTGACGTTCATTCAGCATTGGAATCGCGGTTATATGCTCTAGGTTTCTGTTAGTTAAGGAGAGGCAATAGCTTGTTGTCCTTTAGATTATAAAAGAGAGTCATTTGCCCCATCTCTTTCCCTTCAATAGTCTTCAGTGCTGCTGGATACGTGCCCAGTTAAGATAAAGAATGGTTCAGCCATGGGCTGCAGCTGCTGCGTGGCTAATGGAAATGGAGCCCAGGAATGCACTCTCTCTGTGTCTGCTTGATGCCAACCGGCTTGCCTGATTTGAACAAAAATCCAGTCAAGCTGCCTGCTTGGCACTGGGCAAGCAACAGATCTGGATGCCTCACAAGGTTTCCAACTGAAATGAGGGGCTGTTTTCAAACTGTGTGGGCCCAACTTTAAATGCTTTCTTTCCCACTGGGCTGTGCCATAAACCAGTGAATGTAGGGATCATGAAATCCATGATATCTCAGAGCAGCAAAGCAGCTCAGAAAAATCCTTACCCAACAATTCTCATGTGTTCCATGGAAACATGACCCGCTGTAAGGCTGTATGGGAACAATGGTCTGCGATCAAAGGAATTAGAGAAGTAGTGAGTATTCCATTCTTTCTAAAAGATTTTTACTGGACATTATTATATTAAATGTTCTGAGAAGTCCTATTGCCAGGAAACTTTAGGAAACACAAATCTGACCAACAAAGATTGTTTTCTGCTCTTACATTGCCCATTAACATTTCATGGAAAATAATGATATTTTAATATAACCCCCCATTTTTACATATAATGAAACTTAGGTCTAGAGAGATAAAGTGATTTGTCCCAGGCTGATCACACTGATGAATTAAGAGTAGACATTGGACTTCATCACTCAATGTTCTTTTCCTTTCTCTGGAGAATTGTCATGATCATTTTCTTAACTTTCATACCTTATTTCATCATGCCCAGGTCAGTGTTCATCCCTAGACTGATCAGCTCTGGTCCAGTCTCTTTGGGCCAGAAGTTTGGAGTCATGTTATATAAAACCAAATATATGTCAGGCTGAAGAGAAATGCTCTAACAAATTCGGAATTAGCTATAACTGAAAAGCTACCTGCTATGTATTTCATTCTATGGTTTCCTCTAACATGTGAATTTCCTTTTTTTCATATATAATTCCTAATGGGTCTTGTTAATGTGATTCACCTGTTTCACCCAGTACTACTAACTCTAACGCAAAAGGAGACAACTCAGAATTATATCCTGTAAATGTTCCAGAAGTTATATGATCAGTCTAAGTTCAGCAACCCAGGATTCCTTCTCTAAATGAATCCCTTAGATCCATATATGATTCTTGAGGACAAAAAAATACATGAACTAGCTAATACATTAGCACCACTTTTCCTAACGCAGCCTAATATGTATTGGTGTTGGAAAAATTATACAGCAACACTAAAATTATGCATGTTCAAAAATTAGACGAATAGGGGACCAGCAGTTAGCGTAATGGCTATGTCGCTGGACTCCAATGTAGTCGACCGCGGTTCAAGACCCAGACCCAGTGGCTTAAACTCACACCGGGCGCATGTGCGTGCATGCCCAAGATCCCAAGAGGAGAATGGAGAAGGGATTGAGGCATAGCCATCCCCCCTGGGGGGTGATTTCTCACTTTCTGTCTCTCTGTCTCTCTCTGTCTTTCTGGCGAGCGCATGCGCCCTATAGCAAAAACCTCTCAAAAAATAAAACAAAACATTAGGCAAATACAACAGACCTCGGGCATGTCTAGATAGTAATAACAAGATAAGCACTGGATGGGTGACTAACTTCTTGACAATTGACTAAGCTCCATAACTGACCAAAGTGGACTCCCTAAATCAGCCTTCTGGGACACTTTCCTTTGTATTTTTCAGGACCAGGCACGAAAGCGATATTGTTGAACCTTCGTGGGTGGTCTTGACCTGTTCAGTTCTCTAGGTACTAACTTGGTTGCTGTGAATTACCTGAAAAGCTGAGAAACTCAACTATTTTTTTTCAGTCCTGAAAGTCTTTTCATATAATGCAAAAGCTTGCTGCTTATGTGTGTGAAAGAGGAGGGTCTGAGGAAGGACATTTGGGTGAGAGACAGGGAGACAAAGCATTAATGGTACAGAGATGTGGTATTATCTGTTGAAGATATTTCATAGTTTTATCAACAGTACTAGGGAGAAATGTTCACCTGTTGAAATATCCATTTTGTAAGACAAATAATAATGTGATTGAATGTATAGAAGAAAATGAAATGAAAAATAAATAAATTAATTAATTGGAAAAAAAAGGTTTCTGCTTAATGTTGTCATAAATGCTTTTTCCTAATTAGGAATATAAGAAATATGTCTAATTAGGAAAGAACTTCAAACTACCCCAAAACTGTCCATTCCCTCAATTTCTGCTTACAGTTTTCAGCCTCAGAGCATAAATAAAATATGATAGCCTAGGTAAAGGCACCTGAAATTTTTTCTTTATGAATAAATTTGTTCTAGATCAGAACTTTCCAGCAAACCTTCCTGTAATAATAGAAATGTTCTTAATTTTGTGCTATTCAGTATGAATGGCACTAGATGCATGTGGCTACTCAGCACTTGGAATGTGACCAGTGTCAATGAAGAATGGAATTTTTCCTCTTATTTTTAAATTTTATTTCATTATAATTGATATAAATTTGCATAGCCACATGTGCCTGATGACTACCATATTGGACAGTCCAGCCCTAGACTGATCCTATGCCAAGATTAATTTCCAACCACAGCCATATTTGATGGCTGTTTGCAAGAAATGCTATGTGGTAAGAGACAGTAGCATGTAAAATTGGACATCTCTGATTCTCCGCTTTATCTAGGAATCTTCATTTAGAACCACAATCCACAGTCATCTTTAGCATCCAGGTCTATGAGAAAACAGTGTACTAATTTTGCAGTTCAAGAAGACCAATAATTATCTGATCTTAAGTAGTTTCAAATTGTCCTTCAACAAAGTGATATACTTAGCTATTTCGGATTCTATTTTCAGTAATGTAACTTTGAATAAGAACTTCTTGCCTCCCTTGAAATATGTCAATGAAGGTCACCAGAAATATTTAACCACTTTTAATCATTTAATCATTTACTACCAAATTCATAAACTTTCATCCCCGAGGAGTGCAATGTCTGATTTCAAGTGAGAAATCAGGTAATGGTTACTAAAAACATGCTTTTCCTTCTGGAATAGGCAAATTCTGTTTCCAGCTGTCATGAATTAGTTCCATATATATGGAACTGGAAGCAAAGAAAATTTATCTATTTTGTATATAATAATACATAATTATATATAGATAATCATTATTATATGTAAGAAATATATTAATAATAAATAAAAATAATTATATATAAAGTGTAATTAATATATAAATTATAATATGCATGCACATACATATAGTTTTAAAACAATACTTGCCAATTTGAGTACTGATACACTTCTGGTGGCAAGTAACAGAAATCCATTTAAGAAAAAGCAAAATGATGGGCATCTGTATGGATACAGAAAAATTTGACAGAAGACAAAGACAATAAGAAACAGGAGCCATGTTTCAGGTATTACTGACTGCTGGTAAAATGTATGCCATCTTTTAAAGATAAGCAACCCCAACTTATACACACGTGTAAATTGCTTTTTATCTCTGATTAAATCTTCAGAAATACTCCTAGACTCTGCGCTACTTTGCTTTTGATGAACCATTTATATTTTAGTTAATTTTTTTTTTTAATCCTCCATGTTGGTTCTAAAAATTTTAGGGTGTACCATATTTGTAGTTTTTCAGAGCCTCTTAAGGATTGAATCTCCTCTGTCACAATTTATTCTCACTTCAGATTCCCTCTGTTGCACAGTGCCTGAATTCTCTGTGGCAACTTCTTCCATCAACTGCTAGCTTCTTTCCCTAAGAAAGGGATTTTTTTTTCTGTCCACATTTGTACTCTATATTTTCTTTCCTTTTTCTTTGCTTTTCATTTCTATTAGTATTTCCTCACATGCTTAAAAACCCAAAAAGATTGAAATAGCAAACATGTCCACAGTAGAGCAGGTTCGACACATTGAGCAGGTAGCAAAACTTGGAAAGTGAGAGAAAAGCCCACTCACAGTAGGTGTGAACAACGTTATACTTTTTCTGCTACTGAGAATGTGCTGACAAAAGACCCATACAGATGTACCAAAACCACTTTCCTGAAATTTTGTTAAATCTATGCATGTTGTGTTGCAGTTAGAACAAAAAACGTTAAGTTGGGTTCTTAGAGCACTATTTGCCTTCAGAAGAAACTGGTCAGGATAATAGATGAAAATGAAGGATGATTGAATTGAAGATAATAGGAAACTTTAGCCTAAAAATCAGAAAAGTACAGAATGTAAGGACAAAAGGGACCCCAAATTCATTTCATTCAATCTTCTGTAAATTGTTTAAATTTTCTATCAAATATATATGTATATATTATTTTAATATAATTTAAATATATTTGTATACTTTATATTTATTTATTTATATATTCATATATACATAAAATATATATTATTTTAAATTTCTACCAAATATATATATTAATATAATTAATGTATATTTATATATTTTTTTAATTTGTTAGAAGGTACATGAGCTCAACAGAGAGAGACAAAGAGGAGAGAGTGGGAAGGGAAGGGAGGAAGCACATTCCAATGAGGAATCATCATGCCACAATCCCTTCTCCTCTATCTCCCGCTTTTGGATTTTGGGCACGAATGCACATATGTACTGTGTGTTTTTCAAGTTTCCAGGTCTTTTTTTTTTCACTCTTTAATTTCATTTTCTTTTATACATTTAATCACATTGTTTAGCTTACAAAGTAAATATTTCAACAGGTGAACATTTCTCCCTAGTCCAGTTGATAAAACTATAAAATATCTTCAACAGATAATACCACGTTTCTTTGTCCCATTAGTGCTTTGTCTCCCTATTTTTCTTCTAAATGTCCTTCCTCAGACCCTACTCTTTCACACACACTATACCTGGTATTTACATCCATATACTGTGTTTCTATGTCCTTTAGTCAATCAGTTTCAGTCAAAGAGTGCAGACACTCAGTATATATTAAGTGGGGACAGACAATGTCTCTCCTTCATAGCCTGGCTTGCTTCACTCAGCATCAAGTTTCCAGGTCTTGAACTTCATAGTAGGCCATATGAGATCCAGCCACCATAACTACCACACCATGGAATGGCCTAGTAAAATATATTTTAAATGAATACTTTTATCAAGATATATCATGCATAGGTTTTCTCAAATTATAAGTGTACAGCTTGACAAATTTACAACTTGAGAATTCCTTCTTGTACCTACCAAGCAATAGGTCATTAACAGCATTCCAGAAATCTACCCCTTGCCACCACATCTCTAGAGGTAACCAGAGTAATGAATTCTGTCACTGCCAATTAGTATTGCCTGGTTTTGAATTTTATATAAAATGACATAATCTAAAATGTACTCTTTTGTGTCTGGTCTCTTTATTTCTCATATATTCTGTGTGGGAGTAATATTGCTACAAAAACCTTGGAAAACTGTTTGCTATTATTTACCGAACATGAACCTAAGGGCATCCTATGATCTAGCCACTGCATTCATTTCTAGGCATATACCAAAGCTAAATGTGTTCACATGTCCACCAAAAGTAAAGTTTAAAATCTTCATATCAGCTCTTTTTTGTTTTGTTTTGTTTCTGTTTTTGCTATTGAGTGCATGCACTTGCCAGAGAGAGAGAGAGAGAGAGAGCGAAGGAGAAAATGAGAGAGAAAGTGAGAAAGCATTTCCAAGGAGAATGGCCACACCACAATCCCCTCTCCTCCACTCCTCTCTTGGGGTTTTGAACACACACATACACTCATCTATTGTGTTTTCAAGCTGTCGAGTCTGGTACTCTAACTGTACAGTCAGTCATGCAGGATCCAGCTCCTTTAAATACCATGCCACTTGACTGGTCCCATAGTAGCACTATTTATAGTACTCCTAAATTGAAAACACCCAAATGTCCACCAGCGTTATAATGAATAAATGGATTGCAGTACATTCATACAGTTGAATGAAATGAATAGACTATTGTTTTATACAACAGTAAGGATGAATCTTGAAGTCATTCAATACTTTGTTCACATTCTTGACTTTTCATATTTGAGTGGATGTCTGACCTCAGTTCTTTGACCAAATTTAATCAAAGAATAAATTTAATTTTGCTTTCATTCTATAGATAAGATTATCATGGACTATTCAGAATGAGTCAGCTATTTCATATCATAGTATCATATTTTAAAGGGTTAAAAAAATCTAGAATGCATCTGTTGACAAAACCCATGTGAGTTGAAATTCACCATGTCGTATAAAAAATATTTAAAGGAATTAGCAAGAAGTTAAACAAAAGAAGACTAATTCTGGCTCCATTCATTCATGAGCCTCCTTTCTACTCCAACTCCAAATAACATCTAAAGGAAATATGACTTATACTAGAAAAGGAAATGAATATGATTTTGTCCATTTAAAAAGGTTAATTGTTCTCTGTCACCTAATTGGTCCCAGGTAAATGATGCAAATATTCTGTTTCTCCATTCCTGCTGAATTGCATCTCTGTCTCTACAGTTAGGATCTGGTATACGCTACTAATTATTCACATTGCCCAATGTGGCACAGTTCTCTCAGAATGGCCTTTTAGTGCCCACTTGTCCCTCAGTTTACACAAGAAGCTGATGGCAGAACCACCTGGAAATTCCCTGATTCTGACCTTATAACAACTAATGCACTTCATTTGAGTGAGATAAGTGTAAACTCCTTCCTTCATTTTCCATCTGGGTTCTGGCATTTTTCATAAGATCTCTTCCAAGTTTACCCGACTTATGGAAAAACAACTACCTGCTCAAAAATAAACAAACAAGGGCCAGCAGGTGGCATAGTGGTTAAGGATGCTGGATTCCCACATGGCCAACTGTAGTTCACTCCCCGGAACTGGCGGCTTGCTTTCTCACCTTCTCTCTCTCTCTCTCTCTCTCTCTCTCATCTCCCTCTCTCTTGCTCTGTTCCTCTCTGGTCACATTAAAATAAATAAATAAAGTTAAATAAAAATAATTCTTTTAAAAAAAACCCAAAAACCAAAAACCAAACAAAAAAACAAACAAAGCAACACAGCAACTCAATTTCAAACTAACCTGAGAATAGCTCCATATGATATCTAATATCTATCTATAACATACAAAGTTTTTGAATAATTTGACACTGTGTAAGTTGAACTATGACTCAGTCATAATAACCAAGTCTCCCTGAAATAATTATTTCTTAGCCTTAAACTGGAGTGATACACTAGCATTCCTTCATTGATTTAATCAATAACTACTTCATAAGCAAAAATCGTGTCAGATAATATTCTAGAATATTCAGATGGCTAGATATTAATATATCTGCGAAAAACGTTTTGATGTGGAAAGACAAGTAGGGTTGGTTTTTAAAAGGTGTAAGATGGTATCTTCAGGGACCTGGGCAAGATAAACAAATGAACACACTCAAATAGAATATGTTTTTCCTTCTGCTTTACAATATACACCTTTATAAGGTCCTGGAAAGACAGGTTTTAATTTAGAATTTTAGAACTTCAAGGACTCCTTGGAGCTCCAATGCTGCATTTTACAGCATGGGGACACTCAGCTTCCTCCTTCCCAGCCCTGAGTCTATGGGTCAGCCCAGTCCCTTCTTTTCCTAAACTCTGTGTCTGGAGGGGCTTCACACATCCATATGAAAGCCTGGTCCACATCTCTAAGCTCTGTTCCCCTTTCAACCTCCTTGGATCTAGTAGATGTACAAAGATGAAAACCAACCTGAAGGAAGACAGAACTAGGCAAGAGGCCTTTGCAAGTCTGGAAGTAGACTCAGGGCCACTTAGGCAGAAAATTTACTTCCTGAAGTCTTGTCTCAAAGGAGAGGGGGACAAGTTCCAGGTGGCCTCAGACTCCTAGCCCTGTGACCGTGGATAAGAGGCTCAGTGTGATCTTCAGGGAAAAAGACACTCGCTTTCTGCAGGTTGAAACATATTCCTGGTTGCCAATACCTTTCCTATCTCCAAGTGAACGGAAGTTGCTCAACTCATATATTCCAAATTCTGAGCCTGTATCTATATCTTCTTACATTTGTATTTACATTTCTCTATTTCTATCCTTATCATCTCTATCTCTATGTATTTCTATTCACACATAGTTATGATAGCAATTTGCCTTTCCATTGGTTTGGCTATAAGAGAAGAATATACTATCATGTCACACCTTGATATTACATATTCTTGACCTTTGGCCCATGTGATAGTCACATTGATCATTGTGCATAACCAACATTAATGTCTTACATGTTATTTTTCATAAGGTCTGCTATCATATGTCAGTATCTCCTGAATTCACTAAACCATGATTAGCTGTCACTCCAAAATCACTATACTAAAATTGAAATTTTGTGGACCAGTTCCTCAACAAAGGAGAATTTACTAAGAGAAATGTTTCCATAAGAGATTACAGTTCCCAGCAGCACCAAGCATGGCCTACACCAATTCAACCTTCCCCAGAATGTGTAGAGCCCAGCAGGTGCTGACCGTGCACTCAGGTAAAAACACGGGATAGCACAACATGAGTGCTCATCTAACTGCGTGCTGCTAGAAATGTAGGTGGGCTTCCTGGGTAGGTTGAAGAAGAGAGGCAGCTACCTTACACCTGCAATAGTCTGCAGCCAGTGCATAGAGAGGAAGAGCCACACATCTTATAGACCCTCCCCCTCTCAGTTCTCTATTTTTTTTTTTTTCACAATGACATTATTTTCCTGATCTCCTTTTAGCCTGTGGTACTACCTTTTGGGCATGTGAGTCAAGCCACGTAAGCACCGTTCTCACCAAATCCAGGGTGTAAACATGAAACTACTCTGAAAACATACAGTACTCAGTGTTTCCTATTGTTTGGTAGTCATAAAGGACGTACCTCTATTTAAGGAGCTGTATGAAAAACGGTCTGAAGAGAAAAATGCAAGTGCTCTGAACATTCAGTTTTATCAGGCACACAGCACCAAATGAGAGAGGTACTTATTCATTGTGATACAATTTATAAAGTGATGGCTGGCTTCCTAGATACAGGCTGTTCGTTCTGGTCACCTTAAGAACAGAGAAACCAATCCACAAACAGGAAGAAATCTAGGACTACTTGAACTACAAACAGTTCCCAGTTTGTTCACACAGTGTATGTAATATAGAAATCTTCCCTTTTTTCTTTCTTGTCCTTTTCTTTCTTATCTTTCTCTCTCCGCTTCTTTCTCCTTAAATATTTTGGGGGAGCTTATTTCACAACAGACACTTAAGCAGGTACTGGGGATACTGCAGGAAGGTAGGTTTCAAGCACTTTTGTGTGTGAGTCGCAGTAAGCCACAGATAAGGTCTCATGGAGGTCAAACTTGCAGACCTACCTGTGTAACAAGGTGTATACAGTACATCTTACTGGACCAGGAGAGATAGGAAAGAGAGTTACTCTCTGTTCGATTCTATTTTAACATTTTTAATCACAGCTACCCCCATACAACTATTTATGAAAAATATACTGAACACATAAAACAGCAAATCATTAATGTGCCTGTTTATGTGCCATACAAATATGTAACTTTTTGAAATTGAGGTTTTTAGAATCTTTAATTGAGTTACAAATGCACCAGAACATTTATCTATGTTAACAATCTTACAAGAACATGATCACGTATTGCTTAAGAGCAGGGATAGTATTTTATCCCCACTCCTCCCCTACCTCATTTAACCCAGTAACTTTCTCATATATACTGAATATGCAAGTCAAATAATACCCCAGTGATGTCAACTGATTGAAGAATAGTTTAAGATGCAATGGACCACTTTGATTCTAAAGGTATGTGAAATTTAGAATTTAGGTATTTTTCTCACCCCTAAGTATCAGGATTCTAAGAGGTCTCTGTTCACATAGAAAACGTATTGATTTTTACCTAAATAATAAGCCTAATTTTCTTTCATGAAGGAGAACATATATCTGCAGTATATGCCTTTTTCTCATGTAGATACTCAATAAAATAATATGCCAATTGCATTTTAAGAACAATTCTGAGGAAGAGTTCAAAAGATTTCCACCTTCGTTCTTATGACACATTTCCTGGTAGAAATGTGTTATCGTAGGCCTTGGCCCTACCCACATTACCTCCTCAGCACCCCCATTTCTGGGAAAGTCCAGTGAGCTCTACTTGTGTGGCAAAGGAGAGACAAACATTCTTCAGTAGAATGAGTTACGCAACTGAGCCATATCAGTGATAGCTGTGGTTTCAACTAAATTAGAAATTCACCGAAAATCAAATGACCAAATTTCAGTTTGATCTTGGTCTTACCTGAATTTATTTCCCATGTCTATGACCGTTTATATTCCTGCCTTAGAGAATGGGAAATAATATATTCTAGACTGATACACAGATAAGGCCCAGTAAAAAAACAAAACACTGCCCTAGAAATAATTCAATTGAGTTATTATTTGTTGACAAGGGCCTTTCTTCCTAAATAGCTTTTGATGCAAACGTAGCATTTAAGGACTGTAAGGTGCTGTGAGGTGGAGAAAAGCTTTTGTATAAATATTGTATGTAATTATGGGTGCAAATATTCACAAAAGCGTAGTCAAATTCACTGGAGCCACAGAGTACAAACAAAATACATCTGGAAAAGAAGATAAAGAAGAAAACATGGGTGGTCAATTTCCCAACCTGTACTCTCCCTAATAAATCAGAAGTTACTTCCACACAAAAATAATATATTGTCCTTCACATCTTGAAAGCTGCTAAAATCATTTCATGGAAAAGTAGACTAATTCCTAAGCCATCTCCAATCAGATGTAGAGCTTCCTAAAAAAATGTAGATGAATGATACCTGCTTAAAAACATTTTAAAATATTTTTAAAGTTTATTTCTTTCATGAAAGTGAGAGATGGAAAGAAAGAGAAAGAGGAAAGATAAGCACCTTTCACAGACTTCATGCTACAATTCCCTCCCCAGCCTTCCCGGCCAGCCAGGATCACATGTGACCGGCTGTTACAGATCGACTGGGGAATTGAACCCATGATCTTCCAAACGGATCCAGTCACGCTGAACAACATGTTACCACTATACCACGGCTAGCCATAAAACATTTATTCATTCCCTTGCATATTGTGGGCTACTTCTCAGCTTCACACACACTGTTTGGTGAAGGCTTTAGATGATCATGGTCTTCAATTGTTTTTTCAAAAAATTCTTCATCTCTCCCTTATTTTTGCTTTTGAATCTGGCTTCTGCTTTCTTTTATCCTTTCGATCCTTAGTTAAAATTCTTAGAAAAATCCCCTGGGAAGGTGTTTGTTCTTTTTACACTTTTATGTGTGCCTTGGAGGTCAATACAAAAAAAGAGACTTGGCACAAAGACATAACACACCATTATATCTGAGTTGTTTTGCCACAAACAAAATCTCATTTGTGACACACAATCGTGTAACATTTTGCTTTACCTTGTCAAAAGATGAAACACTTTCAAAATAACTACACTTTCTAACTTCACTTACTAACAGTGATGATAGTGCAATGGAATAGGAATGAAGCCAGACAAAAAGTTGTCATACTTGTCTCTCTCAACAGGGATTATTTTGAGGGACCAGCCAAGTGGAATAGAGGTTAAGGTGCTGGACTCCCACATGGCAGACTGCAGTCCAAGTGCTAGACCCGGCCACTTGAAACTTATACCAAAATTCCCAGAAAACATTGGAGAAGTGATTGTGGCATGGCCATTTTCTAGGGGGGGAGGGGGGGAGGAGGGTGATTTTTTGCTTTCTGTCTGTCTGTCTCTCTCTCTCTGTCTCTCCCATGAGCACACATGCCCTATAACAAAAATCTCTCTCTCAAAAAAAAGTGATTATTTTGAAAGTAACTACTGAATTCTTATTCACCATACGTAAATCTATTGAGCTTTAAAAATCATCTGACATTTTTAGCAAAGAGACTTAACTGAAAGTCATCGATAAAAAGTCATTTTCTTGACTCTATCCAGTCATGTTTTTTCCCTCCTAGATACTTCTCTGTTTGTGAATTGTATTTGCAGTTTTGGAAAAATGCTGATGTAATAATTATCTCAGAGTATTTTCTGTTTAACACAATGCTAGAGAAAGACATATTTTATACACTTGTATTTTTTGGTTATTTTATTTATATCTTTTGGGAGAAATCAGATAACTGCATTGATCCCATGTGTATGCAGAAGCCATGGGGAAAGCAGTTTCGACTATGGGAATACTACACATTTAAAGGCAATGTTCAATTTCTGGAATGCTCGCTGAGTGTGTGTTTGTTTGCCTGTGCACACACAAGCCCCTAAGCCCAAATAGAGCAATTAACCGGCATTTCAGACATCAGTGACTGCTGCCTCTTTTATAGAGGATGTTGGGTCTTCCATTTTCAACACACATGGAAAATGTTCTTAAACTGCTTTCTGTTTTTATCATTAAATGTGGGAATATACCTAAAAACCACAGCAAAAACTATTCTTCATGTGTGGTCTGAAACATTTATCACTCTTTCCTATAGAAGTAAAGAAATTCTATATTTAGCCTTTCAGGATAAAAAGCACTAAATGACTAAGATCAGGTAATTACTAGAAAGTTTATTCTGTTCATAAGCCAGTAATTCTTTTATTAAAGTTTGTGTGCTTAGGTACTTCTAATTAGCAGCTTGGTTTTTGTAGACTAAAAAAAGTAGATTTCACATTATAACATATTCCAGAATTAATGAAAATGTAGTGAGAAAATTCATGAAGAATTTTCTTTTTCATCGACAAGAAAATGAAGTCATTTGTCTGAAAAAAAAATTTATCTCTAAAAAAAAAAGCATGAAACATGAGAATAATAGAAGAAACTTAAAAAGAAAAGCTCAAGAGATCAGAACAGCTGTACAGTGGCTATTCCATTTACACAAACTGTCACATTGAGATTTAGTAAATGTTTTTTGGCTCCCCATGACTGAGTATTGGTTTGTTCTGACCTGGCTCCCTCATTAACTCTTAGACCCTACCCTCTGCTCTCACTGACAAATGTCTAATGCTCCAGTTATCTCACTCTAAAGAAGCCCTGCTATGCAAGAAAGGCTTCTTTATGATTAAATAATAATAATAAAAAAAACATTGTAGGACCAGCAGATGGCATTAATGGTTACATTGCTGGACTCCTTTGTAGTCAATCTCAGTTTGAGTCCTGGACCCAGCGGTTTAAAACTCATGCCAGGCATGTGAATGTGCATGCCCAAAATCTCGAGAGGAGAAAGGAGGAGAAAGGACTGTGGCATGGCCATCCCTCCTAGGGTTATTTCTAGCTTTCTGCCTTTCTGTGTCTGGCAAGCACATACACCCTATAGCAAACATCTCTCTGAAAAAAATATAAAGATTATTTTAAGTTCTTCAATTGGAATAGCAACACTTTAAAACTTTTTAACTCATTATGCTCCCAACACAGTTGTGTCTTATGGTTTTAGAAAGCTTCTGAGGCATGTAACAACTTCAAAAGATTATATATTAGGCAACTGACCAGTGTGATTACTCTTCCATTGTCCAGACACCAGTCTTCATAACCTGAGAGACTGGTTCCCTTTCAATTTCTCTTAAGAAACGTTACTTAAGTATGTACTGACAGAGGATGAAGTAAAGATCTGTATGAAGTGGTCCATGTGACTGAAGATCTGAATTGGTAGAACCTACTCTTCTGGTGTTACTATATCAGCACTGACAAGACCAGAGAAAATTTCCATTCAGTCTGTGACACCAAAGGTGGTTTTGCTATGGGTTGGGCTACTCTTGCAAAGACCCAACTATAATTGTACAAAGTGAGAAAGGAAAGATCTTTGTGAGCACCACAGGAATTCCTTAACAAATGATTCATGGTGTTTATACCATTTGCTACTTTGATCTCCTCATAGGGATGAGCCACACCACGTTGGAGACTAATAAGATTACCAGTTTCAAGTTCACTTCCGGTGAATGGAGAGGCTAATCTAACCAGGGAAGAACTAATGTGGTCACCAACAGAGAGGCATCCTGGTACATTTGATGTCATTGATGTGAAAGATGCCAATAGCAATAGCTTTGCTATCTGGCTTTCAATACTTATTGTTGAACATGATAAATCACAAACTTCCCTAAACCAAGGAAAAAGTGTACATCTCACTGTTGCTGAAGACAGAGTGTGGGAGTCAAACACCACCGTGAGTGAAATGATCCCTTGGTGACTGGAGAGCTCTTTGTGGCTGATGAAGATAACAAAGCACAAAAAAAAGACTCCCCAAGAGCTGCAGTATCATGCCCATTTTGCAGATTCAAACTGGTCATCCTTGAATTGATGGAAACTTTGGTGATGCAAGTTTCTTTTTCCCAAGTACTTTCACCAAAGCCTTGAAATCCTCAAACACCAACCCTTTTTCTTCAGTTAATATTAGATCTCGAACTTGGTGCTAATCTTCTAGCCAGACACATAAAACCTGATTTTCAGTCACAATTTTACTTTCTTTTTGCAGATGAGTTGTTAATTCCATAGACTCAAGCCTTTTTCCAGGTGTATGTTATCCTTTAATACTCAGAATAATTCCTCCCATCAAATGATTATTTTAATATTCCATGTATATTTCTAATTTTCTTAGTACTTTCTGTTCTTTTCTGACTTAATTACAATTTTAATTGACAAAAATCTATGTATTTACTGTTTAAAACAAGAAGTCTGGAAATACGTACACATTGTGGAATGACTAAATTGAGCTAATTAACATATGCTTTACATCATATAATCATTTTTCTGCAGTAAGAACACTTACAATCTATTCTCTTAGGAATTTTGAACACAATACATTATTAACTACAGTTACCATGTTATATAATAGATCTCTCGACTTTTTCCTCCTGCCTAACTGAAATGTTGTATCCTTTAACCAAAAACTCCTAACTCCATGTATGCCAATGTCCACAGTTCCCGGTAATTATCTTTCTACTCTCCCTCCTATCCATTCAGCTTTTTTTTTTTTTTTTATTTTTTTGAGAGGTTTTTTGCTATAGGGCGCGTGCGCTTGCCAGACAGACAGAGAGAGACATAGAGACAGAAAGCGAGAAATCACCCCCCAGGGGGGATGGTCACGCCGCAATCCCTTCTCCTCTATTCTCCTCTCGGGATCTTGGGCACGCACGCACACGCGCCCGGCGTGAGTTGTAAGCCACCGGGTCCGAGACGCGAACCGCAGTCGACTACGTGGGAGTCCAGCGACATAGCCATTATGCTAACTGCTGGTTCCCTCCATTCAGCTTTTTTGAGTTGTACATATGAGTGAGATCATGTGTTACCAGCATTTGTCTTTCTGTGCCTCATTCATTTCATTTAACCTAATGTCCTCCAGGTTCTTTTCCTTTATAAGGCTGAATAGTGTTCTGTTGTGTATCTATACCACATTTTCTCTCCATTTATCTGCGATGAACATTTCATTTGATCCTATATCTTGGCTATTGTGACTAGTGTTACAATGGAAATAGAGTGTAGACATCCCTTTGACACTATGATTTTATGTCCTTTGGGTATATACCTACCTAATAGTGAGATTTCTGGATCACATGGTAGTTCCATTTTTAATTTCTTGAGGAAACTCCATATTCCTTTCTATAATATCTATACTAATTGACATTCCCATAAACAGTGTACAAGGCTTCCCTCTTCTCCCCATCCTCACCAATACTTATCTTGCATTTTTTTTTTGATAATAGCGGTTCTAACATGAGGTGATATCTTGTAGTGATTTTAATGTACATTGCTTTGATTTTGAGCCCTTTCCCATATAGTTGTTAGTCATTTGTATACTTTCTATTGAAAAATGTCTATTGGGTTTTGTCCATTCCTTAAATAATGTTATTTGGGTGCTTTTTTTTTTTTTTCTACTGAGTTCACTATGTATTTTGTATATTAACCCCTCACATACTAGAGGGTATAGTACCATAATTCTATGGTACCTAATTCTTCCAACTGCTGTTGAATTTTGTTTTCCAGTGTCTTGTTGAGGATTTTTTTTTAATCTATGTGCATTGGGAATATTAGCATGTAAATACATCCAAACAAAGAGACGAAAAGCAACATAGGGATTTTTGATGGTGTCATATACTTAGTCAGCCTCAACTTACCTCATCCTCTTTCATATGCTTCACCAAGATCTCTATCTCCTTTTAAAATTTCACCTCATTTAGAAACCTTTGGAGATCTAATTCATGTAACATTCAATGCCCACAGGAATTAGCACCCAGAGCTCTTTTCTACCTCCTTTTACTTCAACCAGGTACTGTCCTTACCTACCACACCATATGACAGTTAATTTTGCATCTCATTCCCAGAAATGGAAGCCTCATATTGAGGATGGCAAAGTGATAACATGAAAAAAGGTCTGAGTACTTCACACTTCAAAACTCTCCTGTCACCCTCATAACTGCTTATTTTCAGACAGTTACAGGAAAGAGAAATAAACTTTTCATATAAAAAACTTTCTAAGTTTAACAAAGATATGCCAGCCACTTGTTTATTTGTTTTTTGTTATAACATATAAAACTTAAATCCTAATCAATATATAAATGGAATGAGTTTTTGAAATAAGATAGAAAAGGAAATTGCACCCATTCATATAAAATAGAGCTATAATTTTTTTCACTTCTAAACATCTAACCTGAAGTTCATATCTGCCATGTAAATGTAAAGTTTAAAATTCTGGTACCTGGTAACATGGAACAATGCATGATACCGCAATGAAGGATGCCAGAGGGTATATCCATTCCTTAGACATGGTGATCAGAGAAGACCTCCCCCACGTGGGATGATTCTGAGTTTGTGTCCAGCCACCTCCCAGTATGTTGGGGACACTTGTGTCCATGATCAGGCCTGGCTGAGACCAGAGGTGGATCACGTCATAGAGACTCTTTGAGAAGTACTCTCTCTCTCTTCCCCTCACTCACTCATGGAAGGCATAAATTAGCTAAAAAAAGAAAAAAGAAAACAATGGGGGCTGTCACAGAGAAGTAAAAAAGAAACAAATAAATACTGTCGGCATCACATGTTCAGGATAGGAAAATTCATGACCAGCTAAAATGAGTTAGGGAGGTTTTCTAATCAAAGAACAATTTTAGGTAGGTACTTAAGAATATGAACCAGAAGTTATTTTAGGCACAGAGAAATGCAACCTTAAAAATAATTTCCCCCTATTTAAAATGCATTTTTTTCATAATTACTCTCTTAGAAACAACAGATTTAAATAAGTTAAATAATTATTTAGTAACCAGGTACTAAATAACTCTATCAGAAATCAAGTTTATGCAACTTAATGCAATTTTTTTTTTTCCAAATAGGCTTATGCACATAGACGCAGCCTCAGCTGCTAAACAAAAGGTGGGTTCGTTCACACGTTGAGTCCAAATATAGGAGTTGTTTTCCTTGGTCTCAGTTCCTTGCTTGCCCAACTAGAGGGAAGAGATGTCAGAGATGTCCAGAGGGCTCAGCAAGGAGGATTTCTACATCCTCGGTGCATACATAGATATGATCGTGTGAACATCAGGAAAAGAATCAAACAACCAGCAACAGAAACAGAAGCGAAGAGTGAGAGCAGGAGACCATTTGTATTTTTACCCACAGAAAGACTTAACTTCAATGCCCTGCCTCCAGTTAGATTCAGACTCTCCGATCTAGCCATCAAGCTCAGAAATGGAGCCAGTCCTAAAGGAAACATCATGATTCACCCCTTACAGACAGCCTTTGGCTGTATGTGAAATAGATTGCTAATGATGATAATGTTAATAATAATCATTTGCACTTAGTAGCTTTAATGCTACATTTCAAAGATGTTATAAACATTAATTAATTAAGCCCTACAGCAACTGTAGGCAGTTATTACCCGTATTGTGCAAATAATTAACCAAAGCAAAGAAAGGTTAAATGGGCAGCCCGAAGTTATACAGGAAATTAAAGCTAGGAAAACAGAGAGACTGTTTGATTCCTAGCCACAAAGTTGGCTCATTGCTATACAGACCACTGTTCTTGCCTTGGAAAATAAAGCTACAAGTCTGGAGAGCAGATAATCGGTGACGGGGAAGAGCAGAAATCTGAGGTCCAGGAGTGGGTTCAGGAGCTGGATCAGAAATAGAGTCAGTAATTCTACACGGAGGGGTAATTGAACTTCTGATGCTTCAGAAATACAAAGTCAGTAATTCCACACGGAGGGGTACTTGAACTTCTGATGCTCTTAGACATTGCTGAGATTGCCTTGCCCCTGAGCTATAAAAGGGATTCTGACAATTGGCCTTCTCGCTCATCTTCAGTTTACTCAGCTGCACAAAGGAGGTCAGAGCATCAGAGCATTGTTACGAGGGTCACGTGAGAGTTTGTGCAAGTCACCTATCACTAGACCAAATAAGTCCAGGGTACATACGGAGCTACTTCAAAAAGTTCAAGGAAAAAGTGAAATTGAGGTATGAGTTTATTTTGGTGTGAAAATAATTAAAATCCATGCCACGATTTCCTTCATAATATGTATGTTCTATGAACTCTTGGAAGAGTCCTGGTATTTATGCTCTTTTCTCCTTTTAAAAACAATAGTATTAGGCCAGCAGATAGTGTGGAGGTGAAGGCTCTAGATCTCACATGGATGACTGTGTGGTTTGAATCCCAGACCCAGCAGCCTGGAAATGTATCAGGCACTGTGTGTGTGCATGCCCAAAGTCCCAAGAGGAGAATGGAGGAGAAGGAATTGCAACATAGTCATCCCCTTAGGGGGTGATTTCTCACTTTCTCTGTCTCTCTCTGGTGAATACATGTGACCTACAGTGAATTAAAAGGTAAAAATTTTTTAAAAAATCACTAAACCTTCATAGTTGTAAATATTAAGAAGTAACCTTCATGACTCTATATAGGAAAAGATACTTTCACATGGACAGTCATTTATCAGCAAGGCAAATGAGAAAAATATTGAAATGGCTCACTTCCTGATACTATATGCAAAAGCAAAAACTTAAGCAGAACTAGAATTCCATTTAAGCAGTATAGTCACAGGAAATTCTAGCTAAGTGAGAAAATTGAAGATAAGCTAATTTGTCTGATATAAACATTCTCAAATTGATTTAAGACCCTCACGCATTTAACAGTTAGGACATTATCCATATTGACTCAATTAAAGGTATGATTATTAAAACAATTTTACCCAGTCCTGGAGAATCAATGTTTTAGGATTTGAAAATAATTGAAAGAAATTAACTTGAGGACGTGGACAGTCAGAGAGGATAAGAAAGAGAAACAGCGAGGTCAGGTGTAATGAGAGGGGTATGAGCAGGTATTCAGGATGAGTAGGGGACAGGAAGATGAAAAAAGAAGAGATACTATGAACCACACACCCACCGGTTCATGCCCTGTCACATGCAAATGTTCTGCTCTTTAATGTATGAGGACTCTTCAAAAGGTTTATGAAAATGAGTATTATAATAGGCTGACTCATGATATGGTGGCTAATAAGGCAGCTGGACATCACATAGCCACCTGTGCGGTTTGAGTCCTGGACCTGCTGGCTTGAAAAACACACTGAGTGCATGTGTGTCTGTGCCCAAAATCCCAAAAAGAGGGAGGGGTGGAGAAGAAGGGATTGCAGCATGGCACCTCCTCACAGGGTAATATCTCACCTTCTCCTCTCACGCACTCTTTCTCTGCACCTGCTAGCATTTATTTTTAATGAAAATGAGTATTATAAAATAGCTATGTATGGATTGCATTTTTTGCATCAAAATAAACTCATACTTAAAATCTATTTTCCATGAAATTTTGGGGATCCCCTCATATTTACTTTATAGATACCGGTGGTGAGGATTAAACCTATGGAGGTGAGAAATGGATCCTAATTACATGTTACATTTACTGTTCTACATGAATACCCTATAAAAGCTAATTTTTCTATTTTCAACAGTCTCGAAGATAAAACAATGCAGGCTTTAAAATACAGTGGGGGACCAGCAGATGGCACAATGATTGTGTCTCTGGAAACCCAGGTAGTCGACCGTGATTGCGAGTACTGGACCTGGTAGCTTAAAATTCATGCCAGGCGCATGTGAATATGTGCTGAAGATCCCAAGAGGAGAATGGAGGAAAAGAGATTGAGGCATGACCACCTCACAAGGGGGTTATTTCTCCCATTCTGTCTCTGTCTCTCTCTGTCTCTGGTAAGCACATGCATCCTATAGAAAAATCTCTGCAAAAATTAAAAAGACAGTGGATTTTTCCTGAGGCTTCTAGAAAATTTCACTTGTGATAGTAGTCTTTACCTTTAATATACACTGAGCTCAGTGTTCTTAGCTTTCTCTCCTTAGCTGTCATGTTGCCTAAGTAAGTGAGGGATTCATGAGAGGATAATGGAGGATAAACCATGAGGGCACAGAGGGTGATAATAAAAAATTCCCTGGAAAGCTTAGCTTAGAAATGTAGACAAGATTGGGACAAGCAGTTAGCATAATCGCTGTGTCACTGAACTCCCATGTAGTCGACCGCAGTTCGAGTCCCGGACCTGGTGGCTTAAACTCACGCCAGGCACGTGTGCATGTGTGCGTGCCCAAGATCCCGAGAGGAGAATGGAGGAGAAGGGATTGCGGCGTGGCCATCCCCCCCCCCGGGGGGGGGTGATTTCTCACTTTCTGTCTCTCTGTCTCTCTCTTGTCTTTCTGGCGAGTGCGCATGCCCTATAGCAAAAACTTCTCCAAAAAAAATAAAGTAATAAATGTGGATAAGATTTATATTCTGCTTGACAGGGCTACCTCTGCAAAAACAGAAAAAAAGGAAACAAAATAAAATTGGGATTAAACATTGCTACAAGGTAAATTAATTAATTTTATTAGTTGTTCATTAACATAGACTTCAGTCTTTGGGTTTAATACAAATGCAATGTGAAATCACTCTTTAAAGTAGAGCCAGAGAGGGACCAGCAAATGGCACCATGGTCACATCGCTGGACTACCATGTACTCGACCATGGTTTGACTCTCAGATCTGGTGGCTAAAAACTCACAACGGGCATGTGTGCATGGGTGCCCAAGATCCTAAGAGGAGAATGGAGGAGAAGGGTTTGTGGCATGGCCACCCCACCTGGGGGGGAGTGATTTCTCACTTTCTGTCTTTCTGTCTGTCTCTCTGACGAGCTCACACACCCTAAACCAAAAATCTCTCTTACAATAAATAAATAAATAAATAAGTTGAGCCAAAAATATCAAATATTCAAATTTTGGTTCTACTAAACATTGGAAAGAGGTCATAACAAAAATGAGTTTTAAGCAGTAGTCATAGTTTTATGATCTGTCACCGCCATTATGTTTTTGGCGCATCATCTGTGTATCAAATGTTTGCATTGCATTAAAGGTTTTACTTTTCTTACTTGAATGGTAATATGCTATTAATATCTCATTCATAAATCTGTGAGTCCATCAGATAAGATACAGATTTGTTAACAGTCAAGTACAAAGGGAAAAAAAGGACAATTCAAACCAGAAAACCAAATAAATACAGCCTTTTTTTTGACGCCATACTGGTCCACTCCCCCCTCACCTGTCCTTAATTCTGTTGGTCAGCATGATTCAAATTTTTTTTTTTTTTGGAGAGATTTTCGCTACAGGGCGTGTGCGCTCGCCAGACAGACAGAGAGAGACATAGAGACAGAAAGTGAGAAATCACCCCCCAGAGGGGATGGTCACGCCGCAATCCCTTCTCCTCCATTCTCCTCTCGGGATCTTGGGCACGCACGCACACGCGCCCGGCGTGAGTTTTAAGCCACCGGGTCCAGGACGCGAACCGCAGTTGACTACGTGGGAGTCCAGCGACATAGCCATTACGCTAACTGCTGGTTCCCAACATGATTCAAATTTTTAAAAATAAATTTAGAATTTCAGTTTCATAGAGACTTGCCACTATTTCTATTACACATGTTCAGTGTTAGGGTAGATTTGAAATTAGTGTCAATCAATAGTGATTATATTTATTCACTGAGGATCAGGCATAAAAACCAAAACTTTATAAACATACTTTGGTCTCAAATGTCAGTTATAAAAAGAGCTCAGTTAACAACTTTAAAACCAATGAAGTTTATTTCAGAGAACAGGAAATTGTTCTTTCTATGAATATGCCAGCAAGTGATCTCAAGAAAACAGAGAGGAAATAGGATGGGTTCTGTAAATTTTACCTTTTTTTTTTTTAAATCACAAACTATTTTTTTAGAAGTAAACTTACTAATTCGTTTGTAATGTTTTTAATGCTTTCCCTATTCACCAGCACACACATCTGTACGATGATTCTTGTCCAGAAGCAGTACATCTACTACAAGGGACACAACTGTTCATAATCTAGAAAAAGTAACAAGATGACAGGCCAGCTCCGTGGCGTAGCAGTGATGAGCTGCTCAGTGAAACCTGGATTCCACCTGGTGACCATAGTTTGAATCCCAAGTCTGGTCAGCCTAAAAACATACGGAACACATGTGTGAGAACCCAAGATCTGATGGATTAGGGGACTGGAGGAAGAGGACCAACACATGACCAGAGCCTATGGAAGGTACTCAGCTTGCTTACACTCTCTCTCTCTCCCCCTCTTGGGTATATCTTGAATAAGGAAAAAAACGTGAAGATTACAAAAGACATTCAATGATAACTGAAGTATTAGCAAATTTGAAAACGTCTTTTAAAAAATGAAAATACCAGAAGATAAACTAAATAATAACCATAAGAGATGAAATATGAGATCATTGGGGTTTTGTTCTGTTGGGGTTTTTTTTAAGAGGCTTTTGCTTTAGGGCATGTGCACTCACTGGAGAGAGAAAGAGACAGAGACAGTGGAGGGAAAATGAGAAATCACCCTCCAGGGGGGATGGCCACATCACAATCCCATCCCCTCTATTCTCCTCCTGGGATCTTGGGCACACATGTATACGTGCCTGGCATGATTTTCAAGCCGTCAGGTCCAGGACTTGAATGCAATAATCCATGTGAGTGTTCAGCAATGTAACCTCTATGCCATCTGCTAGCCCCCAATCACTGGTTTTAGAAAGCATTGCTTTAAAGACCCTTGACCAGTTTTTACTTAAATGTCTTAAGGATTTTCAATTGTCCTAAATAATTCCTGTGTCCTTGAAGTCATTTGCTATCATGACTATGTCCACAGCAGAGCCATTGCACTGTATACACAGTATTTCTGTTATATACCATTTACAGAGATCATTTATAAACTTGTTCAAAAAACTAAATTTGTAAGTATTAAAAACAATGTATTCTCAGGCCAGTATGTGTCACTGAGGATTTTTAAGGTGCTGGATTCCATGTGGCCAACTTCAGGATTCGAGTCCTGGATCCAGCAACTTGTAAAATACACCAGATGCAATGTGCAGGTGTGCCCAAAGTCCCGAGAAGAGAATGGAGAAGAAGGGATTGTGGCATGGCTATCCCTCCCAGGAGATGATTTCTCACTTTCCCTCTCTCTCTGTCTGTCTCTCTCAGGCTATTGCACTTGCCCTATGACAAAAATCTAAAAAAAACAAACAAACAAACAGCCCAATAGCAATTAAACAATTTTTTCTCTGGCGTTGGTGCCAAATGCTATTCATTAAACTAGGTTGCCTAGGCAAAAACTGACCATTTTGTATGGGCTGTGTAGGGTACTTCCTAAAGACCAGAGGATAAGCTAAGTGAAGTGCCCGGCTTTCTTCTGGTTCTATGAGTTTCCAAAACAATGACTTCTGTTGGCATTATTTTCCCTTTTCCATCTGTAGATTTTTGGATAGCATTTCTTTTCTTGGATTATTTAATGGTTGATGACATTTAATATAAGCTAGGGGTGAGCCTGCTTTGAAACACTTTGAAATGTTGTTAACTTGCCCTAAATTCTATTAAATCTAATTACATGTGTTTTGCATGTCAAATGTGTAAATCTAATCAAGAAAAAAATGTCTTAGGAAAATGAATAGAGAATAGTAAAAAAAACTTTTGAAACAACATTACTAAGGTTGATGTGCTAAATCCATTTCATTCAGTTTATTGTTTTTTTAAATGAGAGGTTTTTTAGGACCAGCAGATGGCATAATGGTTACATCACTGGACTCCCATGTAGTCAACCATGGTTTGAGTCCCAGAACCAGTGGCTTAAAACTCAACATTAGGCACATGTGTGTGCGTGCCCAAAATCCTGAGGTAAGAATAGAGGAGAAGGGATTGCAGGCAAAGCTATCCTCCTTGGGGGAGGGGGGGGGGTGATTTCTTGCTTTCTGTCTCTAGTAATTGCATGCTCCCTATAGCAAAAATCTCTAAAATAAAAACAAAGAAAAGCAGATTTTTGCTATAGGGTGCATGCACTCACCAGAGAGACAGACAGAAAGTGAGAAATCACCTCCGAGGAGGTGATAACCACACTGCAGTATTTTCTCTTTCATTCTCCTCTTGGGAGTTTGGGTATACACACAAACACACGCACACACACACACACACACACACACACACACACATGCCTGGCGTGAGTTTTAAGCCACTGGACTTGAACCATGGTCAAGTACATGGGAGTCCAGCAAAGTAACCATTCTGCCATCTGCTGGTCCCATAATTAATTCAGTTTTGATGGATCAATGGAAGAAATTTAAGACCTGAAAATAATGAAATCATTCTGTGCTTACCATAGCAAATATAATTACATTAGATGATTTAACTTGGAAAATATATATAAGGATAATAGTAGTTTTATTGATTTGAAACCTAAGTTGATTATATGCTTCTTTTTTTAAAAAAAGTTTGTTTCTTTCTTCTATGAGTAAAAGAGACAGAGAGAAAGAGACAAGGACAGAGAGACAGGATCTTCATAGCACGATCTACCCATAGCCTCAGTTGGCTCCAATCATGGGCATAGGTATGTCAGGCATATTCAGGGAGTTCTCAGGATGCAAACCTGGAACCTTCTCATGTGGGACAGCCTTGCAGAGCACTGGGCTGTAACTGTGCAGCTTCTGACTTCTGCGTTGTTCTTCTTTAAGAGATTCAAATAAACGTACATTTCAGAAAGTCGTGATCTGAAAAGCGAGCGTGACTTGCCTTTTCCTTGGGCGATGACTTAATCTTCCATGGCTTCTACTACCTCACATGTGAAAGGCTTTCCTACCACTACTTGATCTCCAAATTCCCTTCTGGCTTGAAACACCATGATTTGAAGTGGATCATTGAAAATTTATTTTTTAATCATGTCTTACCAAGGGTTTAGAATCTTTTTTTTTTTTTATCTTAATTGCAGTGCTGGCTGAAATAGTTTTTCAGATAGAAGATACTAATCAATAATGAGACAAATGTAACAAAAGTCAATTGTTACAAAAATACATCTAGAACCTGTGTGGGAGCTTGTAATTTTTGTAATCATGTTCACTTTTTATAGCGTTTTTTGAATGATCAATTTACACTAATTTTTCTCTTGCTGCTTAGGAGAGACAAAGTGATACAACCTCTTTCTCTTTTTTCTATATTCATGATAGAGCTCATACATGTACAAGAGAGAAAGATGCAGAGAATACAGAGAGAGAGAGAGAGAGAGAGAAATATGAGTGCCCACCACAGGACCTGGGCATGCCATGATCCACATCCTCCAGTCCTTCGGCCCATCAGATGATCCTGGGCACTTATGTGTACCTGGCACTTTTCAGGCTGACCAGCAGAGGGATTCAAACTATAGTAACCATGTGGGATCCAGTCCTTCCTGAGCAGTGTGTTACCACTGCACCACAGAGCCAGCCTGCTTTTTCTCTTGCTAAAGTATTTTATCAGTGTGCAATCATTAAAAATAGGCCATACTGCTAAAGCAAGCCAGCAGGACTGCAGCCATCTTGAAATTAAGAAAGGCCTCTAATGAGAACGATTTGACCAAGTGCTGAGTCATAGGCGGAACTATTGAGGAATGGTCAGATGAAAAACCAGGAAAGGGTATTTGGAGGAATCACGATAATTATTCAAGGGAAAGTGATTGACTCTGATTGATCATAGTGAGGAATGATTTGCATGTGCTTGTAGCTTGTACCTATAAATACCAAGAACATATTGAATTCTTCAGGACAGATTGATGATGCTTGCTGACTGTCTCCCTGTAACCAGTAACAGAAATAAATTCCTTCTTCTCCAGCCTTTGCCTCTCGCTTCATTGACCATAAGAGAGAACATGATCTGATGTTACTGGTCTGTTGGTCCCATCCTCTCTGTCCTGGACCCTTAGTTACCACTTAGGTCTGAGAAAGGGGCCCTTTAGTGACATGGGGAGATGGTCACATCCTTTCCTTCTCAACCTCCTACCTTACTGGTTTTGCTTGATCCTGGACATGATGAAGTCCTTTCATTAAGAAAATAGATATATCTTAAAACCACCGCAATGTTAGGTTAAAAGAAGCTATAGACATCGACTTTTCTCATATAAATGGACTTTTCTCTAGTATCACAGAGAAAAAGAACACTTAGACACTTAGGCTTTCAAAAAGAGGGACTCATCAAGAGACATGTTCTGGTTTGCAGAATCTCTCTCCATATCATCCCCTCTTCTATTACCCGATGATCCCTGAAACCTCCTAGTTTTGTATCTTCCATTTACCTCCCCCAAGTAAGAAACTACTAAGGCTTTTTCCTCCTCCTATTCTTTTAAAAAAACTTGGCAACCAACCATAGCCCTATGGTCTTTGCTTAGCTATTAATGAAAGCACTCTTTAGCACGGACACTGCTAATTCCTAATGATTGGGGTGGGGGAGCAGGGGAGTGGGTTCCTCATCTGATGAGGAAGAGACATGATGAGCACTCTGATGCCAGCGTTGTTTCCCATCATGCAGTGCTGTAGCTAATTTCCTCCTGGGTACCTGAGAAGTAGCACGTACAACTAATCAAGGTGAGCATTTCTTATTTGCCTTGGTCGTCAACATTCCAGGTTCATTCAAAGAAAGGATAGCCTAATATGAGTTTGAACCCAAACCTTACAAAAGAAAAATCTCAACACTGCTATGCTAATGAACATTTTTTGTCCTTAGGCCAGGGTGTCTTGACAGTGGCATTATTGACACTGGGCCCAAATAGTTCTTTGTTGTGAGGCACTTATGCTGTGTATTCCATGAGGTCTAGTAGCATCCTTGGGCTGTACCCACTAGATGCCAGTAGCAGATCCAAGTTACAAATGTTTTCAGATGCTACCGAATGTCCCTTGTGGGGCAAAACTACTCTACTTGAGAACAATTACACTAGATGTATCTTATGAGAGCTATAAATAGATTCTTTTTAACTTCCCAGGTATTAGCTTTGGTTAAGATTTCTTTTTTTTAATGTGTTCAAATTGTTCCACATCCTAAAAATGTATGGGAGTGCTCTGTATAAAAAACACTGAAGTAAAGATATTGAATTGGTTTCAAAAAGACTACAAGAGTTCCTAAAGGTTTCCAAAACTCTGGTTTATCTAAGCTTGACAATAAGCTAACACTTCATTGCTCAGCTCTTGGGCATTCTCTTTTATAGGCAGGGCTTCTCTGCTAAACTGAGTTGTTCGCCAAAAAAAAAAAAAAGCTAATAGAACCAGCAGGTGGCATGGTGGTTAAGAACTTAAGAACACTAGACTCTCACATGACCAACCACTGTTCCAGTCCAAGACTAGGCGACTTCCTTTCTTACTTTCTCTCTTTCTCTCACTCTCTCTCTCTCTATCTCTGGTCACATTGAAAAATAATGTTAATAAATAAATAATTCTTCAAAAAAAAATCCAATAGGGTATCCTCAGCTTTCTGTGTTCTACTTCAGTCTTGATCAAAATTCTCTCCTTCTATCAGGCTCGTATCAATATTATATAAGTTGGGAGCCCAAGAAACACTAGTTACTCCTAGTGATATAAACATGTTGCTAATTATGCGTATAGTGTTCTATGAATGAATATTGACATATTCTTTAAAAAAAAGGCACATAGTAATTTATATATTAAAATTGGAGGAGGGTCAGCAAGTGGCATGGTGGTTAAGGTGCTGAACTCCCACATGGCTGACTGTTGTTCAAGTCCTGGACTTGGCAGCTTGAAAATCATGACAAGTGCGTGTGCGTGCATACCCCAAATCCCAAGAGAATAGAGGAGAAGGTATTGCGGTGTGGCCATTGTCCCCACTGATGCAGGAGAGGGATGATTTCTCACTTTCCCTCTCTCTGTTTCTCTATGGCAAGCACACATATACTATGGAAAAAACTTAAAAAAAAAAAAAAAACTGGAGGAAAGGTAAACCAGGGTTTCTTTTGCCCTTCCTTTCTAAATCTACATTTCCAATATTCATTTAAATGTGATCTGCTTTCTTCTTCTCTTGGAAAGTATGAAGAAAACAATATAAAGTTTTTAAATCTCCCTTCCAATATATGCCACATAGTTAAATGTCCTCTAGGTTTCAAACAGCAGAAAATATTCATTAAATTTTGTTTGTGACAATCATGATGGGAAAAAATAATGTTTTGGCTCTTCTGAAGGAGCAAAGACTTCTGGAAAAAATGCTAGTAAGTTCTTAAATAATTATGATAACACACACATAAAATTAAGCATTCTTAGAAATGCATTATGGTGCTTTACTCTCCCCCCCCCCACACACACACACACACTGGATAGAGTAAATAAGGAACAGATTTTGTATTTTTTTAAAACTTTTATTGGGGACAATTTATAAATCACAATGCAGTGAACTACTCTCCATGAGTCAGCCTGGACCACTGCCACTACTCACTTTGCTAAATGCACCAGCTCGCCTTTGAATTTAGAGAATAGCTCTTGGCCCATGAGAACATCTAAGGCTCGACATTGTGGAAAAAACCAGTTCAGGTCCCTGTAGAAAGGTTCTCCCCAAGGCAGCAACAGGAATGCACACACACTGAAAAAGGATCTTGCAGCACCATTGGGCAGAGGCATTGGCTGAGAGCTCTAGCATCAAGGAAGATCAATGTGCGCCTAAAAGAATCTGCAAGAAACTTCATGCAATCTTTGACTGGACTCAGGGGACCAGACTAGGCTTTGTGTCTCTGCTTTCTTCATATATGGTTTCTCAAGGAAAATAAATGTCTCGTGGCTGCTGGATTCTCGTGTTCTCCTCAGGTAGTGATACAGGAAGGGGGACAATTGAAAAGGAGGGGCTTGAAGACACATGTAGAGGAGCCCAGGCAACTCTGATCGACATAAAAAGTGCTGCCTGGTGAGTTTTGACTGTGATTTTTATGACACCTCCAGGTGAACAGGCATATCTAATAGTCATGTGGGGAACAGTGATCTCATAAACCCCGAGTTGGTGGCTGTCTAATCTACCAAACAAGAACTCCCTTAACTACACTTCTGCCTGTTCACGTAGGGGGCTCTGACTCATCTCATCAGCTTCCAATAATGGAATCTACTGTTCCTTGGGGATGAAGAAGATAAAAGAGAAAGATGGATAGAGAGAGGTGTGCACACACAGACATGTGAATATTTATCTTCAGCAAGAATAGTTTTTTTTTTTTTTTTGTCTGACTCATTCAGGATGCCTTTAAGGTAAAGAAAGCTATTATTCATTAAACATAATTACCTGAATGCTTTTAATTACAAAAATGAAGGAGAAAGAGTTTGGGATTTTCTTAGAAATTGGAGCACTTAGGATATCATATTTTCTCCTTTCTCTGATCTTTTGGATATACAGATGCATGTTGTGGGGGTATTTGGATAAAGCCAATGGAGGCTTGGAGTTATATAAAATTAAATTGAATTACCAAGAAAGTAAGATCTCTTTGGCTCAACCTCTTCCTCTGTTTTGAGACTAAATACCCTGCCAAGTGCCCTAAGCCCATTCTTTTTTTTGTTTTTTTGAGAGTTTTTTTTTTTTTTTCTATACAGTACATGCACTTGCCATAAAGACAGAGAAAAATAGAGAGAGGGAAAATGAGAGAGAAATCCTTCTAATGTGGATTCTACTACCTACTGAGTTAAAACTGGGCCTGTGCACCCAACACTGCCTGCTATCATCTTTATTTACTTTCTTTATTCATGATAGCACATGTATGCATGTAAGTACAAAAGAAAAAGAGAGAAAGAAGTACCCCACAGGGTCTGGTCATGCCAGGATCCCCTTCTTTCAGTCTTCCAGCTCGTTGGATCTCAGGCACTTGCATGTGTGTTCATCATGTTTCAGGCTGACCGGTCTGGGGATGTGAGCCATGTGACATGTGGAAACCGACTTCCTTACAGCAGCACTTTGCCATTGTGCCATAGAACCAACCGTGTCCACCATCTTCGGAACCATCTTGCTCTATGCTTCTAACGCCACCATGTTGTAACAGTGTCTCAGTGCCACTTTCTCGGTGCCATTGCTGCCGACGTCTGTTGTGGTGGGTACTGTCTATGGAACTCATCTCAAAATTGAGACGCTATTTTAAAATGTGATAAATACCCTCTTTCTATTTTTACACTACAAATGAGGGCAGTGTTGCATTCCTAATTCATGAAGCGTTCTCTTCGTTTTATTCAACTTTCATTTTTGCCTAGGACTCCATGGGGCTTTGTTTAGGTGACAGACAAATGACAGAGACTGTACTCAAAAAACACTGTGGACTCAGCCTCTCTTTGTGGTACCCTTGAGGTACTGTTCCTCTGGATGAGTTTTCTTCAGGGAATTCCTAGGTTTCTCATACAAATAGTCTCACAGTAGACTACTTACCAGGCTTCCAGACAGATTAAGGTAATTGAATTTGGGCTCAAGCCCAGTCCCCAACTTCATGTATATTCATTGTAATTGAAAGCTGTTTTAATCAATTCTGTTTGCAAACCAGAACTCAGTGGAGAAAAAAAAAATGGGACTGTAATCTATTAGTCCAAAATCTGTATAACCTATAATTAGTGAACTGGACAAGCCAAAATTAACAATCACCTAATACTCCAATTTTGTTGCTTTTCATTTGTTTTTAGTCAGTTTTTATTAGGATATACATTTTCTCTTAATGACTATTTACTGGTATGGTAAATGTTTGTGTCTAGGAAAATAACAAATGTTCTTAGCTGTGAACTAGATGAAACCTAGCTTACTAAGTTTCTCTGCATTTTGTTCTTTCAAATTAGCTTCCGTGAGCCATCAGAGATTGAGTGGACCTAAAAGTTCATTTGTATTACACAATATAGTTATCTTCCTTATGTAGTTGGATATATGAATTTCAAGATCTATGGCAAATACTGGTTTATCTTGCACTGCATTATACAGGGAGCAAACACTCCTGTCTTTTTAGCCATATAATACAGGGAAATTAAGTTTAAAATGAAAGTTCTTCAACTTTCAGTAACTTCTGCTCCTTTAATAACATCTTAATAACTTTTTATGCAGTAACTTTAGGTACTTTAGAAACTTCTGAACCATCAATGAGCACCTTAGTTTTAGCTGAGTTATAGTGTATTTGACTGCAGCTTCCTTGGAAATTGGCAATCTGCGTACATTACACACAGTCACTGTGTATTTGGTGACCTGTTTGAGAAACACTGTCACCGCTCACTGTGGCCCCTTCATCCTATCTCAATAGGTTTATGAACTGGAGCATGGATAGAGTATCCTTCTGGTTATTAAGCCACCTAGTAATGGCCATATCTATTCACCTGGCTCTCATTGGTTACTTAGGAATCTATGTATGAAATTGAAGTTGTGACAGCAACCAGAAGTTCTTGAACAAGTTTTTGCCTGCAAAAGTGTTTGCCTGCAAAAATGACGATAGCACAAGTTAAGATTGCCTGCAGTTGTCAATGACATCTCTACTGATCTTATTTCCTGGAAAGAACAATAGAAGCATCATGTGCACGCTATTACCACTCACTCACCTCCAGCCTTTATAAAAAATCAAAAGCTTCCCAGTTTTGTGAAAATGCCAGAAGAGACAGAAATGTGAGAGTCATTTTCTCTGTGTTCATTATATCTGAGCCTATTTTAAAAGCCAAAACTTGACAGCATTATTCATGTCTTTAGCACTCTTCACAGGAAGCGTGGTGGTGGACAAAATCTCAGACTCATGCTATATTCACATGTGTAGGTCATGGGTACAGGACAAAGAGAGACACCAGTGAGACCTTTCCATACATTCCTACTAAATAAAGTCAAAGACTAATAAAATGCCCTGGAATTGAAAGCTTTCAAAAGGCAGCAGTCGAAATAATGAACATTAATAAATTCGTGGCATCACGTATAAGGAAATTCACATGAAAGAAGATAACTAACTTAAAGAATGGTGGCAGGGTCATCTATGAGCTATGTGGTAACCCCTAGAGACAGGGAAAGTACCCAATCCACTTCCTTGCTATCATGCACTCCTGGTGTTCTTGGAAATATGTGGTTAGCCTTTCAATGCATTTTTATTTCCTTTGTAATTTCCAGAGGGTGTATGCACTTGCCAGAGAGAAACAGAAAGGAAGGGGATATAGTCATGCCACAATCCTCTCTACTCCTCTTCTCCATCTGGGAATATTTATCAAGTCTCTAGGGCCAGGATCTGAATTATGAGAGGCCATGTGGGAGCCAGCTCCCTTAAGCACTAGGCCATGGGGCCAGCCCAGCCCTCCATTCAATACTCAGTAAAACAGCTCTCTACAGGATTGCTTCTTATGATCAGATCTAATGATTTTTCTGATCTAATTAAAATATTAAGCCTCCAAGGGCAGAGACTTCATTGCCTTCATCTTCAGCACTTATTAAAGGATCTGGCAGACAATAGTGCTCACAGGCACATGGAAACATCCGAAAGTTCACAGAAAAATGGAATTAAAATACAAATTGTTTTTGGTGTAAAAAAATTGAAATCAATGCATAGTTTTTTTCATAATTCAGATTTTTCATGAACTTTTTAAAGACCCCTCATATTTAGGAATGAATGGGTGAATTCTGTGGCCTACTTTATTTCTTTGTAGTATTTGATGCCTTTGAAGAAGACTTGAATTTGATTCCTCAGCACCCAAGTCACTGCTCTTTTCTGGCTTTCTTCATACCTTTCTGATTCCAAGTGTTTTTTTGTTTGTTTGTATGTTTTGTTTTTCAAATCAGCGATTGCCTTTTATTGTTATCTTTAAAGTATTATGTAACTGTCTTAGAAATCATCAGCTTTTTGCTTCCGTAGCTGGCAAACTCTTAGATCTTAGTCAACAGCCTGCTACACTGTTCCCTGTTTAGAAGTATAAATACCATCCAAGAATTTTCTTATTTTCTTATTTTTAACTGCAATGGCTTTATGTATCAAAGCAGCTGAATTTGAAACAAGTCCAGTGTTGTTGCCTTCAAGGATCATCTCCTCTTTCTGGGGTTGAGATACCAAATAAGCAATACCTGATTGCATTCGATGTATTTTTCACCCCAGAAATTTAGGACATCTTTCTTTTTCTAAAAAAAAAAAAAAAAAAAAAAAAAAAAAAACAGGGAACAGCAGTTAGCCTAATGGCTATGTAGTTGGACTCCCACATAGTCGACCGCGGTTTGAGTCCCAGACCTGGTGGCTTACACTCATGCTGGGCGCATGTGCGTGCATGCCCAAGATCCCGAGAGGAGAATGGAGGAGAAGGGATTGCAGCGTGGCGATCCCCCCTTGGGGGGTGATTTCTCGCTTTCTGTCTCTGTCTCTCTCTGTCTGTCTGGCGAGCGCATGCGACCTATAGCAAAAACCTCTCAAAAAAAAAAAAAAAAAAAAAAAAAAAAAACCCACAACCATTTATTTATTTATTTATTTATTTATTTATTTATTTATTTATTGTTGTGATGTTTAAACTTCTGGGTCTGGGACCTGAGCTGCAGTCGATTATGTGAGAATTCAGTGCCTTAATCACCACACTGCCTGCTGACCCCAAAATTCTGAATTTCAACAAGTGACCCACTCTCCTGAGTAATGATGTTGAGGGGGAAATGAGCGTACACAGACCTCATCTTGTAACAGAAGCCCAGTGTAACACCCTTGATCGTGTTCTGCACATGACTACAGATAGTGTGAACTGCAGCCACACTTTGTTTCCACGCTTTCTGTTCCCACCCTGTATGTCATCCTGCAGTGTCTTCTTTTTCTTTTCAAGAAGGCTGAACTCTACATTGGTGTGATTGAAGTCCCTCTGCAGGGTTCCTCTGGGACCCTTCACAATAACTGTGCCTCCCTTCACAGAGATGCCAACATCTTCTGGAATGTGCTGAGAATGGTCTTCATTCTGGGATACTGGCGTTCTCAGAGTCAACAGCTTCAAATTCCTAGGGTCTACCCTCTGACTACAAGTGATCTTTATCTTTCTCTTTTTCTAGCTTTTTTTTTCTCTCATATGCCTATTCTATTTATTGTTATTGTTTGTTTGTTTGTTTTTAGGTTTTTGCCATAGGTTGTGTTCACTCCCTTGAGTGGGGGTGGGGGAAGTGAGAAATCAACTCCCAGTGGGGATGGCCATGCCACAATCCCGTCTCCTCCATGCTCCTGGGATTTTGGGCACCTGTGAACATGTACCTGGTATAATTTTCAAGTCACTGCGTCTGGAACTCCAACCATGGTCAGCCATGAGGGAACCATGTCTTTATCCACCAAGACACCTGGTGGCCCCTATTTGTTTATTTTTAAATACCAGAGGGTACATGCACTTACCAGAGATATAAAGAGAGAGGAAGAAAGAGAGAGAGTGCCCCTCCCACACTACCACCATGGGGTCATACTGAAATCCCTCCTCCTCCATTTCTCTATCCTGTTGGGATTTGGGGCATGTATGCACACATATATGCCTGGTATGTTCTTCAAACCACAGGGCCAGGATTCAAGCCACAGTTGGCCATGTGAGACCAGGCTCCCTTAAACATTAGGTGACAGGGCTGGCCCTATTTACTCTTACTTTTAAAAATTCTAACTATTTTCAATTTTTTCAAATAACACCACAATAAGAACATGTTTTGGCCTGGTTGTTTGTCACAGAAATTTTGGTCTTAATCTAGCTTAAACCCATAAATTATGAAGGGGAACTGGAAGTCTATATTGGATTATTAAACTGAAACTACAGAAGAAGTTATTGTCAGCACAGTTAGAGATCTTTGGAGTTGGCTATGTTGAGGCTCTGGTGGCTATTGGAACTTCAGAAGCACATTGTCATTATTCCTAGTCTAACCACAGAAAGACACTACTTCCCTGTTCTTTCTGACATACTCAGCAGTGTGGAATGAGAACACATTGATTGCTTTGGCAAACGTCTACCCAGAAATGCTGAGTATGGAGTCATTCTTAATTAAAATACATGAACTGAGAGTTGTGAGGAGTTATACCCTGAAGTAAAATTCTGGGTAGTGAGGATTCTAGATTCTCTACTAGAATCTTTCTTTCTTTCTTTCTTTTTTCTTTTTTTTTTCATTCAAGAATATACTTTCATTTGTTTATTTTTTTAATTTTTATTTTTATTATCATCATAATCTTCTTTATATTACATTGGATTATATATAACTTTACAGTGTATTACATTGCTTTTTCAAAAGGAAATGCCATGCATGTCAGTCAATATAGAGACATTAATCTCCCCGCTTCAACATTCAATATCTTTTCTATGTTTTTCCCAATCATTATTATTATTATTCTAATTATTTTTTAAAACAGCCAATCACTATTTCTCATTTTGCTTGCAAAACGACTTTACCCATCATGAAATACTTCTCAGACCAATCTAGTTGAGAATACTATACATCAACAGGTAATAAGTCATATCTGTTTCTCACTAATGTCCTGCCTCTCTATTGTTCTCTTGCTATCTTTCTCTATCCTCTTCTCTTCACCCGCCCCATTCCACACTATCCTATTCTCCTTAAGTACCTTCACTGCTTTTATGTCCTCCAATTTTTTGCTCTCTACCATAGAGTGTGGATAGTCGGTTTATACTGAGTGGATATATACAATATCTTTCTTTCATAGCCTGGCTTACTTCACTCAGCAATAGATCCTCCATATCTGACCACTTTCTGTCAAATGCCAGGGTCTTGTTATTTTTTATGGCTGAGTAGTATTCCATAGAGTATATATACCACACTTTTCCAATCCATTCATCAGTTCGTGGACATTTAGGTTGATTCCATGTCTTGGCAATTGTGAATAAAGCTGCAATAAACATTGATGTGCAAGCACTTTTCTTAAGAGAAATTTAGTCTAAAGGCTACGTGTGCTTTCCTGAGAAACAAAGAGACAGAAAGCTAGAAATCTCTCCGTAGGGGGGGATGGCCACAATGCAATCTCTTCCTCTCCATTCTCCTCTCTCTTGGGATTTTGAGCACACATGCAGATGTGCCTGTTGTGAGTTTTAAGCTGCCGGGCCTGGGACTCAAACCATAGTCAACTGCATGAGAATCCAGCAACATAACCATTACACCATCTTCTGGTCTTTCTGCTAGCATCTTAAAAGATAGATATCATAAGTAGATTATGTAGTTAAGGCCATGCTATTGGTTAACTTTGTTGGAGGTATTTTGTAAGTCTGAAAAAGGGGTATGATGGCTTTTTGGGATGCTGGTAAAATAATATTGCTTGATTTAGGTGCTGATTAAAAGATTAAAATTCTTTCAAATCATATTTATGATGGGAGCTTACTTCTATATGTATTATATACTTCAATAAAAAGTGTACTTAAGATTTTAAAAATGAGAAAGAAAATAGGTTAAAATGTTTTATGATTATGACAAATCCTTTTGATGATGGGTATACTAGTTACCCTAATTTAATCACCACATATTGAATGTGCACTGAATAATCACATTGTACCCCACAAATATGTACAACTATTATAGGCTAACAAAAGAAATAAATTTTAAAATGTTTTAAGAGAGAAATACTACCTTCCACCTGATAGTTTTCTAATCTATGGAGATCTACCAGTTAGTGTAATGTTTCTGGCCTTTTTCTTAACTCTGATTCTGGGAGGAGTGACCTATCTGATTGATGAGTTTAGAAGAAAGGCTATTATATTGAAAGTTCCTTTTGAGTTGAAAGCATATTTTATATACATAGATATTTTTCACATCTTGAATACAGTGCTTTGCTCAATAAATATTAAGAATTTTGTCAGCTAGGACCAGCAGATGGCATAGCAGTTATGTCACTGGACTCCCACACAGCCAACTATGGTTAGAGTCCCAGACTCAGACTAAGTGACTTCAAAATCATGCCAGGTGCATGTGCATGCATGCCCAACATCCTGGGAGGAGAATGGAGGAGAGGGTATTATGGTGTGGCCATCACCCCAGGGTGGTGATTTCTCACTTTCCCTCTGTGTATGTCTGTCTGTCTGTCTCTGTCTCTGTCTCTCTCTCTCTCTCTCTCTCTCAGGCAAGCATAGGTACCCAAAGGCAAAAAACCTCTAACCAAAAAAAAGAAAGAATTTTATCAGTAAGTACGTATCATTTATGGAGGTCAAAGGAAAACAAAGTCAAGGACAGAATAGTGCACTTCAAAGAATCAAAGTCAAGGATAGGATAGGGCACTTCAAAGACTCAGGACACTGTATTTCTTTCATTTTTCTTTTTAAAGAGTTATTTATTCAATTTTTACTTATTATTATTTTAATTAGACCAGAGAACGAGAAAGGGAAAGTAAGAAAGCAAGTCACCAGGCCTGGAACTCGATCCACAGTCGGCCATGTGGAAATCCAGTGCCTTAACCACCATGCCACCTGCTGGTCCCCAAGACACTATATTTCATAAACCAAGGGTTAGCTAACCATGGTCCACAGACCAAATCTAGCCTAATATCTATATTTGTAAGTTTTTTTGGAGCATATAAAGCATGTTATTCATTTATATGGTGTCTATGGTTGCTTTTACTACAATGGCAGAATTGAGTAGTTGCAACTGAGACCATAAAACTTGCAAAGCTGTAAATATTATCTGTCCCTTTGCAGAAAATGTATGCTGATTTCTGCTATAAACCATCAACTTGGACTCAGATACTTACATATTGATTCACTGTTAATTGATGCATTTACTGGGTTTCTATTGAGCCTATTGTATCATTCTAGGCACTGTGCTCAGTGCTGAGTGTTAGGGAATGAGTGACAAAGATGAGGTTTCTGCCATTATGAAGTCTATGGAAGCATGGTTTACTCGAAGGTAATATTTGAAAATGTTTGATGCTCCATCTTTCTCTCGACCTTTATTTATATGAATTCAACATATTATAGCCTCAAATAATCTTAGCTCAAAAATGAAGATTTGCTTTTTAATTTTTTTTAAGAGAGCTTTTTCCTATAAGGTGTGTGTGCTTGCCAGATAGAGAAACAGAAAGGTAGAATCCTCCCCGGGGGGTGTGGCCACATCTCAATCCCTTCTCCTCCATGCTTCTCTCAGAATTTTGGGCATGCATACACACACACCCAGCATGAGTTTCAAGCTGCTGAGTCTAGGACTCGAACCATGGTTGGCCATGTGAGAGTCCAGTGACGCAACCATTACACTATCTGCTAGTTCTGCTTTGTAATTTTTCAAATGATTTCTTTCTTGAGAAAAATATGTGTGTCCAAGTGTGAGCACAATAGGCTTTACCATTTAATTTTCAACATTAAAAAAAAGAGTGGATTGGACAAGTCCCATAACCCTGGTTAAGGAAACCATAACTCACTTGGCTGACTATAGTTTGAATTCCAGCCCCTGTGACTTGAAAAACATACTAAGTACATATGTGTGCATGTTCCAAATCCCAAAAGGATAGAGAAATAAAGAAGGGATTGCAGTGTGACCACATCCCATTGGGGGTATGCTTTCTCCTTCTCCCTTTCTCTGTCTCTTGGATTCTCTCTCCAGTGATGGCCTATCAACAGGCCCATTGATAATTAAAATAATAATTATAAATTTAAAGAGAGAGATTACCACTGCTTTATAATCAGAAAATAATCTGCCAAACTCTTTGTCAGCACATCCTGGAAATTAAGCAATTAACCACATTTTATTCTCTTGATTGTTAGTGGAGCAAATTAGGCTTTAATCAATGTGCCTTTCAAATATAACTCTTTTTAATGAAACCTGGGGTTGCAAAGTTCTCATTCTCCAAGTCAAACCAAGCTGAAAACAATTTTCGGGTCAGTGAACACAGGCTTGCTATCCCATCGTGATATTTTGTTGGGGGAAGGAGAAACTATTCAAAGACAGGATTTGACCATTAATACAACTACTCAAACACTACCGTTTGCGATGTCGCCAGTTTAAGAACTATTTTGACTTTGTAACTCTGCCCCGCTACAGGTGTGAAATGAAAGAATTTTGGAAACATCTGCACTCATTCTTCTGCACTGAAAGCATTAAGTGAACCCAACATGAACGTGTAGGAAAGGGGACTGCAAATTCCCATCATGTCTTCTGCAGGCTTGCAATGTTTTCTACTGGTTTCAAAGCACATTGAGATGAAGCCAAGCTGTAGGGGAGGGTGCATGTCCTCAAGACTTACTCCCCACATTGCAACCCTTACTTGTCAGCTGCTTTGGGGACCAGCAGGTGGTGTAATGGTTGCATCGCTAGACTCCCACATGGCTGACCACGGTTCAAGTTCTGAACTCGAACCTGGAGGCTCCTGGACCTGGAGGCTTGAATCATGCCAGGCACATGTGTGTGTGTGCCCAAGATATGGAAAGGAGAATGGAGGAGAACGGATTGTGGCGTGGCCATCTCCCCAGGGGGTGATTTCTCGCTGTCTCTCTGTCTCTCCAGTGAGTGCACATGCCCTATAGCAAAAATCTCTCCAATGAAAAAAGCTGCTTTTAAAACTTAGCAAATCTCCATATTGCTAACATGACCTGAATAATCCTGGAAAAACCTGGGACTCTTATTTGTGAACACTCAATTCCCATATATATGGGAGGGGAAGCATGCTCCAAAGAGGGATGATTTCCAGTGTAAGGAGGGTTCTTTCTTTCACTGATATTTGCACCTTTGCTACTTCAAATGAAGGCAGATTTAAAAAATTGCATCTGCCTCCTACTCATTTAGCCAGAGATTTTTCTGCAAGCAAGGTCTGCCCAGACTGTGATAGGAGAGCCCAGAGATGTCACCATAGAATCTGATACACTCTTTCACTTTAATCAGAGCATTTTCAGAATGTCTGAAAATACACCATGAAGCCCCAAAGTAATTTTAGAAGGAATTAGAACTTTTCACAAATTAGTAAGAAGAGGGGAGAGCTCTGCAAGGGTTCTTAACCCATTTTACTCTTTAAGTTAATGGAAGATGAAGGGTACACGTTATGTATACGTTACTGCATGAATACAAGTTTACACCACACAGACAAACCCGAACTGGGAGCATCCCAGCACCTAAGGGTTGCTTCATGGAAACTGGCAGCTCTAAGCCAGAATTGCTTTTTGCTTTGAAGGCGATAGTGTTCAGGGCTGAAACCGCTGCATAAACAAACTGACGATTTGAAAAGAAACACCCGAGTTTTAATACCACGTGGAGCTAAGTTTAGATCACAATTTATCTTGTAACAGAATTACATTTTTAAAAAGATGTTTGTGATTTTAACCATGAGAGTCCCTGTGCATAATAGAGGCAGTCAAAACTGTGTCAGGTTTGGGAACCAGCAGTTAGCGTAATGGCTATGTCACTGGACTCCCATGTAGTCGACCGTGGTTCGCATCCTGGACCCGGTGGCTTAAAACTCACACCGGGCGCATGTGCGTGCGTGCCCAAGATCCCGAGAGGAGAATGGAGGAGAAGGGATTGCGACGTGGCCATCCCCCCTGGGGGGTGATTTCTCACTTTCTGTCTCTATGTCTCTCTCTCTCTCTGTCTGGCAAGCGCACGCGCCCTATAGCGAAAAATCTCTCAAAAAAAAAAACAAAAAAAAAACAAAAAAAAAAAAAAGCTGTGTCAGGTTTGAGTATCTTCCATAGCGAAAAGTGTGAACCTTTGTTCATACAGGCAACAAAGACCAAGAAGGGGAAAGAGTTCCAAGAGGGTCCACTACTAAGATATCTATTATTTTCTTTACCCTTTCTTTTTCTTTTCTTTTCTTTTTTTTTTTTAATTGGCTAGAGGGTGCCTGTGCTCATCAGAGAGAGACAGAGAAAGACAATACAAGTGAGAAAGCATCCCTCTTGGGGGTTGGCTGTGCCACAATCCTTTCTTCATTTCTCTTTTTGGGGTTTTTGACTATGCATGGGCCCAGCATGCTTTTCAAAATGTTGGGTCCAGGCTTTGAACCCACAATCAGCTATGTGGGATCCAGCTGTCCCAACCACCACACCACTCGCTGGTCCTTTCATTTCTTTTCTATCAAAGCTAAATGTAGAGGGCATGGGATTCCTGGGGACTATCTTAGGCTTCTGTCAAAACAAATAGCCCCAACCAGGAAACTTCCACTAGTCCCTGCTGACTCATTTCTTAAACGGTCCAGAATGGAACAAATATTTCATATACAGAGTGCTTCTCAAACATTAAAGCACATCTGAACTGCCTGGGGACTTGATTAGTAAAATTCGGAGTCAGTAGGTCTGGGACAGAGCCTGAGAGTCTACATTTCTGACAGGCTCTTGGGCAGCACTGCTGGTCCCTAGACCATACTCTGAAACCCAAGCATCCAGAATACCGATTTTGTAGTAGCTGCCCAATGTTCTATGTTAAAAAGAAGATTCTGAAGTTACATTCTGGCCTTCTGAGAGAGAGTGATGCCGTCTCCCAGTGAATTTGACCTGTGATGGTAGTATCTGCAATAATATCAGATCTTTGACACTTTGACACAATCATGACAAAATCTTACCACACTGCTTTGGGTGATATGAGTCCTGGAGTTTATGAGATTCTCTTATTTCCAGGATAATTTACAATTCCTGTGTACTGATGAGATAACAAGATGGTATAATTATGAAGAATCTTTTGCAGGTGGAGGAAGTTCCAGATGAAAGGTGAAGCATGGTAAGTAAAGTCAGGTAGAAAATTAAGAAATACACTTTGGTTTTCCTGTCTCCTAGAATATTTCTATGATTACATTAGCCTACAACTCTCATTTTTTTTTTTGCTAGTATCAAATATACATGAAATATTAGTGGAAAATAAATACAAATTGCCCCATTTTTAAAAATCATGTGTTTGAAAATCTACATTTTCATTACAAAAGATAAAGTAAAGGGAAATTATTCACATTTAAAAAGAAATCTTTAGAGCATAATTAGCAAATATATTTGTAAATAAAATTAGTTTTTTAACATTGTCTACATATTTTAATGAAGCATATGCTACCTTTATATTTATTGGAGTGTGTCTGCAATAAGATTTGTGATAGTTAATTTTACATGCCAACTTGACTAGACTAAGGAATACCTAGAAACCTGGTAAAAGCATCTTCTGGGTAAGACTGTGGAGGTGCTTCCAGAAGAGATTAACATGGAAGTCTACGTTAGCTAGTGAGAAGATTTGCTGCACAATCTAACTCACAAGGTGCCCAGAGAGAACAAATGCAGAAGATGATGGGATCTCTTTAGAGAGAATGAGGTAGACTTGTGTTGTCATAACCATCAGAGCGTAAAGCTCACCTGCCTTTGGACTCTAGAACCCACCCAGCAGCACCTCCTCCTCTTCTCTCCCCCACCCCAGGTTCTCAGGCATTATGCCTCTGACAGAGAGTCACATCATCATCTTCCCTGCCTTTGAAGCCTTCAGACTTAGACTGAGCCACACTACCACCATCCCAGTACCTTCAGCTTGCAGACAGCCTATTGTGAGACTTTCGAATCACCATAATAAATGAGACAATTTCCCCCATAAATCTGCTGTTATATACCTTTACATATCCATATTCTATTGGTTCTGTCTCCCTAAGGATCCTGCCTAATACCATACTGTTGCTTAAAACAGGGTGAATATGTTACTGAAATGGAGAGCGTGCTGGAACAGGACATAAAAGTACTGGAGTTGAGTCTCTGCAATGCCATTACTTAACTCCATGAACTCTGGCAAGTTCTCTGTGTTTGTATGTGTGTTTACTCAGGTGTGCACAGGTACACACTTGCAGGTATGAGGAATAGTGATATTTTCCCAGTGCCTATCACTAGGTTGTAGTGAGGATCAGAGAAGATGATAGGAAAGGCTATATCAACTGAAACTAACAACATAAATGTAAGTTGTTTTTACTTGTATAATAACAGCCTCTGTGTTAAACCATATGTGACCACGTAAAACATGTAACAATATGAATGTCTTGTATAAGCGGGTATGAGGAATGTATGACATCATTAACAGTTGTACTGTCAGCTTCTGTTGATTTAGGATTTGGGGCAGTTTGTCTCTAATTTTATCTTTTCTCTGTGTGTAAAATAGTAGAGAGAGAAGGTAGGGGGGAGGGGGCAGTATTTCTGAAGAATGGGGTCCTTTTGACAAAAGTGGAATTAATGACTCCACCCAATGCTTGAGTATCAGCAGAAATTTAAGAAATTCAAAGTCACCAGGTTGGGATTATCCAAAGAAGCCACATAAATAAATGAACAATTGGCATCAATCAGTAAGACTAGTCAAATAGAGCATATCATTGAGAAGCAAAACAATTAGGAGAAAAAAAAAAACAACCCAGATTGTTACTATTAAATATCTCAAATTGACAACCAATGATAAAAATCCCAAATGATGACACACCAGTAATTAACTTCCGGAATTAAGCTAAATGCAGCCATAACGAATACCATTACATCAAAAGTTTGAGATGTATCATTTATTTTCTGTGTTTGTTTATTCTATATTCCTTTTTAATTTTAAAAGAACTATGAGAACAATACAACATGAAATCTTCCTTCTTAAAAAAAAAAATCTTAAGTGCCCTAAACAGAGGTTTAAGAAAGGCTCGGTCCTCTCCCTCCATGTTTATTCTCTGTAAAGGTTCAAAGTTTTTGTCAATAACTTGAAGTATTCCCACAGTCTATAAATTAAGTTATGGTTTGAACCCATGTCTTCCTTCTTATGCAAGACCCAGTGTTTGAAATAGCCAACAGTTCTTCGACCTTCGACGTGAGCTAGAGTAAATGATTGAACATCGATAGATGTAAACTTTCCTTCCTAGAGAAATCAGCATTCAGCTTTGCTACTCATTTATATTGTCATGGTTTGTGGAAAGCCATCTCAGTTGTTTTGGTTTTAAAATATGGTACTAATGAGTGAAAGGTCACATATTTAATCTCTGGGTGGGCTATTTAACTTTGTTCTGTTACATGACCACACACTTTATCTTAACCAGGGACTTGGATCAAATAAAATATCAATTCAGTTCAAGTTTATTTCAGAAAATATTCTGATGCTCTAGTTTCATTCTGGTTCAGTGGTTTTCAAAAATATAGGTTTGGTTTCTGTTCAGAAGTTCTCACTGGTTTTTAAAACAAACCAAAAACAAAAAAAAAACTGTGCAGCTATGAAGCTACTTTTTAAACAATGCTCAGTTCAGTTCAAGGTTCATTTCATCAAAAATTCATTCCAACTTTGAGTATAAATTGAGTTTATAATTGGAAATGATTCAATGCTCAGCTTCTAATCTTAAGTCAGATATCTCGAAAGTAGACATTGCTAGTCACAAAGGAGCAAGGTGGGAGAGAGTGGAAAGATTCAGTCCGTTTTTCTAACCTATGCTATAAAGATAAAGCCTACTAGAAATGGAAAAATTATGTCATGTTATACAAGCAAGACTCATGAGATTCAATCATAAAAGCTGCCTTTTTTTTCTATTTCCTATAATATCTTTAAGCCTGCTCGGTGGGGATATTCCTTCCCTTCCCATAGGATAAAAATTTGGGCAGCCACATGATTTCCTGATCATTCTTTGGAAATAAGGAAAAGTTAGCACAATCGCAGTCCAGTAATTAGTTGTGTCTAACGAAAGTCTTTTAAACTAATCAAAACTTAATAGATGCATGAAATCTAATCTATCTCCCTTCCCCAGCTGGTCCTGCTATGGGTGAGACCCCTTGTGGGAAGTGTTCCCCTACCTCCTTCCCTCTCCTCCTCTTGCTCCTCTTTACCCCAGCAAATGAGTGGAGATTATGGGTGGGTATAGGAGACTAGATCTCATAAGCAGGCATGCTGTAAAAAAATCTGTACGCTCTAAGCATTTGGCCAATTTTCTTTTAATTTGAAGTTTTATTTATTTATTTATTTATTTATTTTATAAATTTATTTATTCTACATTCATTCACTGAACATCATCACAGCATACAAAATGCAGCGTCCTATACAGAATACACTGTATAGTGGCATAGTCATACATGTTATCATCAACAAATAATTTTCCATTTCTTGTTATATATATATACTCCACCCACTTTCTCACCCTCTGCCATTTCCCACACTCCTCCCACACTATCTTTGGTGTCCACAGTCACTTTCCATTCCTTTCCCCACACACACATTTTATTGGTTAACAAAATATCTTAATTGATCTAACTACTTTCAATAGCAAGTTCAGTTGATATATGTGAACAAGTGTTTGACTTTAGGCATGAAACTGTGAGTAGAATGAATATACTATAAAATAGCACCTAACTGAGGCTATATAGCTTACTGTGGTCAAATAGATATTATTTATTATAGAGAGTGCATGAGCATATCTAGAGAGGAGAGATGCGTCGAGAGAGAAAAGAGCAGCACCCTTGACAAGGCCTTGTCGTACCACAGGCCCCTTTCCCCAGCCCTCTAGCTCTTCAGGAGGACATATGCACCTACCCAGCGTGTTTTCAGGCTGACCTGGGATCCAAACTGTGGTTGACCATGTGGCTTTTAGCTCCACAGTTCAGTTTGTTTGCTACTGACTGGGCCTCTGGGTTGGGCCAACACCCAACACCTCATGGAAACTTTTGGGAGCTTCACAGAGCAGAAATACCCAATTCCACTTTCATGTATTTCTCTCCCTATCTCACATGTAATGCTATGCTGGGAAAGAAGAAGAGGAAAATGAAGGGAAGACTATATAGACCCTGTTGTTTAAGCAATTGGCATCTACTGAAAGAAAGAACATTTAAAACAGGAGACGAAAACCCACATATTACTACAACATAAGAATACACATATATAACCACACGCATTTGTTATAAAGCAGTGAAGAGGCTGAGTGGTTAAAGGGGATAATGAACCTTGAACAGAATTTAATTGCTAGAGTATGAGAATGGGCAGTCCAGGTAGTGAGAGCAGCATGTAAAATACCTGAGAGGAGGAAAGAAGTATGACTGTTAATGGAGGACATTTGAGTGACATTCCCAACGGGGGTAAATCAATCCCTAGCAGGAAATCAGAATGACTTGGGGAGTGAAAGGGCACTATTCATTAGGAATAATCAGGAGATTTTAACTTGGTTCAAGAGGGAATTGGAAACCCTTTTGGAGAATAAAGAAAGAAAATTAGATCATTAAAATATCAAGAGAAATGACCTTGAGAATGTATGTGTGGGACTAAAACATTTTATCTGAAAAATGTCTGAAAAATCAGGTCTGGTAGAAATAGAATAGTCTTATGAAATTCAGATGGTCTCACATTTTCCAGTTCAAAGAGATAAACAACATTTCCCTTGTGTCTTTTTATCATTAATTTTTTTTCCTATTCTCTCATAATCTGATGAATAGATCCTTTTCTGGGTCTATTGATAAAGAAAAGAGATTTATGTACCAATGTCATTGTATATTCATGCCACTCTTTTAAGTAGTGTCTTTGAAGTGTGTAAACAAAATATGGCTTTAGAGTATTTGGATAATGTATATTTTAAAGTCCCAGTAGAAAGAGTTCATCAGTATTTTACAGAAATGAAAAGATGGTCTGGTTCCATAATGACACAGGAATGCCCCACTCAAGAGAAGCCGGATCCCATATCATGAACACAATTCAAATCCCTGGCCCAGGTAGCCTGCAACATCCTGGAACATGCATGAACACTCAAGATCTAAGGGGCTAGAAGACTGAGGACAGGGATCACAGCATGCCCAGGCTTTGTGGAGGGTATTCCTCTCTTTCTTTCAGTGTCTCTCTCTCTCTCTCTCTCTCTCACTTGCATATGCATACATTCTCTCATGATAAAAGAAAAGATATTTTTAAAAAAAGATAGGAAGAGAGTTTTTCTTCCCACCTTGGCCAATGGAACCTCTTCCTCTCTGATGGGCGGGTGTTATGAGTAGAGGACTTGGATATTTAACGAGGTGTTCTAAAGCACTCTCTGAGCCTCTGCTTTCCAACTGTGGTTCAGATTATTCCATCAGTCCTGAGAGGGATGATTTCCATTGTTCCAAAACTCAGAGGGAGTAAGTGACTTACCCAAGCCACACAAATTAAAACTGGAAATGCAAGGACTCAAGTCCAGGTCATCTGACTCTAACCGGCTTTTTCTTGACACCAAACGATTGGCATGAACAACTACCCATGTGTTAGTCATTGATCTTATTCTGCCTGCTTCATTTTATGAAATCATTTCTCCATGTCCTGGGAACAATGTGTGACCACACCATTAGCAAATTTGTTAATAGAGACATGCCATGTTAAGTCACGAGGAGGCTAACTCAATTACTCTTCTTTTGATTGATTTTTGGTAAGGATTCAGGGGACTTCTAGTTGTGGTTAGCCTTATGACATGTTGTAAATACCAACACACACTATCTCGACAGCCTAAAATAAAGACTGTAGTGTTTTAAATACATTTGCTAAAGAATAAAAATTTGGGCCTGGACATACATCCTAGTGGTTCACTGAGCTAGATCCCACATGACAGTGTTCAAATCCCAGCCCCAGAGGCCTAAATAACATGCTGGGTGCATGTGTGTGAGTGTCCCAAATCCTGACAGGAAGGAGAATTGGAAGAGAAGGGATTGTAGCTTGACCATGCCCCACTGGCGAGTGCTTTCTCTCTCTCCTCTTTCTCTCTGTTTTCCTGTCTCTTTCTGGTAAGTACATGCACCCTATGGCAATTTTTTTAAAAAAGAAAAAAATTGTAATCCATATTAATATCAATAGTTTAATTTTGAGGGCCACAATCCTGACAGCCACCAAACAGTTCCTTCGGGACTTAAAAACTTATTCTTTACCTTGAGACCTTATAACTATTACCAAATCAGCTACTGACCATGAGAAATATATGTATTTAATGGACACACATGTACAAAATTGTAGCTAGGTAAAATTTTACTCACATGACTCTTGGATGTGCAAAGAAAATTCAATTTCTATATTTTTCTCTGACTCTAATATATCTATCTACTTGTCAATAAGGGGAAAATGTTATGCAATCTCATAACTATGCTTCACCCAATAATTCAATTGAATGTTCTAGATATCATCCTCCTTATACTGTTCCTAAAATATGGCATGTAATATAAGTGAGGGACTTTGTGGTACCTTCTCCCTCGGTTGTGAAAAAGGACAGAGGCCTTGGATTTTGGATCCTCATAGTTTCTGAGTGACGTGGCTATTCTGGCCGATTCCCTCAACTGGTGACGGCTGAAGTAAAACTGATCCTGCCTGACAGGTTGGCACCCACCCCAGAAGAATGTGGTTCCAGTCATTTGCCCCAGCACAGAGCCCTGCCCACAACGTGAAGCTGGTTTTTCCAACCTTGGGGCCGTGCTGGTCCATTGGGTCTCTCAGCACTCTGCTTTCCTTGAAATAGGAGAACACACAGGAACTTCTCGATTTCTTGATTACTATGCATTCCACAAGCCAGGCTGCTGGGTGAGACTCATCTTTCTAGCTACTACCACCCACCAGTTATGCTATCTCCCCCACAGTGACAAGACTTCCCCATGCTTGAAATCGTCACACATTTTCCTCTTAGAAGGTCGACATGCGCTCCTTTCCCTGGCTTCTGTTCTTGATCTACTTCTTACTCATCTGAACATTTCTACCATAGCTAGTTTTTTGGATTTCCATCCTAAAGAGAGAGCATGAATATAAGAATGCCTTAAGGGGCCAGCAGGTGGCATAGTGGTTAAGGCACTGGAATCCCACAAGGCCTATCACAATTCAAGTCCTTGTCTCAGAGGTTTGAAACTTACACTGGGTGCATGTGTATGCATGCCCAAAATCCCAGGAGGAGAATAGAGGAGAGGGAATTGTGGCTTGGCCATTCTCCCTGAGGGGTGATTTTTTGCTTTCTCTCTCTGTCTCTTCTCTTTCCAGTAAGCACATGCACCCTATAGCAAAAATCTCTCTCTCAAAAAAGAATGCCTTAAAATTATATTGTGTGTTATAAAGATGTACAATTACAATGATGGAATGTAAACAAAAATGAAAAGAATAGAAAAAGAAAACAGTGAACAGAAGAATTAAAAAATACATCATCAACTTTAAAAAACAAAAATGAATGCTTCCGCATTCTACTTTCAACTCCTTTCTTTCTATAAATCACTTGGGCAGAAGATTTGGGTTTTGGGTTTCTCACTTCCTTCTGTTTGGTGTGGACTTTCCTACTGTAAAACTATGATTAGACTATCCAGACTTCTGATATGAAAGGATCTAATGATATTTAGGAATCCTCTTCCCTCTCCCCACAGATGGCATTCAAACAGGTCAGCACAGAGATCCAAAGGCTGTTAGTGACCTATTTGTTATAGGTGATACTTGTTCTTCTCTAAAATGTAAGACACAGCATAGCCTTATGGGCAAAGGTTGTAAGGGAACATGATTTAGTGAGGAAATCAAATTCTTTGGTTTAAGTCCTTCTGAATCTCATCAACTCTCAAACTATAAACACATTAGTTAATGTGGGATTTTGATAGGCACTTCCTGCTTCTTTTCAGCAATTTTCTTGAGAAAATTATTAGCTATTCAGATTACTATCTTCTGGCCCGTGCTTCCCTCTTTCTCTCTCTTTTATGTTTTTCCCATTATTCATAATAGAGCACATGCATGTACATGTGAGAGTGTGAAGGTGAGAGAGAGAGAGAGAGAGAGAGAGAGAGGTGAGCACCCTCCACAGGATCTGGTCATGCTACAATCCCCTGCCTCCAGTCCTCAAGCCCATAAGATCTTGGGCATTCATGCTAGCCTGGCCCACTTCAGGCTTACCGGGCCTGGGATTCAAACCCCAGTCACCATGAAGGATCTGGCGTCTCCTGAGCAGCCCATTACAGCTGCACAAATGAGGTCAGCCCGGTACTTCTCTTTTCCTTTTTCTGGTGATATTTTCTGTGTTTGTGTAATTTTTATTCATTGCTAGTCCTCACAACCTGAAATCCCTTCTTTTCTCATCCTTTGTCCTTTATTTTTTCACAATTTTTTATTAAAATGATACTTTATTTCCATTTATAAAAATAATGCATGCCACTTATGGAACATTATAAAACAGAAAAATACAAGAAAAAAATGAAACTCCAATAGAAAGGCGTAAGACATGCAAAAGTGGCTTTCATATATCAGGAAGTAACATAGATTTTGACATTCTCAAGAAAACAGCAGTAACTATTAGCTTGCTTGCTTTCTTTTCTTTTCTTTTTTTTTTTTTTTGAGAGGTTTTTGCTATAGGGCGTGTGCACTCGCCAGAAAGACAGAGAGAGACAGAAAGTGAGAAATCACCCCTCAGGGAGGATGGCCACGCTGCAGTCCCATCTCATCCATTCTCCTCTCAGGATCTTGGGCACGCACGCACACACGCCAGTGTGAGTTTAAGACACCGGGTCCAGGACTCGAACTGCTGTCAACTACATGGGAGTCCAGCGACATAGCCATTACACTAACTGCTGGTCTCAGCTATTAGCTTTCTTATCAGCAACTTTCTTAATGCTCCTGTTAAACCATTTTATAATCTCTGCTGCACATGTGAAACCTTGCAAGATGGATTATACTTATAACTGTAAATTGCCAAAACATTGTTATCAAATATATACACATATCTGGACACATGCATATACACATAGTTTAGCAAAAATTATTTTCTCCACCTTTTATTGACTTCTTTTGTCTTCACAAGGAAATTTCTTTGACTGTTGTAATTACATGTATCATTTTAGCTATATAGATCTTAAAATCTATGCAAACAACTGTTAAACATGTACTGAAAACTGAAAAGGCAAAAAGTGGACACTAAGATATCATGAAATTAACTTCGGAAGTGATTTCCCTAACTCTATTCTTGGAAAAGGAGTTCAGTAGAGTTGCCCTTCACCTCCAAGGAGAGTCCTGTTCTATTGATCTTGGAGTCTTTAAAGAAGCACGATCAGGCTGCGTCTGTGGGTGTTCAAAAGACAAACTAAAATCAGTTACTGCAACCAGAAAGAGCTGCCATTTCTGGGGGAAGAAATGCTGCCAGGATATTACTGACCAGGAACAGGACGCAAAATCAGAAACAGGAAGTAAATAAGAAAACATGTCTTCTTTTTTCCTCCAGCCTCATATTCTTCCTATTCAAAGAGACTAACAAAGCAGCTGGCATAGCAGATATGGTTTAGAATCCCAGCTTTGGCATCATAAATGCAGTATAGGAAGGTGGTTTGAAAGTGAGAAGCAATAAATAGTTCATTCAGTTAGATGATAGTTATCTGCAGACTAAGGGTAATAACTCATATTTTGAATAAATAAATATACACATATGACATAAATGTAGATACAGATATAATGAAATAGTATTAATGGAGACAGTAATTTTTTTGTAGAGCTTTTAGCCTTAGGGTGCTTACACTCGCTGGAGAGAGAAACAGAGATAGTAAGAGGGAAAGTGAGATATCACCCTCCTGGGGGGATGGTCATGTTCCAATCCCTTATCCTCTATTCTCTTCCCAGGATCTTGGACATGGATGCACATATACCCAGCGTGAGTTTCAAACCACCAGGTCCAGGACTTGAACCATGGTCAGCCATATGGGAGTCCAGTAACATACTGCAACACCATCTGCTGACCCCTATTTTCATTTTTTTAAATTGTTAAAAACACTTAAAATTTTTTTTTAATTCTTAAACAAGTAATCATCAAATGTTCATTTTATGCTTTGTCTATACCATGTTTATTTTGTTCTGAGAGGTGCTAAAGAATTATTAACTGGCCCGGCCCATAGTATACTAGATTGCATTGCTCGAATCCACATGGCCAACTGTGAGTTCAGATCCACAGGACAACTTGAACACGTGCTGGGGATGAGCATGGGCACTCAGAATCCTGACAAACTGGATGGCCATGGAAAGGGGATCACTATGTGACAAGACCCTGTTGAGGATGTCTGTCTGTCTCTCTCTGTTTCTCTCCATTTCTCTCGAACGTGTACATTTATCTATAATTTAAAATAAAAAGAGAACAATCAGTGTTCGTTTATTTACTTGTTAACATTAAGGTGTATTTATTCATTTATCTATAATAATTCTAAAAACAGGAATGTTATATGCTAACCTGTGGGCTGAAGTGCTACAATCTAAATGATAATAAGGAAAGTGGAGTTATTAAATGAATCTGTTGCCATAAAGCCATCCAAGACATTGGAAGTCTAATACAAGCAGCATTCGATGTGAGTTTTGCTGAAATAGGCAACCATCATCCCTCCTGTTCAGCCTCTATTCCCACAAACAGGTAGAATTTACTGAGATACTTAATGAAATATATGAATGGCATGGCCAAAAAAAAAAATTCTTATTTTAATTCTCAATACTTAGTTTAATAGTAACAAGTTGTACAACTTTGACAATTATTCAAAAGTTTAATTTTCTCAACTCTCAAGCAAAGGGGCTTGATGTTATCTGTCATTCATTTTCTTCCTGAGGCTATACTTTCTTCCATCCAGTAAAAGAAAAAGGATCTTAGACAGTCACAATACCAAAGGGTCTGTTAACACACCTTTCTTCTTATCGCCATGAGCATGCACGTGTGTATAAAAATAAGAAACCCAATGGTCATCTCGTGATAAATTGCTAAGTAGTTTCGTTGACACCTGTGTCCATCTGCGTCTCCTCACTATGTATTTTTGGTTTTTGCAAACACGTTGATAAAAATGAGCATGCTAAGGTAGTAATGGAGGGTGTTCTTTACACCAACAAGCACACTACCACCTCAGAGTTCTCGAGCGCACTGTTTTGTGTGCAGTACTCATGCTGCATGGTTCAGATCCATTCTTCCTTTAAGTCTCTACTCAGCTTTCCCTCCTCAGAAATACCTCACAGTTCCACCATATCTGAATCCCACCACCACTACTCTCTGCCTCCTTCTCCTGCTTTATTTTTCTCTAGAACACCTACCAATACCTGCATTGGTGCATTTATACGATGATAGAATTTGTCTATTTACTGTGAACCTCCATCTACCAGAACAGTGTTTAACACAAAGCCGGTACTAAATGATGTTTATTTCTTACTTTTTCCCCTCGTATTTTCTTTCCATTTCAATTTTTAGTTTATTTCAACAAACATTGGTTGAATTACTGTGTATCCCTGAGACTATACACTAGGAAATAACACTAAAAGCCTGTTAAGACATAGACACTACCACTTATAAATTCCTAATCCAGGCCCTGAATATATATCAACTTTTCATTAAAATAGTGCAAAAGAAAGCCACGAAGGAGATTTTATAAGGCATAGAAGTGTATTATAATAGTTATAACACTTTTGGTTACAAGGGACAAACCAAAATCAAACTTGCTGAAGCAAAAGGGAGATTTTTATTTGGTTACATAATTGAGCAGTCCAGTGTTCAAACTGGATATGAATAACAAGGTGATGTCATTGACAATTTGTCTTCCTCTATTTCCTGTCTCTGCTTTTATGTGTACATTCCTAGGAAGGTTCTCCCCCCAAGAGGTAACAAAAGATGCCACATGGAGCTATAAATTTATATTCAGTTACCAACGCACTTTCCCTACAGTTCTGATCTAGCATAGTTCCCGGAAGGCTCTCATTGGCAAGCCCACAACCTGAGCCTTAAGCCCATCCCTTAACTTCCTCCTTTTGACTCATTGATCAGGTCCATGTCCTGTGCTTCATCTTTGATCAGGGGAGAGAGTCGTAGTCTGAGAACTGGTAAGCAGGAATTCTCCAAGAAACCAGAACTCCACTACACACTCGTTTTATACCATAATCTTTGTACGTTCTGTGCTCACAGTTTCTTCAGCTTATTAGTAGCCTCTCAGAGAAGCTATTAAGGAAAGAATTATGTCAGCTAGGTGGTATAAAAGGAATATAAAATTATTACATCCCTTAGGATTCATACTAGAACAGAAAAGAAAATTCTAAGCAAGTAGTTTGCTATAAGAACACATGGTGGTTACCCAGAATAAAGCAATTATATTTTAGTATCTGTTTTATTATTAATGAATAATCCATTACAGGATAATGAATTTAGTAAAGAAGAATGAAAGGTTAAATATTGATATAATGAAATAATCAATTGTTATTTAAAAATAGAACTTTGGAAACAACACATGTCCAGATGGCATGACCAGTTTAGCATGTTGGTGTGCTGCTTGATTCTAAATCACGTTTTACTATTTACCTTCCACCTCGGTAAAATGCACCCTCCTTACCCATTCAAGGCAATGTTAGTAGGTAAAATGCATTACCTACTACTAATAATAAGAAGTAAAATGTATTTCTAATAGGTAAAATGTGTTAGTATGCATTATTCAAAGTATTTTCCATATAGTAAATCTTTTTACAATATTAAAAGTAGGCACTTTTTTTTATAGGTTTTTTTATCATAGAAGATAGAGAGACAGACCAAGAAAGAAAGTGAGCAATCACCCCCACCCCCCAAGGGAGATGGCCACACCATAATCCTTTCTCTTCCAGTCTCCTCTTGAAATTTGGGCACACACACAAATGTGTCCAGTGTGATTTTCAAGCCGTCAGGTCCAGGACTTGTGCCATGTAACCATGCAAGAATCTAGCATCTTTACCACCATGCCACTTGCTGGCCCCTGAAGTAGACCCTTTTTAAAGTTTGTTTATTTTCTTAAAGCTAGACCATGGGATTTATTTAATTTTAGAGAGCTCTCGAGGTTTTAGACAGGCACACACACACACACACACACACCAACATGAGTTTTAGTCGGAGCCAGAACTTGAACTGTGGTTGACTATGTGGGAATCCATCAGCGTAACCATTATGCCATTTGTTTGTCCCAAAACTAAACCATATGTATACATGACAGAGGGACTGAACAGAGAAGCACCCTCAACAAGATCTCATCATGCTGCAATTCCCCTTCCAACTTTTCAGGATCTTCGGCATACATGCATGGCCGGGGCGTTTTCAAGCCAACCTAGAGATCTGAAGTCAGCCATGTGGCTTCTAGCCCTGCAGTTCAGTTTGCTGCTTCCTGTACCACCAGGCTTGTCTAGAAGTAGATACTTTATTACCCACATTTTATCCATGAGAAAACTGAGCCAGAGAGGTTAAGTAACATATTCAAGGTTACACAAGTAAGTGCCAGAAACAGAATTTAAACTACAGTACCATTGCCAAAAACCAGCTTAAATCTTATGTTGTGGCAAAGATATGTCTAACTTTTCTGGCTCACATTTATTGCTTCATTTTATACCTTATGTTATACTCAACTACTGTCTAGTACAATTAATATTTTATACTATGTTATTCTTTACCTGAAATGTTCTGCTTTGTTATATCTTACTTTCCTTTCTGATATTTAAGTATTTGCTCATCCTATCTATTCAACTATCCTGGAAAGATAAGCAAAGAAGAAATCATTTAAGATTTGAACTCTCTCTCGTTCATAAATGACTACCATAGCGCTAGTTATAAAAAAAGCTCCATGATCTGTATACATTAGTTATACATATCATCATATCTTAATCATAAAGATATAATGTTGATATTTTCAGAAATGTGATAAATTCTCATTTCTTTTTTTTTTTTTTTTTTTTTTTTTTTTTTGGGAGAGGTTTTTGCTATAGGGCGTGTGTGCTTGCCAGACAGACAGAGAGAGAGATAGAGACAGAAAGCAAGAAATCACCCCCCGGGGGGATGGTCACGCCGCAATCCCTTCTCCTCCATTCTCCTCTCGGGATCTTGGGCATGCATGCACACGCGCCCAGCGTGAGTTTTAAGCCACCGGGTCCAGGACGTGAACCGCGGTCAACTACGTGGGAGTCCAGCGACATAGCCATTACGCTAACTGCTGGCTCCCATAAATTCTCATTTCTTTTGCATTAAAATATCATCTTAAGGGTGGTCTTCCAAGGTTTCTTTTGCTATGAAAGAATGAGAGACTAATATCCTCTAAAGCACTGAGCATGGCTTATGTGACCCAAATCCAGACAGGTACTTGCAGTAATGTTGTTTAAAAGGCAGGCATCGGTACAAACCTAGAAACAGGAAGTATATTCTGGCCAAAGAGGGCTGGGGCTATAACTATGTTGCCAATGCCTAGTGTTATGCCTCACACAGAAGTCATGCCACATATTTTTTTCTGGGTCAAATGAATGAATAAATAAGTATTTACTTCCCTAGAAGAATGAGGTGGTAGTTGTGACTATATTTTTGTTTTAAAGATGTTTGTGTACCTATATAGAAAAACATGCATTCATATCAGAGTACTAGGTTGTAAACAACAAAATCCATTCTGGCTATTTTAAACCAAAAATGCATCTATTGAATGGTATGGAATAACTCAGGGCATGTCTGTGATGGTCAGAGTATTGAGTGAGACAAGTAGACAACCAGTAACAAACTCCAGTGACACAACTGGACCTTCCAGTGATGACCACTGCTGCCCCTAGGTAAGCTTTGGAACTGCAGCTTTCCTAGTGATGCTGGGCAATGGATGTGTCTTTAGGACTTCTGCTACTACTGCCTCCAAAATTGATCATGGGAAGCACCGCCTTCACATCTTCTGGATTGAAATGTTGCCTGAAGTACATCTGAGTGCAAGGACCTGCGCTCCAGCTGCAAGAGCGACTGGAAGAGTAAGTATCTATTTTCTACCTTACAGAAGCAGGCTTCAAATGCAGAACATTTCCAATATGTGGGAAAGTCTTTCAAAAGTTGCCACATTTTATATTATATGACAAATGTTTTACTCTTTATAGAATTTTAAGAAAATTGTAAAAATAAGACAAGAAAATAATTACTCATTTTAAGGTGGTGATGATTCCAATGAATATTAACGCTCAACACTGACAGGTGTCTTGATACTGTCTGAAACAAATGCAGTTGTCATCTGTGGAACCGACTTCATCTGAAGAGTTAAACTTTGATTCTGAGGAAATATTTACAAAAAAAAGCCAAACCAAATTGAGCACAAATATGAAAGCAAATCGGACATTTCCTCAAAGAAAATACAATGGTGATGATGATACAATGATGTTGATAATAATAATTATTATTATACATTCTCTGATTAAACACTTTAAAAATAATAACTTCTGACTCTTACAACATTTTGTTACAAACAAAAGTGTCTTTATTGTTTGACAAGTTTTAAGCTGCAGTCAGAGATTTGGATCTCAAGTTGGTGAATATTACATGCCAGGATCTGCTGCCCAAAGGAAACAAAGAAATGTGGGTTGCACCAATTATAAGTGTATGTCAGCACACCGGGGCCTTAAAAGAGATAACTTATGTATAATTGGCTCTGCTTTGATCTCTGAGTCTAAAACATCTAACAAGTGAAGGTAACAAAACAAAGCAAATCATTTGGCTCAATCAAATTGCTCCAATTCTTTTTTAAGAATTATTTTATTTATTTATTAATTTATTTTAATTTGACCAGAGAGGGACAGAATAAGAAAGAGCGAGAGAAGGAGAGAGAGAGAGAAAATGGGATATCAAGCTGCCAGTTTTGGGACTTGAACCACATTTGGCCATGTGGGAGTCCAGTGTCCTTAACCACCACACCACCTGCCAGCCCCCTAATTGCTCCGATTCTAAAATAGTTCAATAGTTCAATGCATACACGAACTTCTTTATGCAGAATAAATTATGAATACTACACATTATTTCCCCAGTGATTCTAGATCCATTATGCTGGATATCTGAAACAGAAGTAAATCCACAGAAAATCAGTTCCTATTCATATTTTATTAATTATAATAAAAAAGCTTAAGTCATCTAAATCTCCATATATTAAATACGTAACTATGACTTCTAACCTTATTAGAAAACTTTGTTTAGAAGTTTGTTCTCATTTGTTTTTATATTTTATTTTTTATACATTCAATCACTATATATCATTACAGCATGCAAAATGAATTTTCCTGGTAAGAATACACTGTATTTTAGTCCAGTTAAAGATATTATCAAATATACTATTAACAGTGATTATAAACATCCAAAATATTTCCTCTGAGCAACATCTAACATCTCATAATTTAATTGGTTCTATTCTTTTGGCCCCTACATTACTTAGAAGTTTGCAAGGCATTTTGGGATACTGGGATGAAACACCTTATCTTATATTATTAAAAAGACTGTGGATTTTGTTATGACTGAAATAATCAGACAAATATTTCAACTTCTAAAATGAAAAAATGCAATATTTTTCCTGCTATATCTCCGTAATTAAAATAAGTCTTTGATCTTTTGGACTTGAATGCCTAGTGCCTCTAGACTATTACATTTCCCAATATGTTCTCTATCCTGCTGCCAAAATTATCATTCTACAACCAAATCCTTACGCTTTGACATTAAAATATCAGTAGTTTTTCCTTGGCTAAAAGATAAATTTGTAGCATCTTAAAGGGCTTTTACCAGAGTTCAGTCACAGGTTTACAACACCATTTCTTGATTTTGCAAGACATGCACACATCATGGTGGTGTGCCCCGCAACTTTCTGATCTCTGGGTGCTGTGTTCTGTGAGAGTAATATTCCTTTGAATGTGATTTCCTTTCCAGGTTCATAATAATGATGATGATAGCAATAACGATAGCAAGAATTTTCTATGTAATACAAACTGCTAAGCATGTCACATGGCTATGTCTCTTCATTTAATAGTCCCCATGAGTATCTTTGATTCATAGAATAAAAAGAAGAGGTCAGGGGAACAGCAGATGGCATAAGGTTAAGTCACTGGATTCCCATTTACTTGGCCATGGTTCGAGTCCCGGACCGGCAGCCTAAAATTCATGCTGGGCATATATGTGTGCATGCATGCCCCAAATCCCAATAGTAGAATGGAGGAGAAGGGATTGCAGCGTGGCAATTATCCCCCAGGAGGGTGATTTCTTGCTGTCTGTCTCTGCCTTTCCTGCGGGCACATGTGCCCTGTAGGGAATAAATTGAATGACTGGCTGGACAGTTTAGCCTATGTAAAAGAATGACATAGTCTATTATCTCTGGGAGCATGCTTAAAATCAGAAAACAAGGACCACTATTTTAGTGTATTACTAGTGTCTATGTTCTTTGGTCTTGAGAAAATTACTTGCATTCTGTAGCTTCTGTCATTTTTCCAAGTGTGAAATGAAGCCATCTTGTTGTGGATCCTCTTACTTGGACAGCCTGACACCTGCTTACTAAGTGAAGTTGGCAGACTAAAAAGAAAATGAGTTTATGGCAGATTCCAAATAACAAGTGTAATATAAATACATGCAAAATAATACAGCTGTCTATTTCCCTTTACAAATTCAACCACTGATCTTTTAAGTAAGTGAGGGTAGAATGATCTGTGGATGACAATGTGCATGGTACTATCTTTGACTGTACTAATACACAGTGTATTCATGACAGGAAAATTCATTTAGTATGCTGTAATGATATACAGTGTGTAATGTAAATAATAATAATAATAAAAGAAAAAAGAGAGAGAAAGAGGCCAGAAATATTACATCAGTAGAGATTGCACCACAAGGAAGGAGTGGGCAAAACTATTATGGAGATAGTGTCTTTTCTACTACATGTGAATGGTATCTAGAATAAGTAGCAGATGCTGCAAAAAGGAGAAATGAGCTTTTATTAGTCAGATGGAGCTGGACTCTTTCCCCATGACCTCTTGAGAAATTTTATGAAAATCTATTAGGATTTTCTTTTTGCTATGGTAACCCATATGGAAATTCTAACAAGAGTTTCTTTCATGAGAGAGAGAAAGGCACCACTGACCAACACTCGATCTCCCGGCCTGAGTCTCCCAGCCAGCCAGGATCATGGAGCATGTTCAGAAATTAGAGATTAGAAATGGGGGCCTTCTCATATGGCTATTGTATTATACAATGGATTGTATAATACAATAGTACCTTATCACCTGGATCACCATGGCTGGTCCCAAAATGGCAATTTGAATCCTAGTGATTACCATATTCAGTGCAAGATGCCTTCTGTGAACGAGATCCTACTGTTAGTTCTCTGAGTTACAATGTACTGACATTATTAAGCAACAATAATAATAGCACTCTCATTCAATAAATGGATGGTAGTGGAATCTTACTGAGCACTAACTATGTGCTAGGTTCTATTCTAAGCACTTTGCATGCATTTACTTACTTAATCTTCATCATGGCCCTATGGAGGCACTATTATTAATCTCATCCCACTCATAAAGACAAGGGTACAGTGAAGTTAGATAAGCTCAAGATCACACACTAGTGAATGGCAGAGCCAGAATTTTAACTCAGGCAGTTTGGCTCCAAATTTTTCCTCTTCAGAACTGAAGAAGAATAAGTGACCCAAATTGAGCAAGTGACCTCTTCAGACCCACTGTCTAACTCCATAGTAAAATTATCTGTCATTTCTTTTTTCTGAAATACCAGAAATCAAGCAACCATTAGCACAGAACTGCTTTATTGTCTTCCTAGAAATCTGTTTAAGCATGCAAGACTGGTTGTTTTATCGAAATTTCCTGTTTACTTATTTCTCAATGAATGGGATCTTCTTAGTAAGCCTTGGTTCTGCAGTGTCAAATTGCATGAACTGAAATTTCTCAAAGAGAGCAGAAATCACATCATTATTATCACATACAGTGACAGCATTTTTACTCATATGAAATAAAACATTAAGCTAAGCAAATCTGACTTGTTTTCTCAACAGAGAAATCTCTTTATTCCATAGAATTTGACACATGACAGACTACAGTGGGAAAAAGTGGAAGAACAATGAAGTGATTAAAATGCTTAAGCATTCCATTTAAAGGCTATGAATTTCTCTACCTTAACCCAACAAAAAATGTTGATGTTGGTGCTTGTATTTATAACTACATAATTGTCAAGTATTCAGGGAGCAAACAAGTATGATTTTTTTTGTAGACTACAATTTAACTTGCTTAAATGCTTTGATTAAGATAAATAAAATATTTATCTTAACCAAAAGGACAATGATACCCAGCACAGCTAAATAATAGAGAATAAATGCAAAAGCAATTTCATCTAATATAAAATGCCATGAATTCGTGGAATAAAATCATGTATTCATAGAATAAAGGAAAGAGTGATACCCCGCTATTCTACCTTTCATAGCTTTTTTAAAAATGAAACTAAAAATAGTAGGATTCAGATCTTGGACACCATTCACTAGTAGTGTTGTATGAAATTTAAATCACCACATGAAGAAATGTGAATTTATATATATAAAACACATATGTTATCTGTGTTATATGTAAGTATATATCATAGATATGCTATATGTAACATATATGTTTTATGCATATATATGTTATGTTGCTTGTGTTTGAATTATTTTGTATCAGATTCATACCTTTCTTTCTATATAGTAGAAATGCATATGTTATATACAAGCATACATAACTGTCATATATATTTTAATATATATGTAAATGTTATACACACACACACACACGTAAATGTTTTCGGGAGTCTTTCACCTGACTTGGCTAGAAGGTACAAGTTGAACTATTTTACAAACCTGCCCTTCTATGTCATACTATCCTATGTCATAATAGTCAACATCTACTTATTAATTATCTACCATGGAGCAAGCATGGCACTGGGAATACAGAGGTGGACATAAAATATAGCTTGTGCCTTAATGTGGCATTTTAGTTCTTTTGGGATTCTGTAGACAGAGGTATAATCATTGTTTACTTCTGTCTAAATACCCAGATTAAAAAAAGAAAAACATAATATCTTTCAAACCGACTTCCACAAAGCCTACTCTCTCATAATAGCCAGAATCAATAAATTGGCTTGTCACTTGATATTTTATTTAAACAAAGAATTCTGAAAAAGAAGACACATTACGCAGTGATGCCATGTTTTCAATTAAGGTATGAAATGACAAGTGTACCTGTACAGGGTGGTAAAGGTCTAAGGTTCACTCAACTGAGAACCTACAACTTTCTGCTATGGTACTTCTGGTTTCATCTGTCCTTGAAAACTGTACCCAAGCAGGAAGAACATGGGATTTCTGGTCAGCAAGAACTAGGTGTTAGTTCTGTCTTCTTTATTTTCTAGACATGAAACCATGATTAAGTCATTTTACTTTTCTGATGCTTAAGTTTTGACTGTGAAAATCAGGTGAATTATACATCTCTAACAGAGTTATATAATGAATAATATTTTTATCCCACATCAGAAGGTTCCAGGTTCACGTTCACAGACCTCCCTGACTACACTAGGTATGCCCATGATCCAGGGATGACTGATACTGAGAGTAGATCAGTATCAAGACTCTCTCAGGGGTACCCGTTTTGCATCTATGATAGAGTGGGGAACAAATTGCTATGGATGCTTAAATGAGAGGCTAGAAAGACTTTCTGGAGAGATGACATTTGAGATCAGTCTCAAGATCTAGATTATCTGGATGTTATCTAGATTTCTAGGTAAAAGAATATAATCAGGCAAAGGAAACAAAATGAGGAGGAATAAAAGAACATACAATGTTCAAGAAACTATAATCAGTTCAATGTCACTAGGAGTCCTAGATCTGGTTCTCTGGGAAATGAACTCTGAGGCAGAGATTTACATGATGGGGTGTCATGGAACTCCCTACAAGGCCTCTGTTTATAAGATACTGCAATTTATCTTACAATATTAGAATTTAAGCTTGAAAAATAGATATTTTTAAAACATTTATTTATGACTTTTAAGCCCATTATATATAAACATACATGAAATATTTAATATTTTTATATTTCTTCCAAAAACACAAAAATAATAGTGAGGAGTGACATTATTTCACATTCTGCAAATCTAAACTATCTGCTTAATAAGAGACAGATGAACTCTTATATCTGCTTTGCTGTGATATCTCACTTTTTGTAGCCTTAGGAAAACTCCATGAGAACCACAGATGTAAGCAACAGAGAGTGATGGAAGGATGTTCAGAAGCATCTACCATGGCTAGACTCAGAAGCTTGCTTCAGTCTGGCCCCATGGGGAGCTCTGGAACACAAGTGATGCCAAAGAACTGGTCCCACTTTGAATTAGGAGAACCATACTTCTATACCTCCATGTCAGCCAGAGATGGACAAAGTCTGGGAAATCTGGCTTGTTGGGTCAAAGGTGTTCCATTTAGCTGAGGGAAGTTATGAAGAGAAAAGGGTGACTGAATTGCTATCAACTCTAGGGGAAAAAAATAATATATTTTCCTTATTCCTGGTTAGGTTCATGGCTGCGTATTCTATAACAAAATACAGATTAACAACAGAAAAGCATAAACAATTTATTTATTATACATTTTGTATGATACAAGCTCCTTCAGAAATTAAGACTGATGCAAACACCATGGAAAATTATTTTTTTTCTTTTTAATTAAATTTATTTATTTACATTCATTCACTGTACATCATTACAGCATACAAAGTGAGATTTTCCATCTAGAGTACACTGTATATTGTCTCAATCAAGCACATCAGCATACATGTTACCGTCAGCAAATAATTTTCCATTTCTTGTTTCCAGCATGGAAAATTATTTTTATACTTAGGTTTGATGAAGAATAGAAGGTTGCACATGATTATGATATGACCTAATGGTAATAAATTGGGGTAATTTAGTAAGACCTGTTTGTCCAGATTCTTTTTTGCCAATCTGTATAACTTTGCTTCCTCTCTGGGGATAGAGGAGATCACCTGTCACATGAGGGTTTTCAGAGAGAAGGTCAAACAGAACTTTTTGCTTCTGCAGTTTTCTTCCAGCTTAAAATGCTCAGTATTCTCAGGTGCCATATTTGAGGGTGGCATCTCCTATACCTTGTTATTGCCAACTGGCTAGCTGGGGAAAGGATGCACTGGTAGTGAAGAATAACGGAATGCAAAGCACTCACCATAACTGTGTAATTTTAATCTGAAACTAGTCCTGAAACTAGAGAAAAATTTTAAAAGTACTATGTCTCAAATTGTCAAATGACAGAGAGGTCAAACCCTGCTCAAAGAATTTCGAGACAGGCTGGTTACTAACAAGCCAAATTCTGACTTCCTTAAAACCAGTAATGAACAATAACACAAGTTCTTCTGCGAATAGAAACAGAAATTCATTGTAGTACAACAGCACAAGAGGAGAGAGTCATCTCTCCAAAGTACAAAGCCAAACCCACTGCTCTCTGAAAGAATCACATTTTTCTCAGAATACTCAGCCTTGGCTACTCGTCTGCTTAAAACCTACAGCCATCTTCTGCCAAACTCAAGGTAGGTTACCTCCTACTTATGTAACCCACATGCTGTAGGTGTGATGCTGTGTTTTTGCCTTGTACATTAAGACTGAGTCCTTTGATGCTTCACTAAAATAAATACAACTTCACCATGAGAAATGAAAGGTTTGATCGAAGTTTAGGGGGAATCATTGAAGAGGTGTGCATTGGAAATCACAGGGGATATCTGACCAGCATCTACCAGCTGTCTCCCTGCCTCCCCCTCTACTCATTAAAGTTCCTCTTCTAGCTTTGGCTCCTCATTCTTTCCTCTCTCAGGAAATTCCTCTCTGTGTTGCTTCCAGCCACTCTGGATTCATTCTGCCTCTACATCTCAGCCAGACAGTATACCTTTTCCTCTGTGGCATAATTTGTCTCCTTTTGGTTTTTCCAATTGGGATCCACACACAGACACACATACACACACACACACACACACACACACACACACACACACACAATCATCCAACTCAGTAAGCAAGAGATCTTCCCCACTCTCCATCCTCCTTGGAAGGAAGGGGAGATGGTAACTAGCTAACCATTGTTGCCCTTCACATACAAAATATCATCCAGATTCAGCATTTTAGCTAGAGCATTGACGAAGTGGGGAGTATTTCCAGGAGCATCAGTCAGGATGTTAGAGGAGCTGTTCAAGTCAATCCTGTGAGTTGATCAAGGAAGCTGGGATGTTTGGCCTGAAAAAATAACTCAGTTTGAGCTAACAGTCACTTCATAAATGTTGGAGTGATGAGCTGAATAATCACAGCAGGGTGGGGAAATAGATGGCATGTTAGAGGTAGAACTAAAGACATGAGCTCTAGTCTGGACTTTCATCTGTAGTGGAATTTTTAGAGGTTTTTGTCATAGGGTTCATGCACTTACCAAAGAGAGAGACAGACAGAGACAGTAAGAGGGAAAATGAGAAATAACCAGCCAGGAGGGATGGCCATGCAGCAATCCCTTCATTCTTCTCCTGGGATCTTGGGCATGCACGCACATGGTCCTGCTGTGATTTTCAAGTGACTGGGTCTGGGACTTGAACTGCAATCAGCCACGTGGGAGTCCAGTGACGTAACCACTATGCCATCTGCTGGCCTCTGGGGTAGAATTTTGTATAAACCACTTAATCTTACTGAGCCCTCACTCTTCACCTAAATAGGGGTTTATAGTTATTCCTATAGGGTTTTAAAGATTAAATAACATACCATACCTAAATATTTTATAAACCACTAAGTTTGATTAAAATGTTAAACCAAAAATAACTACTCAATGAGTGATTATTTTCTTTTTTTAAATGTTATTTGTTATCATAATATTTTTTATATTACATTGAATCACATATATTTTTACAGTGTACTACACTTCTTTTCCCAGCACAATTACCATGCGTATCAGTCAAGAAGAAGACATTACTATCCACATCATCATCATCAATGAGTGATTATTTTCTGAAGACATTGTTTATTAAGGAAAGTGTAAAGAGCAGATTACTACATAGGTGGAGTAATTCTATGAGAGGAGATGAGTGAACAGTTTCATTCCTTCCTCTGAGAGGAAAGGGAGAACTGTTACCAAAAGGAAAGATAGAAGGGCTCCCCCATAGGCAGGACAGTGCTATCGTACTATTATTAAGCCTTTCTGCTTAGTTTTCATAGCACAGACTTAGACTTCTGTTTTAAAGCTCCAGAAGGCAGAATATGTAAAATTGTGAGTATCTTTTTCTTTTTTTTTTTTTTGGAGGGGTTTTTGCTATAGGGCACGTGTGCTCATCAGAAAGACAGAGACAGAGAGACAGGAAGCGAGAAATCACCCCCCAGGGGGATGGCCATGCCACAATCCCTTCTCCTCCATTCTCTTGGGATCTTGCACATGCATGCACATGTGCCTAGCATGAGTTTAAGCTACCGGGTCCGACACTTGTACCATGGTCGACTACATGGGAATCCAGTGACATAGCCATTACATAGCCAACTGCTGTTCCCCATGAAGTATCATTTTTGCTAAAAAAAAAAAAAAAATCATAGGAGATTTTGCAGGAACTAGAGCAGTTCAATAATAGAAAGATATAGGACAAGTAGGGCAGGGAGATGCATTGATTGTAATCATCATGGAAGATTAGTGTAGAGAATAAAGGCTGACCAGGGTGTCCACACATTTCGTTCCAAACTGAGTTTCTGTTATATCTCACAGTAATCAGCTAGGCATGAGGTTTGAACTTACTTTCTGGTGGTAGAAATGGAGTTGTACTGGTGCTCTTACAATAGCCCCTAGTCTGTATCCTCAAGTTTAGAGCTGATCATCCTGCAGAGTAAGCTACAGGGCAAAGGGAAGCCAACCTGCACAGAAACCCTGGCCACATCTCTGCTACACCAGTAAACCCATCTGTCACATGGCCACCTATACTCTTCTGGTGTTTTCACTTTCCAATTCATGGTCTGAGGGGCCCGTGAAGATAAAGCCTGATGATTGTATTACTTTCTCACCTCTAGGTGCTGGTGATATTCTGCTATAGTGATTCTTAAATTTCTTACAGATCTTTTTGGCAATGTGATGAAAGCTATGGCCTTGTTCCTAGAAAAATTCACACTTAGACATGCATACACAAAACTTTCCATAAAATTTCAAAATTCAATCATAAACTTCCTTCTGGGGCTTAGTACACCATAGATTTTGAAAGTCTTGACTACAGGCTTTACTTGGAAAGAAAAGAAAACAGCATATCTATTTAAACCTCATACTGTAAAGGAAACCAGGGGCCCACCAAAATACTCCAAACTGTCTACCATATAGATTCAAATATCTAGAGAAACATTCAAAATCGGGCTGGAAATGGACCAATGTTCCTAAAAGAAGAATGATCACTTAGTAATACCAGAATTTATTCTACCAGAATTATTCTTATAACTTTAGCCTTTTTTTTTCTAACAATCCTATATGTGGGAGTAATGGTATCCCCATTTTGATTTATGGCTCCTAGAATTGATACTACTCTCTTTGCTTTCCAGACTATCGATAACTAGCTAAATTCCTAGAGAGACCCAGTCTCTTTAAATCAGACTGATTTTATGGCCTTTCGTTCACCTTTCTTTCTCTGCTTTGATGTCCCTCTTACTGATCTGAAATGCTAACTCACGGGTTCACATCTACACATGTGAGAGGCTTATAGACAGGAGGCCTTAATGACCATGGTGTGCCGAGATAATTTGGACCCATGATTAAAATCAGACATTTGAAAGTCATTTCCAACCTGAGACCATGTGCTTGCCTTTCGTCCCTCCTCATCAATGCAGAGCCATGGCTTGCAAAAGATCCTATTTCTTTGATTTTATTTCGTGGTTTCAAAGGTAGGAAAGAATTTCACGTACTTCAAAATTACAGCTAACTGCAGGTAAAGAATGTTACTGTGTGTGCCTTGGTCCAGCAGAGCCAAGGATAACAGAAAGAACCAACTCAAGACGTTAAAATGTCTACACCAATTGTGGCCATTGTGTCTGGGTTCTGATCTCATTAGTCTCAGCGCCTGTGGGTGGATCTCTGTGTGTGGGCCTGTGTCCCCAGGGAGGACCATCAGGCTAGTGAGTGGGCCGGCACTGCTGGAGGGTTTGGGACAGGCTCTGAATCTGAGACCAGATTCTCTAACTGAGTCCTACGTTTAATGGAGCAACCATCTCCATTTACCATCAGCTCTTGGAACTCCAGAGAGGAGAAAGGCCTGGGTGGGGAGTGTGGGGTAGGAATATAAGTAAATTACACATTCCCCTTGTGTCTGTGATTCCAGGAATCACAAGATCCTGGTGCTGAGAATCCTCCTGTTTCTTAAATGACTCTGGTTTAGAGGCCAGCAGCTGCGTAGTGGTTAAGGTGCTGGGTTCCCACATGGCCGACCACAGTTTGAGTCTTGGACCTGGCAGCTTGAATCTCTTGCCAGGTGTGTGTGTGTGCATGCCCAAAATCCTGAGAGGAGAATGGAGGAGAAGGGATTGCAGTGTGACATCTCCCTGGGGAGATGAGTTCTCATTTTCTCTCTCTGTCTCTCCAGCAAGCACATGTGCCCTATAGCAAAAATCCCTCTCTCTCAAAAAAAAAAAAAAAAAAAAAGGAAAAATAAATGGTTTATAAAGAACTGGTTGTGATATATTAATTGATGAGAAAATCAAGTTAGTGAGTCACAGTCACTCTTTTGGGGGGAAAAAGTCTCAAATAGATTAGAAAAAACAAAAGTGTGTAATACAAGTAGTGAGAGTAGAAATGTCCTGCAAAACATATTTCAGTTATGTGTATGTTTACATTTGTATGTTTGTGTGTGTTTAAAAAGTAAACTTACCTTTTATTATGAGCTATTGGCCAAAAATTTGAAAGCCATTTTTTATGTGACTCTGAAGCTCAATTACAAGAGCACACTTCAGGCCAACCTGTGACCTGGTGGTTAAAGGAGTCAGAGCCCACATAGCATACTACACAATTATTCCTGGACCCAGTGCTTTGAGAATATGCCAGGTGTATGTATGTGCATGTGTGTGCACCCCAGATTTGGACAGGATGGAGAAATGGAAGAGATGAATTTGTCGCATGCTCATGCCCCATTGGGGGATGCTTTCTCTGTCTCCCTCTATGTTTTTGTCTCTATCTCTGGTGAGCACACATGCCCTCTGGCAAATAAAAAAAGAAAAAAAAGAAGAAGAGGAAGAGGAGAAGAAAAAGAGGAAGAGGAGGAGAGGAGGAGGAGGAGGAAGAGGATGGGAGGAGGGAAGGATGAAGAAGAAGAAAAGAAGAAGAAGAAGAAAAGAAGAAGAGAGTATACATTTCTTTCTCTGCATCTGATGGCCCTTTGGATGCAAATGGAAGAATAAAGTTACTCGTTTTGCAGTCACGTTAACTCTTTTTAAAGAAGTTACTCCTAAATTTCATAAATTCACATGAACATCTCATACCCCTTTTCCTCCTTCTTTCTCTTAGACTACTTCTGATCATTAAATCCAGGCTTCACACCTGAGGTCAGGTCTGCCCCGCAACCCTTCCTCCCTCGCTCCTTCCCTTTCTTCCTTCCCACCTTCCTTCCTTGCTTCCTCTAGGCTGGAGGACTGGAATGAGTATTTCAGAACAGGAAGGTTTAGTAGCCAAGGCAAACTGTGGTTGGAAGCTGAAATTGTAGCAAATAAGCAATTAAGGTGCATACAGTGTCCCCACACACCTTCCACACATATTCCCATCCTGAGCAGGCTGCCATCACCTCACACCTTGATTATTGCCGTAGCTCCCAGCCTGCTCCTGATTCCAGGCCCTCCTCACACACTCCATCCTCCCCACTCTTGCCAAATTAATGCTTTCTAGATATTGTTTTTCTCCTGTAATTTTCATGCTCAAAATAAGCTAAGGCTCATCACTCACAGGCTAAATCTGAGCTCCACAACACTCTACTGCTCGCCATTCTACTCTGCAGTCTTCCTTCCACCTGTCCTATTTCCGGTAACTTCTCAACTTGAAGCCAACTCATTTGCCCCTCACCTCCTGATACATGGTCAAATATTCTTTATATCGCAACATACATAGATCCTCCTCAACCTGAGCACATGTAAAATGATCTGTATCATTTTTTGGAAATTTTCCCATATAAACTCATCATTGTTATTTTACTACTTCATTTTAAAAAAAACTCCAGCACATGCGCCCTATAACAAAAACTTCTCCAATAAACAAACAAACAAACAAATAAATAAATAAATAAATAAAACTCCAGGGCAAGATAATATATCTTTTACACATTATTTGCTATGTGATGTTATTTTAATAGTGTTTGAGTGAATTTGGTTATTCAACAAATGTTCTTTTTTTAAAAGAATCATTTATTTAACTTTATCCACCATTATTATTATTTTTTTAATATGCTACAGGGCATGCACACTCACCAAAAAGAGAGAAAGTGAGAAAGCAAGCTGCCAGGTTTGGGACATGAACCACAATTGGTCATGTGGGAGTCCAGCACCTTAATCACCATACCACCTGCTGGCCCCCTACTTCATTTTAATATATGTGATTCTCAAAGGTAATTAATCAAGGGCAAATTCTTCTGCCATGTACCTCTTATCTATCATGGTCCTTTTTAATATTTACCTATTAAAATAGCAGCTAACATTAATTGAGCATTACCAGACATTGTTAAAAGTACACTGTTTAATTTTCACATATGCATTATTTTATACCCTTTTTACAGGTGATGAAGTAGGTGGAAAGAATTTAAGAAAAAGAATCATGAAAAAACTCAAGAGCTATCTTACTTGCCTGAGAGAGAAAGAGGAGAAAGCACCTCCCATGAGGAATGGTCACATCACAATCCCTTTTCATCCATCTCTACTGCTTTTGGGGTTTTGCGGGAATGCACACGCACATGCTCAGTGTGCTTCCTCAAGTCAGCAGGTCCAGGACCTGAACCACGCAATCTGCCATATGAGATCTAGCTGCTTTAACCACAAGTCCATGGTTTTGTCTTTCTTTTTGGAGAGAGAGCTGGTATGCTCAATCACTGCATTATAGACCTAGGGTTTACCAATAGTGGTTCTTAAATATTTTCAAGGCTTATAGATGCCTTTAAATATCAATAAAAATGTAGAACTTTCTTTTGCAGAAAAATGCATGTATTGCACATTAAATATGTGCATACAATTTCTGGATGCATGAACTTCTGAGGCCCATCTATGAGTCTGAAGTATCCATGGACACATGTGAAGAATTCCTGTAACAGATAATATTTCCCAAAACATTCAAATAAAAGGTTTCCACAGTGTCTTCTGAAACCAACTGCCATTATACAAGCAAATTTATGTAACGTTACCCTAGAACTTGGAGATTTGGTATCATGTGAGTGAAGTGTGTGTGTGTAAGCTTGTGTGGGTGTGCTTACTTCACATCTTATCTACACACAGTGCTAGCAAGTCTTCTTTATTTTCAACCCTACCCCTATTTTAAAGGTGTGAAATCTTATGAGGTGGATAAACTCATAGGGAGATTACTATTGCTGCTATTTGATCAATGAGAAAACTAAGCTCAGAGTGGTTATCTGACCAAGATTAGGCAGTTGACTCAGTTCTCTGCCCCTTCACTAGACTCTTAGAATCACTGTGCTCTGTAGAGGAACCAGACTGCTAGAGATAGATTACTGAATTCCAATAATGTTGAAAGCAAAGACACTGGAATTTGATTAATAATAAGTAGTAACAGTGGTACCTTTACCAATGATTCCAGGCCCTTGGTCTTCATACTTCATATTGCAGGTGATGTCTGTCAATATCTGTAATCTGTACAGGATGGTAAAAGAACTTTTAGAAAATGTACAATGGTGTACATTTTCTGTATATACCTGTATGTGTTAAGTCCATAAATGTCAATGTGTCTCTCAACGTAAACTAGGCTTTCAGGTCAAAAATCACCTGGTTTACTCCAAGTGTACATTCTGGTGTAATAAGTGTATTTAACCACCAGGGAAAAAAATGAATATCAGCAGCAGTTTATTTATAGCTCACTTCTGGCCTTTCAAAGTCTCTGTTTCCAGAACCCCTTACATTTTCTGCCCCATGAATTCCTAATGAGTTCCAGTTGAAAGTGCTACAGTTCTACAGTCAGGCTATTAAGGAAAAAAAAGGGGGGGGCAAGAGAAAAAGAGGGGAAAAAAGGAGAAGAATGTTTCCCCTACCTACCAAGACTTCTAGCTGACATAACCTAGCCTTCTTTCCTCCTTGGTGAATGTTGGCAAATATGTTAGTAGTTGGACAGGACTGCTATGTTTTTAAATCCTTTTAATCCTCTTTATGGTAACAGAAACATTTGAGGCTGATCTTTGAAGACTCTGGAGTACAGAACACCTGCAGCTTGGTGTTCTGTGTTAACAAACACCCAATGTGAGCCTAACATAGTCAGGCAGGCACAGAGCTGGTCCCAGAATCCTCCTGTAGTAATGAGGGTCTCTCCTCCCCTCTGACCTCCCCTTCCCCAGCTTAAACCTGTTCTAGTAAATGGCCCCCTTGCCCTCTGACCCTCCCCAAATGGCTCAATGAATCACATAAAGGCTCATAAAGTTGATTTGCCAGTATGTCAGGATGTAGAAAAAACTGAGTTGATTCCAGTTTGGGAATTGCTCAAATCACTGACAAACTTCCCTTTCTTTTGTTCACTTGCTTAGAAAAGTTAATTTTACAGGATGAAAGCTAATGAAGACAGTATCATAATCAAGCACAAAAGAAAAAAGTCACACATTCTCCTCTTTATTTGTTCCTTCAATTAATAAAGCAAAACCAACATTGCTCACAGTCTCTCTAATATCAGCTGAAGTCTGCTCATTCATTGTTAGATGCTTACCTCTCTTAGGGTAGGAATCATATTTGTTCCCTATCTTTTATATCTATACTCACTTATATGAACTACTGTACTAGCAATGTCTGAGTAGGTGAAGGAAAAATCCTTATTCCACTTCAAATCAGCTCTGCATTCAAAACTCATATTTATATAAAGTATGTATGTAAAAGCTAATATTAATTCACCAAAGAACCACTATAATATTTTTAAATTAAAAATACCACTCCATTGGGACCAGCAGGTGGCATAGTAGTTAAGGCTCCGGACTCTCACGTAGTCGAAAGCAGTTCAAGTCCCAGATCTTGTGGTTTGAAATACACCAGGCACATGTGAATGTGTCCCCAAAACCCCAAGAAGAAAACAGAGGAGAACACATTGCGTCATGGCCATCCTCCCTGGGGGGTGATTTCTCTTTCTGTTGCTCTGTCCCTCCAGCAAGCACACATTTCCAATGACAAATATTTCTAAATAAATAAATAACTGCTCTATTATGTGAAATAAATTCCATGAAGAGATATGTGCAGAGGTCTGGCTGTATTGGATGCATGCTGCTATGACTGTGTTGCTCAAGCTGTTACCACATGGGAGGCCTGGGTTTGATTCCTAGTCCAACCTGAAGACTAGGCACAATGGTAACTGTAATCCCAGTGACTTAGGAGATTTGGAGGGCTGAGGCAGGTGGAGTACAACATGCCAAGACCCTGTATTTTAAAACAAGAAAAATGTACAGAATTCTTAGAAAAAATATCCAGTGGATGTGTGAAAAACTTAACTTTGGATCTTGTCAAATCCCTCCGCTCATGAATTGAAAACAAAAAGACACATGTTACTGAGATCAGTGGGGGAATCAAAGAATAAAAAGTCTAAGGTCACAGGGAAAAAAAAGAAAGTGAAAAATCTATGCTTCTTGGGTTTTTCTCAGTCTGGTTATGGTGCTGGGATTACCACTAGTGCAACCAGGTCTCAGGGGCCCAGGCCAAACCTGGACAGGGACATTCAATGTCCATCCCGTCTACATTTCAATCTCAGCATAAATGGTACCTCTGCCTGAAGTTTATCCTTTACCACCAAGTGGAAAAAAAAAAATCCCTCTCTTCTTCAAATTACTTTCACAGACCTTCATAAGCCCCCACCTGTCACACCTGCTGGAGCTCACTGATGCTGGGTTGAGGTTGTAGAGCATTTTTCAAAGTGAATTAATGAAAATTTCATACTATGCATCTTGACAAGCTTGGACAAGTGAGCTTCCCCATGCCTTTAGCCCTGTTGCGTCTCAATGCTTGGCTCATTTGCCAATTCAAGCAAAGTAAAAAGGTGCATCCTTGCACCTACTGCTTCTGGAACCATATGTTGCTCGTCCATGGCGGTACTGCTTGCACTCATGAAACGTAGATGTTTTGTTTCTGAGATATATAGCCATTTTTTCAATTTATTCTCTTGCTGAACAAAGGCAATTTGGCATGGATACCGAATACGTTGAGAAAATCCCAAAGTCAGTTAAAATATCTATTTTTAGATAATTCTATACTTGTATCCTTAATAACCAGGAAGATAAAATAATCAGCCTTTTTCATTAAATTTTTTTCTCCTTATGACTACCTAGTTTCTCAGGTGATGAGTGGAAGGAACAATATGAGAAACTAAGAAGGGTATTTGCTTAGCATTAAACGAGAATCTAAGTGTAGACCACACAACATACCTATCACTGTGAACTTGAATACATCATGAAAACTCTAATTCTCAGTTTGTGCATCTACAAATTTATTATGAGATAAAGTGAAATCTTAAAGTACTTCAGTATTTTTGTATTTCAATATTTTTTATTTAAATATTTTTGAGGCCTAGAATTCTGCTATCCAATAGAATTAAATTTTTGTTTAAAAAAAAGATAAAAATATATGAATCTGGATATCAGAAAGGTCACAGATACAACACTTATCTACTTTTCATGCGTGGATATATGCATGTAAGTATTTATTTGTTTTTAATGACCAGAGTATACATGTACTTGCCAAATGGAGACAGAGAAACAGGGAGAGAGAGAGAGGAAGAAAGCACTCCTCAATGATATGTGGTCACACTGCAATCCCTTCTCCATGTCTCCATCCTGTTGGGACTTAGGGGCATACACACATGTGCCCTACAGAGGTCAGGGTTCAAGTCACATGGTTGATTATATGGGATCTGGCTTTCTTTTTCACTAAGCTATCAGGCCAGCCCATCCATGTAAGTATTTATAAGTGTATTTACATCCATCAAATGGAAAAAAAAATTGAAGTGGCTTACTTTGATTTATATGATCCCACAACACCAAAAGTAATTAAATATTGAAGTGATATGATCTAGAAATAAGAAGAGCAAAGGAGGGAAAACTCAAATTCAGTGAATAAAAATGTCTGAGGACCAAATGGGAGTCTTCTGATTTTGTCTATTTATGGCAAGAGGAAAATCATAAGCAATAGACTTAGAGCTAGCATTTGACAATGGGGAACTTTACCTAAGTCAATCCAGACAACTCTGTTAGACAGATAAAGGAGTTTACACTATTTCACCACTTGGGAATCCTTGTACCCAAGTATATAAGCATTGGAGGAGGGAAAAAATGTGATACGATATATAAAAAGCATTTTCTATAGAAATAAAGTAATCATTTTTACCAAAATAATTTATAGCCTGTTTTGTCACGAGGAGACAGATGAAGCTTTCTTTTTATTTGTGGGAGGGTGGTAGGGGGTTGTCATAGGTCATGTGTGCTTGCCAGAAAGAGAGAGAGAGAAAGTGAGAAATCATCTCCCCAGGGAGGAGGGCCACATTACAATCCCTTCTCCTCCATTCTGCTCTGGGGATCGGGGGCACACATGCATCTATGCACAAGTGCCTGGCATTTTCAAGCCACAATCGAATGTGTGATAATCTAGCACCTTAACCACCACACCATCTGCTGGCCCCAGAAGATGCTTTCTTAATGCAGACGATGTACAAGCAGAAATAGGAAACTGCAAAGAGCCACACAATATCTACCACATCATCCTGACACATACCTGGCATTTCTTTCGATTCATGTCTTGATGGATGTTTCACCTCTGAGATGGTAAAGAATAGGCAGGAAAGATACATTCCAGCATTGCTTCCATTGGTAACAAATACTAATAGCCAAGAGACCAGCAGTTAGCGTAATGGCTATGTCGCTGGACTCCCACGTAGTCAACCGTGGTGCTAGTCCCGAACCCGGTGGCTTAAAACTCATGCCGGGCGCGCGTGCCTGCGTGCCCAAGATCCCAAGAGGAGAATGGAGGAGAAGGGACTGCAGCGTGGCCATCCCCCCTGGGGGGTGATTTCTCGCTTTCTGTATCTCTGTTTCTCTCTGTCTGGCGAGCACACGTGCCCTATGGCAAAAAACCTCTCCAAAAAAAAAAAAAAAAAAATATATATATATATATATATATATGTATATATATATATATATTAGTAGCCAAAATGCCTTCTTAAGTTACACGCAGAACAAATAAAATACTAAGAGCCTGTGCTAGAATATTAAGAAATCGACATTAAAAAGCAGAATTTCTTAATTTTTGTTCTATGCTTTATTAAGGAGAATAATCTTCAGAGTGAAAAACATCCATGCCATTATGGTTAATAGTAGACAAGTGATGGTAACATGACCAAAACTTTATTGGAAGGTTCCAGAGTTGTACCTTAGGATCTCCTGGTACATACTGCATGTGTGCATCCTGTAATCCCAGCTGGCTGAGGCGGGGGGTGTATATTGTGGAGCAGAGATCCTGTTACATGCCTCTCTCTTCCCCTTTCTCTCTCTCTCTCTAAAGAGAGAATAAATTTAAAAGTTTTCTCTTTCCCTCTGTCTTCCCCTTTCTCTCTCTGAAGAGAGAATACTACAAAAAGTTAGATGAGGAGATAATTCTCTGTTGATGAGGGGATAATTCTCTGTTGGATATAGAACTGTATAATAATCATGCCAACTAACAGGAGGCATAGCTCACGCTCTCTATATATTGGGTGGTCAGAAAAGTCATGATGTATTTTCGATGTTTTTCTATGCAAAAAATGCATCATGATTTTCTGATGACCCAATATATGCTGTTACATACAAATGATAAATGAATAGCTTAATAAATAATGGATGCTAATTTTACATATAATTTTCTCAAACACTGCGAGATCACCCAGGATACATTATCTGGAAATACCCCGTAGAAGCTACTGTGACCTGGTCCTGTTGGGGACTCTGACAACAGTGCAGGTCACACCGCAGTCATTGTTCTAGTTAAGAGAGCTGGAGTGTTTGTGCTTCAGTGTGCCTCACAGTGCTTGATTAAGGGCTGTCCCCAGGAAAACACTAATTTCTAGGAAGACTCCCTGAGCAGAGGCACCATGGGTTCTGGGAGCCATAGGCAACTTGATCTCTAGCAAAGAGATGGCTGTTGGCTGAGCGAGAGCATGCACCTGTGGTCTGTGTGCAGGAAAATAAAAAGGGATTTGAGGGGATGTGGACTGAGTACTGACAGCTGCTGCTAAACTCCCTCAAAGGAGATTTTCACTTACATGTGCCTGGGCCTTGTTTTTTTTTTTTTTTTTTTTTTTTTTTTTTTTCAGTGTTCTTTCTCACCAGCCAAGTAGAAGATCAGTTAGAAAACAGACATGAAATCTGTGGATAATTCAAATGTAGGAGTAATAGCTATATTAGATCAAGGCTGGAAAAGTGCTTGAAGGATAGGCCCAAATTAGCAATAAAATTTGGAGATGTATATAAAGTTCTTCCCACTTAGCCTCAAAAACTCATCTGGATAGGTGCAACACCAGGGAGAGATGGATTAGCAGCAATTTATATAGAAAAGGCAGAGGTCTATAGTTGACCACAAGTTCAATATGAGTCAACTATGCCATAACTGGATAACAAGATGGACCTCACACAGAGACACAGTGAAAGAACTAAGGCTGCTAACTCAGATGAGGCAAGAATGAGGAAAAAAGAATGTGGGAAGGGATTATATTTATTCCATATTCCCCTAGAGGGAAAAACTAAGAATAGAGAGTAGAAATCATAGGAAGGCAGACTTGGGTTCAGGGTAAAGAAGACCTTTCTAATATAGCCCTATACAAGAGGACATTAATCCCCAGGGTTTGGAGTTCTCTGACCAGGGTTGGATAAAACTTTACAGAGATGCTATGGAGGATATATTATTTGGGGTAAGGGAGAGAGGGAATTTGGACTAGGGAGCCTACATTCCCTTCCAACTCACTTATTCCATGATTCTGTAAATTTCTTTGGCAATTTTCAATGAAATGGCTAACAGACAGGAAGCGAGCAGAAGCAGAAAGAGAAACACCAAGGAGCCTGGATAGTCCATTAATGGGTATATAAGTCTCTGAATTATTGAGATTGGCAATACTTATTGAGCATCGTTCAACATTCCTGCTCAATTGTGAGTACTTGGAAATTGGAAAGATTTGCAAACCCTGGACACACCTTTGCTTATGTCCATGCTTAAAAAGCCAAGAGAGAAAAAGACTTGGAAAAATTCCTCATGGAGAAAAATGGGAAACTTGGACGAGTAAGAGGAAAGGGAATACGATGATGGGACAGGAGAGACATTGTGCATCTCCTCGCCTTTGCTCACCCCTATTTCCTACTCACTGTTGTTTTGGATGCATTTAATTTCTTCTCCTTTGAGTCCAATCAACGGCTGACCGCATCTGTTTGATTGGAAGTATACGTCATCTTGGTTTTGGAATATAGGCAAATATGCACTTAGTTTTTTTCCAGGCCAGAAGGTTGCTCAATATTTAAGGCTGGTGCCTCTGGAAAGCCAGGAAACAGGGAACAATGGTATCAGGACAGGGAGCTGTGCAATAAGGAAGATTAGATTGTTGTCCTTCTACATGCCGAAAGGCCATTGCTGTGACCTTTCCAAGAGGAGGTCATCCCACCCATACAGCAGAACCTCACATGAATTATGACAATCTTAGGACAATATCTTTACACTTTACCTATGAAAACTCCTTCTAAGGTCACCAAATACGTCAACTAATTAACAAATTCATCTTTATAAATTCCTTAGGGAGATTGCAACAATTGTTTTCTCCACTTTATATGTGAAGAAACCCAGAGGTTAATGGAGGAACACAGAGCATAAGTGCAGGGATCTGGGTAGGAAAACAGAAGCCTCTTGGAGCCCAGTCCAAGAGCCATTCAATAGACCAACCAGACTTTGCTGAATACAGTTTTTCTTAGAAACGATGATCTCTGAACAAATACATTACAGACCTCAACCAATAGCTGAAAGTCACCTGGAGAGATTTTGGAATGACAGAGTAATTATATTCTATCCATCTGCTTTGGCAAGGGAACTTTTGAAACCTGCAAAAATATAAGCCTCAAATTCTTTGGCCTCTTTAAAAAAAAGCATGTCAAACCAGACTAATTATTCTTTCCTTTGGGGATGATCTTCCTATGTTAATTAAGTTGGCATTTAGATTTGTGAAATGTGCATGCATGCCCAAAATCCTGAGAGGAGAAAGGAGGAGAAGGGATTGCAGCAGGCCATCCTAAGATTTCTTGCTCTCTGTCTCTGTCTCTCTCTCTGGCAAGTGCATGCACCCTTTAGTACAAAATCTCTCTCATAAAAATAGTAATAATAAAATATTAAATGGTATTTTGTAATCAAGAAAACTACAACCAAGAAAATTTCAATACATTTTCAATTTCAAACATTTTGCTCATATTTTATTTATTTTATTTTATTTATTAATAGACAGAGGGCATATGTGCTCTCCAGACAGACAGAGAGAGAAAGAAAAAAGAAAGAAAGCACCTCCACAAAGGTTGCTTTGTATGGTCCCATCACAATCCATTCTCTTGTTGCGATTTTTGCACTCACGTACACATGCCTTGTTGTTTTTCAAGCCACAGGGTCTGGAATTCTAAGCACTAGCTCCCTAGATGGGTAGGAACATATATGTGTATATACACACATGCATATGTGTGCATGCGTACACAGCTCTCTGCTATTCTTTGTTTAGTTTGTATCAGCAAAAAATGTAAATGGTAGCTTCTTTGACAAATATGATTAATATCTGGAGATTCCAGAAATGGAACATATTAGAATTTTAAAGATATTTAATTCAGACTATAAATGCATTGTCTTTTCATGAGATCCATGCAATCTCATTGATTTTTAAAAAGATCCAGAAACACCTTCACAGACACACCAGAATAATGTTTAACCAAGTATCTGAGTACCCCATGGTCAATCAAACTGAATCATAAAATTAACTATCACATTTTCTCAAAATGTTTTCATTTTCAAGTGTTAAGTTGGTATATAGATTCATTTTCTTTAATGTAGATGACAAAGTATGATTTGTTGATTTACTCGGTGTCTTAGTCAATGATAAACTAATCATATGTCATTGAGTTAATTATTAGACTTTTAACGCTGTTTCATTGATGTTGGATCTATTTTCAATGTGACATTGTTTTGATTGCCAGAGCTTTGCACAAAGTATGAAAATTAGTTTTGTTTATCTTTTTCAAAATTGTTCTGGCCATTCTATGGCTTTTTTGTATTTCCACATATATTTTTAGATAAGCCCATCAATTTCTATGCAAAAAGCACTTAACACATTTTGTTAAATATATCCTGAATTATTTTGTGTTTTCATGCCACCTTTGAAGATGGTATTTTAAAAGATTAAATATCATTTCTATATTTAAATGATAAATGTTAATATATTAATAAACTTTATAAGCTAGATGAATTTCTTGGAAGAGCTCAATATACCAAATCTGTTAAAAAAGAATATAGTGGTTATATCACTGGTTCCAGTCCCAGACCCAGTGGCATAAAACTCATGCCAGGTACATGTGTGTGCATGCCCAAAATCCTGAGAGAAGAATGGAGGAGAAGGCATTGCAGCGTGGCCATCCCCAGATTTCTCACTTTCTGTCTCTCTGTCTCTCTTGGGAGTGCACACAGTCCATAGTAAAAAAAATTCTCATACAAATAATAATAATAATGATAAAATATTAAATAGTATTTTGTAATCAAGAAAACTCCAGGGACCAGTAGTTAGCATAATGGCTATGTCGCCAGACTCCCATGTAGTTGACCACGGTTCGAGTCCTGGAACCGGTGGCTTAAACTCACACCGGGCGTGTGTGTGTGTGTGCCCAAGATCTTGAAAGGAGAATGGAGGAGAAGAGATTGTGGCGTGGCCATCCGCCCTGGGAGGTGATTTCTCGCTTTTTGTCTCTCTTTCTCTGTCTGTCTGGCAAGCTCACATACCCTACAGCAAAAATGTCTCCAAAAAAAAAAAAAAAAAAAAGAAAAAAGAAAAGAAAACTCCAACCAAGAAAATTTCAATATTATTCTTATATTTTTTGTTACTTATATATACTGATACTAATAAGTAGTGATATAATTGATTGCTGCATATTTATGTCCTTCAATCTTCCTAAATCCAATAAACTTTAGTAGTTCTTGTTTTTATAGATTTTATATAATGTACTATGCATGTGATAATATTGTAACTGTAAAGACAATTCTACTTTCTCCATTCTAATTTGTGCGACTCCTATATCTTTTTATTTAATCTATTTTATTCATGATAGAGAGCCTGTGTGCACACACAAGAGAAAAGAAATAAAACAAACCTTAAAAAGATACTAATTATATACACACACACATATATATATATATATGATACATTGTCCTTCTGATGCATATTCATATTACATTATCATTTATATTACAAGATCACCGTTCATCTGTTACAGTGCATTCTAATAAGCCACTCATCATAGCTTTTTTTTTTTTTTTTTTTGTAGGGGGGAGAGGTTTTTGCTATAGGGTGCGTGCGCTCGCCAGACAGACAGAGAGAGACAGAGAGACAGAAAGCGAGAAATCACCCCCCCAGGGGGGATGGCCATGCTGCAATCCCTTCTCCTCCGTTCTCCTCTTGGGATCTTGAGCACACACGCACACACGCCCGGCGTGAGTTTTAAGTCACCGGGTCCGGGACACGAACTGCGGTCGACTATGTGGGAGTCCAGTGACATAGCCATTACGCTAACTGCTGGTCCCGCCACTCATCATTTCTATAGTTGTTTCACTGACTGCAATGTCTTTAGTCCTCTGGCTTCTCAGAGACGTTTCTCCTTTGATTTCAGCACTTTGCTGTGATGTGCAGCACTTAAGCCTTGCACAAGGATCTATAGAGAATCCCTACACAAGCTTCTCTGCTCCCCTCCCTCCTCTCTCACTGCTTGCACCACTCTCTCTTCCCAGTAATCGGCCAAGAAGAATTTTAATCTCTGCTTCTTCGGTTCAGCATACACCTCTTTTCTTGAGCTTCATCTGTAATTTTTTTAGCCAGTCAGCAAAGGTGAAGTAGAGCTTGCCAGGTGTGTTTGCTTTCTCCAAGAAACCCAGTCCCCATACTGCCTGCTTTTCAATACCTAAAATCAGGTGTGTTTTTTTTTTTTAATATGCATATTTTTCCTGGTTTTATTGTCATTTATGGTGGGAGAGTATGTCTGGTCTGTTAACTCTATCATGCAGAAATGGAAGTCCAGTTACTAAAAACTGACCCAATTCCTCAATCACATCCATATTTCAGAGAAATATATGTAGATATGTGTATAGATATTCATGTGTATCTGCATAATTACATCATTTTACCAGTTCCATGCTGATAGGGTTTACAAGCCATGACACATTTGCAATAGGCACACTGAGTACCCAAATTTTTGCTTCTGAATACCAATGAAAAAGTTCTTAAAAATAACAAAGTAAGATATAAATTCAACTAGAAAAACAATCTGCCTTCCATACAAAAACAATAATCAATTACAAGATATAATTCTCCCTTTACAATAATAAGACAGAAAATAAAATACTTAAAAATAAATATAAGGGAACCAGCAGTTAGCGTAATGGCTATGTCGCTGGACTCCCACATAGTCGACTGCGGTTCGTGTCCCGGACCCGATGGCTTAAAACTCACGCCGGGCGCGTGTGCGTGCGTGCCCAAGATCCTGAGAGGAGAATGGAGAAGGGATTGCGGCGTGACCATCCCCCCTGGGGGGGTGATTTCTCGCTTTCTGTCTCTTTGCCTGTCTGGCAAGCGCACGCGCCCTATAGCGAAGAACCTCTCCAATAAATAAATAAATAGTAAGCAAATAAATAAATAAATAAAATAAGAAATGTTAAAAATAATACAGTAGGAACCAGCAGATGGCATAATGGTTACATCACTGGACTCTCATGTAGCTGACCACAGTTTGAGTCCTGGACTCAGTGGTTTAAAACACATTGGCACATGTGTGTGCATGTCTAAAATCCAGAGAGGAAAATGAAGTAGGGATGGCAGTGTGGTCATCCCCTCAGGGGGTGATTTCTCACTTTCTATCTCTCTGTCTCTCTGGTGAATGCACACCATGCCCTACAGCAAAAATCTCTCTCTTAAAACAATTTGGGCTGGCAGGTGGTGTGGTGGTTGGGGTGCTGGACTCCCACATGGCCGACCATGGTTCAAGTCCCAGACCTGACAGCTTGCTTTCTCACTTTCTCTATCTCGCTCTCTCTGTCTCTCTCTGGCCAAATTAAAATAAATAAATAAAATTAAATAATTCTTTTAAAAAATCATAAAGACTTCATAACATTTTTTAAAAATTATTATTTTATTTAATTCATTTGTCCATTTATTTATTTATTTTAATTTGATCAGAGAGGGACAGAATGAGAGAGAGTGAGAGAGAGAGAGAGAGAGAGAGAGAGAAAGTAAGCTGCCAGGTCTGGGAGTTGAACCAGTCAGCCATGTTGGAGTCCAACGTCCTTAATGACCATGCCATCATGCCATTTGTCAGCCCCAAGACTTTATAGCTTTCTGAAAAATAGACTTGAATTAATGGAAAGCCATATAAGGGTCTTGGATGGGAAGATTCGATCTCAAAAAGATGCAACTCTGAGGACAGCAGGTGGTGTAGTGCTTAAGGCACTTAACTCCCTCATGGTCAATCAGTTCGAGTCCTGGACCTGGTGGCTTAAAAATCATGCTGGACATATGTGAATGTGTGCCCAAAATCTCAGGAGAGGTGTGGAGGAGAAGGGACTGCAGCAAGGCCATCCCCGCCGGGGAGAGAATTCTGTTTTCCTCTTACAGTCTCTCTCTTTCTGTCTCTCTCTGGCAATCACATGTAAAAACCTATAAAAAATGCAGTTCTGGCTTATTTAGTTTTTAAAGTTAAATGTTATAAGACCTCAAGTAAAATATTAACTTTGTAGTTAAGCAAGATTTTTTTTAACTAATAAATAAAAAATAATGAAATAACGAAGGTAAAGATGGAAGTCTTGCATATTTTCCCCAAGAATAGTATGAATCTTCCTCACTAATACCATAATCGCTTCTTTCACCTTTCCTTAAAATTACTAGTATGGGCTTTACATAGTAAAGGATGATGGTAAGGGGGAAAATGTATATGTTTGTATACATATAAAGTTGGGGGGAGGGGAAATATACGCTTTTGTACCTTTTTGTTGTTGTTTATTTTTTTTCCCATGAGCTAGAGAGAGAGAAGCCCTAATATAGTCTTGATGCTTGATCCACTCCCTGCCTTCAGTTAGTCCCCAATTACGGGTAGTCATGTGCCTGATGAATTCAGAGAGGCTTCTAGACTGAAAGTGGAAACCCTCCATGTGGTACTACTTCACAGAGCATCACATTTTACTACTGTGTCACCATTTGACCTCTGTTCCTATGTTGATTTGATATTTTTATTTGTAGGAACCACTTTAGAGTGGAGGTAGAAATAACTCTAATGAAATTAGCTGTATAAGTGGGCCAGGAACTGAAGTAAGACAGAAAGGAGACCCGTGACTTTCCTCTGATCATGTATGGATTACCTATAGCAGGCAGTTTGTGCACAGCTAGCTATTAGGTCACTGGGAAAGTCAGGATGTATTTTTCTCTGCAAAACAATGCATCATGACTTTCTCGACAACTCAAGGTATATGGCACCTTCAGTCCTAAAAGGAAGCACAGGGATGGTACTAGGAGGCAGATGTAGAAATTTCCAAATGGGCAAAGTAGAAATTGGGGAGCTATCAAAGTATGCTTAGTTTTTTATGACCTGAAGGCAGCCATGTTCCATATTTTACCATGCCCTTCTAGCATCTTCTCATCTTACTGTCACATTTCTCTCTGCAAGACCTGTGTGTGGAGAGGTGACAAAAAAATAAAATTCCATGACCAAATCAACAAATAATATTAACAATTCAAGTCACTTCAACAGTAAAGAAAGTATTTTATTGTTTTTAAGTGTTGGGCGAGAGAGTTGAAGTTTCATTTATTTAAGACCAAAACAGCTAAAAATTGTGTTGGGAGTTATTTATTATCTGGAAATAACTTTTCTGAACCAAAAATATAATTTACCTTTATATATATATATATATATATATATATATATATATATACACACACACACACACACACACATACACACACACACACACACACACACACACACACACATATATATAATTTAGACTTACAGTCATTTTCATCAGATATCAGAAACTTGGAAGATTTACCTAAACCTCAATGACTCCATTTGTATCCAATGTTGGCTTTATGTACTACTGATGAGCTGGGGATATCAAAAAGCAGTTCACAATTTGTCCTTTCCATGTTTTGTTCTCTCTGGCAAAGAGATTCTGGATTATTATTCAGTACTTGGCAGTTTGCCAGAGTTCAGGGGTTACCAGGAAGGATGGGAACCCTCCTTACATCGGGAGCTCCCAGTAACGAACAAATGAAAACAAAGGAAGATGGAAAAAGGGTGGAGGCTGGCCGTGGGGTGCTGACTTTCTGAGTTCCTATTTTAGATCACTTGCACGGAATCATTAGGATGAGGGCCATTTCTCCATTATTGTGAAGGTCACCAGAAACAGGATCTGGTATCTTCGTTTACTGTCTGTCAAAGCGAGTATGACACAGAAGCTTAACCAGAAAAAGTGCTGTAGCCCTTACAATGAAAAACATTACCTAAAAGTGTAACCTCACTCTGCACTTTTCCAGCAAACACAGAAAAAATGAGCATAATAAAACTTTACATAGTTCAAAATCATGCAGGGATCCAGTGCAGAACATATTTATCATATCAGAACTGTTGCTATAGAACATGAAATCTCTGTTGCCTGACTAAAACTACACTCTTTATTCTTTTGCTTTTCTTCTTTGACATGCTCCTATCTCTACTTTTTCCAGACACTAGGCACATGTATCACGCCAACACAATCATTTTTTTTCTTTCTCTATCAGCCCTTCCCTAGATACCATACTGAAACTCAGCTCCCATGCTACATAAATAGTTCCCAAATTCACATTCTGATGCTGATCCCTTTTCTGAGATCCAGATTTGTATTTTCAATTATTCAATATTTTAACTACTATCCCTGTCTATCTCGATGAACCTTGTTAAAAACACCTTAGATGAAACGTTCAGGTAATGTTCCTTTTATAAAAAGCACAAGTACATTACTCCAGATGTCCCAGATTGGCTTTTATAACCACAACCCAAGCATCTGCCACCTGAGTACCTCCAAACATTCAGACATCTGGAATTCTTTAATAATTAAAGGGGAAAAAAGGTTGAAAACCTTACTCCCTATAATGTCCTTGTTGATATCTCTAAGGATTCTTGGAGGAAAGGGAACAGGTGGGAAGGGATGGGGTATTGTATTTTTACCAGCCACCTCATCTTGTCATCTTGTGCTCCAATTTCCTGCTTTGGTCAAGTTCTAAGTCTTAGGGGCTGCTGGCTTCTTTATGGTGCACATGTGCCAATGACTCCCAGATTCCATCTCCCCCTTGAGCTCTGGAATAAATTTTCTAAATGCCTTTTCAACACTCACCTTGGATATCTAATAAGCATTTCACACTTAAAGTACACAAAACTAGATTCTTCTCCCACCACACACCTGTTTCTGTAACTCTCCCCACCCCAGAAAATGACACTGCCATTTATTTAGTTCTGTGAGCTGAAAATCCAGGAGTCGTCTTTGATTTTTCTCGTTCACACACACCCAACAACCTGTCTGCTCTCTTTTCAAAATACATACTAGTCTAACCATTTCTCATCCCTTTGATAGTATAATAATCTCTCACCTGGACAACAGCAATAGCTTCCTATTGTCTGTTGTTTTGTTTACATACTTGCCCCTCCACAGTCTATTCTCTTTATAAAATCACTGTGATTCCCCCAAAATGTAAGTCTAACCATGTCACTCCTTAATCTGAACTGTCCAGTGGCACCTCCTTGCATCTGGAATAAAAGCCAACATTTCAGTTTATAAGGTCGTCTGTGACCTTGCCTTCACCTACTCTATCTTCATGTCTTCCATTGTTTCTTAAAGCTCTAGCCATTATGGCTTTCCTATTCTTCCTTTATCACAAGTTTTTTTTTTTTTTTTTTTTTTTTTTTTTTTTTCCTCTCATCTCAGGGCATTTGTATTTGACATTAGTCTCTATATGAAATGCTCTTTCACCTTTTCTTTTTTAGAGAGACCTTTTTGCTACAGTGTGTGTGTTCTTGCCAGAGAGACAGAGAAAATAAGAAATCACCCTCCCCCCTCCCAGGGAGGATGGCCATACCACAATCCCTTCTCCTTTATTCTCCTCTTGGGATGCACAGGTGCCCACATGAGTTTTAAGCCTCTAGCTCTGCAACTCAAATCATGGTCAACTACACAGGAGTCCAGTGATGTAAACTTTATGCCATCTGCTGGTCCCCACCATTTTTTAATTGTTTATAACTTAGTTTAGGATTATTCAAGATAATATGACTATTTGTAGCTTAAATAAACACATGGGACTTGTCCTTCAACTTTTAAAACATTACCTTTCTTCTCCATAAAATACGAAGAGTAAGGAGATTGAGGCAAGTATACTTCTAACCACTTACTATTTATCTTTCTATATGTAAAGCAGTTTAGCTTCCTTTTCCTCTGGCTTCCCTGGGGGGAAGCATTCATATCAACTATGTCACTGGTGTGTCCAATAAATCACACTTTAAGGTGATGTAACTTTTTTAAAAAGTTTAGCTACCTGTGTATTATATTTACACATGGATATATCTATACGGGGTCATCTATGTATGTATGTATTCATATGGTCTATGTTGTATCCTACAGTATATGGATATAGTCTCATAATATTTCTGTATACACATATTTTTTCATGTGGTGCCTCTTATTGATGCCAAACATATTGAGCTATGTGATTCGGTCCCAGTAAATCTGTCTGTGCCTGCTCTGCATAAGAATGTAACTTTTTTTATTCAGATTGCCCAATTTTATTTAATTTTCCAGAAGAAATACAAGGGATGGCCATGCAAAGCTGAGTAGGTGCAGCAGGACTTGACCATGGATCGCTGGCTGGAGGTGTGGTAGCTCCAGAACCCCCTTGGCTCCCCACCACCCCAGCTCACAACTGGTACACTGATGACTATGGGTTGGGTGTGGATGACCACGCTTAGCATCACTGAGTGGGCTGGTGCAGAAAGGATAAACAAGTTTGTTTGGTTTGATCTGGTTTGGTTTTTCGTTTACAATTTCAGCTCTCAATGGCTTACATTACTAGTGACTTCTTTTCCATCTCTGGCCTGAGCTTTGCAGGTTGATTTTACATTGGAAGACTGGGTCCCAGGAAAGAAAGAATAAGGCTCCTTACAAAGAGCGGAGCCATCAGAAAAGAAGAGTTATACAAGAACAAGCTGTAGAAATATGTTATAATTTAGCCTGAAACAGTACTATCAAGATGCAAGAAATGTTATGCCCATATTGTTTAGGGCCACATCTGAATGTTATCTTGCATAGTTTTGGCATATTTTCTACAAAACATGGAGTGTATGCTACATCCAAATTCCCCTTCTGGGATATTCTTTATACATTGGCTATCACAAGACTACACTACTGGTGCAAAGTTGACTGGGCACAAAATAATATCAACCACAGATTACCATCAGATCCGCTGGCAATAAGAACTCACATACTATCTCTTAGGAATATGAAACATGAAGTTGAGAACCAAAGAGCAAGTCATTAAGTAGTAGTAATGGTAAATCACGAAGATTTGAGGGAGTAACCACCAGAGTTCTGTTGGTTACCAAGAGTACTGTACATTTGGAACTACCACTGTCTCCCATTTTCTGAACAGCCTGCCCATTTCTTTTTCTTCTCAGATGACCTTAAAATGAACTCCCATTTATTAAAATAAGTAGAGGGCCTTGTTCTTCTTTACATCCTAAATTAGGCCATAAATGATAGTCTACTTAATGACTAATACACAGAGTCCTTACCTATTATTCTTTATCTTTCAGAGTCCTTAACTACTTAGGGGCACTGAATAGTCAAGACCCCTCATATTTCATTTCCAAGTATATCAACATGTGGCCTTCCATGTCTACATAGGACGAAATTACAACATAAAATCCCAAAACACCACAAGCACATCCTAGAGCAGGCTTACTGGGATAAAGAAAAACAAAAAGAAAGAAAGAAAAGAAAAAGAAAACCTACCACATGTTTTAAGAAGGAACAGATTATCCTAGTGTATGGCCTGCATTGAAATCTTTGTTTTGCTCGTGTGTTATGACCACCTGGTACAAATGTAAAAATAATAAAATAAAATAAAATAAAATAAAATAAAATAAAATAAAATAAAATAAAATAAAAGCCAATGTTTTGTATGCACTCTTTATCCAGGTGGCAGACGAGTCAGTAATTGACTTTCCTCATTGCTTTCCAGAAATCAAAGACCACTGGCATTTGATAAGTGGCCCAGAACCATGACTAACCTGGCTGTGTCTTTGTCCAGTGTTCTGACTCCTAATGAACACTAGCTAAAGACAAAATGGTAGCTACTTTACCTTCCTAACAAATGAATTATGTTAGTCAGGGTTCTGTAGAAAAATTGAACTAAAATGATACATAAGCACACATGCATGCATATATACCACACACACACACACACACACACACACACACACACACAAATACACACACATTAATGAGGAGACTTCAAAAAGCTCATGAAGGATAGGTCCGATAGTGCAAGTGATTAAGTGATGTGAATGGTGAGCTGATCCCACATGGCCAACCACGGTTCAAATTCTGGCCCCATCAGCTTAGAAAACATACCAGGCACATGTGCATGCTTGTCCCAAATCCTAGTGGGTTGGAAAAATGGATTGCAGCTTGTCTATGCTCCATTGAGGGGTGTTTTCTCTTTCTCTGGTGAACACACACACCCTCTGGCAATTAAAAACAAAGCAAAACAAAGCTCATGGAAAAGTGGAATTAAAGTACAAATTCACATGGGTACAAAAAATTTTGAAATTCATACAGTTTCTGTAATGTACTTTCTCTATGAATTTTTGAAGACATTCTTTCCCTGCATGGAGAGAGAAAGAGAGATTTTAAGGAATTAAAAGAAATCATTTCATACAATTGTGAAGGCTGGGAAGTCTGAAATTTGGAAGACCAGTAGACTGGAAATTCAAGCCAGATTTTATGTTGCATCATGAGGAAAATACTTTCTTTAGGAATCATCAATGTTTGTTCTTAATGTCTGAAACTATCAAATCTACCCAGATTTGGGAGGGTAATCTGCTTTACTTAAAGTCCACTGACTTAAAAGCTATCACATCTAAAACCACCTTCATAGCAACATCTAGACTAGTGTTTTTTCAAACAACTGGCATCCTACACTCACAAGGTGACACATAAAATTAACCATCACACACACCACTAAGTTAGATTTAACAACTGTAATTATTTGATGTAGGGTGAAACATAACTTTTTAATCTTTATGGGAAACAGAGAGATGTAGAAAAATTTCTAAGCAAAAAAAAAAAAGGTTCCATATAAAGGCCAGCAGGTGGCATGGTGGTTAAGGCGCTAGACTCACACATGGCCGATCACAGTGTGACTCCAGGACCTAGTAGCTTGCTATCTCATTTTCTCTATCTTGTGAGCACACATGTCCTATAGAAAACTTAAAATAATAATAATAAATAAAACAAATAATTTTTAAAAGAAGGGATTAAATATAATTGTGGATTCAGTTTGTCTGTAACACATGGTTAAAGAGTTTTGGCCTGTTTATTTCTTAGTATGGAGATATATATATATATATATATATATATAGATAGATAGATAGATAGATATAGATATAGATATATAGATATATAGAGATATCGCTCCTGGTAAGTCTGTCTGACTTAGGAAGTAAGAATTTTGCTTCCTATGTCATTCGATGTGACTGACAGTGATACATCCCCAGGGCTAATACATATGGCTGTATTCACTGTATATTGCACTGAGGTGTCTAAGTGAGGGGAAACACAAGGATGGTAATCATCTCACAGGTTGTTTTCCAAGCCATTTGTCCCAGTTAAGATTTGTCCCCTTGCTTCAGTGCCTCTCTCTTTTGCACAAGAGTGATAAGAATTAGTCATGCCAAGCCTGTGCCCAGGAGCTGTGGCCACCCAGAAGAGGTACTTTAATCAAATTTGCATGAATATGTCCTAGAGGCTATCAATAGCCACATACAACTCTTGTGTCTTTAAATATATTCTTTAAGACACACATCCCAATAATTCAAAAAGGTCTTTCCTCCCTCTAATTGAGAGATGAAAACAGAGATTATTGTAGGCTGAATGCATAATTAGCTTTCCATTCTCCTCTTTGCCAGAACCACCTCCTTTTCTTCCTGCTGATACAGGCCCCATGGCCCTCTCAGAATTGTTTCCTCCCAGTTTATCTTCCTCTCAAAACAGTGTCCAGTTTAGAAATTGTGTCCCTTTTAAGCCTCATTCTGCTGACAAATAATAAAAATGACTCTCCTTCTTACCTTCCCCCTCTCCTCCATAAAAATCATGTCATAATTTCGACTGCTCTGGTTACCTCACCCTAGGAAGGAAAAACAAATAAGTCTCTGTTAAGTGTCTGTCTTTAGCTATCAAGAAGAAGAAATAAAAAAAAAAAGAAAGAAAGAGAGAAAAAAGAAACAGAAACTGTGGCAGATTATCCTAAACCACTTTTTCCCCTGCATATTCATAAACTATATAATATCTAAATGTTTTATCTTTTTTCTCTGTCACTGTTTCCACTTGTTATTTTCCCAGCCTGGACTGAGTCAGGTTAACTGCCCTTGGAAATCCCCTGATAATTAATTTTGTTTTCACATAAATGGAGTTTACCTTCTTGGAAGTATCCATGGAATGCTTTTTCTCTACCTCCTGGAGATAGGTAACCCACTTCCTGAAACAGAAGGTTAATCATTTTATCAGTTAGGCCAGGAAGATGCCTGTTATTTGAGTAGATCACTTCCTTTCCCTGGGCAGTGTTTCTCCTTCGCAATTAATGTTTCAAGAAATCGTTTTTCATGACTATGGTTATTTATAATTTCCTACCAACAGTTGTAAATCCTCTAAGTTGCAAATCTATGAATTAGAGAGTAACTTTCATCAAAACAACAAAAGTTAAGCCTTCAGTTTTAGAGTTATTGGTTACAAGTCATCTAGACGTTGTGGAGCTCCAGCCTGACTCTGCTGGAAGAGCTGTTTTCAATTCATCATCTGTATGTGATAACAATGGTGGTGATGACAACAATAGCCCCACAGAGGTTCCTCTTCCTCCATCCTTTATTCCATCCTCCCTTCCTGCTCCAAACTGGATGGTAAAGCAGAAGTAGGCAGAAGTCCAATTTTGGGAGTCAAGATAAAAGTAAATATCTGGTAACAGTTGCTAGAGAAGGAAGAACAGGGGCCTTCTATCCCAGCCTCGTGTATCCAGCTGGTAGTGAAACCACATCACTATTTTATATACATTTGATGTCTCTAAAAAGTTTTGTGGAGCCAGGTGGTGGTACAAAGACAACACAATTAGACCTACCTTTGAAAGGTCCTGGCTTTGCATCTTGGATCTTTCTGAGCATGTCAGGCACTCATGCTTGTGCCCATCACTCTGGCCAAGTGAGACAGGATAGATTGCAGAACAAAGACCTTTTTGGGGATATCTGTCTCTCTCTTGATCTCTTTCTGTCTCTCTGTCATGGAAGAAATAAATAAACTTAAAAAGAGTTCTTGTAATGTTTTTTAATTATTAGTACCTATCTTCCCTTCCTCAGGCTTTGTGGCTATATCATTAATCAACACTTACATCCTGGGGTAGTTAGGAGAAACTTCACTTAGCAGCTGAGAAAACAGAGGCCTAAATAAAATAAAAAGTTTACTCCAAGTCACCTAGGTAGTTAACAGACTGAGCTATTTTGCAAAACTAAGTGTGTCTGATTCCAAAAGTTCAACCTGTCATATGCTAGGCTACAGAACTCACTCTGTCACAGAACACTATGCTGTCACATGTGGAGCTATTGAAGCCTTGGGCCTAGAGTCATGAGACCTGGTTCCAAGCCTGGCCTCTGTTATTTACAACTATGGCAAGTCATCTGCCTTCCTCATATATTAAAAGGATTTTAATAATACTGACTTTACCGTTTTTATCAGCATCAAGATTCGGTGACACGAGAAATGCTTGCAAAGCTGCAAAGTACAGTTGAAATGCATGGCACTACGTTACTGCGCAGGCATTCTTCAGTTACCTTTTAGGCAAATAGTCTTATTTTAAAAGGGACAGAGAGCTCCTCCAAGGTGAAAAATAAACTTACCATTTCTCAGGGTGACTTGCTCCTAGAAGTCATCTCGTACCTTATACAAAAAAGCCTCCTACCGTACTATGTCCCTGTTCCATGCCTAGGTTACTCTTCTGTCCCTTGGAAGGCTGTGGGGAGTTGCAGAGATTCTGTGACCTCTGGGTGCTGCTATGGGAGTTTATAAGGTGAAGTGAGGTGGGACTATGCTGGGGGGAGGCAAGGATTGAAGGAGACAGGAAGGTCCATGAACATAGCTCTGGTTTATGTCTCTTAAAATAAAAGTATTGCCAGATTTCTCTTTCTTCTTTTTCCATTCCTCTTTCTATTAGTCACTTTACTGGTCCAACTTTCCTGAGATATGTAATCATGAACCCAGGGGAGAAACTGCTTTCTTCTCTGGTTTATTTATATAGTCCCCTTCTTATACATTATACATTGACAATCATTTCTCCCTGGGACTTGTCCATTGCGGTCAGTTCAGTAATTATCTAAGAAGTAAATTAATGTCTTGGATTACATAAACATTTTTTCGATCTTCTTTCTGGTTCCATTCCAGTTGAACACCAAAGACTAAGGAAAATACTTTCCTTTAATTTCTTTAAAGAAAAGAAATAAATATCAAGTGCTCTAGGCCTTTTTTTTTCCCTTTCTAGAGGAATAGATACTTTAATTCTCTTCCCCCACCCCACAAAGATATACACGAGGGGCTCTTCAAAAAGTTCATAAAAATGTGTATTATGAAAAAACTATGCATGGATTTCAATTGTTTGGAATAAACAATACACTTGTACTTTAATTTCATCATTTTGTGAATTTTTTAAAGTCCTTTTGTATACACACACACACACACACACACACACACACACACACTAAGAATTGCATTATGATCACTGAAACCACCTTTACCGTGTAGCTTATCAAATAATAATAGTGAGGACAGGTCTTACAAGAGAAGTTCTCTTTTTCTCAAGAGTACTACCCTTAGGGTTCTGTATTAGTTTCTTAGGGCTGCTGTAACAAATTACTGGATGGCTCAAAACAACAGAAATTTATTCTCTCAGAGTTTCTGCAGGATTGACATCTGAAATCTAAGAGAGCAGAGCCACTCTCTCCTGGAAGGCTCTCAGGAAGAATCTGTTTCATGCTTTCCTCTTACCTTCTGGTGTTACCAACAGCACTGGGCCTTTCTTGGCTGACAGTGGTGTAACTCCAGTCTCTGCCTCTGTCATTAAATGGTGATTTCTGTGTCTCTCCGCACTGTCTTCCCTCCTCTTTCTCTTCTTCCTCTTTTTTTTTTTTTTAACTTGCCAGTGGGTACGTGCACTCACTGAAGAGAGACAGAGAGATGGGGGGGAGGCAAGAAAGAGCTTCACTATGGGGAATGCTCACTCCCCAATCCCTTCTCCTCTATTTCTTCTTCCTTTAGGAATTTTGAGCATGGATGCACATGTGCCTCGTGCATTTTCAAGTCACCAGGACCAGTGGTACTCTAACTGCATGGTCGACCATGTAGGATCCAGCTGCCTTAACCACCATACCATGGGCCTGCCTTCTTTTCTAATGACTTTGATTATATTGCTTTAAGGGGCCATCTTACTCTAGTACAATCTCATCTAAACTTGAATTACACCAGCAACAATGTATTTCAATTAGGTTTGAGGAATGACATGAATTTGGGGCAACACTATTCAATCTAGAACAGATTCCAAATGAGGCAGCAGCCAGAAATAAACATCTGAAATTTCTTTGTTGCTTTGCCAGTAAGTTTGTAAATAACTAAGATAACTCTACAGAGGTAGAAATAGCTTTGGAAGTAAGTTCTGGCATAAATAACCAGGAGAGTAGGGCTCCCTTTCTGATCATACAGCAAAACTCTTTTTCATACCACCCAACTGTATATCAGTCAAAATATACTATTGATATGTAATAGTTGAGTTCTATAACATCAAATTTTATCATTACATTCACAATTCCTTATTCCCAATATCAGAATCTATATTAAAGAACTGAAAACTATTTTTTTTCTAATTTCAGCACCAACTCTTATTTGATGTTAAAACCTATTCTGAACTAACACAGGCCTCTTCATAATGTAAATGTTTAACATGTTTGATCTCAAAAATATGGTTTGATTAAGGAGTATTTTCCATATCCCAGGAGGAATTTTATGCTACATATTATTTATGCTCTGTATTACTTTTTAAATTAAAAAAAAATTCCCAAACATGAACTCTCCTACATGTCTGGTTCCAAGGATTTTGAATAAGCAAATATAGGCCTTCCAGGCCTTATTCTTTCAGTCAGGGTTTCTTAAATCAAGTGGAAAAGCTGCCACCACTTGGTTTGAGTTCTTCTACTCCAGCAGTTCTCAGACATGCCTGAACATTACAGTCACCGAGGGAGCTTTTAAAAGTCCTAATGCCTAGGCTTCACCTCAGACCAATTTAACCTGAATCACTGGGTGGGACACAGGACGTCATCATTTCTGAAACTCACCAGTCAATTCCAATGTCTACCCATGTATGAGAACTGTTCTAGTCCCAACCCAATCACTCTCACAGTGCTCTCTAATGGAGCCATCAAAAGTCCACCCCAGACACCTCTCACTTCCAGATCCTGACAGCAACCCACTTACCAGGAGCAGAAGCAAAAGAAAACCTACACTGGCAAAACCAAAAAGAGCCCAATATTATACACTGAGCTGTGTCCATCCAAAAGATATGGTGAAGCCCTAAACCCCAGAACTTCAGAATGTGGCCTTAATGAAAATAAGGACACTGCAGGTGTGATTAGTTTAGATGAGGTCATGTGGGACTAGGGTGGCCTTTAATCAAAGATGATGCTGTCCTTATAAGGAGAAGGAAGAGACTGTTGTCTTTATAAGAGAGGAGAATGCCACGTGAAGACACAGACACACACGGAGAAGTTGACCATGTGGCAATAGAGGCAGATACTAGAGCTATGCCACTACCACTGAAAGATTATCAAGGATTTCCAAAAAACAACAGAAGCTAGGGAGAGGCAAGGAAGGACTCTCCGCCATGTGTTCAAAGGGAGCATGTCTTTGCCAACACCTTGATTTGGGGTTTCTAATCTCCAGGACTATAAGATTAGATTTCTGTTGTTTTAAGCCACCCAGTTCGTGATACTTTGTTAATGTAGTCCTGGGCCACACCATATGTATGAGAATAAAAGACAGCACTGAATTTAGAACATCCCCAGAACTTTCTAGATCCTCCACAAGTATCTCTTCATGATGTCCAAGAACTGCAACAAGAGGTAAATTGCAGGGGGCAGCTAGCTTACCACAGGAAATGGAAATGGTAGTAACCAACATTTAGTAAGTGCATCCTACAGTCCAAGCACACATTACCTAGGCCAATTAGTTTAATTTCAAATGACTCTTTGAGGCGAATACTATTTTTATCTTCATTTTAGAAAAGAGGAAGCTGAGGCTCTCATAGATCTAGTATTGATAACTTGTCCAATGCTGCTCTAATAACAAGAAGACAAACCAGGATTTGTATGCAGTTGTACCTTACCCTAAAGCCCCTGCCCTCAATGTCAGTTTAAGAGAAAAGCTCTTCATGAAGCCCAGAAATCTTGCCAAGGCCGCTTGCTACAAAAGTCAGAGGCCTAGTTCGGCCTGCCGTGCTGCAAGAGTGGGAGGCATGGCTCTGATGTGACAAGCACAGGGGTTTGGCATCCAGCTATTGCAGCTGCCAAAAAGAATTAAACAAAGTTAGTGAAAGCAAAGGAAAGGCAATAACAAAAATGCCAGGAGCAGCAGCAGCAGGGAGGGCCCAATTACTACTGGTTGAAGTGTGAGGAAAATTAAAGTTGGTGATGGTTCAAGGTTATGTTGAAATTCCAAAGCAGTGGGCTTGCATAACCATGAAACATGGAAATTAAAGCATTACTGATGTTCACACTGTTTATTTCAGGACTTCACTCTGTCTCACTTTGTCTCAACAAGTCTCAATACAGTCACGCTCTAACTGCCACAGAGAAAGGAAAAACATGGAGTGTGTGTGCGTGTGTGCGCACGCATGCATGCACATGTATTAAAATGTAAATGAGTTAAAAATAGAGAAAACTACAAAAGTATAATGTAATTGACTCTGTTTGCTTTTGGCTATGCCTATTTATCTTAAGTGAAATTAAATAAGTTGTGATTCTTTTTAGGCCTCCAAAACTCCAAGACATTTTTCAGGCAAAACCTTTCTGAATTTCCCTACCAAAGTATGGATGTCTTCTGAGTCCTAGGCAATGATAATCACTAGATTTACTAGATTTCCTATGTCCCAAACACAGTCACATAGCAGCCTTATAACTCAGTTTGAAGAGAAGGAAACTGAGCTTACAAAAGTGGAATAACTGGCCTCGCTACCACAGTTATTAGGAGGAAGACACAAGATGTGAACCCAGACTATTAGCCCAATTTGAAAGCCAAGAACTCAAAGTCCTGTAATTTCCTCCCCACCATTCTCGGCTCATGTAGAAGACACTGCCCATCATACACAACCCAATGTCTTCCATATCCTTTAGTGCTTTATATGTGTGGAGGACTGACTGGCTTTATTTTTCTCAGACTAAAGATTTTTAAGTGATCAAATTACAAGAAGCAATTCAGGCTTACTTTCCCAGACATTTGATTACAATGCCTTCTTCAGTCTGGTTGTATTTGAAGCAGACCATGGTTTTGCCAAAGTCTTTTCAGAACAAAATGAAAATATCTCTCAACTAAGGCCCTTGTTCAATGTTCATAACATAGTACTCATTTGCTACCTATGGATTTACTAAGTTTGCTACCTATGGATTTACTACTGTAGTTTGAAAACAATTTTTATATCTGTTTGATTTCTTTAATTTTCTTCGACAAAAGAACAGGGGAAAAAATAATGTTCCTTATCCTTCTCTTTCCCAGCACAAAACACATGAGTAGGTTCCTGAGAGTATTTCAAATATAAAAGTAAATGTATTTTTAAGTAAGTTTATTTGTTTGTTTGTGAGAGAAAGAGAGACCAAATGGGAAAGAGAATTTCAAAAGGATCTTGCCATGTCACCATGCTCCTGCTCCAGCCTCCCAGCTATGTAGAACTCCAGGTTGGGTCCAGCAGGGGGCATAATGGCTATGTCGCTGAGCTCCATGTAGTTGACTGCAGTTCGATTCTCAGACCTGGTGCCTTAAACTCATACCGGGCATGTGTGAGTGCGTGCCCAAGATCCCGATAGAGGAGAATGGAGGAGAAGGGATTGCAGCGTGGCCATCCCGCCCTGGGGAGTGATTTCTCACTTTCTGTCTCTCTTTCTCTCTCTGTCTTTCTGGCAAGCACACGTACCCTATAGCAAAAACTGCTGAAGAAAAATAAAAGAACTCCAGGTGTACACCATGGCATCTGGTTAGATTGGATCTCGAATTAAACCAGGCCTCCCATATGACCTTATCCCTTGAGGAACAGATATAACAGCATGTACCACCACAGCCTAGAGGAGATATTTTTGTTTCATTCTCTCAGGATGTAGATAAAAAAAAAACTAGAAGATTTAATCCAGCAAAATTGCCCATAAGTAATATGAATATTTAAAAAAAAGATTAGAAATTTCATAGAGATTTAACGAAAGTTGAAAGAGCAAGAAGGCTAATTGAAAAACTTAATAGACAAATTTTAGAATATAGTCTGAATAAACAAAATTTGTGGAAAATTTTGATTAACTGATAATAATGTTTTCTGAGCAATTAAAAAAGATAATAATAGAAAAGGGTTCTCTGTCAGAGATAGGAATAAATGTTCACCTAATCCCATTTCATAGTCCTCATTCCTGAAAATATGAATAACTATATTTTCCAACTCCTTGAAAGTAAGTGAAGCCAGAGGATGAGTTCTAGCCAATAAATTGTAAACAAAAGTGATAAGAGTCACCTCTAGAATAAGGTTATGAAAAAGAAATTCTTTCTCTGTATTTCCCTACCTCAGTATTCAAGGAGGTCTGCTTATTGACATGGTGGAATAAAAGAGGTTGTATTGTTGAGCCATGGAAAATGTCAACCTGTGAGTCACCTGAGCCTACAGATTTCATGGGAGTAAAGAAGATAATTTAACAGGAAAACTATTTAGTCCTGCAGTTTTCTCTGTGGAAAGGGTTTTAATAAACTCAGTTTATTTAATAGAAATAGGGATATCTTGAACTTACAGTATTACTGATGTTTATACTGTATTTCAGCACTTCCTTCTCTGGCTTACTTTTTCTCAACAAGTCTTAATTCAGTCATGTACTAACCACCATATTTACACAGGAGCTTTGTTAATGTTTTCTTTTTTGGGTCATTTTTTGTATTTTTAATGATTTTACTCATATGTCCTTTCTTAAAATATTAAACGGAAATATTCTTTCCTTTTATTCTGACCTGTTTTGGATTTGCATTGTTACTTTTTTCCAGCTTCCTAAGTTTGAAAATGTCTTAAGGACTTCTTGGATCGTTGATTTTAGATCGCTTTTTTTTTAATACTAGTATTTAATGATCTGTGTGCAATTGAATATAAGGTTCTACAGTTGCTGGCCAAATGTATAAATAACAACTATGTCAAGATGGTTGATCTACACCTTTAATATTTTTTTCTCAAATTGCTCTATCAATTGCTTAGAGAAGTTCTTAAAAATCTCCCAATACAAGGTTCACATCCCAAAGACTCCCTGCACTCTCCAGGCACATGCATGATCTTGACTGGCTGAGGCTGGAGATGGGTCATGCTGTCAAGATACTTTTGGGTGTGCCTCTCTCTCTCTCACATACACTCATGCTGGAGAAATAAATAAACTTTTAAAAATTAAAAAAAGAAAACCTCCCAATACAATTATGCATTTTTCCATATCTGTCTTTAATTCTGCCAGTTTTTGCTTTATGCATTTTGAGGTTCTGTTATTTGGTACATATATACCTATGATTGTTATGTCTTCCTGATGAATTGACCCTTTTATTACTAAGTAATGTCCATCTCTCTGGGACACTCTAGTTTAAAGTACTCTTTGATATTGAGGTGTCCATTTTAGCCTTCTCACTTTATTGATTGGCTTTTTAGCAGTCTTTGTGTGCTTTAATTTTAAATGGTTGTTTGAAAGATTACAATATTTATCTTTGACTTTTTCAAATAAATTCAATGAGCTTGCAAGCAGGCAGTCATTTATACTTTTCTTTGTCTCATATGCTAAATTTGTCATATGTATTACATCTATATATATTTTAAAACTCTCTAATAAATCATTGGAAATTTTTCTTTAAAAACTGTAAGCATTTTTTTTTTAATTAAGAGGAATTGTATACTAGTATATTGTTTATTTTCAGAGTTCTTCATTCCTTCCTAAAGATCTGAATTTCTATCTGGCATCATTTTTCCTTCAATCTGAAGAACTCCCTTTAGCACCTTTCATAATATAGACTAGGTGGGGACAGATTCTCTTACTTTCCTTTTATCCAAAAATGTATTTTCATTCCTTACTTGAAAAATATTTTCACTCAATATAAAATTCTGGCTTAAGAGTACTTTCTAGTTAGCCCTTAACAATGTTGTCCCACCCACTATTTTCTGGTCTTCATTGTGGCTAATGAGAAGTCATAAATAGTTCAAACTATTGGGGCCGGCAGGTGGCATGGTGGTTAAAAGCACTGGACTCTCACAGGGCCAACTGCAGTTCAAGTCCTGGACCTGGTGGCTTGCTTTCTCACTTTCTCTCTCTCTCTCACTCTGTCACTTTCTGGTCAAATATAAATAAATAAATAAGGATAAATAAAATAATTCTTTTAAAAAAATAGTTCAAATTGTTGTTCTCTATACATAATGTGTCTTTTTTCTCTGCCTGCCTTTAAGATTTTCTCTTTACCTGTTTTCAGCAGTTTGACTACAATGTGCCTTGTTGATTTTCTTTGCATTAGTATCTTTTGTATTTATAGAACGTTTTTAATCTAAAATTATTTTCTTTCCTTTTACAGTAGTTTAAGTAACTTCAATAATTATTTCCTCACTTTTTTTTTTTTTTTGGTCATTATCTAGCTCCTCATCTTGTAAGGACACAATTTTATATATATATATATATATATATATATATATATATATATATATGTGTGTGTGTGTGTGTGTGTGTGTGTGTGTGTATATATATGTGTGTATATATATATATGTGTGTGTGTATATGTATATATGTGTATATATATGACCATGTACAACTCTATATATGACTATATATGTATATATAGTATATATATATAAAACCTTTTGAAATTGTCCCATAGGTCTCTGAGACTTTGTTCATTCTTTCAAAATATGTATTTCTTATTCTTTAGTTTAGGTTATTTCTATTTATTTCTATCAATCTACTATTAAGTCCATCTAGTGATTTTTTTCTAGATATTGTATCATTTTTAGTTCTAGAAGTTCCAATTGATTTTTTTAGTTTCTATGTACTTGTTAATATTTCATATCTTTTTATTGATTGTGAAATATTTTCCTTCTACTCTTGACCATAGTTGTAATGGCTACCTTAAAGTATTTGCCTGTTAATTTCGAGATTTGGGTTGTTTCCTAGATTTTTGTATAGTAAGTAATTTTTGCATCAGTTTTGTAAATGAATATTTTGTTGGGAAGATTCTGGATTCTGTTATTTCCTTCAAAGAGTATATTTATCTTTTTATGGAAAGTAAATTGATTGAATTAAAAATACAGATTCGATCTCCCTTATACATGTTAGCAGTAGAATTTCATTTCAGTTCTTCCAGTCTTTGTTCTGCAGCTTTGAGGCTGGTTCTGAAGTCAGAAAGATTAATGGTTTTCTATCGCATTTTCTCAGCTTTTTCAGAGTTCATATTAGGGCCTGCCATCAGGCTCAAATTCTTCAAAAAATGTGAAACTTGCTCAGTGCTGTTCCGTTTTCCTATAGTGTTTGCCTGGTTTGGTCACTTTCAAATGCCTTTAATGTCTTCAGGTATTTGCTCTTCATATTTTGTCCTATTTTACAAATATTACTTGCAAGAGGATTGCTTGTTTCATAGGAGTTACTCAACTATTACCAAAAGCTCAGTCTACCTCAATGCTTATGATTGAGGAATAAGGCTTGTATGTTTAGCCACTGGTATTTGGAACTGATTTGTTATTAATGCATAATTTGACTATCTTGATTAGTAAAAGGTACCAGTGAGATATTTTTGTTTTGATTTTAAAAACCCTGTCTTGGAAACAAAACTTCTTGAGCTTTTATATATAGGGTGTTTAAAATATAATGCCATTCTTGTTGGTTTTCATTAACTTTCTGTGGGGCAAAATAAATGTTTGTTAGTCATGGTCCTTTCCAAAAAGTAACTTCTGAGAGTGTAAAATATTATTTCATTTATCATTACTGTTCCTAATATTAGTACTATACCCTTCTGCCTATTAATATTTCCAAGATACATTCTAAAAAATTCTTTGCCACAATTTAAAGTATTCTAGATGTTCTACATTTCCCATATTGTGTTTTTAAGACTTAAAAAAAAATACAAACCAATTAACCTTTGTATAAGCATTGGTTTCATTATACTATGTCGACCTGTTTTCCTTCTCTTCTTATAATCTGGCTGTACTCTCTTCAGACGCTGGAGCCTGGACTGAGGCTAATTTAATTTCATACATTGCAGTATAATTAAAATAGTAATGGAGTAGCTCTGCTTTGAACCTGTATTTGTTGGATATTTGTTGAGAAATTATTGGACCTATACTAATTACACATCCCTTTTACTTCTATCTTTGTTAAGTAAAGGTAGGGCTGCCTATGGCTCAAATGTTCAAACTATTTGTAGATAACACACACAGAACCTGCAACATTATATAAAATTGCACATATTCACATTGGGATTATATCCTTAAATTTACAACAAAATTCTCAAGACAAATTGAAGATTTGGGTAATCGATCAGATTTTCTCTTATGGATTCTGAGCTGAATTCTCCTTTCTTAAATACCTTCTTGCCGTTTACACTACAGACAAACTTCTTCCCATTTAATATCCCATATATTCTTCTAGCTTTTTACTGACTCTGGGCCATTTTTGTTCCTCATCCTTGGGTTCCCATCTTTTCTGGATGATTGTCAGTTCTGCTCCCCATGGATTTTTACTGCAGTGGCACAAATGATGATAGGTTCTTTCTTGGTGGAGTAGAAGAGAAAAGAAACTTATTTCTGCTCTTGGGGGTGGGGTCAGTAAAGAAAATTTGCACTCTGACTAGATTAATTATGCTATGGGCATTAAACATAGAAGTCTGTATCCTTCTTATATTCTTATTGGTATGTGTTCAAATCTGATAGAAAAAAAAACCACAAATATTGTGTTTCATGTACAGCAAGTATTCAAATATATATAGTGGATCAATAGTGAATGAAAGCTCAGCTTAATGGGAAGCCAGATACACAGCCAAATAAGTCCAATATAATGTAGACTAAAACAGATCAGCATGATTTATAAAATATCCATGTACCCAGAAAGGAGTGCTAACTCTCTATTTTGCCTAGAGGGTTTCAGGAATGTTTTCAACACAGGGATGTGATATTTGAACTGAATCACACCTGTAGCCCCCAGCATTAGCAATTCTTTCTGCCTGTGCTATCTTTCCCCCATTCTTTCTTTTTATAACCTACATCTCTTTTTCAAGTATTACCTTAAGCGTTGCCCAGTTAGAGTGTTACTCCTGTAATGGTAAACTCTGATTTTCTATCACAGTTCCCTCTTCTTTCCTTCCTAGACCTAATCACCTTCTTTATTGTTATTTTATTATTTTACGTATTCATGCACTCACTGTCTAGTTCACCAACATGAATGCTCCTGTTTCCATGAAAGCTGAAATCTGAGTCTTGTTCATTATTGCATTCCTGGTACATGGCCTCATGTCTAGCACATAGTGGGTGCTGAATAAATGTTTATGGCTAAGTGAATTGCAATATTGTTCCTTGTTTATATGAGTATCACCTTCATTTCATTGCAATCCTCTAAAAAGAATCCTGTTTCATTCTTTTTTTTTTAATTTGCCAGAGAACACATGTGCTCACTAGAGAGAAAACAGAGAGAGAGGGAAAGTGAGAAAGCACCCCACATGGATGGAGAATGGTCATGCTACAATCCTCTCTCCATCTTTCCCTCGTTTTGAGATTTGGGGCACATACATGTAAGTGTCTAGCATGTTTTCCAAGCTGCCAGGTCTGAAACTCTAACTGCACAGTAGGCCATGAAGGATCCAGCCACCTTAACCACCAACCACTGGCTGACCCAGTGTTTTCTTTATTGTACAGTCTTCTTTTCAGTATGACATTGGTCTCTCATATATAGTAAGTGCTGATCAGTTCTTTTTTCAAAAACAAATACAGATTTGTTCATTATTTTTCTCTCTGTTGAAAGGACTGTGAAGATATTCTGGGCTAGAATTCTTTTTCAATTTATCAAAAGGTCAAAAAAAATCAGTTGTGCTACTCCTAGTTTAGCAAAAATAAATCATGATTTTACAGGAAGGTAGAAAAAGAAAATCTTTGCAATCACTTTCTAGATTGATTGGGGATTTTTTTAAAAAATGTAATGAGATGGGGTATTGGAGAATGTGGTCACCAAACACAACCCTGTGTCATGCATTTCAAATTTATTCCTTGATGTTTCAATTTTGGTATGACTTCCTGAGTCTCTTCCAGTGACAAGTCTACCACCATTAAGATGACTTTGAGTCAATAAAGGTATAAAATTTCAAGATTAAGTACTGTCTGGTTTAAAAGAAATACACACACACACACATATATACAGATAAGTATATGTATATACATATATATCTACTAAAACTCCTATTAAAACTCCTTTTAGCACTATGCCTTAGCAGGACTTTATAAAGTCTAGTACCATTTCCTATCATAATAATGTTGAAGTGCTTTGTCTTGTTTTCGCCTTCTTTAAAAAAAAAATATTATTATTATTTAATTTGCTCTAGGGAGCCTGCACACATTAGAGAGAGAAGAGGAGAGAGAGAGCGAGCTCGTGAAAGCAAGCCACTAGACCCAGGATTCGAGCTGTGGTCAGCCACATGGGAGTCCAGTGCCCTATCCATAACACAACCTGCTAGACCCATCTTTTTCACCTTCTTAATCATGGGTAAGGGGACTATCATATAGGTCAACTGATTACACATCTGGCTAGAGCTTACTTGAAAGTTATTTCAAAATAAACAAATATTGAGTGCCAGAACTAGACAGATATCACTGGCTCCTTATTGTCTGCAGTCTATTGGGAGATGTTGAGATTGCAATAAGCAATTCAGTGCCATGAGGTGAGTATTAGTCTAGGGCATGCATGTGGTTCCATAAAAGCTCTTAGATGGGGTACCTAATCTGGGCATGATTAGGAAGAGCTTTCTACAGCTGCATAACAAATGCTGTAAAGGCTCTCCTAATCCTGATTATTTTTTCCACAAAAATCTGTATCTTCAGAGTAACTTTTCTGTAAGCATTGTCATCATATTCTTACTTTTCATTTATTCTTTTTTAGAATTCTCATTGTTGATTGCCTCAGTCTATCCTGTATATAAATAATACTGATGTCCATGTAACAAAGGTATCTGTGGATTCCAGGTTGTAAGAATTCCTAGCTACTAAAAATGTACCATCTTCAAGATGGCTTTATCTTTCTAATTGTAGTGTATGAAAATTAAGACTGACTGGCTCTGTATTTCCGTAATAATTACTCTAGCGAGTATCGGATGCATCACAGTTTTTGAATTGACAAAGTCTGAATTTATGAAAGGAACTAAATTTGACTTAAAAAAAATTAAGTGTCACAATGCACATTTTGTAAAGCATAGATAAGCACATAAGCAAGAGGAGGTCACATCCAATTAATACCAAGTTCTAACTGGCAGGTCTGGAGGAAATAGTGCCAACTGGAGATTAAAAAATCTGACTATTCAGACTACGTGGCCCTCTAGTCTTGATCACTCACTCCCTCTTAGTTCAATGGGCAGTTAGAATAACTTATTGCATGTATTTTCTTGATATCTTTCTTTACTGCTAGACAGAGCTCCTTGTGAGTTAGGATCAAGTCTTTGTATCCTACCACCTAATTTAGTAACCTAACTGTGGTATATAATTTGGCTTTAATCAGCACGATCACATAAGCCACCAGTTGGTTCAACAATTGATTAAAGCTGCAAATGTAAATAGCTCCAAGGAGACAGCAGTCATTGTTTTATATCTAGAGCACTTAACACATGCAGTTAATTCCTATTAATCATTATTGACATGAATAATCAATATGCTTAATTCATATTCTCATGTCTCTGTTAAAGAAGAATAGAAGCTTCCTTTCTCCAGAAATTCCCTTTGTTACTCCATCTGGCACTGGGGGATACACTTCAGCAAGAAGCAGTGGAAAGTATATCTTGCGTGAGCAGAAGAATAAGAAATTGAGTTTTTCAGACTCCAACCAAGAAACATTGTTTACTTATTTATGATGGAATTTTATTTGCACGTCAAGATCTGTCCTGCCAGGAATAGAGCTATGTGAGAAAGAAAAAAAAAAATCCCAACACCACAACACTGGCAAAAAAACACATTTTCACAGGTTACCAACAAAGCAAAACATTTTTTAATTCTTGCTTCAAGTTTTTGGCACAGCCAAGGGACTTTTTTTTTTTTTTTTTTTTTGTAAAAGGGAAGAGCAGAGGGAGAATGGCAGTGTGAGAAGGGAGTGATCATAAAAATTGAAAAAGATGACTGTTGCTAGATACTGCCCAGAGACCTGATTTTTTTTTTTAAGAGTTTTTTTTTTTTTTTTTTTTTTTTTTCTTTGCTATAGGCCACGTGTGCTCATGGGAGAGAAAGTGAGAAATCATCCCTCAGGGAGATGGCCATATCACAATCCCATGTCCTCCAGTTTCCTCCTGGGATTTTGGCCTTGCATGCACACGCGCATGAAGACTTTCAAGCTGCTGGGCCCAGGACTTGATCTCTTGTTGGCCCTGTGGGAGTCCAGCACCTTAACCTCTATGCCACCTCTTGGCCCCAAAGCCTGATTTAAAAGAAAAAATAAAATTTAAAGCAGTATTTCTTTCTTTGCTTGCTTTTCGTATCTGCTTCTTTCTTCTTTATTGAAAGGCATATTTTCCTGTCCAGCCAGATTTATAGTTTTCTGCCAACTACTTTACTGGAACAAGTTTTCTCTTTAACTTAACAACGCATATATTAAACTGTAATGTACCCGTAAAAATTATCCTCATTGTTTAGAAATGCATTTCTTTAGGACTCAAGAGGAATAGAAATTTAGTACAAAGATTCTTCAAAAAGTTCATGGAAAATGCATGGATTTCAAAATGGACTGCACTGAAATAAACTTGTACTTCATTTCAGTTTTCCACAAACTTCAAAAATAGGTCATTTGGAACCAAGCAACTGTTACATATTTATTACAAGTATATTGTTGACACAGCCATTTTACCAGAATGTCAAATTTGTTGAATTTAACATCTCTTAAGTTCTGACCACCACATAATCTAAAGATGTTTGAGAAAAATAGGATTTCCACTGAGTTTTCCAGCTCATTGGGTCTTCTGTACAGCTTTACATGATAGATGGGGTTGCAAGAAGTATTTCATCTTCATTTCCCCACCAGTGATAGAGTCATGAATTTTTGTGGCATTTGCTATAGTATGCTAAAACATGAAGACTTAAAAAAGGGATTTGGAAGGGCCAGCAGATGATGTGATGAAGACACTGGATCCCACATGGCTCACTCTGTGGTTCAAGTCCAGATTCAGCAGCTTAAGAGACATGTCAGGCACATGTGCATGTGTGCCCAAAATCCAGAGAGGGTAATTGAGAAGGGATTGTTTCAGGGATATATTCCACTGGGGGATGATTTCTCACTTTCTCTCTGTCTCACTGTTTCTCTCCAGCAAGCACACGCACCCTATGGTAAAAATCCAGAAAACTAAAAAAGGGGGGGTATTTAAAAAGAGAGAAAACTTCTTAATCATGCTTTCATAACTTTTGTTGAACAGTTGGTTTAAATTTCCAAATAACCTCTTTCAAAAGGATAGTATCAAAACACATGTAAAAAATAAAAGTCTAAATAAAGCACAATAAATTATTTCACTGCTAAGGTATTAGATTTCAAAGGGAGAAGAGAGTACACATAAGGATATTAGAGTGGACTATATTGGATCTTTGGGAATTGCTGTCAGATATTGATGAAAACAGAGAGACTGTAGGAGATCAGATAAAAGAGAGAAATGATTACATTTGGAAGAACAATGTGAAATGCGTGGCCAACAGAGATTTCCAATGTAAGCTAATAGCAATCCACGGAAGAACAAAGTTGGAGCAAGTCCCACATCTTTAACCACATTTACAATCATGCAGCATCTGTAAAAATTTTTACATAGCATTTTTCCTCATTTCAAAATTTGCAAAATACATATTTAATAGGTTTAGCATGTCAGTGGGTAATTTCGTCCACAGGCAGTGAAAAGAATTTGTATTTTTAAGAAATTAGTTGGGTTTTGATGATGTTGCCCTTCCAGCCTGCCCGAGCAGGCTGCAATCATAGCTGATTCACAGCCCAGAGATGCTGTAAACAATGGTGCTCTGTGTAGTTTACTATCCACGCTGGTAAGAAAACACATCATCTTATATTTTCATCTTTCTTCTGAGTTCCCCACTCCCTCAACTCGGAACAATAACAGTCCATTTTCAAATTGTGCTCTGTCCTTACCTTACCGAATCATCACCAGAAAGCATGTGATGCGAGAAAGATTTTCCCCAGCGTTGTTTTCTTGTCTGATAGGAACATTTTAACTGTTACACTCTACGTGATCAAAGATTACTCAAACTGAAACAAAAATTGAGGGAAAAAAATAATAATTTAAAAGCCAGCTGGGACAGTAACTGAGAAGTTAAGCTGGGTCAGCCAGTTCTCCTCAGCCAAGGTTGTTCAGTGCACCTGGTACTGAAAGGCTCCTTTGTGGTCTCAAGTTATGAAGATAACCTGAAGTGGCCACAGCCGGGTTCATTTCAGTCATACAGATGTTACTCCATGACATGACGCAAGCTTTTCAAATTGCCCCTGTTCCATTCTGTCCTTTGTTTCTTTGCCTAGTTGTCTGTACTTGCCCAATGAAAGCAATTAAAAAAATTAAAAGGAAAAGAATAGTACATGTCAAAGGTATACTAAGGGGGTATCCTGAACCAATTAATTAACAGCATAGATTCTACCCCATTTATATCTTAGAATCTATGACAGCGGAGTTTTGCTCCAGGTCAAGGCATGAAAACTTCAATTAGTAGCTGATTGTTTTGGATTAGAAACCTTTCCTATATTGAAGGGCAATATTAACTTAAGAAGAAATTTGTAGGCAAAAACCTCTCAGAGCTACCCAAATCCCATAATCATTTATAAGCTCTGAAGTGGTTTGATATCAAAACTTCATTTAGTGTTGTGTAAGCACAAGTTCAAAAAGCTTTTCTACTCAGCTCATTTCACCTGACATCTATAATAATGCCATATTTACTCCTCATTTTATAATAGAACAGTATGTCTTCTAGTCAAGTTACAAAAAGAAGTAAGCCTCTTTAGTACAACACAGAGAGTTTTTAAATTAAAGTTAGTTTATAAAGGGGGTTTATTTCTGTAATTTGCTTTCTCAGATAGAAAGCCTTTCCAATTTGACTGGAAGTAGAAAACAGAGCTAACAGTAGTCCTATATTCCTAGGGAATTCACATCTGCTGGTGCTTTTCAACAATATCCCTGGGACAGATTTTTGAATTTGTTTCAATCTTGATTACAGTCTACACAATGAACAACACATATTTCTACACAATGGCAAACCTTAACTGAAAATAATATTGTTTTAGTTTGAAAAGAAATGATTTTTTGAGTAAAGCCATCTACCTAGTATTGTAAAGGAAAAGATTATACTAGAGAGAATTAGTTTCATACTCATAATAAGTTTGTTTGTTTGTTTGTTTGAGATGATTTAGGTGCAAGATGACAAAGATATAAGCAAAATAATCTTTGAGTTGAAATGTCTTGCCATTCTATAATGGTTCTATGTCATCGCTTGTGGGGCATTTTTCTTCACAGTTTGGTTTCTGAGGAATATAACAACCTAGATTGTGCCTAATTGAAGGTGCTACAAAGTTAGTGATCCCTTAAGAATCATGTGACCTTAGCCAGTCATCCCATTTCCAGAGCCTCAGTTTATTTATCTATAACATCATGATGATATTTGCCCTATCATATGATTGTTGTAAAATGGAGACAATGCATGTAAAGTGCTTTGCTCATGGCACTATATATAATGGCACTATATATATATATATATATATATAATAATGTTTTTATAAGAGAGATTTTTTTGCTGCTTTGAGTAACCTGGATAAGAAAAACTTTAAAGCCTTGAAAAATGTGGAAACATCCTCTCTCCCTTGGACAAGACCTTCAGCCTTCAGCACATGGTGACTGCTCATGATTGTACGCTATTCTTAGCCAATATGTTCTTTCTGTCCCTTTGAATAAGCCCAGCCTTCTCTTACACACGCACGCCCTTCTGTGTTGTGAGCTCTCTATATTTTAATGGGCAGCAAGATATTCTCCCAATATTTTATTTTATTTTTATCCCAATGACCACTTCTCAAATCAAAGTTTATGATCATGGAACCAGCATAGTTATAAATCAAATTTCAAAAGAAAATAATATTGGTAGAATATTTCTTTCTTTCTTTCTTTCTTTCTTTCTTTCTTTCTTTCTTTCTTTCTTTTTTTTACTAAATGTAAAAACTAGATCTAATCAAATGCATGTCTTCAATCAGGGAGGAAATGCCCACAGGTTGACCTACAATTTTTTTTTTTTTTTGAGAGGGTTTTGCTATAGGGTGTGTGCACTTGCCAGAGAGACAGAGAGACAGAAAGTGAGAAATTACCCCCCGGGGGATGACCATGCCGCAATCCCTTCTCCTCCATTCTCTTAGGATCTTGGGCAGGCACATATACAGGCCCAATGCGAGTTTAAGCTACCGGGTCTGGGACGTGAACTGCAGTTGACTACATGGGAGTCCAGCAACATAGCCATTATACCAACTGCTGGTCCCGACTTAACATACTTGATTTTATATATTTTTTATATATTTTATACCACTGACTCTTCTAAGAAACAGAAACAAAGAAAGAGACAGAGAGACAGAAAGCAAGAAATCACCCCCAGGGGGGATGGCCATCATACAATCCCTTCTCCTCCATTCTCCTCTTAGGATCTTGGGCATGCAAGCACACACGCCCAGCAAGTTTAAGCCACCAGGTCCGGGATTCGAACTGTGGTCTGCCACATGGGAGTCCAGCAACATAACCATTATGCCAACTGCTGGCCCTGACTTTTCTTAACTATACATGTGCTAGAGATATAGAAGGAAAAATATATAAATTTTGCTCTAAGGGATTTCATTTCTGATGGAGAAAATTTAAAAATGAATTGAGACTTCCAGGCTCAATGATCTTGTGATGTGTAGGTAGTGGTGTCCTGTTGAACAGCTCAGCCTGGATAAGCATTCTAGAGATGTGTGCCATTTACCACAAATGGATTAAGAAATTTACATGGGGTCTTCCTAAAGTCAACCCCATTATAACAAAATAATAGAATCAAACAAATCAAGAAACAATTTTTGCTAAGAATGAGTGACATCATTACATTCAGATGATAGCACAGTTTTTCAACCTCTTTTCACACAGATTAGATAGTATTTAAGGATCTGACCATGGAACAAAATAATAATTCAGGATCCTCACTGTAAAATAGAGGTTATACTACACTTAATTCACAATTATTTTGTGGAATGGAAAAAAGAAAATGTAAATAGTGTTAAAAATCCTCACTTTCATATACAATGGTATTATTTTGTGTATAATAAAGATAAAAAAAAACTCTCTCAGAATTGTTTGAAGTAAAGATTCAGAATTTAAATTTATTTAAGTATCCAGAATTTGTTTCCTTCACCATCTGCTGTTCAAGGACCCTATAAAAATCAAACAAAAATTAATACAAAAAGATTGCACATGTATTAATGGTATTCTGATTTGAATTAGGAATTTATTCTCTCTTCCTGAAAATTTTATTGGACATATGAAAAAGAGTGTGTGTGGGGCCAGTAAATGGCATGGTGGTTGAGGTGTGGGACTCTCACATAGCTGACCATAGTTTCTGGGACCTGGTGGCTTCCTTTCTCACTTTCTCTCTCCCCCTCTTTCTCTCTCTCTGTCTCTCTCTATTTCCCTATGTCTCTAGTAAGTGCACATGCCCTGTAGAAAATTAAATAATAATAATAATTAATAAAATAAGATAGATAGTTCTTAAGAAATGAATCGTGTGCGTGTGTGTGAGTAAACTACGGATGGAAGCAAATGATTCTAGATATTCTTTCTCTCTGATAGAAACTCTCTTTGGAGGCCAGCAGATGGTGTAGTGGTTAAGGCATTGGACTCCCAAAAGGTTGACTGTGGCTAGAGTCTTAGACCCAGCAGCTTGAAACCCACTCTGGGTGCATGTGTGCACATGCCCAAAATCCTGAGATAAGAACGGAGGAGAAGGGTTTGTGGCATGGCCATTCTCCCTCGGGGGTGATTTCTCTCTTTCTGCAGCACTGTCTGTCTCTCAAGTGAACACACACACCTATAGCAAAAATCTCTCAAGGAAAAAAAATGAAACTCTCTTTTATTGTAATAATTTTTTTTTAATCTCTTATACCCCAAGAGGTAATGAGCATGGAAGAAAGTGTATCCACTCAATAGGCCCTAAGGTCACTCAGAGTAAAGCAATGCCAAACCAGAGACAGGCATCAAAATGTGGAACGTCAGAATGAAGGTCACATTTCAGTGTTTTCAGGAAAGATGTTTCAAGAACCTTATTTTTAGGGCCATATTTCCCCATTTAAAAAGTTAGCTTTCCTCTATTTAAAAGTCGTGATGCAGCACTAATTAAATTTCTGAAAAGAACACTTCTCTTAACTGGCGGACACTACCAACCAATGCCAGAAAATTCTTGCCCCTGACAATGCTTGACTCTCGACTGTGATTTGGGGACATTGGTTAGTTATGTCATCACTTGAGCATTATTTAAATATGGTTCTCCTTTTTTAATTCAATTTCCTGTTTTGTTTTTTCAAAACCATAAATTGTCTCTTAAGAAATTTTACATGCATATTGTTCTCCCATGAGACCTGTGCTGCTCTTCAGCTGGGTATGGCCTGCCAAATGACATTTTTTTTTGAGAAGTTTTTCTTTTATTGGTTTTGCATAATGGTTGCAACAACTCTCAAGTAATGAAAAAAGAATGAAGAATGCATGTCCTTTCCAGCACATAGCCACAATGTTAATGCTAAAACAAAACAAAACAAAACAAAACAAAACAAAACAAAACAAAAACCCACCCTAAAACTGGTCTTGGGCACCTAGCCTTCCTCTTAGCTCCCTTATTTAGATTCAAGATGTTTCCTATCTTCTCCTCTTGTTCAAAATAAACTATTTATGCTCTAAGAAAATTTGCCATGTAGGACATCTGTGATAATCATGTTCTCGTGGTCTTGGTTGGACACTAGTTCCACTACTAACCAGTTTAGAATTAATAGTGGATATGACTTCACTTTCCTGGGTCGATTTTGTCTCATTTGTAAAGTAAGACTAATGGAGCTAACTTCACTGGATTATGTTGAAGATTAAGTAAGATAAGGCAAATGAGATAGCTTCACACAGTGTGCGTTGAAGCTAAATATGAATCTATTGTCTGTTCTAAAAAGAAAACCACCATTCTCTGCCCCCAGTGCACATCTGGCAAATGGCCTGTAGAAGACCCAATCTGGACATGGTCAGTAATGAGAGGACCAACAAACTGGGGAGGCATGCTGACATTAAGAACATGGCCAAAGAGAAAATTCTGCTTACAGATCCCCTCCTGCTCAATGCCATGTTTAAAACTTGGTCTTCACTTATTTTTGTAGCAGCCCATAGGAGACACTTTTTATTGTATGATTAATTTTTCTAAGTGTTTTTTTTTTTTTACCATAGAGAGTGCATAATGTGCACTCACCAGAGAGAGACAGAGACAGTAAGAGAGTGAGAAATCACCCCCCCCCCCCCGCCCTCCAAAGGGGTTGGCCATGTTGCAATCCCTTTTCCTCTATTCTCCTCTTGGGATTCTGGGCACACATGCACATGCACCAGACATGATTTTCAAGCCACCAGATCCAGGACTTGAACCACAGTTGACTGTGTGGGAGTCCAGCACCTTAATCACCACACCACCTGCTGGCCCCTCTGCTGAATTTTTTATTGCCCATAAATGTAATATTGTATAGTAACCTTTTGTAGAAGTCAGTAAACTATAGCTATGGGCCAAATTTGACCCACTGTTAAATTTTGGTAAATAAAATTTTATTGGAACAGAACCATGTCCATTTAAAAGTATTATTAATGCTGTTTTCATGCTACAATGAAGAGCTGTGTATTCTCCAAGAAGACTGAGATTCACAATGCCAAAAATAGTTAAAATCTGACCCTGGCCCTTTACAGAAAAGTTTGCCAAATTTGGACTATAGAATTATCTATTTACTACTGCCTGAGCAGAGGGTTTTCTAAAGAACTCCCTAATTTAGGTGCTGTGGATTTCTTTTAAGAACATATTTTTATGTAATTGCTTTATTTCTCCATGGAAACTATTGGCTTACTACCCCCTCCCTTTTAAGAAAAGCTGATGATATTATTATTTTTAAAAATAATCTAATGAGTTTTTAGAATGTACAGAGACACCTTGCTAGCCACAGTAAGCATCCTAGAAAGATAAACAGTACCATAATAGAGAGGATGGACCAGGGGCCCTGTTATCTGCCCCTCCATGCTTATTTTCAGCATAACAGCAGCACTGGAGTCACTACAAGATGATGAATAAATAATACTAATTTCATTTGGATTCCCAGCTCTTCTCCTTGTCTCTTGTCTCTGGGTCTCCTACAGACTTGTAGATAATGTCACCACATAGAGACACTGGAAGAGAATATGACAAAAGAGACAGGTTCATGGAAACCTGGACTTGACCCGTAGATTAGAGCCTTGGTTTCACTATTGATTCTACAACTTTGTACACATGGCTAAAATCCTGCTTTTATAGGATACTGTGTGCATATGCCTCTAATCCTCCATGGCCACATTCTGGGTGCCGAAGCGCACTGTGCAGCTGCAGTTTGCTGATCCTAGGGGGAACTAAAGCAATCAGTATCGACCTGGGGCCCTCTCTTCTCTACCTGGCAACTATTCACACTGTACTTACTGCACAAAGGAGGCCAAGTTAGCATTACTTCTTGACTATCTCTGCAAAATCTATTTGGATCCATTCTACAATGGTGAGCTACTATCAACTGGGGGGTGGGGGGCAAAGGAAAAATCAGCTCAGGAGCATAGAAAGCATAGAAACCAGGGTACTTAAAACTATATCCTTTACTTATTTATTTCAAGTGAAAGGCCACACAGACACAGATAATTATCAGGCTTATGAAATGAGATTTAAATTTCATTCCGGTTAAAGGGTCCTCCCTGATATTCAATTCAAAAAGCTATACCTCTCAATCTTGAAAAATTTCTAAACCTCCCATGCCCAGGAGAATTTCCCATGTGGAAGGACTGTAGAATGGGACCCCTATAACAATCCCCCAAAAGTTCAGGCTGAAATTGCATTCCGGCCAAGCCCTCATGGTGCACTGCTCTGTAATTGTTGGGTCTCTTCCAGAAGGCTCTCAACACATGTGACGCCGATGAAGTTCAGCATGTGGAAAGGGCTGAAGCCTGAAGCCTGTGTATTTGTAATGGAAACACACCAGTGACCCCATGATCCAGGTCTGTATCTGTGCTGCCATAAAGCGTGTTTCTCTAAACACAACAGCAGGAGTGCCAGTGATGGGTGGGGGCAGGGCGGTGCTGTGGAAAGCTCCCTCAGGTAGAGAGGCGGCCGGCCTTCTAATATGAAAACCATGTATTTAGGGAGTGCTTTAAAGTTTGCAAAAGCATTTTCATGCTTAAGATTCTCAGGACAAGCCTCAAAGTGGGTAAGGCAAGTTTTCTTTTCCTCCTTTTAGATATGAAGCAACTAAAACATACATCAAATGAATTTTAAGGTTCATTAGAGATGCAGCCAGATTCAAAGCTGATATCCTCTGACACTTAGTTCAATGTTCTTCCTAATGGATTGTTATATGGTCTATGTGCCTACGTAACTACCTAAACTGAGATGGATATTCAAACATAATACCTGTCTATAAAGGCATGCAGAATCCATGATGCAAACTCTGTCAAAGAATGGACAAATCTGAGAATGAGAGTAAGGGAAGCTCGCAGAATACTTGACAATCTCAGACCAGCTCCGCAGCTTAGTGGTTAAGGGAGCCAGATCCCACATAACTGGCTGCAGTTAGAATCCTGGCACTAGAGACTTAAAAAAATATGCCAGGCATGTGTGTATATGTGCCCAAGCTCCTGACAGGGTGGAGAAATGACTGGAAAGGGATTGCAACATGACCGTGCCTCATTATGGAGTGCTTTGTGCTTTCTCTCTCTCTCTCTCTCTCTCTCTCTCTCTCTCTCTCTCTCTCTCCCTTTCTCTCTCACTCTCTCTCTCTCACCACTTGCAATTAAAAATAAACAAACAACAACAAAACTTGGCAATCTGAGTGGTTATACTAATAAATGCTCAGGAATCATGAATCTCCCTTTAGAAAATATGTCCTAGTATAACTGAAAATGTTAACTGGCCTCTTCAAAACTTGAATGGAGATGACTTTATTTTTACCAATGAGTAGGGAACATAATTAATCAGGCACTGCTTATAAGTTCTGCCATTACTATCCACCAGGATTCCAAGACGTACAAGTTGCCTTAGAGGACCTACACACAGCCATGAAGACATTGGTGAGTAGCATAAGGTAAACATGTAAAGTGAGACCAGGAAAAAGGTATCTGGTTCAAGGCACACTTGTGGTTTTGATCATGGCACAACAACCCCACCGAGTTCTACCACCCATGAAGCAAGAAAGTCTTACAATTTGCTCTTTATGAGTCAAGTCATCAAATGGGCAGCATGTTCCACTGCCCACTCTACCCACTATTCCCATGCAACCTCTGCCCATAGTCCTCCATTGTGCCTGGCCTGACTCCACATTCTCTTTGCCTCAACAAACTCAATATCCAAAGATACTGAAGGGGAAATTAGAATGATACAGAGAATCTCATTTCCTTGAAGACTTACCAAGTGTTGTGAACCATATGGACCTAAAAAAAAAAAAAAAAAATCTACATCCTAATTAAAGGGCCAACAGGAGGCATCATAGTTGAGGTGCTGGACTCCCACATGGCCAACCCCAGTTTGAGTCCAGGACCTGGTAGTTAATTTTCTCACTTTACTTCTCTCTGTCTTGCTCTCTCTCTGGTGAGCACACATGCTATATAGCAAGTTTAAGAAGAATAATAAATAAAATTGAATAAATGATTCTTTAAAAGAAAAATCCTAACTAAAAGGAATGTAGCAGGAGTCAGGCATCAAGGAAATTGATGCTAAATTAAGGAAAGGCAGTAGTCAGATCTTAGCTCCAGATTAGCTAGATGTTTTCCACCAGTCTTAGCAGCATCCTCTCCACAGATACTTGTGCTAGTCATAGCGCTCTAGGGGCCAGCAGGTGGTATAGTGGTTAAAATGCTGGACTCCCACACAGCCAACCACAGTTCCAGTCCCAGACCTGTTGGCTTGAAAACCACACTACGCGCATATGCGTGTATGCCCCAAATCCCAGGAAAATGGAGGAGAAAGGAGTGTAGCATTATCCTCTCTTTCCACGCCCTCTGGGTGGTAATTTCTTATTTTCCCTCTCTCTGTCTCTCTCTCCATGAATACATGCACCCAAAGCAAAAATCTCTCTCTAAAAAAAAACAAACAAATAATCATCATACTCCATGTATTTCCATTGGAGAGAAAAATATAAACATTTCTATTACCCTTTTTATTTTACTTTTTAATGTGAATACAGCTCCATTTCTATAATACTCATTTTAAAAAATAGGCAAATATTGATTCTTTCAGTCTCCTGATAAAAAAGCAAATCAAAACTGTTTTGATACATGTGAAATGAAACAAATCAGAAAATTATAATTAATAAATTATATAATTAATCAGAAACTTCTATTTAAAAAAAAAGGACACATTGAGGAAAAGAAGGTCATAGCTCATTTTTAAATGATGATTTGGTTCCTTCAGCATATTAACCTTCTATGTGAGAGTGCCCAGAATTGTCCCTCAAAGCCATGGTTCATTTGTCTCAAGACACTGGCCTGCAGACTTAAGAAAAGAATAGGATGGTTACCACCCATGGTGTCACTTTTCAACTTCACATTCTATACATGAATTGGAGGCTTGGAAAACCCTGCCTCTGTATAATTGTAAAGGCCGTTCCCTGCATAAAGAGTAAGGAGGAAGCTCTGGCCAAGGCTAAAGTCTAGCTAATGCACAAAGGAATTTACCCAGCATCCACTTAGAAGAAGGACCCCCCTTCTTTTATCTTTAACGTTTTTGTCATCAGACAAATGGACTTGCCAGACAGAGACAGAGAAACAGAGAGAGGGAAAGTGAGAAATCACTCCCAGGAAGGGTGGTCACACTACAGTCTTTTCTCCTCCATCCTTTTCTTGGGATTTTGGTCATGCACACACATCCAGGATGATTTTCAAGCCAGGTCTAGGACTCAAACCATGCTATTGGCCATGTGGGATCCAGCACCTTAACCTTCAAACCACCTGCTGATGCCCTTTTTAATTGGAACAAAGGTCCTGTATTAGTCAGCTTGGAGTTTGGCTCTCAAGAAGCTCACATTTAAATACAGCGAAATCAGAGATGCTTATAAAATAGGTTAAGAAACTTATTGCCAAGAATTTCTTTTGGGAAAAAGGTAATAAGTGACATTCTAAGAGACTCAGATTTAAAGATACTTTATCTAATGATTTGATAATCAGCACTGTCTGCTTCACTACTTTTCATCATAGACCACATTAAACTACCATTAAGCAGTGTTAGAATAGCGGCCTCTATTTTGTGACAGCACTAAGAATCATTACTGGATCAGTATCTGCAGATTTCCTTCTTTCCAACTCGTCCAAAGGGGAGGTTTCTGGAAGACTATGTCATTATTTATGTTCTTTGTCACTCTGCGTCCTGGGTAACAGAAAGATTCTTCAAATAGTCAATGAGAGACAGAGTGGAAACTACCCTCTTGCTCCTAGACTGAAAAGAACACGGATAGGACAAATAGAAGAGACTCTTTGTTTTGTAATGATTGTTTTGTGGCTTCTAAGTTCATTTGTTTATTCCATAAGCAAGAGAGACACACACAGAGAAAACAACCCCATCCCCCAACAGGATGCTGGCACCACAGTCCACCCTCAGCTTTTAACCAGCCCTGGATCGTGGGCATGCACGTGCCTCGCATACTCCAGGAGGTCTCTGGACTTGAACTGGGAATCTTCCCACGTGGGATTGCCTCACAGTATTTTGCTGTGCTGTGGCACCACTGTCTGTCCTCTAGAAGGGACAACTGGAGTAAGAACGACTGTAACACACAGTTTTAGCTGTCACTATGACTATGGAATTCTGAGGAAAAAGGAAACTACACAGAAAGTATTTCTAGGAAGTTATCCCCATATTGCTTAGACTAGAACTCTTGTCTACAGTCTTTTATACTATAAGGAAAAATATCAGCATTATTTTTTTAAAGGCTGTTTTTTAAGTGACTCCAAGAGAAGGAAGTTATGCAGAGCCTAGGAATAACTAATAGAACTATTCCTCTTTGGGATTTGGGACCAGATCTGGTCTAATAGCCTAGTGGTTAAGGGAGTCAGATACCACAAATCCAGTTGTGCTTAGAGTCCCAGCACCAGGTTCATGTGTACATGCGGCCTAATACCAGCATGAGACAGAAATGGAGAAGGGATTTCAATGTGACCTTGTTCTATTGGAATTGCTTTTCTCCCACCTTCCCCCTCTCTGTTTCTTTCAGTTAAGCACAAGTGCCCTCTGGCAATTAAAAAGAAAAAAAAAAAATTGGGACCAACTGGAAGTCATTTCATCATTGAGTGTTCATCATGACATTTCACTAATAAGCAAGATTAAATATATAAAAATCCAACATCAGAAATTAAATTATTTGAGGCAAAAAATTAAAGTTCTTAAATGGATGGTTGGTTGAATATAACGAGGTAGGTTAATTTTTAGAAATTAGCCCCCCCCACACACACACACACAAACTGACATGTATTAAAGAAGGGCTTTCTAAATATAAAGCAAAACCACAGAGAGAAACATTGAAATATTTGAAGAAAAAAACTGAAATTCTCTCAAAATTTTTAAAAACACAGGCAGAGCCAGTAGGTAGCATAGAGGTTAGGGCACTGGATCCCACATGGTTTATTGCTCAGTTCAAGTCCTGGACCTGGCAGCTTGAAAAATCATGCTTGGTTCTGTGTATGCATACCTAAAATCCCCAAGAGAATGGAGAAGGGATTGTGGCATGGCCCTCTCCTTGAGGGGTGATTTCTCATTTTCTTTCTTTATCTCTTTCTCTCTCTCTCTCTCTCTCTCTCTGGTGAGTACATGTGTCCTATAGCAAAAACTATAACAAAAAAACCAACAACGAAAAAAACACATACCACAATAAGTAATACACTAAGGATGCAATATTTATTACATACATGGGAAACAACGGGTTACTACCCTTAACACATTAAAAAGTTCTTTTATATCAACAGGAAAAAGAGGAGTACTTTAATCTAAAAAATAAGCAAAGGCCACAAAGAGGCAAATTACGAAAGAAAAACAAACATAGGAGTTTATGTTCAACTTTACCAGCATCGCACAATGAGTTCCATTTTTGGCTATCGAATTGGCAAAGGTTAAAAACCATAGTGAATTCCCTGAGATGGTAAGATTATGGGAAAGCAGGCATTCTTACAACGCTGTTGGCTCAGTGGCATTTCTGTGTAGCAGATACAATAGTGTATAAGACAGCCCCAGCCCTAACAGAACTGTAGGTCTGAAGTGACAAAAACACAGAAGAGACGGGCATCAAATGATCAGAGTGGGCTTTAAGGGTGTAACAGACATCACTCCACTTCCTACCTGAACCCTGCAAGGCTAGAATCCAATCTTCTGGGAGGCATCGTAGGGCTTCTGTTTAAGTCACCATTGCAGGTGGAGTGAGAGCCAAAACCAGGAAACAGAGGTACAGGTTTTCTCAAATAAACCATGAACAAACAAGTGTAAAACTATTTCCACTTCTGTAAGAAATGGAAACCCTTATAATTAAATGTAAAGATTGATCTGACACACTGTGTGTCTCAATTCTAGATTCCCAAGCCATTTCCTCTCTTTAAAAACGACTTTCCTGCCACCTTCTGTTATTACAATTCCCTCGTTTGGTGCACGAGGGGATTTTTCCTCCCTATAAGGGTCTTCGAACACTTTCAGAAATGCTTGCATAGCAATCAAATAGTTTCCAGGCCTTGGACTTTATTTCTATCCTAGTTTGACAACAGACCCAGGTATGTTTACTATACTCCAGGAAATGACCCCGTTGGATGCATTGGGAGAGAAGGTCCTTGCTGTGTGTTCCAGCTTTTTTCCTTTATTTCAAAAACTGTATTATGATGGGGCTGTCTGTTCTGGGAACTGTCAAACTTGATTTCTGCCATCTGCCAGACTAAGGTGGAAAGATTTTTCCTTTGTAGGGTTTCAATCGTTCTGATCAGTAATTAAATATACAAGCATCATAGCTCTTCTATTTCTTCTTCAGGTGGAGTGTGAAGGAAAAAGATGTGCAGAATTTAAAGCAGAATTCCCAGGATTTCCTCCCTCAGGTATTTAGCAAGGGCTGGGAAGGATCTGGCAAATTTGACAAGGGAAACTGTATTAGCAGGCACAACAGAAATGATTGTTTGTGTGACTACCTTTGAACTGTCTACATCTGGCTCTAGAAACTCAATTTCTGGAATTTATCTTCAAAAATAGAGAGAAGCTCATGGTTTCATGCTCCTCTCCGTACGTTTGTAATAATAAAAACTGAAACTGCAATACTACACAACAACGTGAAAATTACTCAATAAAAGATTACAAGACAATTATGAACGTTCTTGTTTTCTAAGATTTTTCAGATGCTGAAAAATGCTCTAAGCATATTTTAAATGAAAATCTGTTTATAGAATGATACGTTTACCAGATCCAGTTTTAAGAGGTATATAATGATGAAAAAGACCAAAGCATACACTGAAAAGCTAATAGCTATTTTCCCCATGTGTTAGAAATATGGATGCCTTGGCTTGTATTTCAAAATTTTCTACACTTTTAAAATGTCCTACAGGAATGACTGGAGAGGTCATACAATCATTTGAAGTTTTTATTTATTTATATATGACAGATCTATTTCTCAATGAAATATATACATTATTAGCATTTTTCTTTTTCCATGAGTTATCAGGAAATCATTGTTAACATTTTATTCTTAAAAAATACCTTTAGTGGGCCAGTAGGTGGCATAGTGGTTAAGGCAATGGACTCCCAGATAGTTGACAGCTGTTCAAGTCCCAGACCCGACAGCTTGAAACTCATATCAGGCACATGTGACTGAATGCCCAAAAGGAGGAGAATGGAGCAGAAGGGACCTGTGGTATGGCATCCCCCCGAGGGGTGATTTCTTACTTTCCATCTCTCTCTCTCTCACCATCTCTCCTGCAAGCATACATGTCCTATAGCAAAAAATCTCTCACAAAACAAGCAAAATGACATTAGTTTATCAGTAGAAAATTACAATCTGGGGCTGGCCCAATGGCCTTGTATTTGAGGGAGCTTATATTCTATTGCTGGGACCCAGGCAGGTGGAAAAGCTTAATGCAAAGGAGCTTGGAAACTGCAATCTAGCTTCTATGACTAAGAGAATACCATGCATGTGGAGAGCAATACAGTCTCTATCAGATTAAAAATAAATAGTTGGAATATTATTGAAAATATTATTCAATTGAAATAATAAATCTGAGGATACATTCTGCCTAAGAGAGAGGTTCCTATCACACCAGGGAAAATTGTGTCTAATCACCAGTTTACTTCCCTAAGAAGTTAAAGACCATATGATTAAATCACTTTCATTTAATCTTTATCCAGGTATAATTGTGAAAGAGTTTTACCATGTGAACACTTCCTTTTAAATGATCATATTCATTTTAATCATTTGTAATATGAGATACAGACAGTAGAATTCTTGTGATGACAGTATAGTAGGGTAGCTGGGTAGTGTTGTAGGTTACTTTATCAGCCCTCTTATAACATTACTCCCACTCATTTTTACTCATAGCCTAGCAAAGGTAGACTATGTCTTTTGGAAAATTTTCAAAATATTCATGAGCAATGTATTTTAGAACTCTTACATATCTGATATCTTTCTATTGCTTCCACATATGAAAAACAAATTGGCTACAAATGCAGTACTTATATCATGAAATAATCCACCTAAAAATTGTATATATGGCAGAGAAATTAAAAGCTCGATTTATTTATTTATTTATTTATTTATTTATTTATTTATTTATTTTGTTTCTTCATGGTGCCTTATATTTTTACCCAAATAACATGCAAATTCCTTTTATCATTTTTGCCAAGAATGTGTTGACACTTTTCCAATTTAATAAGCAAACAGAGTTTAGCTTCACAAGAATTTTGTAATTATACTATTTCTTCTTTTCCAATTATTTTAATTTCTTGTCCAGGATATCTCAGAACTCCTATTTTGGATGCTTATTCTGGTTCCTCCATATCTTTCATATTCTCTTTTATCGCTTTAACCCTTTTTCCCTTTCATTTGTATTCTTGGAAAGCTTAACAGGTTGATTTTATTCTTGTTTCCATGTATCTATGGAAAATAAGGTCATGAAGGAAGCAATGAAAATACAATGGAATAGGAATTATAATGGAACTAGTAATACAGGAGCATTCAGTTCTCCCTGAAGTGTAATTCTGAAAAGACTTCATAAAAGAAAAAGTGATCAGTGGTGCCAAGCCCCCAGGGTGATCAAATAAGATTAAGAAAACTGTCATCTCCCAATGTGACAAGAAGTGACTGAGAACAGGATGAGGTCAGCTCAGCTGAGGGATGTGGCAGAAGCCAGCCTACATTGGACAGGGCCGTGAAGCAAAGGTGAGGAAGAGGAGGCAATGAAGCCTTCTGAGCAATAACAAAGCTCATTGCATCTGTCCTGACAGTATGTCAGAATGCCAAACATTTCACTTTTTTAAGAGATTTTTGCAATAGGACACGCGTTTTCATCAGAGAGACAGAGAGAGACAGAGAAACAAAAAGTGAGAAGTCACCCCAAGGAGAGACAGCCATGCCACAATCCCTTCTCCTCTAGTCTCCTCTTGGGATTTGGTTCACTCACACACACGGGCCCAGCATGAGTTTCAAACCGCTGAGTCCAAAACTCAAACTGTAGTCAGCTGTGTGGGAGTCCAACAACATAACCATTATGCCATCTGTTCAACCCCATTTCACATTTTTAAAACTTACTTTCTTTCTTTCATGAGAGTGAGCGAGAGAGAAAGAAGGAAGCATCCGCAAGAGAATCAATCCTCTTCCTACAGCCCCCAATGTTCCCAGCCAGTCAGGATCATGGGCGTAAACTCAGTGTGTACAGTCCAACTGAGGAACCAAACCTGCAATCTTTCATATAGATCCAGCATTGCTTGTGCAGCGAGTTACCACTGCACCACCCAGATGGCCCACATTTAGCATTTTTACCTCCGGCAGCATGTTTGCACAAAGGACACTTTGCTGCCCCTAGTGAACAAGCTTCCACTTCCAGTGTCCCATTCCATGCATACATAAAACTCTTGCCAGATACCATGTTATAAAGAGAGCTATAATTAGACAAGAGAAGCACAATTGTATGTGTCTCTCTAGAGTACCAAAAAATTTTTAAAACAAATCATCAGTAAAGACTCTTTTGCAAACCACTTTAGGTAAGAATAGACTAATACTAGAGCAGGTCATGGAGTTCCCCTGGGGTCATGACCCCTACAGACCAATCTGTTGCCCTCATCCTGTCTCCATATTTCTACTTTTCACTCTGGTCTCTGCTCTGTTTTAGTGCTGCATCCAGAGTCTACCAGGTTTGTTCCAGCACTCAGCAGCGAGGTCAGAGTTCCTAAATACTGTGTCAGTTCACCAGGTGATGCAGAGGTACCAGCATGAATTAACCTATGGAACCTTCTTTCCAGTCGCTTCTCTCTCTCAGCTCTCCATTGCTCAATAGATCCTGTAGGGATCTCTCCTAACTTGTCATTTTCAGAAAGATCCCCCACTAATCCTTACTTTCAGTTGCCAATATATCCGACTCCCAAGTGTAATAATGCTCTCTTGGGGCCAGGTAGTGGCACAACCATGAAACATGACACTGTGAGGCTGATCCACATGGGAGGGTTCCAGTATGGTGTCCAGAGACCTCCCTGAGTAGGCCAGGTGTGCATGTGACCAAGATCCAGGAAGGGTTGAAGCTGGGGGTGTGGGGGAAGCACTAGCATCATGAGTGCTGTCTCTCTCTTTCTCTGTCTCTTGTTCATGGAATACATAAATAAACTTTAAAAATTTCTCTCTTTATACTGTCCCTGTACTTTTCAGAAATTATAATCCACAGCTCAGGTACAGTTGTTCTATAGAGAACTCACTTGCCTCAATATATCATGTTTTCAGATTTTCAAAATATTTTTAAGTCTAACTACAGTGTAATATATATATATATACCCATAAAAAATTAGGAAAATACAAAAGAGCCTAATGGAAAAAGTCTAAAGTAATTCTATAATGCAGAAAACTATAAATTAATACGTTTAGGGGCCAGCATGTGGCATGCTGGTTAAGATGCTGGGCTCTCACATGGCTGACTGTGGTTTGATTCCTGGATCTGGAGACTTGCTTTGTTATTTTTCTCTCTTTGTCTGTCTTTTTTTGTCTCTCTTTGGTGAGTGCACGTGCCCTATAGTAACATTTTCAAAGAATCACAATAAAAATTGTTTTAAAAATTAGTATTTTTATTCTAGAACGGGGGGAATTTCAAAATGACTTTTAATGTGCAAATACTACACATAAAGAAAAATGCACGTATACCTTTAACTAAAAAGCAAATGCATGGATCAGGTACCAACAACACATTTATTTTATGTGCTGAAAATAAATCTGTCTCTTCTGCCCCACTTCCCTAATCCTGTCTCCCAGAAGCAATCATTGTTAGCAATCTGGTCTGTATCCTTCCAACTATTCACCGGCATATAAAAGTATGAAAACTATACAAATATATTCACTTTTGAATAACCTTAGTGTACTGTGTGAATAGACGGATCCTGCCTTTTTTATTTAATTTTGAGTTTTCTCTTCAATATTTGTGGAGAAAATGACTTACGTTGATTGCATATTATTTATTCATCCATCCAACAAATACATGTATGGCATTTACTACATAACAGACACTATTCTTGAAACTTGGGGCACTACAGTGAACAGGACAGAATAAAATAATTGTTCAGTTTAGGTAGCTCCCAACTTTTCGCATTGCAACTCTGAATCTTTTATGTATCTATAAATATTTCTCAAGGTTTTATTTCTAGAAATGCTTTTATTTAAACGTTTTTAGGCTTTTTGACAAAAATGCCAAATTACCTTCCAAAAGGTTTATACAATTTATATCACGGGCCACACATAAACAAGCATGACAATTTCAACAGTCCCTGACGAACAGTATCCTCCTTTCTCCTTAATTAAGATACATAAAATTAACCCTCAAGTAAGCTAGCACAATAAAAGCACACAGGTTTGTTTCAGAAACATAACTAAAATTAGGCTACCAGTTTTCAGCCTCAGTACATTTGTATTTCATGTGAGAAATTTAAATGTACTCTTATCATTTCTACAGACTATCCCTGAAAACTTCAGACAGTTCTTACATGAAAAGACTTTATTTAAAAATAATGCAAACAGAATAATAAGAAGGAAACAAAATATCTTGGACAAAATTAAGTCATTATCATACTTTGGGAAAACTAGAAACCTGGCGGCCTCATACAAGCAGTGATTCATTATACTAATTGGTGCATTTTTTTCCATGCAAGAAACTATTTTAGATCCTAATCATTCCTCATTACAGTAACAGCAGGCTGTATTTAATCTGCTACTCAACTTTTCAGTTACAGAATCAGCTGACCTATAATTAAAAGACATTTAGGTCTTAGGGGGAAAGAAAAACAAATCCTAATGACAAACAGATAGCAGCAATTCAAAACTCTGCCTCCCTCACCTCCGTCCTCCCACCTCTGCAATCCTACTGTCAGCTTCACTCAGTTCTCTTAAGGGAAATGGGAAAAATGCTCCTTCTTTGCTCAAAAATTAAAATGTAAGAATGAGCTGGGGTGGTGGGAGCAGGGGGTTGGCAGCAGCCCTGCAGCACATTGATTAAGTGCTGTGCGGAGAGAGCCAGATCCCACATGGCCGACTCAGTTCCAATCCTGGCCTCGGCAGCCTGAAAACACACATCAGGCTCTGTGCTTGTGTGCTCCAAATCCTGATGGAATGAAGAAATGGAGGGATAAAGATTGTGGCATGACCACGTTGGAGATATTTCCTCTCTTGCACATGTGCAAGTGAACACAACCTCTGGCACCAAAAAGAAAAAAAAAAAACAAAAGACTGAGCCTGTGTTAAAAGGGAACCTCTGCCCAAGGCTGTGCTGCAGGAGAGGTCTAGGTTAGGTTCCCAACCAACCCTATCAAAGCCGCACATGGTGGTGTGCACCTGGGGTCCTAGCCAACTGGAAACCTGAGGCAGTTGGATCAGGCACAGCAAGATTCTGTCAAAAAAAAATACCTCTCTCCTGCTCTCTCATAAGTAAATAAATACAAAGTAAGTATGTGACATTTAGAATTATATTAACATCCAAATATGTTATACTGGAATTGTGCTTCTCTTTATATTTAATATTGATTTTTTCCCTGGATTATAAATTAAGACATATGTGGGACCAGCACGTGGTACAGTGGTTCAGGTGCTGGACTTCCACCTGGTGGACAGCAGCTCAAGTCCCGGACATGGTGGTTTGAAAATCACACAAATAAGTGTGTATGTGTGCCCCAAATCCTGAGAGAACAATGGAAGACAATGGAATGGAAGACAGTGTGGCCATACCTCAGGGGGTGATTTCTCACTTTCCTTCTCACTGTCTGTCTGGAAAGTGCACACACCCTAGGGCAAAAACTTAAAAAAAAATTAATACATGTTCACATTCAAATTTTGAAAAATATAAAAGATGTGAGAAAGAAGTACAAAATCTGATTTCAGAAAGATACTCACTGTTAACAATATGGTACACTTCCTTACACTCTTTTTCTATATTTGCATTCATTTATATTAAACCTATATGTATAGCATTGTTGATGCTCAGAAAATTGGGGAGAGATTTGTGAGTTAGTAAGTGTGCAGGCTCTACAGTCAGACGACGAGAGGGAGACTCTTGATTTGGTGTCTTTGGACAATTTACTTAGCTGCTCCGAGTCTCAGGTGTCTCATCAGCAAAATGGTGATAAAAATAACACATATTATGTGAGGTTACCTTGAAGGGTAAGAGAGAGAAATTTCTATCCTGTAATAAGTATTCAATAAATGTCAGCTATAGTCAAACTTTTTAATATTGTTTTTTCTAACGAAACACATCATTATCAGTGTCTCTAAAAAATATTTTAAAATCACTTTGAATAGCTTTATAGTATTCTATCATGTAGGTATAATAACTGAAGATTTCCCTTATTTGACATTTTAGATAGTTTTCAATTTTTCACCTCTATAAATAAGAGGAGTCTAAAAAGTTCATGGAAATACATATTCTGGGAAAAACCTATGCATGGATTTCAAAATAGTTTTGGTCAAAAATAAACTAGTGTTTTAATTCCATTTTCTCATGAACTTTTAGAGGACCTTCATAATACTGTTGGGTATCTCCACTGCTTATTATCTCTGATGATTTACAGTTATTGAAGATCAATTTCATTGTAGACTTTCTCTTTTGATAATGGATATAACAAAGAAAGCTAGTGGCCCAAATCTGTTTCTCTGATAATACTAAAGATGAAGCCAATAATCGTGTGACTTAGAATAGACTGTGAATGAAAGATTAGTAGCGACTTTATGGAATGGGTCATGGCAAAGAATGTTGAGGCCTAACACAAAATCAATGATAAAAATGTCTGTGACTGTCTTGTAAAGGCTGTCCCAGGGAGATGAAGCTCTGATTGGTTCCTCTTTGGGTGGTTTCTGTTTCTGTGGCTTTATAAAGAAAAGTTATTTTTGTCTTGTTTTATAGTGAACTCATGGTTTAAAAAGTCCTAGCCAAACACCAACAATAAAAGTTTCTCATGAGCCTCACTCTTCTCCTACCAACATTGGTATATTCACAATATGCCTTTTAAAGGACTCACTTTACATTTCCTCCTTCTAGATTATCTTGTAGGTCCCATTAAACAGGGACTCCCTTACTTGGAGTATTGACCAATGCAGTTTCTCAATTGATTTTAGTAACTATTTAGGGGGTTGTTAGAGCATACATCTTATATCAGAATGACTCTATGTTAGCCTAGCATCTTTTTTTTTAAAAAAAGTAATAAATTTATTTATCCTTGGATAAAGGAGTTAGAAATAAGTAGTTTGGTGTTGGACAGAGACTTGAATTTCTCTAGTTCAGTACCTACCTTTACAATACCTCCTCCAGATAGCAGTCTCACCTAGGCTTAAACACCCCTAGCCGTTGTAAGGTTTCTCTCAGGCTGTGAGAGAACTGGTCTTTCTCTTTCTGTCTTTTACATGAAAGAAAAAAAAATAATATGTGTGTGTGTGTGTGTGTGTGTGTGTGTGTGTGTTTCACATTTGGAGAAACTCAAAGAAACTACTAGTGCTTTATAAAAAGTATCAATTTTTTTCCCTCTGAAGTTTAGGATGTGTCTCTATTTTACTCCCAAATATACCAATTTGCTTTGTCAATATTGTTGTCAAGTTGAAGCCTTAGTTTGCTTTAAGGACTTAGCAAAAATTAATACAAGTCATTATATTGATTACCTATACAAAAACTTCTAAAAGATTTGAGAAGCATCTTGAGTTTTTGAATAAGTGAGTATCTCTAGCACCTCAACCTTATTCACTTCATTAGCATGGAAAACTCCAAAAACAATGTGGAATAATTTGGTTTCTAAATGTTTCCTCACAAGTTAGAATTTCAATGTAGTATTATGTATCCCAAGTCCATTCTATAACACACTCACATAATAAGTCTCACTGTTTTATATCTAAATAAAAATTATAGTTTCATCCACAGCTAGATATAAGCAAAAGGAAATTGGACAGTAGGCTTATAATTACCAGTTCAGTCATGAAACTGCTTATTTATAGTTAGCAAATGAATATTTTCTATAAGTTATTTAGTTTAGAACCCACTCAAAACTTGTTGGTTTGTAAATCTGAACCAAACTTAAATGGATGCTTTTATGGTGGTTTTTTTTTTCCCTATTATTGGAAAAATAGAACTTTCTGTTTCTTAGAAAATCAGTAATAAAAATCTTGGACATTTAAACTGTTTTACAAAACATTTTGATGAGTTAAGTATAAACGAAAAAGAAACATAAGGCTTACATTTCCCTTAAACACACAAGGGATTGTAAGTAAAGGGAAAATTTTTATGGAAACATGTTTGGGAATAAGCTAAAAGTTTGAAAAATAGTTAGAAACATTTGATGAGCCCAAGTGCAGCTGGATCTTGCTCATCCATGACTCTTTTTTAAAGGTAATGGATTATAAATAAAAACATATATTAATAATTCACATAAGGGATGATAGCAATGGAAGAGAAAAATCCCTTTGCATTAGTCATCCATATGGAAAAATTCTGAGACAGGTTGAAAAAATAAAACATGAGAAAACTGCAAAGCTGCATCTCTCACATAACACAGTTGCTTTCCCTACAAAACAACAGAATTACAAAATCCAGATGATTAAAATGTTGAGGATTAAGTGAGTATCAGGTATGGCTGTCAGATTAAATTGGTTCTTATTCTCAGGTGGTCCCGTTTGAAAGCTAAAACTTTTCCCAGTGGAATATATGAGATTACATATATGAAGGCCCTTCCAAAAGTTCATGGAAAATGCATATTATGAAAAGACTATGAGTGGATTTAAAAAAAAAAATTGGCACCAAAGCAAACTTGCACTTTAATTCCATTTTTCCACAAGCCTTTAAAGTTTCCTCCTGTGTGTGTGTGTGTGTGTGTGTGTGTATAATCTGAGTTTATAATTTAAAAGTCTTAATGAAAACAATTTAAAAACTCTTAAAGAGATAAGAAAGTAATAAAGAAACTGATGTTTGGACCTATCCCAGATGATCTCTTACTTCAATCAATGCAAGAGTCAGGCTTTCCTATAGACTTGGTAAAGTACAATAAAAACGTTGACCTACAGACTCACATTGGTAGTTCTTAAATTAGGATTGCAGGATTTTGGACTGTAGGGCTTTGGAGTTACCTATTCTTTTTGGAGACTTTTGAGTGTATCAATGAATTTGAATTACTAAATATCATGTATACAAAACTAGTTAAAATTTTCTTCCTGAAATTTTCCATAGACTTAATAATTGCCACTAATAAAGCTCATTCACTTTTGTACTCACTTGGGCCAGCAGAAAGCATGGAGGTTAAGGTGGCTAGATACCACATGGCTAACTACATGGTTTGAGTCACTTCTGTATTTACTAATTTAATATATAATTATTGTGCTCTTATCACTGGATCAATGCATAATATGCGGACTATGCTCTCTATGGTATATACAAAAAATATTTGGTCTTTGTCTCCAGTTCCTTGCAGAACTCCTAAAATTGACAGAATTTCCTGAGTGACAAGACTATCTTACATTATTCATAATGAGCCCCTTTCTACCATATTTAAGTTTTTGTTAATAAGTTAATTCATTAGGGGGTTCTCCTATAGTTTCCAGGGTGGGCTTGGCCACCCAGAAATAATACCAGATACCTAAATAGAAGTTAGACCTTTCAGCAGGAGACTGACAGGAGGCTGGAGATTGAGATCAGTCACATGGGCAATGATTTAATAAGTTATATGTGTGGAAAAAACCACTAGATAAAAACTCTGATAGAACAAGACTCCGGGCACACTGGGTTGGTGAACACATCTCCGTGCTAGGAAGGCACGGGGCCTGGAGCGGGCATGGTATCTGTACTCCCCTCCACCCTCAATAAGTACCGCGCTCCATCTTTGTCTCTCACTCGGCTTTGATTTGCCTGTATCCTTTCTAATTTGGTACATTCAGTGCAGTCTGTGAGTGGCTTAGAGAATGATCAAAGCTGTTGGGGGCTCACAGGATCCTGTCAATTTATAGTCAAGGCAGTCGGTCAGAATTACAAGAAGCTGGCATTTGAAGTAAAGGCTTCTCACTGAGCTCCTTAACCTGTGGGGTCTGTGCTAACTCCAGGTAACACATTACTCATTAGAGTAAATCCACTTATTAGACTAAAACATAATTGAGTTACTGAATATTCAGTTTGTGTCAAAGAATGCTATTGGACATAAGCATGAAGCGAAATTTCTTTCCATCCTCTGAAGGCTTGATCATTTGAGTCTCTACAATAAAATTGACAGTAGACAGAAAAAGCATCCAAATTTATTATGTGCATATGCACGTGGGTCCCAGAAAGTATGAGACACAAGAAAAGACCACATAATTGAAACTGAAATAGCATTTTGAAACTCAGAAAGCAATCGGGTCTTAAAGGCGCCTGGAAGCAGGTGATGCCAAGCCGTGGGTGTGCGGGGGGGCGGGGGGGGGGGGGACTTCACTACGAACTGAGGTCGTTTTAATGTGTAGGTAAAATCTCTGAGAGACCATACCTCAGAAAAATAGGTGAAAATTCTGGCTGTGTGTGGATTCCTGGACATGGAGACATTTAGTCTTCTCTCCTGCAATCTGAATTAATGGTTCTCTAGTAAATGTAGATTCTGGGGAAGGCATTCTCAAAAATACCATTCCTTTCAGCTTCCCTTACATAAGAACACATCAAAAAGTCCTCCTTCCTGTGCTTCAGAACAAAAGGAATAGGGTGAGAACAGGAGGAAGAGAGAACTTGGTTTTGGCTTTCAGTCTCCTTTGGTTCAAAGTTATCAGCATACCAACATGCCATACTTGGTTCACTGTGCCATGAACCCCCTAGCCTCAGTCTCCCTTCAGATACTACTACACTTGACCTTTAGGTTAGACCTGGAATTGAATCCGGGTCTCCCACGTTGAATGCAGTTCTCCCATATGGTCCCAACAAGTAAAGCATGGCTTCTTAGCACTGCGTACCACTGCAGCTGAGCCAGTGCTTTATTTGGGGGTATTATTTTTCTTAGCTATAAGATGGAATATACCCCTGCGAGAGATTTCAGCTTAATGGAGGAGATAGACACGTTGCTAGACAGAATTATATTTTTGTTTTGAAAATCACAACCTGCCCAAAGAATGGGAAAACCCTTTCTTTTCTCCAGATCTGGTAGATGTGGACAATAATAGAACACACTTGCAGGATTGAGCAAATTCTCATTCTGTTCAGGTCTTCTAGAATAAACCTCTTCTTATATTCATTACCTATTTCTCATTTAAAAATGAAATTACTCACAGGTATTGAGACATACATTTCTCCTCTCTTACAAAATATTGTTTATGGAATTTCACCCCTGCCCTCATCTTAACGTTTGAGATGTGATATGCTCAAATAGCATCTGCCTAATTATTCTCCAACAGCCGAATGCTGAGATGGAAGGGGTGAAGAGAAAGTGCTCTGGCTGAAAAAAAATCAGTGACTCTAAAGAGAAATAGCTGCTGTGTGTGTGTGTGTGTGTGTGTGTGTGTGTGTGTGTGTGCAGACATTAAGCCTTTTGTGGGAAAAATATACAAGTGAAAACAAAACGCAGCATCATTCTGGGCCTCAGAAGAAAAATATACATAAAGATTATTAAAAAATAGAAAACCATGTGTGTGTATGCTCATGTGCGTGCGCGTGTGTTAGAGTTTAAAGTTCACCATCATCAGTGAAATCCAAGAAGACCTGGTATCTTGAAAGACAAAAAGAATTCTAATCAGGAGAAACTGAGATGCCAACATGAAGATGATTTGAGAAGAAAAATAATCTCCCCCCAAAGAAATTTTCATGCTGACAATTATGACCCTTCTAGCAAAATAGCTTGAAAGAATTCTTCAATAGAAATTTCTCTTAAATCCTAGAAATCTGATGATCAGCCCATGCATTTAACATTGAGGACTTCTCCTGTTTTTCACTGCCTGCCTTAGAATCTTAGTGCAAATGTGGAGGAGCTTGAGTTAGGGACTGCTGGCCAAGTTAAGTTGACTTTGCGTGGAGAAAATTTGTCTTTTAAAAGGTTCTGACCTTCAGGCAAGAGCAAATGTTTTTGTCTAGAGGGAATAGGAGTAAGAGTCCAAAAGTTGCAGGGCCAGTGGTATGTGGCCTCTAGCCTCCTTCACTAAGGCCAGAGTGAGGCACTGACTGAATTCTAATAGTTTGAATAATTAAGAATGGATTTCTTTTCTCTTTGGCTACAGAGAGCCGAGGAGAAGGAACACTGGGCCAACTTTTTGGCGCCTTGGTTATTGCCTCTATGGGATGTGAATATTGTGATCATTGTCATAGTATTGTCAAGGGTATCCAGAGAACCAAGCTAAGACACTAATGACTTTGAAAGATAAAATAGTTAAAAACAGTTTTTTTTCCCTCTGGATCCAAGAATTTGGTGTTAAAATTAGTTCTAAGAAGATTATTGGCTTATGACCTCATATGTCCAGAGTAAACAATCTGGTAAACAATCACACATAAAAACTAAGGATATATCGTAGAACGATTTCTTTTTCTTAATTCAAAGTAGTTCACATATTAAAATTCTGATCACTGAATGAGAAAAATACATGCTGAATCAAATATGTACTCTCAACAATGAGAGAAAAATTAAAATTGATGAAATTATTGTTTTTTTTAAAAAAAATCCTCTAGTATTGCTATTTTCCCATTGCTTAAATAATACCTGCTAATGTCTAGAGACTTTGTTTTGTGAATTTATTTATTGTAGGATACATATGAAAGACGAATGAAGCACAAGATTATCAGAGCGTGGCTAAAAAGCAATCCCCCTACTATATAACTGCCTTGAACTAAGAATGGTTGCAAATATTAGTAAAAATAATATCTAAGGTCTCTGGATAAGATTCATTATTCTCAGGACCAGCAGGTGGCATGGTGGTTAAAGCACTGGATACTCCCATATGGCTAACCACGGTCCAAATCTCGGACCCAGTGGCTTGCCTTCTCACTTTCCCTCACTCTTTCTCTGGTCAAACTCAAATAAATGAATGAATGAATAAAATTAAATAAATAATTATTTTTAAAAAAGATTCATTATTCTCAGACCTGTGATTTCATAAGTTATTTGGTTAAACTGGGTAAAACAGGTAGTTTCAATTTTGCATCATTTTTAATTTCGTACAATTATTTCCATGCTTAAAATCTATAAAATATTTTGAATGTATAAGTAATTTAACTATTCTCATTGTCCTCAAAGAAATTTAACTAGTAATAATTCTTACACATTCTCCAAATCGTTCCTCTGTTATTTTTTCTGCCCTTTTCAGAAAGAATTAGTTGTCAGAAGTATTACCTATTATCAAGATCAAAACCTGTTTCATCCATTTATTTATTTCCACTATTATTTATCCATCATGTACTTGGCAATCAACCTAAATAAATGGGCCACAATATAAAAAAATTTTTAATTTGAAGACTATAAGAGGAGTTTTTGTCAAGGTAAGACAGTTTACTGACAAAATTACGACTGAGATTTTCAGTGAGATTCATCCTTAGTCTCTTATATGTCTATAATCGCCACATCTAATCTTAAGACAAACTTAATTTCAACAATATATCTACATTGGTTTACTTTGCTGTATTACACTTTGCATATAAAATTAAGTTCTTCACAAATTGAGAGTTTATGGCAACCCCATCTGGAGCAAGTCTATTAGCACTATTAGCACTTCCCAGTAGCAAGTGCTAACTTTGTGTCTCTGTGTCACATTTTGGTAATTCTCATAATATTTCAAATCTCATCATTATTACATCTGTTGTGGTGCTCTGTGATCAGTGATCTTTGATGTTACCATCGTAATTGTTTTGAGGTTGCATGAACCATGCCTTTATAAGGCTACAAACTTAATTGATAAATCTTGTGCATGTTCTGACTGCACCACTGAGTGGCTGTTTCCCATCTCTCTGCCTCTTTTCAGGCCTCCCTATTCTCTGAGATACAATAATATTGAGATTAGGCCAATGAATAACCCTACAACGGCCTCAAAGTGTTCAAGTGAAAGACAGAGTTGCATGTCTCTCAATTTAAGTCAAAAATTACTGTAGAAATGACTGGCCTTAGGGAGAAAAGACATCAAAAGCCAAGATAGGACAAAAGCTAGGCCTCTTAAGCCAAACAGCCAAGTTGTAAATGTTAAGAAAAAGTTCTTGAAGGAAATTAAAAGTGCTACTCTAGTGAACACATGAATAATAAGAAAGCAAAACGGTCATATTGCCGATATGGAGAAAGTCTTAATGATTTGGATAGAAGATTGACATAGAGGATATAAACAAGCTCATGGCATTATGGTTGAGGTAGCCAGATCCACATGACCAGTTATGTGTTTTACATGCAGGACCCAGCAGCTTGAGAAACTCTTGGAAGGGGAAAGAAATGAGGAGAAGGGATTGTGGTGTGACAATGCCTCATAGGGGATCTCTCTCTCTCTCTCTCTCTCTCTCTCTCTCTCTCTCTCATCTCTCTCTGGTGAGCACATGCACCCTCTGGCAAAATTTAGAAAAAAAAATATGGTGGTGGCAGTATGAGGCAAATGCTCAGGTCCCATCTAAGGAGGAGGAAGAGGATGTGGCACATGGAGGGGAAATGGCTGCTGAAAACAAGGCTGAAGTAGAAAGAGGATGCAATATTATGGAACACAGGTGACAGATGGAAAGAACCATAATTTGGAGACTAAAGACTATTCTGTAGAACTAGCACTTACTATGCTCTCAGCACACTGCCATCTATAGAAGATGATCGTGGAGAAAAGCACAGTAGTCATGTAAAAAGCTTTTTCCTGAAAAAACTGCTTGAATTTCTGCCAAAATGTTCAAGTTTACCAAAAGAGAGGCGCCGTTGGTTCGCTAATGAGAGATCATTATGCAGAGTCCTTTTGAATTTCTTTTAATAATGTGTGACCCTTCACCTTTGATCCCCTGAACTGCATTACCCTGGTAACCATTTCATTTTTTAATTTATTTTTTTTAATTTTGGTGTACAAATAGAGGTAACCTTTGAGCAATAAATTTGTAAAAATGCAGTCTTCATTTTCTGTATTAACATTCATTTTGGTTTTTTAAAATAAAGTATAATCTGTGTTTTCAACCCCCAAAACACTGTTTCTTAGAAATAACGCTATCATTGTACCCTTAATAGACTACAGTATAGTGTAAAAACTATTTTATATGCACTGAGAAACCTAAAAATTCATGCGAGTAACTTTATTGTCATGGTCTAGAACAAAACCTGTAATATATCTCAAGTATTCCCCAAGTTCCTCCCCTTCCCCCATTAATCTCCTTTAGATAATGGTCATCACATATAGACTAAATGCCATAGTTTTCAATTGAATAGAATTCTTCAATATTCCATTCTCCTGGTTTTGTTTTTAAAGTAAGACTTAAATTTTTCACGTGGCAAATTTAAGTCTTGGCTGGTTTTTCCTATATAGCAGAAATTTTCTTTCTCTATCAGCTTTTTTTAGGTTTTGTTTGTTTGTTTTTTGTTACCAATTTGTTTGGGATGTGTGTGTTCTTTTTAACTCTAGTACAAAAAAAAAAAAACAGAAACAAAATGTGATGTTAAAGTACCCAGGTTATGAAGGCTCTGTTTAAGGGAATATAGAATGAAGGTAATTATTAATCAGGAGGGATAATATGTCTCCATCTTTTTTTTTTTTAAGGAGACCTGTAGGTCCTTGTATTTTTTAAACTACAGAATAAACTCAGTGTAATCCAGATAGGATGTGATGGGAACAACATTAGAATCTCCTTTGTCAGAATAATCCAGAGCCTGGGCTCTCATCTATATTTCCACACTCCCTCAGTTTGTGGAAGCAATATTGAAAGAATAAGCTGACTTTTTTGTTTTAATATACCTGGTGTATTTGCCTCTTTCTCTAGTCACATATGTGATAGGTTTTAGAGCATAAGCTAATGTTATTATTGAGCATGAGGTAAATATTTTCTCAACTCCCTCCCAACTCTTCTCATTGGAAATGAACATTTATAGACAGGAGTGAAAACTAAAATAAAAGCAACGGGGATAATAATGTATCAAACTCTTAGTGTTCAGAACATGAGAGACCTGCTCAGGGACAAAACTCATCTACCGACGAGGTTATTGGGAGTCTACTTTTTTCACCTCGATTTATATAATTATTATACTATCACCTACCTCAATATTAAGCACCTAGTGGAAAAATTGAATAAATAAAGTCAGCAGATTTTTTAATCATTTTTAAATACGTTATGGAGACCACTGTGGAAATGGATACTATGGCCCTAGTAAAATTTGAAAGTTTGCAAGATGTAATTATTAACAGTACCATTGGGAGCCAGTATGTGGTATGATAGTTAAGACACTGGACTTCCAGGGCCAACTGCTGTTCAAGTACTGTACCTGGTGGCTTGCTTTCTCAGTTTTTATCTCTGTCTCTGTCTCTCTCTCTCTTGTCAAATTAAAAATTAACTAATTAATTAATTAACTTAATTAATGATTCCTTACAAAAAAGTGCCAATGAACATTCTCTGCAGAACTAATCTATGTTCAATTTGAAGCAATGTTTTGAAAAATTAAAGAAAACAATATAAACATATGAAAAATTGATCATCCTCTTTCTTTTAAAAATATTTTTAAAGTATTTATTCATTATTTATTTGAATTGTCTTAGAAAATTATGAACAATAATAATGTGGAATATTGGGACCAGCAGATGGTATAATGGTTACATCACTGGACTCCCACGTAGTTGACCACAGTTTGAGTCCTGGACCCAGTGGCTTATAACTCACATCAGGCACGTATGTGTGTGTGCCCAAAATCCCAAGAGGAGAATGGAGGAGAGGGGACTGTGGCATGACCATCCCCCTTGGGAGGTAATTTCTCACTTTTGGTCTCTCTGTCTTGTGAGTGCATATGCCCTATAGCAAAAAATCTCTCCAAAAAATTTAAAAAATAAAAAATAGTGTGGAACATTAAAAAGTCCAATTCCGTTGCAACATCACCTGATGCAAATATATTCACTGACTCTTACTCATAGAAAGGAGTTGAACCCACCCTGCCTTCAAAGGAATCACTTTCTTGGTTTGCAACTACTCCATTTGCCAATCCACAAATAGTTCTTTTAATGTTTGTGCCCAAATTAGAATAACGCTTATTATTTTTTCCGTGATCTTATCATGCTAAAGGATATGCAGCATATCCCCTTGGTGAAAAGATACCGTACCTAAACAAAACCAGAATTCATTAACAACCTAGCAATTTAATTTCATTTCCTTCCCTTAATACTAAAACTTTTAGGTATAAAATCTAAAAGTTCTTCAACTGAATAAGTTTTCCTTCTAGTCACTGTTTATTTTGCACATAACCCGGAAAAGATTGTTGGCTGCAATTCTTGCGGTGTTACTCAAATATTTCTTTAACATCCCAAGTTAATATAGTGTATATGAATAGATGACTAAGACAGAAGCTGAATTTTCATGTTGTGCTTCATCACATGGTATATGGGGATTGAAAAGTTGGCAATTTTTAGTAAACACTGCATACACTTAAAGAGTACAAGAGTTTGGGTTCTCTTTATCCTCCCACACACAATTCCCCCCTACTCTACATTTAATTACATTTCCTAATTCAAGTTAATGTTTGCTCCAAACCATAGAATTCCAGTTATAATTCACGTATTTTGGTATGAAAACAGAGGCCATGATCTACAAGCATATTTTCCATCAATTATTTTTGTCAACAGGAAAAGACGCAATTGAATAATGCTTAAGTGCTCACTTATCTAAATTTGAAAATCTCTCATGTCTCCAAAGCTTTAAAAAACTAAAGTTCTACAAACCAGTCAGTGGTGCATAGCAAAACATAATGCTGTGTGAAACAATCCCACATGGGAGGGCTCTTGGTTCAATTGAGAGACCTCCCTGAGTAAACCAAGTATATACTTGCCTATGATCCAGGTCTGGTTGAAGGCTGAAGGTGGATTGTAGTGTTGAGACTCTGTTAGGTGTGCTGTCTCTCTCTTATGGAAGAAATAAATAAATAAACTGTAATCTAATAAAGGTCACCTGTAAAATATCCAGAGTCAATTTCACACATAATCTTGCATACTAAAACATCTTCTCCCCTCCCTAACACAAAGGAAAGATATTGCTGAAGATACTCACAGAAGGTGGACATAAAAGACAAAGATGAAAATTTGTAAGAGGGAAAACTCAAAAGCCAGTCAGAACACACCATCCAGAGACAACAGAGATCATTGCTTACCAACTTCATTATCAATAAAATAATTATAGAAAATGTTTTAGAACCAAGAAACAAGAATTCAAATTAAAAGGCTCATACTTGGGCATATGGTGATTTTTCAGTACACTGGGAGCATAGAGAAGATCCTATGAGATTCTATGTCGGAGACAGAGATATAAAGGTTTTCAATAGAGGATTGTTTTGTTGATGATACACTATATGATATCTTCAATTGGATTGGTGTGAAGTGTATTCATGTTGGATAATTCATTTTACAAATTGTAGTGATGTACAATGATTGAATGTTTAAAATAAATTAGAATAATAATAATAAAATCCAAAGGCTGGCTGATTCCCCAGCCCAGCTGGCCTGAAAACATGCTGGGAGCATGCATAGAGCATGCATACAGGCACAGGACCCTGCTGTGTTGGAGAACTGAAGGAAAGGGATCACAGCATGACTTGACCCTGTGGAAGATGCTTCTTTCTCCCTTTTTCTCTCTCTTGTATGCATGCACACACTCTATTATGAATTAATTTTCTTAATTATATATAATGTGTGTGTGTACATATACAGAGAACATACAAATGCAATAAAAATGTTGAATAATTATAAATTCGTTTAAAAATCTGAATTTGTTTAAAAAAATTAGTCAACACTACTAAAAACTAGAAAAGACTGAGATTTTTCAATACTTGGAAAAAAATATTTCTAATATAGAAATATAGACTTGCTTTAGTTAAAAATTAAGAAAGAGAGAGAAAGCCAGAGGGAGAAAAAGAGCACCTCCTGATGAGGTGTAGTCATGCCATAATCACTTTTCCTCCATTTCTCCAACCCTTTGGGATATGCGTGCACACGTGTGCCTGCACACACACACAACACACACACACACACACACACACACACACACCTGGTGTGTTTTCTAAGTTGTTGTGGCTGTGATTTGAACTATGGTCACCCATGTGGAATTCAGTTCCCTTAACCACTGTGCTATGAGCCCTGCCTAACTTTTGTTGTTGAAATGACTAATATTTTGTGGTTCTTCATTATACAGTGTAGCAACCTGGCAAAACACAGTACTCAAACCCAGTCCCTTGATATTTAAATTTTTTTATCATGAATACATGGTAGGTGACTGCATAATTTAAAACAAGAGTACATGGATTCTCTGAGAAGATTCCTCATGGAAACTGGGAACTAGATATTTCAGGGCACAGGAGAAATGAAGATTTTCTACTCATAATTCAGCCTCCAGCAAGCAAAGCTAGTGTGCGATCACAACAGAACAGCAATCAGATTCTAGAACACCTCTGTCTGTTTGCTCCTGAACATTGAGGCTTAACTTCAAGAATTTGAAAGAAACACGCCATTCATCAGATGACAAGAAATCACCATCGGATCACGAGAAATGTGGGGAAACGAGAAAATACCTCTCCTCCAATGGAAAAGAGTAACTCTCCTTCATTCACAAGCAGTTTGGTGAAAGTCATGGAAATGTCTGATAAGGAATTTAGAACATTCGTAATGTCGAAGCTAACAGAGATGGAAGAAAAGAGAGATAATGAACTGCTAAAGAGAAAGGAGAAAGAAGTTGCCGAGTTCCAGGAGATGAGGAAATTCTTGCAAGATCTAAAAGAGGAATTACACACTTTACAAAAGACTCAAACGGAACGGCTAGAGATGAAGTCTATAATACAAGAAGTCAAAATCTCCCTTGAAAGTATTAAAAGCAGACTAGATCATTCAGAAAATAGAATCTCAGATGTAGAAGAGAAAATGGCTGGCTTAGAAAAGTCCACCACGAAGACTGAGAAAATGGCTCAAAAATTTGAGAATGATATGCGAGAAGTACTGGATACCATCAAACGTCCAAATATCCGGATAATTGGCATTCCAGAAGGTGAAGAGACCCATAAGGGCATTGATAATCTATTCCATGAAATCCTGCAAGAAAACTTTCCAAACCTAGAGAGGCATTCGAAGATCCAGTCCCAGGAAATACAAAGGACCCCAAATAGAATCAACCCAAGGAGATCTTCTCCAAGACACATTATAGTCAGGTTGACCAAAACCGCAGACAAAGACAAGATACTAAGATTGGCAAGAGAGAAACATCAAGTTACCTACAAAGGACATCCCATCAGGCTAACAGCAGATCTCTCATCGGAAACAATGCGAGCGAGGAGAGAATGGGAAAATATATTCAAAGTGTTACGAGAGAAGCAATTTCAGCCAAGAATACTGTACCCGGCAAGATTATCTTTCAGGTGGGAAGAAAAGACAAGAACATTCTCAGATGAACAAAACCTGAAAGAATTTACCAGCACCAGACCAGATCTCCAAGAAGTTCTCAAGGGTGTGCTGTATCAAGAAAATTAAACACAGACACACGGAAATAAGAGTCAAAAAACTATGAAAGTGGCCAACTTAATCAGAGGGACAAGTCTGGAGTTGAATACTATATCCCAGAATTTAATCAGGAAAATTGAACCAGAACAGAAGATAAAAGTACATGAGACTGATAGGTTCATGCACCTTCCATTTGAACAGAATCCTAACTTGTTTCCTGGCTTTAAGCAAAGTTCCTTGGCATTTCTTTGAGTTAAGTTAAAACTGGTTTTCTTAGTAGTAATGAGTGAACTCACCATTGAAAGTAGTTAGATTATGTAGGAAATTGTGTGATCAATGCAACGTGGGTGGGAAGGGAATGAAGGACAATTGTAGACACCGGAGGTGGTGTGAGAGGAGGGTGGGAAGGGACAGAGGGTCAGAAAGAGGGGTGGAAGTAATTCTAGGAACTAGTAATGGAAAATTTTTTGTAATGTGCATGATTGTATCACTATGCAGTGTGTACTGGATGGGAGATTGCATTTTGTATGCTGTGATGAAGCTTAGGGAAGGAATGTAAATTGAGTTACAAAAAAAAAAAGTTTCAGAAAAAAAAAAATATATATCTATTCAATGACTGCAGTAGGATATGTAGCCACAGCTAGGTACTACTTTATAGGATGCGTAAAGTAAGACTTGTGTTCATGGAAATGTGGGTATCACCTGTGTTTGCTATGAGGGTATTTGGATTGATTAGGGTCTTTGGCGTTACAATAAAATGTGAGGAGAAAACAGTATAGAAAGCAAACATAGTTACCAGAGACTGTGGGAGGAGAGTGGGAGATGGCAGAGGGTAAGAGATAGAGAATCTAGGATGGGGGGAAAAAAGCAAAACATACAGAAGACAAGAAATGGAAGATCATTTGCTGACAATAACATGTTTGTTGATGTGCTTGATTGAGACAATATATAGTGTAATTTGGATGGAAAATCTCTTTTTGTATGCTGTAATGATGTTCAGAGAATGAATGCAAATAAATAAATTGAAAAAAAAAAGAGATAAAATTAGCTAGAAGTGGAAGGAAGCTTTGTTTTGGTTGTTAAGCTATGATTCATTGCATGTAACACTGTACCAAGACTAGCCATGTGGTACCTGGGCTTATGCATGGGTTATAATGATATTCTCAAAACTAAATGTTCTTAGTTTTCAGCAAGTTTATTTTAGAAATAAAAAAAAAATAAAAATAAAACAAGAGTACATGTATTTCTTAAGGATATGGAACTAAATGACAAACAAATTATATAAAAGACATGAAAGTGTTCATTTCTGCAAAGAGAAAGAGGGAGCAACAAGGGTGATTTGGGTAACTTCTTTAATTCAAATGAAATTAATAAAACTATTTGACCCTTTATACTATGTGACTATATATCTGACAAAAATAATTACTTTTTAAAAAAAGTAAAATATGTATACAGAATAGTACTAATTACCATAACTAAACCATAAAGCAAGATACCATCTCAAAATTTTCCAGGACTAAATTTTAAAAATGACCTGAGTCTTGACATTGAAAATCCAAATATCAAGCATATCTTTAAAAATATTTTCTAAATTATCTCTTCTTCAAGTGATCCTTATTGTTTTTCTTAATTTAATTTTCTTAAACTTTTTTTTTTAATTTGCCAAAGGACACAAACATTCACCAGAGAAAGAGAGAGAAAGTGAAAGAGAGAGAATAAAATTGATAAAGCAACCCCCTCCCATGGGGTATGGTCACACCACAATCCCTTTTCCTCCATTCTCTTTCCTTTCTGGATTTTGGGCACACATCCACACACTCCTGTTATGTTTCTGCAGCTGTGCTATGTGAAATCCAGCTGCCCTAACCACCACACCACAGGCTTGCCCGAAATTATTTGTCACTTTCCATTCTTTTAACATCTAGCTGTATGTGACAAACCACATTAGAGAAAGAATAATTAAACAGATCAGAGCGATTTAAAGGAAGAATGGGGAGGGTATGATAGTTATATTTAAATATTTCTCATGAATATTATCCATATAACTAAGCTTGGCTGTTGATTATTACAGCAGTCTCTAATGAGGACACAAATCTATCAGAATATTTTCAGGAATTTAGGAGAAATATGAAGCTCAGGTCTTTGTCTAACCTTTAGATTCTATTACCCAGTTATAATCTTGACATTTTCCTAACCCGTAATCCTCTGAGATGTGGATGCTCAGTAAAATCAAAGAACCATGTCATGATCAAATCCAACTGTATAACTACCCAAAGTGCAGGCCTAACAGCAATCTTCTTCTCATCAATCAAAGACATTTTAAAACCTCAACACCAAAGCTTACAAATTAATTATTTGTAATATTCTAAATCCCTTTATTGAGTCTCTAAGCCTCCTATTCTTTTCTTGCCCTTACTTTCTAATAAGCACTTTTAAAAAGGTCCTAGAAAAAAATGTTAGATGAACCCACAGCCTTATTTTCTTAACTGATCTCTACAACTTCCTCTGGGCAATCCCTTTGTCCAGGTCTTCTCTTAACCTCCCTTTATGCCATCTTTCCCTAAGATCTTTTGAAATCAACAGGTTACCAGAGCAGTGAGGAAGAAGCGTATGAGCCCTTCCGTGACCTCTCATGTACAAACTAAAATGCATGAACTCTCTTCTCTTATTTTAGAATAGTATCAAACCATTGCCTGTCACCTTAATTGCTTAATATGTTGGTCATAGAATTTTCTGAGATGTCCTCTGGAGAACCAACATAAAAAGGTTCCTAGAAATTAATGACACACACACACACAAAAAGAATGTGGTCCTGTTTTAAAGGACATCACTTTTAGATTTGGGTTTCTGTCAGAATTCCCTTCCTTAGGTAACATATCTCAATTCCAGACAGAACAGTGTCTCTTAGAACCCAGTGACCTGGTAATTAATTTAGATTTGAACATTTAATAAATTCAGTGCTTAAGGTTTCAGTGTTGGGTGTTCCTTACAAAAGCTGTCTTTTAAGAAACCTGACCTGTCGACTTCCTGAATGTTGCACAGATTTTATGAAGCATGATGAGTTAGCTATAAAAGCATAAGGATTTACAGATTTTATTTCCTATTAAATGCACATTAGTTTAAAAGAGAGAAGAGAATTGGGCTGTACAACATACATTTTAAATTTTGCTGAATCTCATCATTTAAAAACTGGTTTAAGGTGTTAGCCAAACCAAAAATGCAGTTAAATGCACCCAATTCTGATTTATACCATGTATTTAAGGCTTCTTCTCATTGGGTTGCTTCCCGGAGTGTGCATTATCTGTTGATTGCTTTGAAATATAGACCAAGTTCAGCAAAACATTCTATAAACAGAGAGGAATCATGTTGTTCCGCATCACACTGAAATACAATCTAACATATAATTTATATTTCATATCATTGTGCTTATTTTTTGTATACTTCAAAAACAAATGTATTTTAAGAACATAAAAATCAACTATGAGTTGTTGTTTTGTATTATAATCAAAACACTATGGATCCGAGCCAGGGAAAGATTTAAAGTTCTCAATGTGGTCTCTCTTAATGCCTTTAATCTTACATTCAAATTTCACTGATACTAACACTAATGGAATGTTACTTTAACACTAAAGCATGCATGAACAAGTTAGCTTATTCAATATTAGGCAAACACAGATTAATGCAATATATTAAATTTCATCTGTAACAAATATGATAATAGTATTAAAAAAAAACTCCAAATTTTCTCCATTTCAACTTTACTATGTACAGCAGATAGGAAAGGTTATTGTTTGGTGGGAATTATTATAATAGTCAATGTTCTCAAGTTTTTCTTCTTTAGGAGATGAACTGTTGGATATTATATTCGGCTTAGTTTAGATAACCACCCCCAAAGTTCAGATAAATATCTGAACTTTGTCCGAACTATCCAAGCTTCCTTTAGTTTGAGATTCAAGTCTGAAAATCTCATGAGAACAGATGCTCTTATAGCCTTTCCTCACTTCCTGTTTCCATTGTGAGAACCAGGTTTCCACAGAAATTCCTTCATGCATTAGACGTCTGCATGCATCAGGCCGAGGAATTATTTTCCCATTTAAATTAAAATTTGGTATTGTTTTTATCCAGTAGAAATTTCAGTTCTTATCTGAAAAGAGTGTATTTTCTTATCTAAGGAAAATAGTATCTCCATGATGTTCTGCTGTTTTAACCACTATTTTCATCTTTACACTTTTCCCTTAGTCCTCTATGACATCAGTGTCTTTTGCTGCCCCATCTAAAAATGCTCCAACTCTTGTTGTTCCATTTCTTGTCACACTATCTCAGTTTCTGCTTTGGTCTTTGTTTACTCTGAAGAGTCCTTTATTCTATGTGATTTCTCAGGTTTTCATTCATACAACAAATATATATTCAGCACTTTCTATGTGTCTCATGCTGTTATTACATTGAATTTAAAACAACAAACAGAGCGGGAAGAAATAAAAAGCCTACTGTCATGGAACACAATATCTATTGAAGGTAAACAGATAAACAAAACAAATAAAGAATTAAAGTATATAATATATCAGTAGTAAGTGTATATGTAAGCACTATGGAGAAAATTAATGCAGAGGGTTCAAAGAAAACCCTGCAATGGGCGCAGTATAAATAGGGTTTCTAGAGAAGGGCAGGATAAGAAGAAGATATTTGAGCAAAGGCCTGAAAGAGGAGCAGATCGTGGCCCAAATGGAGGAAGGCCATGTAAGGCAAAGGGAACAGCATCTGAAAAGCTTGAAGACTGATGTAGCCCTTATGCACCTTTGACTTACTTTTTTTTCTCCTCTGCGTATTATCTATTCCCGTGAATAAATTTAGCAACAATTATGATCATTACTCCCAAGTCTGTGTCTACTTTTAAGTGCCATATCTCTAACTCCCTGCCTGGCATCTCTATCTGAATGTTTTATGAATATTTCAAACTCAATATAACCTAAAACCTAACATGTTTCTTCTTCTGTGTAAGAAAATGGCCTAAGTGATTCATTTTCAAGAATAACTTAACAAAAGTTGCTTAACTCGCCTGCAGATGTGATAACCTCAGAAAGTATACATTCCTGGAAAGTTTCTGAATAAACAAAACCCAAAAACAAAAGTCACTCTTGAGAAATGACTTCTCAAGATGGCGGCTGGTTAACAACTCTTGGTTCCTTTTTAACTTCCTGGTTCTTCTCCCTCTTCAGGACATTTGGAGGGCCTTTTCCAAAGGCTTGTTTCAAGCCTCTGTCTCTCTGTCAAACGAGAGAGGGAAGGGGACAATACATGCCTAAGAAGGGAATAATGAAACTTAGACAATGTCCAGGAAGATTGTATACCCCATAGTACTCAGTCAATGAGGAACTGGGAAAGGGAATTTGTGCACTAGGGAACAAATTACTTGTAATTTTTTTTGGCATGTCTGCTCATCAGACATGATTTTGCAAGACTGCCATTAAAGTGTCCCTTCACAACCAAAGTCTCCCTTCACCATTCCTCGTGTCTCTATGTCTATTCTTTGGCATTGGATGTGTGAGAACATTTCTCAAACTCTGAAACATACATTTCCTTTTGCATTTCTCTTTTTAATAATCCAAGTCAGAAACCTAGGAATCCCTTTAAGTTTCTTCTTTTCCCTTGGTTTTATTTAACACTGATTATTGAGAAACTACTATGGGCTAGTTGCTGTGATTAAAAGATTGCTACACCCCATTAACAACCCACTGAAATTTTTTCTCTGTATTTGTCTATATTGTCACTGCTACGACCTAAGAATCTCACTGAGATTATAGTGACAGTCTCCCAACTGGTGTTCTGTCTCTATGTGCTCACCCTTCCTTCCCTAGGGTCTTTGCTTTCATAGTTATCCTTCCAAAACATTAAAATTATATATAAAGTGAAAAATACTAGAAGGGGGCGGCAGGTGGCATGGTAGTTAAGGACACTGGACTCCAACATGGCTGACCATGGTTTGAGTTCCCGACCTGGTGGCTTGCTTTCTCATTTTCTCTTTCTATCTCTCACTCTCACTCTATCCCTCTCTGATCAAATTAAAAATAAATAAAGTTAAATAAAATAATTCTTTAAAAAAATACTAGAGAAAATAAATTCATAGATTTCAAAATTTAGGAAACAATCTCATTTTAACTTTTAAATTAAATGCAAAACTTTTCCAAGAAAAACAGCAAAATACAATGGATACTGCTATGGACAAGACAGAAAGGAATCCTAACTAAATATGTGATCATAGACAAGTAAACTCACTTGAAACTGCCTAAATCTCCTCTTAAAATAAACAGATTGGACTGTATTATATTTGCTGATGCTTCTAATACTTATTTTTAGTAGAAGACAATATCCTACTACATTATTAGCAAACAGATTTTCTGTGTGGTAGTAGGTTATGACTAGATATCCTAATTCATAGATAATAAAAAATCCTCTCTATTTTTACATCTAGGCAAAATAGTATACAATTTGAAGTTCAGTAGAGCCTAACTATAGAAAATTTTTTTAAAACCTCTATAGTGATATTTTCAGCTGTTGCGTTATATATTTTTATAATATTAGTAGTATAGCTTTACTACCCTGTAGAATAATTCAGGATCACAAAATACAAAACTACAATAAAGTTAAAGAACTGATAATGGAAAAAGGCTTGAGTGAGTGATTAAATGCCTATATTAAGTAAGAAGTCATATCAGATATTTTACTTGAGAACTTAAAGATCAGAGCAATATGTGAATGATTAGCATTCATAAAAAGAAAGCACCTCCACCCCAATAGTTTGCCTAAAAGAAAGAGAATTGATGTAAGGTTAGAAAAGCCCTAAGAAATTTGAAATTGCATGTCTTCTTTGAGTATTATTAAGGTATTTATTAATAGGCTATGATAATTACAAAATAATTTTTCAAATTATTATTCTGATTTTCTGTGTAAATAAAGGAACAACAAATTTCTAAATTTGTAGATATATTCACAATCTCTTCCCTAAACTTTACTTCTCCTCTGATATCCCCTAAGCACCTAAAATTAATATAACAAATATGACACTCAATTTGTCTTGCCCTTCTCATCACCTCATTCCTCTTTCAGTTCCTCCATCTCAGTGAAAAAGCACCTCTGTGTTCCAAATATTTCATGCAAAAACTGTAGGTGAAATCATTCTTGATTACTCTCTTTCCTTTGCTTCCCATGTGCCATGCAAGGGAATACCTACTAACTCCACCTACACAATATATACTGAATGTAGATTCTTCTTGATTCCATTGCTGTTGTCATAACTGAGTTTACTTTCATCTTTTTCCAGGACTACCTTGGCAGCTCACTGTGTTAAGAGAGCACACACTTGGACCAGCAGTTAGCGTAATGGCTATGTTGCTGGACTCCCACGTAGTCGACTGTGGTTCGAGTCCCGGACCCAGTGGCTTAAAACTCACACCGGGCACGAGTGCGTGCGTGCCCAAGATCTCAAGAGGAGAATGGAGGAGAAGGGATTGCGGCGTGGCCATCCCCCCTTGGGGGTGATTTCTGGCTTTCTGTCTCTCTCTGTCTGTCTGGCGAGCACACACGCCCTATAGCAAAATACTCTCTAAAAAAAAAAAAAAAAAAAAAAAAAAAAAAAAAAAGGCGAGCACACACTTTTGTTTTCCTTTTGCTTGTAAAAAGGATGGTTTGCATCTAGTCAACTTCTCTTTTCCATTTTTGAAACTGAGAGCCATGCATGTGAAAGACATGGAGGACAAAGAGGAATGATGTCTATGACTATGGGAGACAGTTTTCACGGTGCAAGGAAATTGCCAGTAGGAGACAAAAAACTTGACTGCAGTAGCAAATACCCTGCTTTAGCCAGCTGAACAATCTTTGGAAAGTTTATGCTCATATAGGTTGTAGACAGACTGCAGTACTAGAGAAATTCAGATGCCTTGTTGTTGTTTGTGTTGTAAAGGAAGTGAACAGAAAAATGTGCATTGGATAAAGAAGACTGAAGAGGATGGCAGAATAGAAAAGTAACCACATCTTCATCTTCCAAAGGTAGAGAAGACGAGAAAGAAAATTACATGCAGTTAAACAGTAGAACAAAAATTTAAAAATAAAAATATCTAGCTTCTTCTTCCAAATTTCCACACTACCTTCTCATTAACTACTTTACTTTCCCTTCATATTATCCAACTTCTCTTCCAGAGCTAAAAGTAACCGGAGTATTGAGCAGACAATATGGAGATTGCCTGAAAAGATGGTACTATTCACTGATCCATTGCCCAGAAGTAATTGTTTCATAAGGATAGCTTGCCTCTGGCAATATATCCTAAAATTAAGGCTTGACTTTTCAGCCTCCAAAGCCTAAACGTTTGGCATGAATATTAGAAATCTGGCATTTTCTATGTTCATATGTCCAAAAGCTGGAGAGTTGGAAAACAATGGGGGTCCCAAATTGGTGTCCACTTTGGAACACTTGGCCCTGAAAATGTATATTCTCATCCCACAGGAAGCTGGTTTGCAAAATGAAGGCTGAACTGAGGCCAAGAAGCAAGCACCATTTGCCAGAGTATAGATGAAATGTGATAGTTTGCTGCACAAAGTTTCTTTTTAAAAGTTATTTGCAGCTGCCATGACACATCTTTAAAGTTGTAATATGCACAGCTGTTATTTAGAAATTCCAATAGAGGGAAACAAATCTCATTTGTTTACATTTAAACATGATGTAGTGAGATTCTAAAGGATAAATGTAAACATTATAGATTAGGCAAAGCAATGCATATGAAACATGCCTCAAATCACAGCAGAGACTTAAATGATTCAAAGTAAAAGCAGAAAATTTCATTTTCATAGAAAAGCTATATTTACTATTATACTACCTAATAGATCTTCTCATGGAAAGTTGCAGGAAAATAGGTTGTTCTTAGAAAGCACTTAAGTCAAAGTAATACGATGGTAGAAACCCAATGCTTTTCAAAGAAGGTTTTAAATCCTTTTGGGTTTTTTTGTTTGTTCGTTTTTTGGGGGGGTGGGGAGAGGTTTTTGCTATAGGGTGCGTGGCATGCACTCGCCAGAAAGACAGAGAGGCAGAAAGACAGAAAACAAGAAATCACCCCACAGGGGGTATGGCCACTCTGCAATCCCTTCTCCTCCATTCTCTTCTCAGGATCTTGGGCATGCACACACATGCACACGCAACTGGCATAAGTTTAAGCCACCAGATCTGGGACTCAAACTGTGGTCGACGACATGGGAGTCCAGCGACACAGCCATTAGGCTAACTGCTGGTCCCGATGGTTTTAATTCTTAAAAAGATAATCATAATGGTAACTTGAATTACAATCTTTATTCCCCCTGAAGAAAGAAGCAAATTACAGAAATTAATTATGTGATTTTCTTTTTGTTTTTCTTGTTCTTTTTTTTGAAGAGGTTTTTGCTATAGAGCACATGTGCTTCTTGCCAGAAAGACAGAGAGACAAAAACTGAGAAATCACCCCCCAGGGGGGATGACCTCACCGCATTCCCTTCTCCTCCATTCTCTTCTCAGGATCTTGGGCATGCACGCACACGCGCCTGGCATGAGTTTAAGCCACCGGCCAGAACTCAAACTGTGGTAGACTACATGGGAGTCCAGCAATATAGCCATTACACCAACTGCTGGTCCCGTGAAAATTTTTTTAAGAGAAATTTTTGCTTATAGGGCATGTATGTTCACCAGAGAGACAGAGAGAGACAGAGAGAGACAGAAAGTGAGAAATCACCCCCCACACACATACACACAGGGAGGATGGCCACACCACAATTCCTTCTCCATTCTTCTCTCAAAATATTGGGCATACACGCATATGTACCCAGAGTGAGTTTCGAGCCACTGGGTCCGAGACTTGAATTGCAGTCAGGAATGTGTGAGTCCAGCAATGTAACCATTACTTCATCTGTTGATCCCTCGTTATGTGAAATCTACTGGTTTAAATTTAAAAAGCATTAAATATTTTATTACAAAAGTCAGAAATATGTGTAACCAAGAGTAGACTTTTTAAAATAGATTAAAATTTGGCAAACATATAGGAAACAGAGGACACTAGCAGACATGAAAAATTCAAAAAAAGGGAGGGGGCAATAAGTTAATTAAGAGTGAAATACAGGGACCAGCAGTTAGAATAATGGCTATGTCGCTGGACTCCCATGTAGTCGACCACAGTTCGAGTCCCAGACCCAGAGGCTTAAACTCATGCCGGGCATGTGTGCGTGCATGCCCAAGATCCCGAGAGGAGAATGGAGGAGAAGGGACTGCAGCATGGCCATCCCCCCTGGAGGGTGATATCTCACTTTCTGTCTCTCTGTCTCTCTAGCAAGCACACGTACCCTGTAGCAAAAACCTCTCTAAAAAAAATAAATAAATAAAAGAGTGAAATACAGAACAAAAAAAGGAGAGGCTTTTTAAAAAAATTTTTTCCAGGTTGTTCTATTTAAGAATAACTTGGAAAGTATCAAGACTCAGTTTCCAATGCAACATTGGCTTTCTTGGTTTTCTGGCTCACTGATCCACAGTGTTGATTTGGGACATGCTCCCCTCCATAATTGTGTGAGCCAACTCCTTACAATAAATCTCAATTTCTATCTCTACCTATCTTATATCTATCCAACTATCTGTCTACCCATCATCTAACTATCTATCCATCTTCCCATCCATCTATCTACACTTCCTATTAGTTGTGTTTCTGTGGAGAACTCTGACTAACATGGTCACTAAGTACAAATCTAGTTACCCTGATCTATCCCTTGAGAGGAATATATCAACAGAATAATTCAGGTGAGGTCAGTACATGCCCAGTAGCCTTTCTATGACAGTATTGTATTTTAATGAGAAGCCAGGCAATATAAACCATCTTTGATTTTAGAAAAATTGCCATGGGGTCTTCTAACAAGATGTCTGAGATCATGTTCTATTCTAATCACTGGAGAACATTTTCTTCTTTGCTTCCAACCCTTAAGGAAAATGGTAAGGAAAGATGTTGCTATTCTAAATTTCTGATAGACTAGCAGAAGATAAATTTCTGGAGGACAAGTCGAACTGTCAGAGAACAGTCAGTTTTTTGTTTTTTTTTTAAAGGTTGTTGCTACAGGGCACGTGCACTCACCAGAGAGACACAGAGAGACAGAAAGCGAGAAATCACTCCCCAGAGGGGATGGCCATGCCACAATCCCTTCTCCTCCATTCTCCTCTCAGGATCTTGGGCACGCACCTGGCATGAGTAAAAACCACTGGGTCTGGGACTCGAACCGCAGTCGACTACATGAAAGTTCAGCAACACAGCCATTATGCTAACTGCTGGTCCCAGTCAGTTCTTTAATAGATACTCCTGACCATGGGAATTAAGAAAGAAAAATATAGAGTGAGAAAATACATCAACTAAACAGTCATCTTCACAGCATATACTTTTCCTTGTGTGCAATTCTTTAAAAAAGTAAAAATAAAAGGAGAGGTAGGAGACAGAGTTAAAAGACTAAGCTCTGTAGTACTAGATGAAGGAACATTATAATACTACTTAGAGAATCATGGAGTCATCCAGCCCATTATTATATTGAACAGCTTCAGAATGACAACCCAGAGAATTATTTAAAGATGAGGCTCAGACCAATAAAAATCTTTAAGACATAAAACTGAATAAATGGGTGGCTGAGCATGCTATGAATGAAAGAAGAATCCTGAACTTAAAAAAAGAAAAATTAGAGGCTAACAGGTGGCGTGGTGGTTAGGGCACTGGTGGTCTCCACATGGCTGACCACAGTTTGAGTCCTAGACCAGGAGGCTTTCTCTCTCTCTCTCTCTCTCCCCCTCTGTCTCTCTCTGATGAGTGTATGTGCCCTATAGCATATTAAAAACAACAATAATGGGACCAGCAGTCAGCGTAATGGCTATGTCGCTGGACTCCCACATAGTCGACCGTGGTTCAAGTCCCAGACCCGACAGCTTAAACCCATGCCAGGCATGTGTGCATGCGTGCCCAAGATCCAGAGAGGAGAATGGAGGAGAAGGCAGCATGGCCATCCCCTGGGGGGTGATTTCTCGCTTTCTGTCTCTCTGTCTCTCTCTGTCTTTCTGGCGAGCATACGCGCCCTATAGCGAAAACCTCTCAAAAAAAATAATAATAATGAATAAAATTAAATAACTAATTCTTTAAAAAAAAGAAAAAACTATATTTATTCTTTCAGTAGATATTTACTAAAGAACAACTGTATGTCCAGTACTATGTTAAATTATAAATTACACAAGTTTTGAATTTGGATTGGAAAGCCTGATGCTAGATAAATGTAGGAGTAACTTCTTTTCGTCTAATACCAGCCCATTATCTGGTCACTACCAGCACTCCATTTAAATCTTAAAAGACACATCATTTATTTAGACTCTCCTAAGTAAAAACGAGAGTGATATATGCTTTAAAGGATTCCTCACATCTGAATTTTGTTCTTAAAGGAACAGTAAATTAAGACACATAGAGGAATTAGAAAATAATTACATGGAAGAAATTAGAATAAATATGGAAACCAGTGGAATAGGAAACAGAAAAAGAATTAAAAAAATGACAAAATCAAAAGATGTTTCTTTGAAAGGATCAATAATATTGATAAACAACTAGTCGGGCTGAACACAAAAAAAAGGATACCAAGAATAAAAGGGAACATCACTATATATTCTACAGGAATTAAAAGGATAATAAGGAAATGTTATTAATATAGTCCAATATCAGTAATATAATCAAATCCATGGATAAAATATTTTATATATTTCCATATAGAAAACTCATGTCTCTGGGAAATTAAAAAAAAATTCTTAAGTCTAGATGGTTTCACTGGGGAATCAAAAAATAATAAAATGAAGTAGGAAATTGACTATAAGAATTCTGATCAAACTACAAAACTAGCAGAGGAAGGAACACTTCTTCCCAACTCATATTGAGGCAAGTTATACCCTGACTTCAAAATAACAAAGACTATACAATAAATAGAACCATAGACCAAGAGTCCTCATTAATACAAACACAGTTAACTATCAGTTTAAGAAAAGTAAATGAAGAAATATATTTTTTAAAAAATGACACCTGGAGCCAGTCAGTGTCCTAATGGGAGTAGGCTGGATCCCACGTGGCTGACTGTGGTTCAAGTGCCAGCCCTGGTGGCCTGAAAAACATGTTGGAAAAACATGTGTGCATGCCCAAAATCCTGAAAGAGAGAAATAGAGGAAAAGGAATTGTGGTGAGACCATTTCTCATGGGGAAGCTTTCTGACATTTCCTCTCTCTTTCTTTGTCTCGCTCTAGTGAGTGAGCGCATATACCCTCTGGAAAATTTTTAAAAATAAGGAAATAAAAAATTATGATCAACTTTTTTGTTTTACTACAGGTAATACTTAATGGTGAAAAAAAATGAAAGCTTTCCTTTAAAGGTGAGTACCTATAAAAATACTTAATGATAAAAAATGAAAGTTTTCCCTCAAAGGTGAGCACCTAATCATGATAAAAAGTCTCAGAAAACTAAATAATAAAGGGAACTTTCACATTAAGAAAGCAACATCAGGGACCAGCAGGTGGTATGGTAGTTAAGGCACTGGATACTCCCACATGGTGGATAGTGGTTCAAGTCCTAGACCTGGTTGCTTGCATTCTCGCTTTCTCTTTCTCTCTTTCTCTCTTTCTCTGTGTGTGTGTGTCTCTCTCTCTTGTCAAATTAAAATAAATAAATGAATAAATAAATTGAATAATAAATAATTCTTTAAAAAAATAAATGAACAGCTATTAAAAAATCCCACTGCTGACATTATTTTTAGTGGTGAAACACTGAATGATCATGAACAAGGCAAAAACATCCACCCTCAGCTGCTCTTTTCAACATTATATTGGCAGCTGTAGCCACAGCAAAAGGCAAGAAAAAGAAAGAAAAGACATACAGATTGGAAAGGAGAAAAGTACATATATCTTTATTAATAAAGTCCATGATTATTTATTATTTACGGTGAAAATTCTAAATAATCTATGTAATCATTCAACAAATGTTTGAAATGCAAAATAGTACATTCACTTTTGAAAATAATATTGCAGTTTCTGAGAAACATATATATTCTAGCAATTCTACTCCTAGGCATTACTTAAGAAAAATAAGATATCCACAAAACACTTGTTGTACATGAGTTTTCGTTGATCTTAATTTTCTTCTCTTTAAGTTTCTGTTTTTGTTGTTTTTTGCTATAGGGGGCGTGTGCTCTCCAGACAGAAGAGAGAGACAAAAAAGACAGAAAGCAAGAAATCACCCCCCGAGGGGATAACCTTGCCATAATCCCTTTTCCTCCATTCTCTTCTTGTGATTTGGACACATATAGGACCAGTGTGTTTCAAGCTGCCTGGTGTGAGACTCGAAACTCAGCCACGTGGAAGTCCAGCAACATAACCATTATGCCATCTGGTGGTTCCAATAGACCTTTATTCTTAACAAAGTCCCTAAGTGAAAAGAACCAAAATGTCCATCATATGGCAAATGGATAAACATATTTCATTTTATTGGTAGTGGATAAATCAATACTCAATACTGAAAAAGGCTGAATTATTGGTAACACAAATCTCAAAAACAGTATGCTACTTGAAAGAAATCCAACACCAAAAGCTGCATAGTGACATACTGCATGGTTTGTATAATTGGATTTACATAAAATTCAACAAATGATAAAACTGCAGTAACAGAAGATCAGTGTCTGCTAGGAGTTGAGGATTTAGAGAGAGACTCCCAAAGCTATGAAGGAAAATTGTGGGATGATGGAAATATTTTATATCATGATGGTGATTGTTGGTGGTTATACAACTGAATTTGTCAAAACTCATCAAATTATATTCTTAAAGTTAGGACCTTTTATATGCATATTATATGTCAATAAATCTAATTAAAGAAAAAAATAGAGTGATATCACAGCTCTATCATCTCCAATGTTTTGAAATTCACCCCAAAATAATCAAGTAAAAGGAATCCTCTTGATTAAGTAAATAATGGTTTATGGATGTGTTCTGGAGTTAAGGTTAAATCTCTGGATGTATCTGAAAACTTTTGATTTGCCCAATCTAGCTTCAAACTCCCATGGCCTTAGAGAAACAAGAGGAGTACTTACTGGACAAAGGGATACTGAATACCTACTATCATTATTATTTCTAGGGTAATGTTACAAAATGATACCCAATATTATAATTTATAAGACAGGAAAAATATTATCACATATAACATTTAAAAATATTATTAAGGGGCTGGTAGGCAGTGTGGTGATTGAGGCACTGGACTCCCACATGGCTGACCACGGTTTCGATCCTGGGCTTGTCATTATTTAAAAAATAAATAATGAGAAGAAACCAGGCCTTCAGAAGAAGGTTCCACATGGCTCCAGTGAACTAGATTTTTCAGGGAATGAAGATTTTCTACTGATAATTCAGCCTCCAACAAACGAGCTAGCGGTAGGGACCCCACCCCCCCCCACCCCCCCCCGCACCCTCAGCCTTCTCTCTCTCTTTCTGTGTCTCGGTTCCTGTCTCTCCCTGCTTCTGTCTTCCCTTTTTTTTTGTAATTTTTCGTTTTTACACTTTTTTTAGAAGGCAGTTTTTTTCTGGCTCTTGGCTCCACCTCTTATCTTGTTAATTATCGCTCTGGTCCTCCCACTCAGGCAGAAGAAGCTGGGCCTTCAAAAGAAGGTTCCACATGGCGCCAGCGAACTAGATTTTTCATGCGGCACATAAGCGGTTTTCTATTTTGTGATTTTTTTTTTTTATAAAAAAAACAGTAATTACATTTTTTTTATTTTTTTGTCTTTTTTTCTCTTTTTGTTGTTGTTTCTCTCTCCCTTTTTCATTTTCCTTTTTCTTGTCTCTCCACCCTCCAATACCCATTCAATGTGTTCTTAGACAGATCTAAGAGCACTGTAGCTAAACATCCAAATACTAATAGGGTTAAAATATTCCCTAATATCTACTGAATCTGCTGCACCAGCAATCACAACAGAATGGCAAAGAGATTCTAGATCACCTCTGTCTGCTTGCTCCTGAACATTTAGACTGAACTTCAAGAATTTGAAAGAAACACACCATCCATCAGATGACAAGAAATCACCGCCAGATCACGAGAAATATGGGAAAACGAGAAAATACCTCTCCTCCAAGGGAAAAGAGTAACTCTTCTTCATCCACAAGCAGTTCGGTGAAAATCATGTAAATGTCTGATAAGGAATTTAGAGCATTCATAATGTTGAAGCTAACAGAGATGGAAGAGAAGAGAGATAATGAACTGCTAAAAAGAAAGGAGAAAGAAGTTGACGAGTTCCAGAAGATGAGGAAATTCTTGCAAGATCTAAAAGAGGAATTACACACTTTACAAAAGACTCAAACAGAACTGCTAGAGATGAAGTCTATAATACAAGAAGTCAAAATCTCCCTTGAAAGTATTAAAAGCAGACTAGATCATTCAGAAAATAGAATCTCAGATGTAGAAAAGAAAATGGCTGGCCTAGAAAAATCCACCATGAAGACTGAGAAAATGGCACAAAAATTTGAGAATGATATGTGAGAAGTACTGGATACCATCAAACGTCCAAATATCCGGATAATTGGCATTCCAGAAGGTGAAGAGACCCATAAGGTCATTGATAATCTATTCCATGAAATCCTGCAAGAAAATTTTCCAAACCTAGAGAGGCATTCAAAAATCCAGTCCCAGGAAATACAAAGGACCCCAAATAGAATCAACCCAAGAAGATCTTCTCCAAGACACATTCTAGCCAGATTGACCAAAACCGTAGACAAAGACAAGATACTAAGATTGGCAAGAGAAAAACATCAAGTTACCTACAAAGGACATTGCATCAGGCTAACAGCAGATCTCTCATCGGAAACAATGCGAGCAAGGAGAGAATGGGAAAATATATTCAAAGTGTTAAGAGAGAAGCAATTTCAGCCAAGAATACTGTAACCAGCAAGATTATCTTTCAGGTGGGAAGAAAAGACAAGAACATTCTCAGATAAACAAAACCTGAAAGAATTTACCAGCACCAGACCAGATCTCTAAGAAGTTCTCAAGGGTGTGCTGTATCAGGAAAATTAAACACAGACACATGGAAATAAGAGTCCAAAAACTAAGAAAGTGGCCAACTTAATCATAGTGACAAGTCTGGAGTTGAATATTATATACCAGAATTTAATCAGGAAAATTGAACCAGAACAGAAGATAAAAGTATATGAGACTGATAGGTTCATGCACCTACCATTTGAACAGAATCCTAACATGTTTCCTGGCTTTAAGCAAAGTTCCTTGGCATTTCTTTGATTTAAGTTAAAACTGCTTTTCTTAGTAGTAATGAGTGAACTCACCATTGAAAGTAGTTAGATTACGTAGGAAATTGTGTGATCAATGCAATGTGGGTGGAAAGGGAATGAAGGACAATTGTGGACACTGGAGGTGGTGTGAGAGGAGGGTGGGAAGGGACAGAGGGTCAGAAAGAGGGGTGGAAATATTTCTAGGAACTAGAAATGGAAAATTTTTTGTAATGTCCATGATTGAGTCACTATGCAGTGTGTACTGGATGGGAGATCGCATTTTGTGTGCTGTGATGATGCTTAGGGAAGGAAGGTAAATTGAGTTACAAAAAAAAAAAAGTTTCAGGAAAAAAAAATATATATCTATTCAATGACTGCAGTAAGATATGTAGCCCCAGCTAGGTGCTACTTTATAGGATGTGTAAAGTTAGACTTGTGTTCATGGAAATGTGTGTGTCACCTGTGTTTGCTATGAGGGTATTTGAATTGATTAGGGTCTTTGGTGATTCAATAAAATGTGGGAGAAAAACAGTATAGAAAGCAAACATAGATACCAGAGACAGTATGGGAGGAGAATGGGAGATGGCAGAGGGTAAGAGATAGGGAATCAAGGATGGGGGGAAAAAAGCAAAACATACAGAAAACAAGAAGTGGAAGATCATCTGCTGACAATAACATGTTTATTGATGTGCTTGATTGAGACAATATACAGTGTACTCTGGATGGAAAATCTCATTTTGTATGCTGTAATGATGTACAGTGAATTAATGCAAATAAATAAATTGAAATTTAAAAAATGGTTATAATAAATATATAAATTGAAAAAATAAATAAATAACAATAATAAATATAATAAAATAAATAACTTTAAAATAGTTAAAACCTTTTTAAAAATTATTAAAAATGTTTTACATTTTAATTTTTGGTAAACCTGATAAAGCATTTGTTTTTCAAGTTTTTACTCTTTTTTACTGGGAATATTTGAAAAATTATTCTGTTGATTATCTCTTAGAAGTCTAATCTCCAGGACCAGCAGTTGGCATAATGGCTATGTAGCTAGACTCCCATGTAGTCGACCATGGTTTGAATCCCAGACCCAGTGTCTTAAACTCACACTGGGTGTGTGTGCATATGTGCCCAAGATCCCAAGAGGAGAATGGAGGAGAAGGGATTGTAGCGTGGCCATCCCCCCAGGGAGTGATTTCTCACTTTCTGTCTCCCTGTCTTTTTCTGTCTTTCTGGCAAGCACTCGCACACTATAGCAAAAACCTCTCAAAAAAAAAAAAAAAAGGAAGTCTAATCTCCATGTCTACTAAAGCATAGAATTTTTCAGGTTAGAAAATTTTATACATCACAGATATTCTGCCTGCCATGTTTGTTAAGTATTATATTTTAATATGTTTTCTGCTTAGCATAAAATGTTAAAGGACAATACCATACTGGATTGAGATTTCTGTGATTTAAAAATAATTTGTAATTAAATAATATTTGAGTATTAAAAAAATGATAAACGGAACACTTATTTTTCTAAATATTTACTTGATTTATTCATATATTTATTTAAATTTGACCAGAGAGAGACAGAGAGAGAGAAGGAAGGTGAGAAAGCAAGCCACCTGGTCCAGATCTTGAACCACGGTCGGCCATGTGAGTACAGCACCTTATTCACTATGCCACCTGCTCATCCCACAGCAGAACATTTAAGGTGAACTGTTTAAGATTCAGTTCTGGGACCAGCAGTTGGCGTAATGGCTATGTTGCTAGACTCCCATGTAGTTGATGGCGGTTCGAGTCCCGGACGTGATGGCTTAAACTCGCGCCAGGTGCGTGTGCGTGCGTGCCCAAGCTCCCAAGAGGAGAATGGAGGAGAAGAGATTGTGGTGTGGCCATTCCCCTTGGGGGATGATTTCTCGCTTTCTGTCTCTCTGTCTCTCTCTATCCTTCTGGCGAGCGCATGCACCCTAGATTCAGTTCTTAAACATTGTGTTAAAATAACCTTGAGACCTGCCACAGTGATGCCACAGTAGCGCAACACTATACATAACGCTAAACGCTGTTTAGGGGAAGATACGGGTTCAGTTCTTGAGTAAATTTGTACATGTCAGGTCTCTGTGTGGTGTGTGCCCCCAAAATCCCAGGAAGAGAATGAAGGAGAAGGAATTACAGCATGGCCATGCCCTGTGTGGGGGTGAGGTGGGGGGGAGGTTTGATTTCTCACTTTCCTTCTCTCTTTTTCTGTCTCTATGTCTTGCACTCTGGTGAGCACAAGTGTCCTATGGCAAAAAATAAATAAATAAATAAATAAATAATAAATTACATAAAATTCAAACATGATATTCGTCAAAAAAAATGAGTGTATATTACATGAGAATTTCTGCTTTTGAAAAAGTTTACTTTCCTAATACAAGAAGAATAATTCTAAGACTAAATGAAAACACATACTAAATGAAAACACTATAAAAGCAGTCCAGTATTTTCAATTAATACTGCTATTTGGTTAATACATTTTCTATAATCTCACACACTGTAATATAGTAAATACTCCTCATGCCCAATGCTTGCATCTTCATGAAGAAAAATAGCGGATTACGAGGAAGAGTAAAACAGACCTTACTACTCCTTGGTTTAGTGTTTTAATGACCTACTCATATCTTTCTCTTAAATTCCTGACTTCATTTTAGTAGAGAAGATATGGTATCAAGGGAATATCTGAGGTTAAAATTGTAGACAAATGTTCAAACCGTAACATTACAACCTGGAAACTTTAAGGCCTGGTCCTCACTTTCCTACTGAGAAACCGACTTGCTCATGCCCTACTGTTTAGGCAGAATTGTTCACATTCATCCCATTTATAGACCTATTGGCTAAGAAATGGGATAAATATCATTATACTTAACCCTGAGGCAAAAAGGTCAACTCTGTCTTGTACCTCAGGCTGGCTGACCAGAGAAGCAGCAAAGATGTGGAGCTGTCTGAGAGAGGAGGAGAATGATTCTGAGGTAAATAAATCCAAAAGAACAGATGGGGTTCAGGAGCCAACAGGAAAGTGTCATTGAAATATAAGCAAATGAAGCCTAACATTGGTGTGGAATTGGGCTGAAGCTGCACAAAACAACAGTGATGTATTCTTTACTTCTCTTGGAGGGAACAGTGTCAAGACTTAAACATTGTGTAAGAACCACTTTGTCATTTTAAACAAATAAACACTCACAAACCACGTCCTTCCCTGCCCCATAGTTCACCTGCCCCCATAAGCCTTTGGTTACAAAAAGCACTTCACAACCAAAAATGCAGGCCAGTTGTAAAGCCTTCATTCACTGAGGCTCAGCTATGGGCTAAATGGGAGCGTTCTGCCAGCCATCAAACTTAACAGCCTTTAAACATGTGCAACATTTCTCTAAGCAAATTGGTTCCTTAATATGGTAAAATGTGCAGCACCCAAGGGGAAATGCTGGTGATCTCATAGCCCAAAACTGATGGAGTCACAGCTCTGTATTCTTGAAAAGCACTCAGACTTTCCACTTTGATAAAACCAGAAGCAAATACGAGAGTCAGTAGGTTTTGACATCCATTGTTCATTCTCACTGAACTTTTCCTCCTATAGCAGAGCACAGTGGTTTAATTCATTGCTTATGGAATCTTAAAAAATATAAACCATTCAAATTTTTTCTATATTAATCAGTGGTTTCTAAAGATCCACAGGGATAAATAAACCCTGCAAGCTGGCAGGGGTTTTTCATGGCACAACCACTGGTAGTTATAAACAGTAAACAAAACATAGTAACCGTTTTAAGCACAAGAGATTGTTGTATCACACAGGGCATAAATCATGAGTTTAATAATTTCAGCAGCAGTGTTTCCAAAGCAAAATTAAGCCAACAGTTCCCCCTGTGGCAATAATGAAGTACTGTATGCTAATAGAAAAAGAAGAAAAAAACTAAAAAACAACTGAGGACAGCATTATTGAACCTTGGAAATGATTAAAATTCAAATTCAGTTAATAACAGTAGAACTTCCATCTCTGCTCTTTCGAGAGGTGGGGAAGGGTTGCCACCAATCCCCATCTCCAATCTTGTACAGTCTGACAGGCACAAGCACACTTTTCCTTAAGCCCCCAAAGGTTAGCACGTATTATAGGTAGGACATGCAAGCGATGACATATTACAGTTGAGAAGATGAACAATTTCTCTCAGCTGTATAGGCAAACATTATCCACAGATTTGGAGAGAGTCAGAGTGGTAGACCAGGGTAGGACAGAGAGGGCAAAGCTCTCTTTCTAGGGGCTCTCAAGCTAGTGGCCTATAATCTGAAAGAAACACTATCCCATTCTGAGCCAGACCACAAGACCCAGCCACAAATCTTCCTCATGAATTTCACTATGTGCTAAAGTTCATTAAAACAAAAAAAAACAAAAAGCTGGCCAATAATTTGTTTATTTGGGGACATTATCAGACAAAGAGAGTTCAGGGAAACCAGCTTGATCCCTTTGCTGTGTTGACTCAATATTCTAGAACCACTAGGATTTCTTCATCCATTTTTTGAAGTCAGGATAGTTCTATCATTTCTCTAAAAAAAAAAAAAAAGTTCTCAATGGACATAGTCTTGTACTTTTAATTTTTTCTCAATAATATCATTATTTAAAGTAATGTTATCTTTAGCAATATCTCCTGTTTTTTGGGAACTTACAGTGAATATATTTATCTCTCATGAACATATCTGGTCTAAAAATTATACGAGTTAGTTAGGCAGAAGGTGTATTATTGGCACAAAGCTAATTACTAGATTGACTGTCTTACTCAGTGGATTGAGGTGATGATGTGATTTGATAATAAAAGGATATAGATTAAACCACAGTATATAGAATCAGAGCCACTTTTATAAGATAAACACCCAAGGTACTTCAGAAATAATTAATCAACAAATTCAGTTTTTCCATTTTTATCATGATTTGGCCGTAACTATAACATTTAAGACAAAATTATATTAAAGAACGTAATGTCTATTTCCAGCAGGTTTAATTGTATATGTAATAATTTCTCCCCCCAGAGGTTCTTTTACCTTAGGGTGCATGCACTCACTGGAGAGAGAGACAGAGACAGTGAGAGGAAAAGTGAGAAATCACCCCAGGAAGGGTGGCCATGACGCAATACCTTCTCCTCCATTATCCTCCTGGGATCTGGGGCATGCACGAACATACCTCAGGCATGATTGTCAAGCCACCAGGTCCAGGACTAGAACTACAGTCAGCCATGTGGGAATCCAGTGACATAACCATTATGCCATTTGCTACCCCCACCCTTTTTAATTTTGATAAATCCTCTCCTTTGTCAATCTGAAGTTAAAAAGTTAGAGAGATGGTCCTTTTTGCACCTGTAGGAAAATACTTTACTCCAGAAACCAGGTAAATTATTACAACTTTCAGCTTTCTGTAAAAGGACACATCAAGTATAATTATAAATGTGGCACAAAAATAAATTTGTGAAAAAAGTGAATAGTGAGTATCATTCATGTTCAAAGAAAGATCAAAGATGAATCCTAATTAAAATGTGAGGGAAATACAGTTTGTCTCTATTGCTGCTCCTTTCTCCCTTCTCCTGCCCTTTTCTTCCTTCTTAACCTCCTCTGTCCGCCATACCTCTTCAAGGACCCCACTGATTAATGTCACCATTCATATTTAAATGTGGTAGCTTCCAAATGTGGTAGTTTCTTTATATTGGTGGCCAGGATGAGGACATCTATTTGCATATATAGAAATACACACACACACACACACATACACACACATATAGTGTGTGTGTGTATATATATATATATATACACACATATATATATATTATGTTGTTACATGTTTATATATGATTTAAGTATATATATTTATAACTATAGCTTATCTACAAATTAATGTTATATATTATATATTACTATATATACCAATTTTTCATCTTCCAGTGAGTAAAAGAGGAAAGTGACTGGTGCAGAGCAAGATCAGCACTGAGGAATTATCGCTTGAGTGAGAAAATGTGGATTAAATTATTTTTCACCCTGGAAGAGGAGGAAGAGTAAAAATGCTAGTCATCCAATAATTGGAGTTAAGAAAGGCAAGTTCTCCCCTAAGCCCTCCCCTTGCCATAGTGACTTGCACATAGCACAAAGGTCTTTGAAACTGAGCACTCGTGCATCCCTTCCCTTGGGCCTCACAAAGTCAGTGTTCCTGCCTTTATCTTTGCTTTCTGTGTCTGTCTCACCCAAAATTCCCTTTATGTATTTCTTTACCCAGTCCAGAAGTCTAGCTTTTATTGCCAGTTGAAATATGTGCTAAATAATTTGGCCTGGGAAATCTAAGCTCTGACCTGGAAATAAATTCTGATTACTAGTGTTCTAGCAGCTAAACAAAAAGACCATATGCAAATAAAAATATAACTATTTATATATAACTATACACGTGTGTGTGTGTGTGTGTGTGTGTGTGTGTAGCGCAATTATACAGGACCAGTCCTATAACTGTACATTGGGAGCCAGATCCCACATGGTTGACTACAGTTCAAATCCCATCCTGGTGGCTTGAAAAATGCACCAGACACATGTGCATGTGTGCTTCAAATCTCAGTGGGATAGAGAAATGAAGGGAAAAGGACTGCTGCATGACCATGCCCCATTAGGGGATGCTTCCTCTCTCTCTCTCTCTCTCTCCCTCTCAAGCACATGCTCTTTATAGCAATTTAAAAAATAATCCAATTGGGACCGGCAGTTAGCGTAATGGCTGTGTTGCTGGACTCCCACTTAGTCGACCGCGGTTCGAGTCCCGGACACGGTGGCTTAAACTCACGCTGGGTGCGTGTGCGTGTGTGCCCAAGATCCCGAGAGGAGAATGGAGGAGAAGAGATTGTGGCGTGGCCATCCCCCCTGGGGGGTGATTTCTCGCTTTCTATCTCTCTGTCTCTCTCTGTATGGCGAGCGCACGTGCCCTATAGCAAAAACCTCTCCAAAAAAAAATAATAATAATCCAATTCAAATAGAGAGAGTAGGATCCATATGCTGAGGTTTCTCCCTCTCTCCCTCTTCAATTTGTCTCCCTGAGACCAAGCTGCTGATCCAGCTAGGCTTCCTGAACATTTTTTTTTTTTTATAAGAGATTTTTGTTATAGGGCATGTGCACTCACCAGAGAGACAGAAAGACACAGAAAGCAAGAAATCAACCCCCCCAGAGGGAGTGGCTGTGCCATAATCCCTTCTCCTCCATTTTCCTCTCAGGATTTCAGGCATGCACACACACCCATCTGGTCCTTGGGTCTGGGACTCGAACCATGGTCAACCAGCCGGGAGTCCAGTGATGCCAACTGCTGGTCAACCTGAACATCATTTAACCATGACCTTCACTTTATAGAACTGGCCTATAGCCAGGGTCATCCACAGGTATGCACACCCCTACAAATTATTGTTATACATTACAATCTATTATATATTACTATATACAGATTTTTCATCTTCTTTTTTTTTTTTTTTTGGAGAGGTTTTTTGCTATAGGGCGCGTGCGCTCACCAGACAGACAGAGAGAGACAGAGAGACAGAAAGCGAGAAATCACCCCCCAGGGGGGATGGTCACGCCGCAATCCCTTCTCCTCCATTCTCCTCTCGGGATCTTGGGCACGCACGCACACGCGCCCGGCGTGAGTTGTAAGCCACCGGGTCCGAGACGCGAACCGCGGTCGACTACGTGGGAGTCCAGCGACATAGCCATTACGCTAACTGCTGGTTCCCAAGATTTTTCATCTTCTAATGAGGAAAAGAGGAAATTGACTGGTGCAGAGCAAGGTTAGCACTGAACATCACTAGATTAGGGACACTAAACCCTAAACATACTCTGTTGATTCTGTTCATTAGTAACCCAACCTTTACTGTAACCTTCAAGCAATGTATGTACAAATTAGACTCTTGTCTCAGTGACAAGGAGTCTGCATTGATCTTTAATTGATTTATGAATTATTTTTTTCTTGTTGCATAAAATCTGACCATTTGGTTATGGTCACATAGACCATTTCTTTACCCAACCCTCACTGGGACCTTGTTTCCTCTAGTGTAAGTAAACTTATCTTCTGCTAGACCTCTGGGTATGTTCTATGGGATCAGTAAACATCATGGGCAAGCCTTCTCAGATTTGAGCTCCCAGGATATCGGCTCTCCTGAAGTACAAACACATCAAAAACATATATCCATCTGGTACCACGTGGAACAACAAGTTTAAGAATAAATCTACCTAAAGTCAGTTAGGATGGATTGCCAGTGCTGAAATCCAATAAGCTGCAAATATCTCCCAAACTGAAGACTTACCAGAATTTACCTACAGAATGCCAGAACATACTTCAGATTATATTTCTGATATGAGTCAAATATTCAAATTCATAAAGAAATCTTACAATGTATTAGGTCATCAGAAAAGTCATGACATATAAATATTTTAGAGATTTTTGTCTTAGGGTGCATGTGTTCACCAGGGAGAGAGAGAGAGACAGAGACAGTGAGAGGGAAAGTGAGAAATCACCCCTCAGGGGGGATGGCCATGCCACAATCCGTTCTCCTTCATTCTCCTCCCGGAATCTTGGGCATGCATGCACACACACCTGGTGTGAGTTTCAAGCCACCGAGTCCAGGACTCAAACTGCAGTCAGCCATGTGAGAGTCTAGCAATGGAACCACTATGCCATCTTCTGGCCCCGTGATGTATGTTTTTCTATGCACAAATGGCTCATGAGTTTTCCAATCCAATATTAATAAAAAATAAAAATAAAAAAAAATTCAAAAATAGGCAAAGGATTTGAATAGACACTTCTCCAAAAACGATAAATGATCATGAAGCATGTGAAAAGATGTTCAACATCATCATCCATTAAGAAAATGCAAATCAAAACCTTAATGAGATGCCACTTCACACCTACTAGGAAGGTGTAGCAATAATCAAGCAGAAGTAATAGCGAGTATTGAGGAGGCTGTCGAAAAATTTCAACTTCCATGCATTGCTGGTGGGAATGTAAGTGTTGTAGCTACTTTGGAAAACAGTTTGGCAGTTCCTCAAAAGAGAGTTACTGCATGACCCAGCAATTCTACTTTTAGGTAGAATTGAAAACATATGTCCAACAAAAACTTACACAAGAATTTTCATAACAGCATTTTTCATAACAGCCAAAAAATGGAAACAACCAAAATGTCCATCAACTAATGAACTGATAAATAGAATATGGTACATTCATACAATGAAATAAAATCCATAAAAAGAAATAAAATACTGATACACACTATAACATAGATAAACTTCGAAAACATTATGCCAAGTCAAAGAAGCCAGACCCAGAAAGTCAAAAAAGTGATGCCATTTATATGAAATGTCCACAACAGATAAATATACATAGAGACAGAAAGTAGACTAGTAGTTACAAAAGGCTGAGAGTAGCTGATAGTGGGGTGTGATTACCAAATAGGTGTAGGAATTTTAGGGGAAGTAATGCAAATATTCTTAAATTAGGTAGAGGCAATGGTTGCACACCCTTATACATGTGTTAAAAAAAAAGAAAAACACTGAAATGTGCACTTTAAAGAACTCCATTTCATAACATGTGAATTATTTCTCAGTTTTCAAAAGTTTTTTTAGTTCCTTCCCAAAAGAAAGAGAACAAGACACCCCTGTCAGGGTCCTCATGCTATGGTTCTCCCTGCAGTCCTGCATTCAGCAGTGTGTTGAGGTAGACTCAGGACTTGAAACCTGAGGTCTCGAGCACCACACAGCAGTGCTCCTGGGCCTTGGTTTTTAATTTTTGTATTATTATTTTTTAATAACAGAGAGTGCATAAATTTGCCAGAGAGAGACACAGAAAGTGTCCCCCGAGAGGCCTGACCATGCCACAATTCTTCTGTTTCCTCATTATGTTGGGATTTGGGGCACACTTACACATACAACTGGTGCACTTTTTAAGCTGCTAGGGCCATAGTTTGAACCATGGTCAGCCATAACTGATCCAGCTTCTTAACCACCAGGCTATGAGGCTGGATTTGGAACTCAGTTTTTTAAAGAATGCTTTTAAAAAGAACTAGCTGGGATCCGGCAGGTGGTGTGGTTGTTGGGGCACTCGACTCCCATGTGAGAAACAGCAGTTTCTCTCTCAGACCTGGTGGCTTCCGTTCTTGCTTCCCTTCTCTCCCTCTCTCTCTAGTCGAATTAAAAAATAATTAACATTAAATAAATAATACTTAAAAAACAAAACTAGTTGTCATTCCCATGTGTGAACTTGTCTAGAACAGAACTAGTAATTCCCCTCTCCTCCAGCTTTGATTCAATGCGAAATAGAGTTTTAATCAAGTAATATCTTTCTTCTTTATCGCATCTAGAAATGCTTCATATATCTAGGAAGCCAACTGGCTACAAGTTTCTAGAAAAGGTTTCCAGAAATTATAGATCTCAATATAATCAAGCGAATTTTTCTAATTCAGTGGTCACTGTTCTAGAAAAAGGCATTATCACTCTGCCTTTATTTACCCTCCTTGATTTTTCATCTAAGAATTTGTAAAAATAAAACATATCATGTATCTGTTAGTTTTCATTCTTTATTGCCTATCTTCTCCTGTAGAACATAATCCACAGGAGACGGTTTGGTTTTGGTCACTGCTTTATCCTTACCACCTGGAACACTGCCTGGTGCAGAACTCGGTCAGCACTGAAGAAATATCTCTCAGTGAGAAAACTGGAGGAAATTCTTTTCCTCACTGGAAGAGGAGGAAGAGTAAAAATGGCAGCCATCCAATAATCGAAGTTAAGAAAGGCAAGTTCTCCCCTAGGCCCTCCCCTTTCCATAGTGACTTGCACATAGCACAACGGCCTTTGAAACTCAGTACTCACGCATCCCTTCCCTTGGGCCTCACAAAGTCAGTGTTCCTGCCTTCATCTTTACTTCTGTGTCTGTCTCACCCAAAAGTCACTTCGTGTATTTCTTTACCCAGCCCAGAAGCCTAACCTTTATTGCCAGTTGAACTGTGTGTTAAATAATTTGGCTTGAGAATCTAAGCTCTGACCTGGAAATAAATTCTGATTACCAGTGTTCTAGTGGCCAAACCAAAAGACCAAAGGTCTTTCTTCTTTCCACTACTGTTCATTCAAAATACATATTTCGGCCAAACAAAACAGACCATGACACACTATAAGGGATATGTAAGTCACAGCCTGAAGTCTTAGGAAAAAGTTAAACTAGCCACATAGATTCTCTCTAAATAGACTCTCCAGCCTCATTTCTACCGGTATACTCATTTTGCCCTAAGATTTATTTTTAAATAACACATTGTGTAAGCCTGTGTTAAATTATTGCAGCTCATCTAATATATTTATTCTTGCTGTCATTGTATATTAAGTAGAATCCACTTAATTGTCTTTTAGACAATAGGATTAAAGTAACTAGATAAAATGGATTTTTTAAAATTAATTTTTCAATAATTTCTAATATCCAAGACTTCATGAGATCACTAGACCTAACAAGTGGAAGCCCCCGATACTACTTTCAGAGTCACCAAGGCAAAGAGGAATAACTGTTCTTTGCTTTCACAGTTCCTTAGAGCTGGAATGAGCAGAAATCCTTTATAACTTTTTACTTAAACCTTCATTTCAGGATGATTTTAATTGAATAAAAATTTGGGTGGGGGGGGAGTATGGGAAGACTGATACCTGCTTTAAACCCATATAGTCCCTGTTGACGGTTCTGATGACAATATGCATCTGGATGTTTGAGTTGTCCCAATGCTTGATTTGATTTTTCCACTCTTCTCCTAGAGTTTGGCATTGCCTAGATAGAGCTATAGCACTTCGGGGTTTCATCTCTACCTTGTTTCTAGCCATGTGCTCTGATCTACACTCAGCTTCTCCTTTCTTCGTGGCTACACTTACCCCTGACTCTGTACGTTTTTCCCCCTATGTCATCCCAGCCCAACTGAGTCCCAAGCCTCCCCTGTTCTCCATCCAAGACACATTTCTTCCTTGAATCTTTCTCAGTCACACGTCATTCTATATTTAATTCATTCTTTATAGCTTTGTAGGACATAGCAATAGGTAGGACTGATGGGGTTAGAAATACCCATCCTCCTATCCAGAAATCAATAAGCACAAGCATTGAGTAAGTGCTTCCTTTAAGTTTAGCATGCAACCAGATCCTGAGCCCTTCAGTTATAAATTTCCACTCTCCAATCTAACCTTCTCCCAGGGCAAGTTATCCATGGAACAATTCAGTTCCACTTAGCAAATGCTGTATTTCTTGAAAGGCACAGCGCTGAGATGTGTCAGAGGTTACAAGGATAAATAGCATACATTTTCTGCCCAGTTTCACAACACGTGGAAGTGGTATTCAAAATTATTTTTTAAAAATACCAAAAAAAATCCTTGAAACTGGGATTAAAGAAATATTTGTGCCAAATTTGAACTGATGAGAACTCCAATTTATTTAATTTTTGTAAAATACCATTGCTTAAAAACTGAGCAAATTGCAAACTGTGCTTATGTTCTTGCCATCACTTACAACATAGCAAAACGAAACACAAGCACTCCTTTGTCAGTACAGTATGATGAGAATCACACCAATTATTTTTTGCATTAAAATTGCTGAAAGTGACTTTCGGTTTTAAAATATAAGTAAGCACCATTATTATCATTTCAAATCTTATTTTCCCATATTCCTTCATTATGTTATTTAAGTTCATTGAAAGGTGCAACCAAAGCCAGAGCTCAGAAACAAACCCCAAATGGATAACTTTGGAATAGACGTAAGAAACAATAAAACATTCTGAAAGAGAGCAAACAACCACCAATACGAATGCAGGAAAAAACCCTCAGCAAAACATAAAGAAAATGTAAAAGGCAACTTGAAAGCACATGTACACGACAATAATTACACATTTCCAAGTTCCCAAAATACATTCCCTTTTTGAGAAGATTTGTTTTGAATTATTTGAGTTTTAAGTTATGCAAAGTCTCCAGAAATAATACTTCTCTCACATGAAAAGCAAGTGCCCTATACTTAAATTTTATTTCCCACAGCTCTACCTTACAATCCCTATGGTTTAGTTAGAAAAGTCTCTTTATTATTCCACACATCCTCTGCCAAGGAAACCAGTATTATTCCTTTCACTATTTCTTTTATGGTGCTCCTCTTCCTGTTTTAAATATCTTCCCTCTTCCTATCCACTAATCCAAGTACATGGCCTAGTTTCAAAGGCCCACTCAAGCTCCACATCATCTGAAAAGTTGTACCTGACTTAGTCAAGCCATAGGATTTTATACTTGGAATGGATCTTAGCGATTATCTAGCTCAAATATTTTCCAACTGTGCAATGTAGAGACACAGGAGCCCTCTGAAAGAGGGTTAGAAATGAAAAAGGAAGTCAAGTGGACAGCCCAGCCCTGGGGCTCTCACCTTCATCACTCCAGTGCTGTTCTTTGTTGAAAGTATTTACCTTTCTCAGAAAGAAATTGCTTGAACAATAATTTCCAGAGCCTTAGGGAGTAGAAACACATAGTACGACATGATAAATGAAGAAACTAAGGCTGACAAAATTGAATATCTTATCCTGCTTCAAGAAAATATAGGGGCAGACAGAACTAAGCTAAAATTTTAGGATCTTTGGACTCTTACTTAGCCTAGCTACACTGACTCCTTTTTTATTTACCACTAAATACTTACAGTTTCCTACTAATGAGTCTGTGGTGTCTTTTGTCATTGACCATACCTGTTTTGTCTGGCTAACACATTGAGTGGGGATACAACAACTCCATGTTCAAGTATAATATACGTTCTTCCATTCTTCCATAGCCGGGCAGTGAGTTCAGAGAATACATTGGTAGACTTTCCTTCTCAGAAAGATAGACATTCAATTTTTTTAAAGTTTATAATTATTTTTTTCTTTCTTCTGAAATAGAGAGAAGTACCACCGACAAGGTCTTTACTCTGTGATCTAACCTCAGTCTTGGCCAGCCAGGGTCACAGGCACTCTCGTGCATGATTATCATGTCCAGGGAGACCTCAGGACTAGATCCAGGACCTTCCCATGGGACCGCAGCATCACAAAGTGTCGTGTTACCTCTGTGCCACTGTGACTGGCTCCAGAACAGACATTCTTGATTCATATATAAAATAAGAACGAAAGAAACTTAGAAAATCAACAACTCTAGGTAAATTGCAGCCTTCATAGAAACTATTTATTAAAGTCAACATGAATGGTAGCCAGTATAGCCATTTTTTTTCAAGAAAAGAATATTTCTAACATCATTTGTATTTTTGTCCTCATTGTGTTTAAATTAAATCAATTATTTAAACTCCTTGCCCTAAATGACACTCTGTTTTTAGCCCTTGAATCTCCTTTTTTTGAGTAGTTTTAACTATTGCAATGATACTTTAACAAGAAAACTGACCTTTTAATTTTAAGTTTATCTTATTTATTTATTCCTTGAGAGAGAGAGAAGCAATGCCAGCATGGTCTATATTCTATACCTTCAAGCTTAGCTAGCCTTGATCACCGGCAGACATGCACATGCCCAGATGCCCACAGTGCACAGGGAGGCCTCAGGATGGCAACTCAGGACCTTTCCACGTGGGTCTAGTGGTGTTACCTCTGTACCACCCTCCGACCTCCTGTTTCTTTGATCTTCTACTCTCACCTTCCTCAAACTTTCTTCATCCTTTTATACTCTTCCTCTAGCTCTTCCTTCCTCCTGATAAATTTCTAGAAGGGCTAGCACTGTACTTCCTCCATTGTTTCCTCCTCTCCCAGTTCTGTTTTGGGGGTTCAGATGATCTACCTCTTTTGGTTTTGTTTTTGTATTAATTTGCTAGTGGGCTCATGCCCTCACCAGAGACAGACAGACAGACAGACAGACACACACACACACACACACACACACACACACACACATACAGAGATTGAGAGACTGAGAGAGAGAGAGAGAGAGAGAGAAGGAAAGTGGAAAGCACCCCTCATGGGGGATGGCCATGCTACAATCCCTTTCCTCCATTTCTCCTGTCAGGATTTTCAATATTCATACACATACACCTGGTATGTTTTTTCTTTTTCTTTTTCTTTTTTTTTTTTTTTTTTTGTAGAGGTTTTTGCTATAGGGCACGTGCGCTCGCCAGACAGACAGAGAGAGACAGAGAGACAGAAAGCGAGAAATCACCCCCCAGGGGGGATGGCCACACCGCAATCCCTTCTCCATTCTCCTCTCGGGATCTTGGGCACGCACGCACACGTGCCCGGTGTGAGTTTTAAGCCACCGGGTCCGGGATGCGAACCGCGGTCGACTACGTGGGAGTCCAACGACATAGCCATTACACTAACTGCTGGTTCCCACACCTGGTATGTTTTTGAAGCCGCTGGATCCAGACTCAAACCAATCAGCCAGCCATGTGATTTCAGCATGCAGGTTGGGGCTTCTCATGATTGCCCCAAGGGCTCTGCAGGGCATGGATGGGATTGAGGTGAAAGAAATGGGGGAAAGAGAGGCAGAATTCTAATAGACACCTGACCTTCAAGATTGCTATGAAGGTGTATTTGTTCTAGTAGGAGGTAGATGACATTTTATTTAAGTTTGTGGCTTGATTTATAACTTTAAAAGTATGGTATGAGGTACTCTATTTGTACTCTTACCTTAGGACCTACAAATTTTCAGGGAAGATCTGAGTCTTTTCTTGCTAAGTCAAGATTATTTTCAACTTCATGCTGGCCTGCTCTTTAAAAGTCTTTAAAAGTCTGCACTTTAAAAGCTTGTACATTGGGACCAACAGTTAGTGTAATGGCTATGTCGCTGGACTCCCACGTAGTTGACTGCAGTTCACATCCCAGACGTGGCTTAAAACTCACACTGGGCGCGTGTGCGTGCATGCCCAAGATCCCGAGAGGAGAATGGAGGAGAAGGGGTTGCAGCGTGGCCATCCCCCCTGGGGGGTGATTTCTCGCTTTCTGTTTCTCTGACTGGCTGGCTGGAGAGCACACGCGCCCTATAGCAAAAACCTCTCCAAAAAAAAAAAAAAAAGCTTGTACATTGAACATGAAAATGAAAAATTAAATTAGTATCTTCCTCCTCATCTTAAACCTGTTTGTCCGTGTTTGTGTCTTCTCCTAGTTAAAGGCATCTCTGCCCACTTAGCCATGAGCTAAAAGGTCTGGAGTCACCTTCCACTTTTCTCTTCCCTAAACAGAGGTGAGATACTCTAGATTTGAAATACCTTGACTCCATCTTCTCCTTTCAAACTCCATCCCTCAGCTGATGTATTTTAATAGTCATTCAACTATCCTCTTTTTATTTCCTCCTTTATCTGCTATTCATGTTTTCACCAATGTTATCATCTTCACATCCCTCTCTTGTCCCTCATCTCTGCTCACTTTTAGAAAACCGGGTCTTTTTCATAGGTTCACAGTCTTCATAATAGGACCCATCCTACCCTTCCAACCTGATTTACTTCCCACAACTGTTCTTATCTCTTATTCTTCACATTTATCTACACGGCCATGCACATAGGCTGTACAACCTAGCTGATCCAGACTACGTGATTATCCCGAACAGTTTGAGAATTTATAAACTTATCATAAAAATTGACAGGCATATATAAGATGGTCTTCAAATAGTTCATGGGGGCCAGCTTATGGCCTAATGGATAAGATCCCACATGGCATGGTTTAAGTCCTGGACCTGGCAGCTTGAGCAACACGTGTGTGTATGTGTCAAAAATCCCTAATTGAGAGAAAAGGGATTTCAGTGTGACCATCCTCCGTGTGTGTGTGGGAGGGGGTGCTTTCTTATTTTTCCTTTCTCTCTCTGTCTCTCTCTGTAGAGCATAAGGACCCTTTGGCAAATTCAAAATTTTTTTCATGGAAAATGAACATGTTGGAAAAAAAAAGTCTGGATTTCAAAACTACTTTTTACACAATAAACTCATACTTTAATTCCATTCTTCTGCAAAAATTTTAACTACCATCATACATTTTACTTAAATTACCCCTTTTGTCTGGAGTGCTCTGTCCCTCCTTGTATTGCTATAAAAATCCAGTTAACTATTCTATTACCATATACTCTAGGAAGCCGTCTACAAGCACCCTAACAAAATCACTTTGTCTTCCATGCTCACCTAACATTTGTTTATACCAATATCATGACATTTAAATTTGTTGGCCTACCTGTAAGTTATATAAATTGAAAAACACAAATTCCTTTTATTTAGTGTTAGTCTGTGCTCCTTTTGTTTTTCTTATGCCTTCACTATTGTCCCACAGAGTAGGTACTTTGTAAATTGTGTTTAATTTCTGTGCCAAATTTAATCAGCTTCAATAAAAAGCAAACCATACAGCATATTAACTTAAAGAGGGCTATCAGGAGTTCTTTGTTCTGTTTTAGCCCAGTCTGCATTCCTCAAACATTTACTTTATCACAAGATTCTGAAATTTCCCTCTCCAAAATGGGTTTAACATCAACTCTAAAAGCCACAGCAGTGTCTGCAAAACATGTCAAGAAATCCTGATGAAAGGCAGTGTGGAATGGCGAGCATTATTACAAAGACAGGTGCGGTGTTCAATCCAGAACCAGCCACCTGTGCGTCTTCAGTTTTCAGAGATGACTCCCACATGTCCACCACGGGTTCCCCAAGTCACTTATCACCAGTGCACAATGCTCTTAGATCGAGACCATCTGGAATTGCAGGGATTTCCATCCTCAGCCCTTCTAATTTTTCGATCACCTGCTCTGACGTAAGCCTGGTTTCGGTTCGTGTTTATGGTATGTCTCCTGGGCAGTTTATGAATCTGTTTCTGGTATTTTCACTCCAATCAACTTTTGACTCACAGCATGAAGTTGGGGGAAGGGGAGGGTTGAAAAAGAGAGATACTAGGTAGGCTGCTTAATTTTCTGCCATAGAATTTCCACATCCTTTTGTTTATTTGGAACTGGTAACACTAAAGCAAATAATATTTATAAATATTTATAACGTAGTGAAGTCTTATTCACATGAAATAGAGTATGCTTTTGAAAAGTTCAGTTCGATTAGGAAAAAAAAAAAAAAAAAACAGGCAAATTCCAGGTTTTTGTTTGTTTGTTTGTTTCTAATTGTGCCACAGGGCATGTACACTCACTGGGAAAAGAATGCACAAAACCAAGAAACCCTCCCTTTCCCTCCCCACCCCTATGGAGCATGGTCATGCTGCAATCCTGTCAACGGAAACAACCGACTCTGCAGAAATAATAAATAATGTGGTTTAATACTAAGCACAAGATTGAATGACCAGACCTGGAGAAAGGCAAGTGTGCTTCTCAGGGTACTAAGGTACAGTGGTTCCTTTTACATAGTTTCGAGAGCAAGGGAGTTGTCAATCAGCATGAGGAGTCCTTTACATGGGCCTAGTCCAAAACGACGGGACATCTGGCAGCAGCGGTTTGTAGGTTACAGATAAGTTTGAAATTTTTAGATTAGTAATCAGTTAAAGAAAAACTCCAGGCTCTGTTCCTGAAAGAAATTAGTAAAAGAATGTGCTCTAAAAGATAAGAAGGCTTACTATGCATCATAAAAACACTGTCAGAGACGGGCTATAGCATCCCACTGTCAATGGACTAAAGCCGTCTGTTAACCTTTATAGGCTTCTATTAATGTTTGTAGGCATGAATCTCCTAGGACCCACTGGAAACAATTTTGGAATATGAAAAAGCAATTCTAATCCTGTCTTCAATCTCTCCTCCATTCTTCCCTTCTGTTGGGAGTTTGGGCACACACATACACATGCTCAGTGTGTTTTTCAAACCACAGGGTCTAGGACTTAAGCTGTGTAGTAAGTCATGTGGGATCTAGCCAGCCTTAACCACCATGGTATCAGCTGGCCTCCAAATTCCAGTTTTAAGGCAGTTTTATGACTAATAAATACGGTGTGTATAATAAACTAAAAAGTAAACAAATAATAAGTGAAATAAGGTGAGTAAAATACAAAGAATAATTTACACCATCCCTTTATTATGTGCCTTACAAAAAAAAGGCAAATACTGCAATAGTTATTCTAACAATTTAACGTGCCCTATGTAAAAATCATGATGGGTTTTCTGAACAAGGTTCATTGCAATCTGTATTTTGTTCTCTCATTGTTTCCAAGTGTAGTTTCTATACATTGTTTCAAATATTGTTCACTGTGACACTATTAGATCTGATCCTTAAATTTTAATTTATCAAATGCTAAGCCTAATTTTTAAAGGCTGAAATAATGTCAGTAGTATTGGTAGTAATAATAGCACCAATTTCTGGTACTACCTTCTGACTTTGGGTAATATTTATCTTTCCACATGAACTATGAGTAATAATGCATGGCTGTTTTCCCTTAGGTGATAAAGAAACTGAGGACAGGTAGAGAATATCCATGATCTGTTTATATGCTCCATGTTATGATCATTTTCTAAATTATCTGAGAGGCTATTGACATAAATCATCCAATTGGTTATTTTACTTTCTCTATAAGAATTTACTGTGCTTTTATTTTTGTTGTTTTAACTTGATATTCAATGCATAGCTTGTTTTCAATATATCTCCCTTTCAACTATAAGTACTTAAGTTTGTAAATGGCCATGGATATATCACTGTAGCTCTACCTCACAAATTTTGGTATTTGTTTGGGGGACCAGTCTGTGACCTGGTGGTTAAGGCAGCTGGATCCCACATGTTCAACTGCATGGTTTCAGTCCTGGACCCAATAGCTTGAAAACCATGCTCAGTATGTGTTTGTGTGCCTAAAGTCCCAAGAGGAAGAAGAAATGGATAGCAGCTTGGCCATTTCCCAGAGTAACATTCCATTGTCCTAGTTAACCAATTCCATTCTATTGGTATGGAGAGAAAATATTCTGCTTCTGGTCTTTAATTGTCAGGATACACCATGCCCCATGGAGAGTGCTTTCTTACTTTCCCTCTCTCTTTCTCTCTCTCTCTCTTTTTTTTTTTCTCCCTCTCTCTTCATTCTAACACGTACCCTCTGAGGTGGGGTGGGGGGAGGAACAACCTAAAATGTCTTCACTGGCATTTAGTACTGAATGTTACGTGATTACCATTATGATAAATTCTTTCACAATTAATTATTATTTAGACTTGAATCTTCTGATGTCAAACATGGGGGGAGGGAGTAAAATGATGCATTTTTACTGACTTTTATTTTTATTTCATTGTGATCAATGATCGTAATCTACCTAGATATTGTTGGATAATTGTGGAAACTTCCCTTGTGCTCCAATTCATTGTTCAAGAATTGTTTTATTTTAATGTTCCAGGTTTTCTTTTAAACACTATTTTTTCAAACTGTATGTTCTATATATGTCTATTAGATTGTAATGTGTTCGTTAGCTGAGTTGTTCAACTCTCTCCTTTAAATTTTATTTGCTTGATCTATCAGTTTACGACAGAGTTGAATTAAAAATCTCCTACTACTGTTCTTTTTAATGGTTCTACTTACTTATTTTTAATTTAGATTTTGAGAATGTCTTCTTAGGTATGTGGACATTAAAGATTATTCTATTTTCTCAGAGAAACGCCGCTTCTATCACTAGTTAACGAGAGTCTTTATTTGTGAGAATGCTTTAAGCCTTAAAGCATAACTATCTTCCCTATTCACATTGCTACACCACCTTTTTCATAATTAACATTGCCCAATACATTTTTTCATGCCTTTACCTTCAGCTTTTCTGCATCCTTACATTTTAAAGAAGTGTTCACTAAAAAATATTTTCTCTTTATTTTCTCTGAGAATTTCTTTCTCTTAAAAGGCGAATTTAGGTTGTTTTGTGATCACGTATATATTTGGATATATGTTTTTCTTGAACTTTTTTCTTCTTTCCTGCTTCTATTTATTTCCTTTCCTTCTTGCTGTTGGTTTGGAGAGAAAATATTCTGCTTCTGCTCTTTAATTGTTCTCAAAATTTTGGCATGCGTTCTTGAATTACATCTAAATACATCAATATTAATCTTCCTGAAGCAATATAAGAAACACAAAATTCTCTTTTATAAACTCTTTCCTCTCAAACCTTGTATGGTCTTGTATATTTATTATTAACTTTTTCCCCATGGATCTATTAAGATACAATTTACATATCACTTAATTCTTCCATTTTAAATATATAATTCAATAGCTTTCAATACATTCACCAAGCTCTAGAACCATCACCACAGTAAATTTTATAACATTTTTTCACCCCCTCCAAAGACGCCTTGCACCCTTAGACATAATTCTACCATCTCCTACTCCAAGCCCTAGGCCACCACTAACTAACTTCATGTCTGTATAGATTCGCCTGTTCTAAACATATTATATAAATGAAATCATACAACCTGTTGTCCTTCATATATGACTTTTAGTTAGTATAACATTTTAAAGTTTCATCCATGTTGAGGAATGTATCTACATTTCATTTCTTTTTCTTACAGAGTTAGATTTCATTGTAAAGATGCACCATATTTTATTTACTATTCAGTAGGTGATAAACATTTAGGTCATTTCCACTTTTTGGCTCTTAGGAAGAAAGCAACTATGAATATTTGTTTTCAAGTTTTTGTGTAGATACATGCTTTATTTCTCTTAGCTGTGTACCTAGGAGTAGAGTTGCTGGGGCAGGCCAGCTGTAGTCGTACAGTGCTGACATAGCCCTCTGTGATGCAGAAGCCATATAGAAGAGTCCCCAGTTCATGTCCTGAGGTCTCCCTGTACAAGCTGGTGTGCATACATGTGCTCGTGATCCTGGCCGGCTGAGCTTAGGGATCGTATTATGGTCAGGACACAATGGGGGTGACTGCATCTCTCCCTCTCTTTCTCATTCTGTTTCCCTCTCTCATGGAATAAATAAATAAAAACTTTAAAGGAAAAGAAAGGAATTGCTGGGTCACATGGTAGGTAACTCTATAGGTATCCATTTGAAAAAGTAACAGATAATCTCTCAAAAGCAGACATGGGAACCAGCAGTTAGCGTAATGGCTATGTCGCTGGACTCCCACGTAGTCGACCACCGTTCGCGTCCCGGACCTGGTGGCTTAAAACTCACGCCGGACGCGTGTGCGTGCGTGCCCAAGATCCCGAGAGGAGAATGGAGGAGAAGGGATTGCGGCGTGACCATCCCCTCTGGGGGGTGATTTCTCGCTTTCTGTCTCTACGTCTCTCTCTGTCTGTCTGGTGAGCGCACGCGCCCTATAGCAAAAAACCTCTCCATTAAAAAAAAAAAAAAAAAAAAAAGCAGACACATCATTTTACATTCCATAAGCAGTGCACAGTGCATCAGAGTTCTAATTTCTCCATATCCTCTCCAATACTTGATATTATCTGGGTTTTTTTTGTTTTTTGTTTTTTGTTTTTTTATAACAGCCTTACTAGCAGATGTGAAGTAGAATCTCATTTTGGTTTTAATTTGCATTTTCTTCATAACTAATATGTGTAATTTTGAGAGTCTTTTCATGTGTTTATTAGTTATTTGTGTTGTCTTTGGAGAAATATCTATTCATATCCTTTTCTAATTTTTTAAAGTTTGTGATAGGGCTTGTATGCTCCACCAGAGACAGATAGAAACAAGAGCGAGAAAGGGAAAATGGGAAATAACCCCCCTCCCCAGGGTGGACTGCCACACCGCAGTCCCTTTTCCTCAATTCTCCTCTTGGGATTTTGGGCATGTACACATATATGCCCAGAGTGTTTTTCAAGTCACCAGGTCCAGGAATTAAACTATACAATCAGTCATGTCAGAGGGATCTAGCTGCCTTAACTTCCATGCCACCTGCTGGACTCCTTTGCCCATTTTTAATGTATTTTTTTGTTCTATTATTAAGTTCTACTGAGTTGGTTTTATTTATAGTTCATCCTTCCTACCCACAATTCCACATCTGCAGATATGGAAACCTGACTGTACTATGCCATTTTATATATATAGAACTTGAGCATCCTCTGATCTTGGCATCTGTTGAAGATTCTCGAAAATAATCCCCTGCAGATATCAAGGGAAAACTGTATGTCTTTTAGTAACAAGTTCCTTATCAGCTATACGATTTGCAAATATTTTCTCCCAATTAATAAGATTTTTTTTTAATTTGCTGGTTATATCTTTAAAAGCACGGAAGTTTTTAATTTTACTCTTAAAGAAATTTAATTAATCTATTTTCTCTTTTGTTGCTTGTACCTCTGGTGTCATATCTAACAATTAATTGCAAATCTGAAGTCAAGATTTACTTTTATATTTTTATTCTACAACTTTCATAGTTTTAACTTCTACATTTAGATGTTTGATCCATCTTGAGTTAATTTTTAAGTACGGTGTCAGGTAAGGGTTCAAATGAGGTTTTTTTTGTTTTGTTTTGTTTTTGTTCTTTTTTTTTTTGCATGTAGCTGTCTATTTTTCCCATATTCATCCATTGAAAAGATTATTCTTTCCCCAACAGATGGTCTTGAACCCTTGTTGAAAATTAGTTGACTATAAACATACGGTTTTGTTTTTGAACTCTGAACTCTATTCCATTGATCTGTATGACTATCTTATCATACTCTCAAGATTAACATTGCTTTATAAATAGTTTTGAAAACCATATGAGTCTTCACTATTATGTTCTTTCTTGAGATTGTTTGGATCCTTCTGAATCCCTTGAATTTCCATATAAGGTTTTTTTTTCTTTGTTTGTTTTGCTGGAGAGATGCAGAGAAAGAGAGGGAACATAAGAAAGCATCTCCCAGGGAGGATGAACACAGCACTCCTATACTCTGTTCTTAGGGTTTGGGGTATGCATGCACATACGTCCAGAGTGTCTTTTAAGCTGCTGGGTCTGCAACTCGAACTGTATGGTTGGCCATGTGGGATCCAGCTGTATTAACCACCTGGCTGGCTTCCATATACGTTTTAGGATCAAACTGTCAAATGTTGTAAAAAAGCTAGCTGGGATTTTGATAATGATTAACTTAATCTAGATGTATAATATTCTGAAATATTGACATCCTAACAGTATTATCTTCTTTCAATGTTTTGAAGTTTCCCACATGTATGTATTATACTTCTTAACTTTATTCCTAAATATTTTTTCTAGTTTACTATAAATGAATTTTTTAATATCATTTTGGATTGTTCATTGCTTCTGTATAGAAAGACATTGATATTTGTATATTGATCTTGTAACCTGCACACTTGATAAATTTGCTGATTAGTTCTAAAAGGATATTTTGTATTTTTTAGCATTTTCTATATATAAGATCATGTCATCTACAAATAGATAGTTTTAAATTTATTTCCCCATTTGAATGCCTTATGTTTCTTTTTCTTTTTTTTTTTCCAACCACCATAGCTAGAATCTCCAGTACAATGCTGAATGGAACAAGATGTTCCTGATCTGTTGAGGAACATTTTCACACTTTCACCACTAAAAATAAAGCAAGCTGTGGGATAGGACCTAAGCATACTTATATTTACCTGATTTAAATGATGAAGTAGATTTTGAGGAGGAGCCACGCAATACCCTTACGGTTGATACCTAATAACTCAAACTGTCCTTGTGAGAAGATCACAAGAAAACAGTTGCTCATGAGAATGTAGAACATTTCTAAGGACTGAAATTTCAGAATTAATGGCAAAGGCCACAATGTAACAGTCAGTTACTCTACATCAGACAAAATCCCTGGCTATTCTGGTGGAATAGTCCTACGGACTGCCAGGGATCACTTTAAGGTTCCTTTTAGAATCGAGTTCTTTATTTGTTCCTGGCATTTAGAAATTTCCTTTTCTCTCTTTTCTCTAACAATTTGGATGTATGTTTTCTTATTTGCTTTATATGGTATTGTAACTAGCATTTTTCCATGTTTATAGCTCAAGAGTAACCCAGGAGAGGTTGCATACCAAAGTAAATTATGCTGATACTTAGCAGGGATCTGCGTTCAGGCATCAAATTAGAGAAATGGCTAGGATAATTATTTCAGCCTCTGACTTTATACTTTCAGATACATTTTTTTAGACTGCTTTAACTCCATCCCAAGCAATCCATGCAGAGTATATATACTTTAAACATTCAATCTTGATCATTTCTAGATTTGTGAACTAGTAAACAGCCATTTTTATTTTTTTTTACCTATAGTGAGTAACTAACCAGGGGAGTCTGAATGAGAACGACAACAACTTCACTATCATGCTCGAAACCTGTGCTCTTGCTTTCCTGCACACACAGAAAGGATATGTACCTCAAAGTGTGTTTTTATAGGCCATAGTCTCTCAAACGGAATCAGCAATGTCCTGCATGACAGCTAGCCAGACTGATTCTCAACATTTCAATCAGATCAAGTCACTCCCCATGGCGTTCCTTCTCATTAAATGTAAAATCCAGTCCTTCTCATCAATCTAAAAGAGTCTGCAAATCTGACCTCTTGATTTTCTTTGTCTTCACTTCTTACTGTCCTCTCCTAGGTCATGTCCCTACAGACATAGTGGCCCACTTTTTTCTCCAAGATGTGCGAAACAAGATCTCAGAGCCTTCACTCCCACTATTCTGAATGAACTAAATGAGTCATATATTCTCTAATTTTCCTTAGTACTCTATTCAGATACTACCTTCCATGCAACCCAACATAAGATAGAAATAAACACAAATTCTCGATTCCCTTTATCCCGTTCTTTACTTCTCTTTCCTTCACTGCACTTATTAGCATCTGACATAATGTCTATGTACTTGGTTATTTGTTTTTTGCCAGCCCCCTTTCCATAGAATATCTCTTTCACGTGGTGGCATGCAACTAACATGCAGGTTGAGACCACAGGAGAGGTCCTGGTTTGATTCACCATCCAACTTAAAGGCTTGGCACAGAGGTGTGTACCTTTGGTCTCATTAACTGAAAAGGTTGAATCAGGAGGATCCTGAGCTCACGATTTACCTGGGAAACAGAGATCCTGTTGAAAACTGAGCTAGGCATGGTGATATGCACCTATAATCCCAGCTGGGAGACTGAGGCAAGAGGATAAAGACCCTGTCTAAGAAAACACACACACAGACAGACAGACAGACACACACACACGCACACATATATATACCTTCCGGAAAGACAGACACTTAATATGTCTTTGTCATTTTTTTCCTGCTATATCCCTGTTGCCTACCTGCCAATTGCCTGTTACATAAAAAGGGTTAATCTTAGAGTAAAGGAATACTGTAATATAATTTACATGAGTGAGGAAGAAAATAAGAGATGTATGTAATAACATTTATATTGGGCTGATTTAATAGATGAATGCATATATACTTTTTTTAAAAAATGAGCTAACTGTATAGTAGAAAGTTTAAAAAAATCTACTGACTTCTCTGAGTAAAAAATATGGACTTACAAATTCAACTGGTAAAAATCCCTGTTAAGTGATGATGGAAGAAAAATGCTCTTTCTTCCCCATAATTTCTCCAAAGAACATTCCACATTTATCCAATCCACAGAAGCAAATGCAAATAGCCCCAATAGAATTTCTTTATCCAAATCATGGCTGGGTCTGGTACCCTGTTAGAACACAGTAGACTGTATTTGACCTGTAATCCCAGGAAAAACAATCTAGAAAAAGAAAATGTTACTGTATTGAGTACCCTGATAAACTAGTCCATGCTGTTTGTGTCTCAGATTAAGAATTACATATGGGGGTCAGGAAGTGGTGTGTTGGTTAAGGCAGATGGATTCTTCGTGGCTGACTTTGTGGTTCGTGTTCTAGAGCTCAGGGTGCTAGGTATATGTGTGAGTGTGCCCATAATCCTGAGAAGAGAATGGAAAAGAAGGAATTGCCATCTCCTCCAGGGAATAATTTTTCACTTTCCTTCTGTCTCTGGCAAGTGCAAGCACAAAAACAAAAACAAAACAAAACAACCTAAAATGAAGATCAGGTATTAAATATTCTGAAAATTTAATGTAAATGTTGAGGCAAACATTTTTCTTCACACAAAGGCATATACTCTCTTGCCTTAATATATATTGTAGATATGAGTTATGACTAAATATTAGAGAAAAATGCTATGGAAATATCAAGTGTACTCAAAGCATTAAAGTTTAAATAATGATAAATAGCAGATTACGCAAAGAAATGAAGAGAGAAAGTTATTTACAAATCTCTGGTTAGCTAATAGCATATTACTTTTATGTAAGATTAATCAAGAAATAGTAATTTAAAATAAATAGTATTTGAATAAGAAAAAAAAATTGAGAAGAAACATCTTTTGGAGTATTAGCAGCATACGATAGAGAGAATAGGTAGTTGGGGGTGGAGGCCTACCATTTGCTAAGGTAGGAGTTTTAATTACTCCTACCGTGTAACATATCTGTTCAATCTATTCTCTTTGAAGCATAAAACCAATCAGGTGCACATTGGGCCTTTCCTTTTTTTTCCTTGTCATATAAAGGCTTGAGCAGCCTTTGCTGTTCCTCCCTCAGTTTGATCAATTTGCTGCTGACATTATCTAAAGAATGGCCAATTAATCTATCATGTCATTTTTCTGCCATAAACAGAAACTAGGCAAGAGTGAGATAATGCATAAGAATTCAGGCTTCAGGGAACCAGCAGTTAGCGTAATGGCTATGTCGCTGGACTCCCACGTAGTCGACCGCGGTTCGCGTCCTGGACCCGATGGCTTAAAACTCACGCCGGGCGCGTGTGCATGCATGCCCAAGATCCCGAGAGGAGAATGGAGGAGAAGGGATTGCGGCGTGACCATCCCCCCTGGGGGGTGATTTCTCGCTTTCTGTCTCTATGTCTCTCTCTGTCTGTCTGGCGAGCACACGTGCCCTATAGCGAAAATCTCTCAAAAAAAAAAAAAAAAAAAAAAAAAGAATTCAGGCTTCCTTCACAGGCTATTTTAAAGAAAAAAAAAATTAAGAGTCTTTAAGCTCTTTTTTCAGCATATCCACTTTCCATCCTCTCCTTTACTTTCAACATTCTAGGATACACAAATATAACAACGTGTTCTAGAATCTGAGTGAAATATCAACAGATATTCTTCATTCAGAATGAAGAACTCTTGGTTTTCTTCCTCAAATAAATTTCCTCTAATTTCCATGGCTCTTTGAGTAACATGGACCACATCAGTATCATTATGAGAATAATTCAATTGGAAAGTGATGGTTGAAATGAAGACTTCTCTCTTAACTCTATGCACTCTTTCTCCTCTTCTCAAAAAACAAATCCCTGTTAATAGAGAAGAGTTTAATTTGATTAAACTCCTGGCTACCATTTATGAGACCCTAGTTATTTCTCTCCTTTGACAGAGCTTGAACTACTGTAGCACAGTCAATGTCACAATCAGCAAGAAGAGATGAATAGCCACAGTCAGTACTTATCTAAGTTACTTCTCATCAGATGTCCCACAGATCCATTTCACTAAGTTCAAATGTACCACGTGAGGTTGTGGGTGTGTGTGGGGGGGCATTCTACTAGTGAGAGAAGCCAAGAAATGTCTTACAATGCTGGTTGTGTGTGACTTGAAACCAAGATATTTAAGATGAGGTTAAGAGTTATAAGCATATATGTGCATTATTGGTAGAATAAACTTTCTACATCCACAAAAGAGTACAGTTTTTCCACTGCAAATTAATAGATTATAAAATCAGTAGGCTTTTCATGAAAGTAATTAAGAAAGATGAGGGCAGAAACAAATTCAATCTTTTAAGAATATTTTAGCCTTTAAAACAACTTTCTGTAAAATCACCTAAAATGAAATATAAGTTAACTCTGACTCTATGAGTTCAGTGGAGTCAAATTTAACTTGAAAACATCTTTCATTTCTAGAGCTACTTTATTATATTTATATAAGACTACAAAAAATTAATTGGGTGATTTAAGTGAGTCAACTGTCACATATATTATGAGCTCTGCATGTGTGTATAATGAAGCAATGCTAACTATGAGTTCAGTCTTTTACCAACTTATTTAGCCAAGGTTGCTAGAAGTTACTTAATGAGCATGAACACACAAACTTTCAATAAATCTACAGGAGGAAAAGTGGCCCATGACCTAAAAGAACCTCTCTGTTAGACCAGGGAGATGATGAAGTTTGTTAAGTCACTGGCCCCTCTGTGTGATGGCTGTTTCTGCTGCCAAGGCACGTGTGGCAAATTTGCAGAGTTGGGGGGTGAGTAGGAGAAGGTCAGTTTCTAAAAATTCATCTCACAACATGTATCAACTCGAAAACCTAGGAGAAGTACTTTTTTCCCAATTAAAATTTAAGAATGTATGGATATTTATAGCATCTAGAGTTTGACCTCTCAGTACCCAAGTTATGCCTTAATTACATTTGGCAATCTGTATTTATTCTTCCAGTTCATAGAATATTAGAGTCAGGAAGAAAGATTTAAAATTACCTACTGAATATGTGAAAGAGTTAAAGAGTAGCAGTTCAAGAACTGGGCAGAACTAGCTTGAATCCTGGCTCCACAACTTACAAGCTGTGTCCCATTGGGCAAAGTCCTTAAACTCTTGAAGTCCTGGGTTCCTTATCTGTTAAATGATGATAATAAATAGCACCTATTAAGGAGAGGGTTGTAAGATTAAGCAAAATAAAACAAAAGTAATATAGTAAAATTACCTTAGAAGTACTTCCTTTTACACTGGTCAGTGTACCAAGTTTTAAGCCATAGAAACTGACTTTGAAAAGGAAAAGGAATGCATTGGCAAGATATCAATAACCTAGAGAATCAACTGAAAGAATAACACTAGCAGAAAACCAAGGGGAGCAGGTTATAAGCACATAGTCTGCTTAGGACACAGGAACTGATGCTAGTATTGCTCTTGGGTTCTTGCTGTCACGCTACTGGCCTTTCAACTCTTCTTTATTGGCTGGGGAAATTCTTTAACTGACTTTACTTCCTCATTATTGAAAGCCATAGGTGAGAAAGCTGTGCTAGATAAACTTGAGACATGTACCCATATGATACAGTGCAGGGGCAAATATGGACCCTTGTGTTTCTAGAGAGAGAGCCTGTTTCCCCATCTTACAATTCCTCCAAATAGCAATGAAATGGGCTGTTGGGTGCACCACTAGGTTGTAAAGCAAGACTCAATAAATTTCAAAGAATCAGTATCAAAAGGAATACATTCTCGGACCACAATTCCAATGCCCTAAATTAGAACTTCATGAATAAAGGCTAAAATTTGAACTCTCCCCCCCAATATATTTCTTTTTTTTTTTTTTTTTTTTTTTTTTTTTTTTTTTTTTTTTTGGAGAGGTTTTTCGCTATAGGGCGCGTGCGCTCGCCAGACAGACAGAGAGAGACATAGAGACAGAAAGCGAGAAATCACCCCCCAGGGGGGATGGTCACGCCGCAATCCCTTCTCCTCCATTCTCCTCTCGGGATCTTGGGCACGCACGCACACGCGCCCGGCGTGAGTTGTAAGCCACCGGGTCCGAGACGCGAACCGCGGTCGACTACGTGGGAGTCCAGCGACATAGCCATTACACTAACTGCTGGTTCCCCCCCCCAATATATTTCTAAATTTTAAAAAGTGAATTTAAAAATTATTCAGTCAAGAAAAATCATTATTTTTTAAAAATTAAATACTTAGAAATGGATACAAATGAAAATGTCAGAGCATGGGTAAAGCAAAAATCATATACAGATGAAAAATTATAGTTATAAAATGTTTATTTTAGGGGCCAGCTAGTGATGTGGTGATTAAGGCAGCTGGATCTCACAAAGCTAACTGTGCAGTTCAAGTCCCGGAACCAGTGACTTAAAACATCAGTGTGCATGCTCAAAATCCAGAAGAGAGGGAGAAAAATGGAGGAAACCAGATTGCAACATGACCATCCCCCTTCAGGTTGATTTCTCACTTCTCTCTCTCTCTCTCTCTCTCTCTCTCTCTCTCTCTCTCCTTTCTCTATCTTTCTCTGTCTCTCACCAGTGAACATGTGCTCTTTGGCAAATTTTACAAGAAAGAAAAAGACATTTATTTTGCAAACAATAAAAGTTAAAAATTAGTGACTTAATTATTCATTTAAAAAAAGAACAATAGGGGACCAGCAGTTAGCATAATGGCTATGTCACTGGACTCCCACGTAGTCGACCGCGGTTCGAGTCCCGGACCTGGCAGCTTAAACTCATGCCGGGCACGTGTGCATGTGTGCCCAAGATCCTGAGAGGAGAATGGAGGAGAAGGGATTGCGGTGTGGCCATCCCCCGTGGGGGGGTGATTTCTCGCTTTCTGTCTCTCTGTCTCTCTCTGTCTGTCTGGCAAGCGCATGCGCCCTATAGCAAAAACCTCTCCAAAAAAAATAATAAAGAACAATAGAAGAAACATACTAATAGCAGTAAATGAATAGAAAACAGATTAATAGGAAACAAATGAACCAAACATTGGTTATTCAAATAATAAAATAAACAAACCTCTTATAATAATTGTTGAAAAAACTCTTAAACAATTTTAGGAATGAAAAGATAGCTATATCACAAACACATTGGGGATTATAACATTTTTAAAAAATCAATAATATGAAGCCAATAAATTTAAAAATTTAGATAATAAGGAATAAATGTTTTAAAGTAAATACATTATAGAACCGACTCAAGACACAAATTGAGAGCATATAAAATTCTACACATGTTAAAGAAATTGAATCAAGGGTTGAAAATTTTCCCATAACGGAAATATTGCATCAAAATTACTTAGCTAAATTTCAAGGAACAGACATTTATTTTACTGCAAACTCCTCTAGAATATAGAAAAACAGGGGCAATATCCCAACTCATTTTAAGAGATCGGCATCTCCGTAGAACCAAAACTATAAAAACACAATAGAGATGATTACGGGTCATAATTTCTCACAAAAAAAATCAAATCTGTAAATAAACAAAACCAGAAACTACCAAACTGAAACCAATAACAAAAAAGCTATTTTACATAAAACACAGTTACTAATCATAAAATAAAAATGATAAATTTAACTATTGGGTCATTGGAAAAGTCATGGCATATTTTTCTGTTTTTCTATGCAGAAATGCATCATGACTTTTCAGATGACCCAATACATTAAATTTAAAAAATATGTTCATCGAAAGACCACAAAATAAGAAAAAAATAATAAGAACAAAGTAGAGGAAATATATGCATATTCTTTTCTTAACTAAAATTTTGATTTCATAATCCTTAAAGAATTTCTAAAAATTAATAATAGAAACAAATGGTTAACAAGTCAATTGAAAAACTGACATAAATATCCCTTTGACAAGTATATTGACCTTTGATAAAGAATGTCCAGACATACAAAAAAGATTCTTAACGTCATTAGCAATCAGGAAGACTTTAAAGTTTTGGTGGGAAGACTATTACATAGAGAAGAACAGCTTGAGCAAAGGATACAAAGAAGAATTAATGAGAACATTTACTTCCCTACCAATAGTCATTAAAAGCTACAAAAAAGAATAAAATTTGTGAGCCCAAAGCAAATCTAATGGACAGCTCACCTATGTTCATGATCCAGTCACTCATCATTCATTCTTCCATCCATAAAACATGTATTTAGGTGTCTAATATATACAGGAACAGACCAGGTACAAGACTACAAATGAATTAGATAATAGCCTTTGCTTTTCTCAGGATTATAGGTAGCTTTCTAGCAGAAAAGGCAAATACTAACTTATTAATATTTGGATTAATTATTAAATAATATTTGTTATTAATCATCATAGAAGATAAATTCCATTTTTGAGGAGCTATAAACACAAAATCACAATTTAGAGGCAAACAATAAAAGTAATAATCACAGTGGATTGAGAGAGCATAGAAGAAAGTCATTAGGGGCCAGGTGGTAGAGGGGTGGTAATACAACTGAACCCACATGGGAACGGTCCTGGGTTCATGTTCTAGGACCTCCCGGGGCATACTAGCTGTTTATGTGTGTCCATAATTCAGGCAGACTGAGAATAGGGGCAGCATGAAAAGCCTGTTGTGGGTACCTCTCTGTCTCTCTCTCTCTTCAATACTGTCTGTCTGTCTCTCTCTCATGGAAGAAATAAATAGTAAAATACATAAATAAATAACCATTTTTTTTTATAAAAAAAAAAGAGGCTCATTATATTCAATAAGTTTGGAGGTGGAAGAATGGAAGGTAGAGTAAGGGAAGAAATTTCAGAGAAGCTATTCTTAAATTACGGAGGTAATAAGGAAGAGGCAATCATCACTTCTATTATCTCTTCACAAAGGCTGCAGAGAATTATAGATCATTATTTTTTACACCAAACTATTTTGTTTTCCTGACTTATAGGTTTGTCCCAATTTTAATATTCCATTCATCTCTGCACGAATGTTGTATGGTTAAATGTGCTCTAATGCCACCACCCTTGCACCATCTGGTCCTAATTAGGTAATTCAGGCTCTGCCCGGATGAATGACTTAGCATGACTCTGCAGCCTATTTTTTCTTTAAAGGAGCCTGATTATTTTATGACACAAACAAGTTATACTAAACAACGCCATTGAGCAAAAAGTAAATCTCTTCCCCCGTGAACAGGAAGGTTAAATGGCTTGTACAAAATGCACTCACTGACAGCTGGATTTTAGATTTTCTATTTATTTTTAAACTAAGAGAACACTCTTTGATAAGTAAAATCTGAGTTCGCACTTTCTGAGGGCTCTTCCTGTGGAACATTTTCTTTCAGCAGCCTCCTTTGTTCATTTTATGAGTTAAATCCAAGTTGCAAATAAATGGATCTGTCATCATTTCTCAGAATGTGTTGTTTTCAACATGACCTGCTGATTTTCCCAAGTGCTCACTGTTATTGCGGAGTCATGGTAGCAGGGCCCATCAACCCCTTTCTCTTGCTTTTTGGCCACTGAATCCCTTGCCTTTCCTTTGACCTCCACCCAAGTATATAGCCTTGCATCATTCTTTTCTCCAGATGTCTCTACTTCTTTTTTTGACTCAGATCCAAGGTATTTTAACTTGAATTTCTTGACTTCTCCCAAGAATAAGAACAGCTGCTGGAAAAAGGCCCACTCTTGCACAGTGAAATCTAGGTAGCAGAAACTCCCTCACGTGGGTAGCAACTTCATTGTCATATTTCTTAAAACAGCCCCTCTAATTTTCTTTTTCTCCCCATGGTATTTTTGAGAAAAATCAAATGAAACCAAATATGTTAAACTGCTCCTAGATTGTAAAAATATTACAAGAGGATAACTTTATTACAGTCTTATTCTTTATTTTAATTAGCTTTGTTAATCTGCTAAGCAACCAATTGAACAACGGCTTGTTGGATTGTGAGGTACTGGGTTGTCAGAAATGTCATGACATATTTTTTCTGTGCTTTTCTATGCAAAAATACATCATGACTTTTCCGACAACCCCCATAGATCAGCCCACTGATGGGTGTGACACCTATTTTGTCTTCTTTGAGGCTTGCCTTAGGTTTCATCTCTTTCGGACACCAACAGAATCTTCATTCTCCACTTCGCTCTCCATTAGAATTAGCCATGTAGTTTTTTGAGATCTTGATGCCCAGCCCACACACTTCACAGCAATACATTAGAAATTCTGTATTGAGAGCCATGCAGCAATATGTTTAAAGCATCTCAAGTGATTCCAGTGTGTGGCCAAGAATGAGAATCATTAATCTGCTCTCCTAAACATTGTTCAAACCCATTACAGCATTGAGCACAGTTATCAAGAAATTACCCATCCCTCGGTCTGGACTATGGACTTCTACACAAGAATTATCCTCTTTCATTTCATTTCTTTATTTCATCTCATCTATTTCATTTAATTTCATGTTACATGAGGTCCAGCAGTTAACACAATAACTATTAGACAATAAGTAGTCAATAAATGCTTATTGAAAGAGAATTGCAAATTCATTAAGATAACCCTGGATAACTTTTTTTCTAGTATACTGATTGAAAAAAGGTAAAAAGGGGATTGGGCTAAGGCAACTGGGTGAAAGCTGAATTTCTGTTTGTTTTAAATATTTAAATTATTGGTGGTGAATTTTAAAAGAGATTTGGAAAGAAGTATTAAAATTTCATTGCTGAGAGAATGTCTTTTTGATATGAAGAGTTTAACTTTTAGAGTCAACGTTATTGAACTAAAAACTGGCTAGTAAATTCATTAACAAATGTTAACAATGTTAAGATAATTTATTAAAATTCTTTAAAGATAATTTCTCCTCACTATTCTAAAATAGTAGTCTTCATACTGCAGTATGCTTAAGAAGATTTTGCAAGTTTGTTAAAAGTTCCAGAATTTAATATTCAGGAGGTATGGGGTAGAACAAAAATATGATATAGGTAATTGTTTTATTTTTCTTTCTTATGGTTGAAGAATATTTTATTCTTCATGAAATTTACATTATTCCAGGATCTAACCAATATGTTAGAAAAGCAAGGTCAGACATTATTATTGTTATACAATAAGTTACCAACAGACCAGCTGGTTGCTTAGTGGTTAAAGTGACTGGATCCCACATGACTTACTGTACAGCTAGAGTTCTGGAACCCAAGGACTTGATAAAACATGGTAGTCATGTGTGTATGCACTCCCAAAATCCCAAAAGGAGAAAGAAATGGGAAGAAGGGATTGCTGTGTAAACACCCCTTAAGGAGATTTCTCTTTCTGTCTCTGGCGAGTGCATGTATAATCGGGCAAATTAAAAAAAAAAAAAGTTACCACAATCAAAATATTAGACTTCTAAATGTCAAGATCCTTTTATGGCAAGATATTTTCAAGATCAATATGCTAAGTCACATTAAGGGCTTTACTTACACCAAATAAAAACAAAAGGTAGTCATTCAGATGCTCAAATTATTTTGTTGACCATACAAAATTAAATTAATACAGTCAAAACTAGTTATATATGTTTATTTGTTTGTCTGCTTGTTTGTTTTTGCCACAGAGTGTGTATGCCCACTAGAGAGAGACAGAGACAGAGAGAAGAAAGCATCCCTCCAGTGGGGTGTAGTCACACTGTAATCCCTTCTCCATTTCTTCATTCTGTCAGGATCTGTGGCATGCATACACATGTACCCAACATGCTTTTCAAGCTGCTAGGGCAGAGATTAAAACCAGAGTCAGCCACATGGAATCTGGCTCCCTTAAACACAGGGCTGGCCCATATATCTCTATTTTAAAATAATTTCCCTTCAAGGAAGGCTCTAATTATTTAATTAATTTGTTTCCAGATAAAACTGGTTGCCAATACTTCAATCCTGCAAGAGCAACAACCAGTATACTAGCATTTTTAGTTATGATAATAATCCATTCTGCCTACTTAAAGAAAAAAGCGTTTTGTTAGGAGATTTGAGTAGTTTTCAGAATCATCATGAGGCTGAGGAAACAAGACTTCAGGCTGCATTCCAGGAACGACTCCCAGAATCACACTTCCAACTGGCCCACCAAGGAAGCTGATGGCTCTGCCAAAATAAGACAAGTACAGATTCATAAAGCTGTGATTACATCCTCCACAGTCCATTCTGAGAGAGGGAGAAATCACATCCGTCAGTTTTCTCTACGCAATTCAGTTTCAAACCCAAGTCTTTCCTGGGTGCATCTGGTTTATAGAAACCAAATTAAATGTCCAACCTAGAGATTCTCAAGGGACTTACACTAGAGGAAACTACATAATGTAGAGATGGTGTTCCAAAGATTTCAGATACTTTATGTCCTCTGTATAGGTAAGTCATTACACTTTTTCCATGCTGAACATGCTTAAATTCTTTTTGTTTTTTATTGAGTACCAAAAAAAAAATAAATAAATCATAACAATTTTTAGGTACATCACAACAGCTTCAAAATCAATGATTGTATTTTTTTTTAATTTTGCTATAGGTGTGTGAACTCATTAGAGACAGAGAGACAAGAAAAGTGAGAAAAGTGAGAAAGCACAACTCTCCCCAGGAAAGATAGCCATACCACAATTCGTTCTCCATTTCTCCTCTTGAGATTTTGGACACACAGGCACATGTGCCCAATGTGTTTTTAGACCCGTGGGTCCACAAGTTGAACCATGTAGTCAGCCGTATGAAGTCCAGGCATTTACCCACCATCCCACTGGCTGGCTTGATTGCAAAATTTTTTATTTCACTTAAACTACTTCATTTTACCCTTGGATATGTATTTATTCTGGCTCTGTATGGGTAACAAAATGGGTATTGATAGAAATGTTTGAGTCAGAGGCTTCATGTAGATGTAGTTTAGACTAATGCTTCACTTTTGAAAGTAGACAGAATTTTGTTTTCATTTTGTAAATTCAGAGTCCAATAAAATGTTTAAATCTTGGGAGGAAGTAGAAAACAAAAAAGTTGTTTACAGGGTAATCTGGAGAAAGAATAGCCAATGAAGGTTTTGCATTTTCATTTAATAATGTATACATGTAGCAAAGAACTACAATATCCTACAATATATTCACCAGCACACAACTATACTCTATTACAGCAGAAAGAAAAAAGAAAAGGAAGAAAGGAAGAGAAGGAGAGAGGGAGAAAAAAAGACTATTTGCTTTCCATCTGAAATTGATGCCAATTAAAGGAAAAGACAAAATTTAGTCAAATTTGACAATTTCATAAAGCAGCATGGGTTTCCTTTAAACAAGAAGGGAGGTGGCTTGAAATTAATACTGGGCTTAGCTCATTGTCTGTCTCGTGTGAATTATCTAGCTCAAATGCAACGCATGTGAAGAGCTTCTCAGAGTCCATTGTCACTTGCCATTGGAATCTCTACATGTGCACTTGATGAAAACATTCCAAATCATCTCATGAAACCAATCTGTTCACATTTCCATTTTTGATGAACAGTTTCTTCTTCTTTATTGCATTGCCTAGTCAAGGCTGTGAAGTTGACAAAAATCTTTATTCTCAAGAAACTTGGTCTTCCTCTCTGGGAGCACAATTAACATCCTTGCTCTCATGTGGAGGACCAGGATCTTTGTATGTTTACCATCTCTCTCATTATAAATTTATTCCCTAATTTCATTTATACTCAGAAAAAAAGAATGATAGCTTAAAGTTCAGCATGCTATCAGGAGCTAGCAGAGTCAAGATGTACATTAAAATATATATACACACACACACATACACACACACACACACACATATCTCCATGGTACTCCAGGGTCACCCAGTAAATGTGCATTCAGGAGAAAGATGGATACACATATAAAGGATACATCTCTCCATTTACATGTCAGGCTGGATGTATGCATAAAAGGACAGAAAAAAATTGCAATTGCCTTTCCAAAAAGTCTTAAGTTACATCTTTTTAGAAACAAATTGTTCAGACTGGGATAGATTGATATCCCCCTTTATATCTCCATCTTCATTGTCACTGACTCTATTCAAGCCATTACTATTAATATATAACTTATCATAAGGCAAAAATCACCCCTGTGGGAGTTTAAGTTTCCATATCCTCCACACCAGCACCAGAATCATCTTCCAAAAATAAAAATTATGTTTGATTACTTCTCAAAATTCTTCCAAGTGTCCCAGTCACTCAAAAGATAAAGCCGCCTGGAAAAAATCTTTAGTTGATACAACTATAATCTATTCAACTCTATTCAGCTAGAGATCCTGAAGATGTTCATTGAGAAGACAATTCTACCAAGGTTTACTATTGTTGCTGCCTGAGTAAGTCAGCTTTTTGAGAGAATCAGACCCTTAGAATCTAAAAATAGTCTTGTTGCCCTGAGATTGGGACCATATACCATGGGTTAACCATCAGCATGGATAAACCCACCAAGCAAGATTCAGCCTTCTCACTGACCTCCCAGATCTGGCTAATCCTAATTACCATGTTTTGGCTTTAACTTTCTGGCTTACTCTCCACTTCTACCACCAGGACTCCAGCCTTATACAAAAGGTCAACCTACATAGATAGGTCTGTAGCACACTGTAAGACTAGCAGGTGCCATAATACTGAACTTTTACAGCTGACTGGAGATCTGACCCAGCTTAAATAATCACCTAAATGAAACTATTATCACCACCATCTTGAGACTCCTGCTATGCTCCACACAGTAGGTCAGATTCTTTACCATCTCAATGCCAACCCAGATAGCAACAAATGAGCCCTCTGAAGTTAGAGAATGGTTCAAAGTAATTTCCTTAATCTTAGCACTACTTTTTGTAGGATAACTACATCTTTACGTCTTTATGCCTAACAGGTCTCACCATGCTTTTAGCATTCCCCACATAGTACAGTTCTATAGTCTACCACTAATTCTCAAATGCTACATGATGCTCTTTTCACATCCACCTTGACCCGTGTTATTGGATCTTCTGAAGCTTGCTTTCCCTTTGCCCAATCATCCAACTCCTATTGATCTTTCAAACACCATTCCTGTGAAGTCTCCATTAAAACTCTAAAGCTTCCTCCCATGTGAAACATGCCTTGAGTGCAGAACTTCTCAGATTGTGTTGTAATTTTTTTGTTGTTGTTCTCACATATGTTTACCCTAAAAAGACTAAAACCTCCTGAAGAACTAGCTTAGCCCTTAACAGTTCCTTCTTCACTCACAGCTGAGACCATATGTGCCCTATAAAAATGTCCCTGGGGCTACTCCAACATTTCATGGAGTGTATCCAAAATCCACTACCACTCCTCTGTCCAAATCTCTTGTTCTAGTCTAATATTCATTTGCCTCATGACCAAATGTCTTCTTCCTGGTTAAACTGGTAGAGTCTGCTCTTCTGCCTTGCCCCTTGATGTTGAACCTTTAAACTGTCTTTGTGGCTTTGGATTTTGATCCCATCCGTGGATCTACTTAAACTCCTTACTCTTAGATTCTGGCCAGAAATACCCAGCCTAGGCTCAGCCCAACCTCTAGGGAATCTAACTTAGGTCCTGTTTGTGAAGGCATGGAGTTTTGACAAAACAAATAAACATATTTGAGATTTGTGCATTCTTTCACAGTGAAAGAGAATAATGACTTCCTCTTCATAAGAAGTTACTGATTCATATTTTGAAAAGTAGAATGATAAGATATCTGCTCTGCGATGCCTTCCAGCCAGGCATGGGTTCCACAGAAGAAATCCAAAGTGACATCATATAAAAATGAAGACCAATTCAGATATTAATTTATTCAATGAAAAAAAGATTACAATATGAATAGTCATGGAAATACATTAATCATCCCTTCACTCCTCATACTTTCCCATCCCTTCATATTGATCTTTCTAAGAGCCACACACATGTTATAGTTTTTTCATGCTGTTGAACCTACTATAAACTCTGCCTAGAACTCTCTTCCCTCTATTCTATTTTTTTTGATATTATTATTATTTTCCTTTTTTCTTAAGTGTTGGAGGACATGTGCATTCACCAGAGAGCAAATGAGGAAAAAAAAAAAAAAGACCCTCCGATGGGACATAGCAACACTCCAATTCCTTCTCCTCCGTTTTTCTACCCAGTGGGGATTTTGGTTACACATGCACACACACAGCAAATTTTTCAAGCTACTAGGGCCAAGATTCAAAATGTGGTTGGCCATGTGGAATCTGGTTCCCTTAACCACTAGGCTGTGAGGCTGGTCTGATGATAGTATTGGGTTGTCAGAAAAGTCTTGACACATTTTGTCTATGTTTTTCTATGCAGGTAAAGATCATCTACTTTTGGAATTCTTTTTTGACTTCTCTAGTGCACATAGTGCTCCTCTAATTAAATATATTTCTTGTCATGTTTGCACCTCCTACTAGACTTTAAACTCAGTTATGACAGGATTGCAAGTCAAGATGCATGGGTTATCTAGTATATATAGCACTTAGTTTTTGTTCAATACATATTTTTGAGTGGATATGAACAATAATTAGTATCAATTATATATGATGTGGCTAGTCACAGGAGGAATGACCTTTTACAGACAAAGCTAACACAGACTCAGTGTGTTAATTGTGGGAGAATGAGAAAAATAAAATCATTGAAACAGTGAAGATACTGAGTAGAGACTATGATGAGTGGCATAGGGTGGCACAGCTGAAAGACATTGTTGGTATAAAACACTATCACTGAGATAACAATAGACACCGACACATGGGAACATAAGAAGAAAAAACCTTGGATCAAGTAATGTCATTAATAAGGCAGGTATTAACCCGAGGTACCTTTGTGGAAGCAACAAGAAAAGAGTAACACAAGTGGAAAGTCAGGGCAACACTTCAGTTATTTTGTAACAAAACCACTTGCAGAATACAAAATAATACATGACAATAATGATAAATAAAATTAAATGGATAATTTTTTTAAAAAATCCAAGACCCAGACTGATTTTTATTAGGCCCATTTCTCGGGATGTGTTTGCAAGGAGCAATCTTGGGGATCAAGCAACTTTTTCCCTCAAAGAGCAGGTTTACTCCCACTATTAAAGCAGTGGTCCTCACAAGCTCAAGGTTCTTCTGCAATAATCTAACCTGCTGTGACTTCAGGCATTCTTCCGAGGTCCACTAGTACTTTCCCTTTCGTACTTAGGAACTGAGGGGAAAGCGAAGCTCTAGCTACTGCTTTTGCCTGTTAAGCCCTTTGTCTCTCTGCCCCCAAAATGTTCTCTCTTCTCCTAGCATCATGAAATAGTAGCAGGCTAATGTTTCAGTTTATAAATAGGGTAAAATATTAGATCCTGTACAGTTGTTAATAATCACATACTTCCAAAAATACATAAACTATCTCAGAGCTTCCAAAAATACACAAACTATCTCATAGCATGGAAAATAAAACTTCTAAATTCTGTTATGAAAGATATGTAACATCTGCAGCTACATCTAATTTAAAAAGCACAAAAGTGAAAAAAAAACTGACCAATATACTTATCAATAAATATCATTGCAAAAATAATGGGTAAAATATTTAATAATATTCCAAATCCACAGTAAGAAATAAGCCACCATCATGATTAAGTAGAATTTATAGCCCATGATGTGTAAGAATTATTTAATATTAGAAAAATCAATAATACTATCTGTCACATAAATAGAACTAGGAGAAAAATCATGTAATTATCCCCACTGGTGCTGAAAAATCTTTAATAACATTTAATATACATTTCTAATGGAATCTCAATAAATGTGATTAAATTGCTACTTCCTTAATGACAGAATGTATATGCCTTTCCTAAACCCTGCATATTGCTCCAAAGGGGAAAAACTTAAAGACATTTCTATTAAGGGGGAAGTATAAGACAAGAACACACAGAAAAATAAGAAGAATACTGTCTTCTTTGCTATTAACAGTGGTACCAGAGGTACTGGTCAATGCAATTAGACATGAGAAAACAATTAGAAATATAGAAAAACAACAACAACAATAAAAGACAAACAAATAAACAAAAAACTGTTTGCGGATAATGTGAGAGACTAGCTAAAGAATATAGCAAATGGATAACAAAACTAAAGGAAAAAAGAAAGAAAGAATTCAGACATGTAGCTGAATGTAAAATAAACACACAAATATTAAAGCTTTGTTTACACAAATAACCAGGTAGAAATATAGTAAAAGAGAATTTTAATTTCTTTAAAATGAATAAAGTACTCAGGAATGAATTTATAAGAAACAGGCAAAGAAACATAAAGAAACTATAAAACACTTTTCAAGGACAAAAAAGAGACAGGAGAAAATGGAATGATCTCCCTTGTTTTGTTTTTTGTTTAATAATTATTTTATTTAACTTTATTCATGTTATTTATTTATTTATTTTAATTTGACCAGAGAAAGACAGAAAGAGAGAGGGAGAGAATAAAAAAGCAAGCTGCCAGGTCCAGGACTTGAACCACAGTTAGCCAGATGGGAGTCCAGCACCCTTAACTATCACACCACATGCCAGCACCCCTTGTCCTTAAATAGTGCATCATCAGTTAATCAACATCAGTTGTATTGGTGCTCCCAAAGTTAACTGATAAATATAATCCCAGTAAAATACCAATGAGCATTTTCCTTGAGCTAGGCAAAGTGATACTAAAGTATATATGAAAAGTCAGACACAAAGGAAAAGCCAAGAAAACACCAAAGAAGAAAGATATATGAGAAGAACTAGCTATACCAAATTTTAAAATACACAAGAAGGCCTCTTAAAAAAAAAAAATTAGTCAAAGAGCGGGTGCACTCACCAGAGAGACAGAGGGAGAAAGCATCTCCTCCCACAATAGGACACGGTCACCTGCAATCCCTTCTCCTCCATTTCTCCACCTTGTTGAGACTTTGGGCATGCAAGCACACGCACTGGCTTTTTTCTAAAGCCACTGGAGTCAGGATTCAAACTACATAGTTGGCCATATGGGACCCAGTTGCCTTAACAACCAGGCTACAGAGCTGGCTCTACAACAAAGCCTCTTTAACAGCATTGTCCTATAGAATGCTTTGTGATGATGTATAGTTTTCATATCTGCATTATCTAACATAATAGCCACTAGTCACATGTGGCTAAATGAATGCTTAAATGTAGTTAGTGCAACTGAACAACTGGATTTTTTATTTCATTTCATTATAGTAAATTTAAATAACCACATGTGACTAATTACTATTATTAAATAAGCATAGCTTTATAATTAAATAAGCATAACTGCTAATGCATTAATAAATAGACCAATAAGCATAATGCCATAACTGGAAATAAATACATTAGTATTTATTACATTTACTATGTTTACATATATATGTTTAATGTGTGTATGTGTGTATATATATATATATATATATATATATATATGAGTGTTTACTATGTGAAACACATTATCAGTATTATCAATGGGCAAAGAATTTTTTAACAAATGATGCTAGCAAACAAGGTAGTTTTTTTTGTAAATGATAAAACTAGATTTATTTCTCACATCATATCAAGAATAAACTTCAAATATATCAGCATTCTAAATATGATAAATGAAATCATATAAGTACCAGAAAGGAACATGAATGAAACTCTTATTAAATTTGGAATAGAGGATAACTTTCAAATTATTACTTAAGATGAAATAAAAGCTTAACAAACGTGGCTATACAAAAATGAAAAAAAAATCCTTTTGAGTGGCGAAATAATCAAAAACCAATGTAAGTAATCTCAAAAGTAAATGGCCAATAAAAAAAAGAATAAATTCAGTAAATAGGAAAGAAAAATGCTAATATCTCTAGTGTAAAAAAAAATTGGATGGCTGAAGAAATAAAGATTTACAAAATCCTGTAGAAAATCGGCAAAAATATAAAGAAAAAATTAACCAAAAGTAGCCACTAATTGTGTAAAAAGATGTTCCAACTTACTCATAGGAGGAGAAATGCACATTAAAACTTACTGAAGTAACTTTTCTCATCCATTGGCAAAGCTTCACAAGATTACAATATACAATATACAATATTGGCAAGAAACTCTCATACGCTTCTAATGAGAAAGAAAAATGGCACAATTCTTATGAAGGACGGGAGACTTTACAATATTTAGCAAAATTGTGTATGTATTATCTTTTAGGCAACAATCTCACTTCCTGGGATTTATTTCCAGCAATATAAATATATATGCAAGAGATTATTCATTGCCTCATTATTCATAATTGCAAAATATTGCAAAGTACCTAAATATCCAGTGCATAGGAGATTAAATATGCTGTTCCATACATGCAATACAGCAGCATAGTATCAGGTAGCTGCAAAACGAGAATGAGAAATAACTCAGTGAAGTGATAGGGAGTTATTTCCACAATATACTAAATGAAAAAAAACAAAGTTGAAGAGCCTATTTTGTATCAATTGCACATTTTCTGAATTTGATCATTTTAGTGAAGTTATATAAAAAAGTGTCTTTGCCTTTAGAAAATATGAAGAATATTAAAGAGATGTGTGTGACCTACTCTCAAGTGGCTCAGAAAGAATATAGAGAAAAAAGAGAGAAGGAAAGTAAATGTAGCAAGATGTTAAAATTGGTGAATCTGGATAAAGTAAAAAGCTGCAGACAGAAAGCAATAACTGCTCTTGGGCACTCTTATTGTTCCCTTTGATAGTTTTTATCAATGTCCATGATGGATTGTGAGTTTTTGCACCTCAGTGGGGTGTACAATCCTGTCTCCTCCACTCTCCCATACCATCAGGATTTTGGGCACACACACGTATGGTCCAGGTGTGTTCTTCAGGTTGCCGGGGCCAGGACTCACACTGTGCAGTCGGTCATATTGGATCTGCCTCCCTTAACCAGTAGGCCTCAGAACCAGCCTGAATTTTTAAATTATTATTTATCTGTTTATGCTCATTCCTTACAGTAGGACCTCAATTTACTACAGTAAATGCATTAATAAATAAATGAAAAAGAAATTTAAAAAGAATGATAAAATGAATCGGTTTCCCCAAAAAAGGTATCTAAAGGAAAGTAAAATTTAAAACATGGATAGAACAAGTAGGAAAAAAATAAAGAAATGGAGGAGTAAACACAATAGACCAACTATATCTAAGAGACATATGCAGTAAACTCTACCCAACAAAAATGGCTCATACATTCTTCTCAAATGCACATGAGACATTTTGCAGGATAGATCATATATTAGTCCGAAAATAACGTTTCAATAGAATTGAAAAGATAGATATTATACAAAGTATCTTCTCTGACCATAATGAGATGAAATGAGAAATCAATAACAAGGAAAACTGGCAAATTTGATAAACACATAAAAATTAAATATTTAATTTTAATAAATTAAAATTATTAAAAAGTTGGGGAAAGCCATATTGTACACTGAAAAGATGTATAGTAATTAAATGTAAATAATAAAAAATAGAAAAAAGCCAATGAATAAAGAAAAAAATCATAAAAAAAATTAGAAAATATTTAGCAATCAATGAAAGTTAAAATATAGCTTACGAAAACTTATAGGATATGGTGAAACGGTGCCAAGAATACTATATAACTACAAATTCTAATATTATTAAAAACAAGATCTCAGATTAACAACCTAACTTTGCAACCTAAGAGACTAGAAAATAAACAAATTGAATAAAAAGTTAGCATATGAAATGAAATAATAAAGATTATAGCGGGATAAATAAATAGAAACATAATAGAGAAAATTAATTAAAGCAAAAGATGGTTCTTTGGAAAGATTGATAAAATTGACAAAATTTTAGCTGAATTAACTAAGGAAATAGAGAGAAGACCCAAATAAATAAAGTCAGAAGTAAAAATGGTGACATTACTATTAATTCTATAGAAATAAAAAGGTTACTGGGCAGGCACCATAGCACTGTGGCTAAGCACTATTCATTGGTAACCAGATCCCACGTGCCTGACTGCAGTTTTAGTCTCAGCCCCAGCAACTGAAAATCACACTGGAGGAACCAGCAGATGACATACTGGTTAAGTCTCTGGACTCCCGAGTAGTTGACTATGGACCAGCAGTTTAAAACTCACACCGAGTGTGTGTACATGCATGCCCAAAATCCCAAGAGAATGGAGGAGAAGGGATTGTAGTGTGGCCATCCCCATTGGGGGTGATTTCTTGCTTTCTGTCTCTCTGCGAGCTCATGTGCCCTATAGCAAAATATCTCTAAAATAAATATAAATAAATATAAATAAATAAATAAATAAATAAGAGAGAGAAAGAAAAGAAAAATACACTGGGTACATGTGCATGTGAACTTAAAATCATGCCTGGATAGAGAGATGGAGGAAGAAAGAAATGAAGTGTGACCACACCATATTTGGAGGTGATTTCTTTTACTTTCTAGAAGTTCACATGCTCTCTGATAATTAAGAAAGAAAAAGTTATAAGAGTGTATTGTGAACAATTGTATGTCAACAAATTGGATAACCTAGATGAAATGAATAAATTCTTAGAAACACAAAAGCTACTAAGTCATGAAGAAATAGAAATCTGATTAGACCTATAACTAATAAGAAAATGTCATCAATAATCAAGAAATCTTTCAGCAAAGAAAAGTCCTAGACCTTATAGATTTACTGGTAAAACCTACCAAAATTTAAAGAATTAACAGCAATTCTCAAATTTTTTAAAAAATGAAAAAAGAGGAAAGACTTTCTCATTCATTTCGTGAGGTCAGCATTACCAAAGTCAGCAAAATTACTACAGGAAAAGAAAATTACAGACCAGTAATTTTAATCTTTTACAACCATTGATGCAAAACTAATCAAGAATATACTAGCAAACTGAATTCAGCAGCATATTAAAAACATTATACACCATGACCAAGTGAGATTTAGTCCTGGAATGGAATGATGGTTTAAATATGAAAATCAAGACATTAATAAAATGGAAAAAAATTATTATCTCAGTGGATACAGAAAAAAAAAATTATTTGAGAAAACCTAATACCTTTTAAATTAAAGACACTCAACAAACTAGAAATAAGCCAACTACCTCAGCATAAGAAAGCTATATATAAAAATCCCAGAACAGATATCATACTCTGAAGTAAAGGACTGAGAAAGCATTTCCTCTGAGATCATAACAAAACAAAGATGCCCATTCTTACCTCTTCTACTCAACATAGCAATGAAAGTTCTAGCCAGATCAATCAGTAAAAAAAAAAAAAAAAAATTCATCCAAGTTAGAAAAGAAGAAATAAAATTATCTCTGTTCACAAATGATATGATCATATATGTAGATAATCCTAAAATTTCCTCAAAAATCTGCTGGAGATAACAAGTGAATGTGGTAACGTATCAAGAAACTCAATACACGAAAATCAGCTATGGCCCAGCCACAGTCGCCCAGGCAGTAAAGCACCACTGCTGAAGCTGGAGACACATGGTTAAGGCTCGGAGTTGAGGTCCTGGTTTACCTTGAACTTGTGAGGTGCCCGTGGGTATGTCCACGACCCTGGCTGACTGGAAGGCTGAGAGTGAAGGATGATGGATTGGTAATACCTGATCTCTCTCTTTGTCTCTTCCTCAGAAAATAGGTGGTACAGTGGTTAAGATGTTGGACTCCCACATGGTTGACTGTGGTTTGAGTTCTGGACCTAGCAGCCTGAAACTCACACCAGGTGCATGTGTGTGCCCAAAATCCCGAGAGGAGAATGGAGGAGAAGGGATTGCAGAGTGGCCATGCCCTCTGGGGAGCAATGTCTCACTTTCTGTCTCTATATCTCTCTCTGTCTCTCTGGCAAATGCATGTACCCTATAGCAAAAGAAATCTTTCTCTCAAAAAAAGAAACTTTTGTTAAAAACCCAGTTGCATTTCTACACACAAAGAATGAACAATTTGAAAAGAGAAAATTATGAAAACGAGTCTGTCACAATAGCAGCAAAAAGAAAAAGTAAGGATTCAAGAAAAATACAAAGATGAACATGGAAAATGTTTTAATAATGTCACAGCGATTATCTCTGCTACTGTTCTGTGACACTCATCGTCTCAGCAGCAAACATGTGATCACAAGCATATAAAAATATGACTGATGAAGGAGAAAATACATATAGGGAACAGACTATCTGAGCCTGTTCATATATATGTTTGTTGACTGTTTTTTGGGGGTTTTTTTTGGTAATAATAATGATCAAATGCTTTATATTATCACTAAATTATCTCAGATTGTTTTCAGTTTTTTTGATTACACCGTTATTTTCAGCTAGAGATGTAGAAATTAGTCAATTTAAAAGTCAGAACTGGATAAAATTCAACCCAAAACTTCACTGAAACTTGATTAATATGATCAATTTGGACAGCTAAACTCGATAATTCAAGCCTCCAACTGGTTTTTTTGGATCAAGTAAATACCAAAATGAGTAATCCTGTTTGGCTGTCTGAATCAATCAAGTGAACCAGGTAATTGCAAAATTTCGCCCTTGATTGCTCTAGGTAGATACAGGTCAGTTGTATAAAGGCAGCTTTTAAAAATGCTAACGGGATTAAGTTGGCCACAGAGTTTTCCATGGTTTAATTCTCAGTATCTTCTCTTAACAACTTGTTTGACCAGCAATGTGGTTTCAGGTCCAGGGCTGAGGACAACTGGTGCTGGGCTGTTTATTATTATTTTGTGGGCTCTTTCAGCTATTTTTTTTTTAATCACAGTTCATGTCCCTGTCATGATCCTAACATCAGGTTGCTAGGTCATTACTTTTCTTTCTCCTCTTCCTGACACACATCTGGAAGCTTACCAGCTATTTTCCTATCCAACAGCTGAGTTAGGCCTATTTATAAAACCAGAGCCAGGCAGCAATTCTGAGTAACTTCCCTTCTCCTTCTTTTTGACATTTCACCACCACCCCCACCCAGTACCAGTTGTGCACTCCCCCACCCTGCACTGCTTTGGGGTTACCACAAACACCAGCTGACAAGGCATCAGGAACAAGGGCGCCTCCACACACCTGCCTATCAGCGCCTTCCTAAGTGCATACTTGCACTTGCCCATCTCATATGGCTCTCTCTTACACCCTTATTGCATTTGTTTCCTCCTCCCCTTTACACAAGTAGTCGCCTTATGGAAATAGTAATAACAACCAACACATCAGTGCTTAACAACTGCCGGGCATTACCCTAGCCTTTTTGCACATTTACATATATTAGCACTTTGGATCTCCATTCAAGCACTGTGCAGTCGACACTGTTTTGGCCCACTGCCATTTTATAGATGAGGAAACCGAAGTCGCATTAAGTAACCTGCCCAAGGTCACACTACTCACCAGTAGGAACTCAATGCCCGCGGTCTGGCTGCAGAGCCCACACATGGAACTGCTGTGCCCTGCTGTCTCTCAGCAGAGCCCACTACTGCCATGTGCATGGCTCTGGTCCTAGCAAACGGATTTTTTTTCTGCTGGCTTTCCCTTAGTGGTAAGATGAGTGCTACTGTATGGAAAGAGCTTGGAGATTTCATTCCCTTTCTTAACCTGTAGAGCCCCAAGTCAGTTCTGAGGAGCTGTGACAACAGAATTAGGACCAGACAGAATAATGACAGTAGAGCCCCTAACCAATACCCAGAGGTCCCTCTTTCTGCTTCCTAAGATGCTGTGGAAGAATCTGAGGAGTTACAGAGCAGTTATAAATTGTTGAAGCCCATTTTGGTAGAGAAAAAAAAAAAAATCACTGGCTGATGTCGATTCAGGGTCCACATAAAAGCAGGCTTGCAGAACTCATGGATTTATTCTCAGTACCCATGTCTGTTTCATTCCATAACAATCATCAGTCCTTGTTCTATTCACTCACCATTCATTTACCCAACTTGTACTAAAGACCAATTTGGTAGCATCAGCTACTATGCTCAATGCAAGGATACCAAGATAGTTGCAATATAATCTCTGGGCTGCTAAGGAATCATTGCTGACTGTCACATTATTTGATATCTTTTTTTTATCTGGCAATTTATATGTTTTGGTTCATCTAGGCTCATAAAAAGCAGTTCTTTGGACTCCTAAACCTTTCACCAATAAGACAGACTTTCAATATTAACTATAGCCAATATTTATATGATTTATCAGGTTTGGGTTTCCATCTCTGACTTTTTGTAGATTGCTCTACTTTAAAATAATTATTGAGGGGCCAGCAGATGGTGTGGAGGCTAAGGTACTTGGATCCCAGATGGCCAGCTGCACAGTTCAAGTCCTGTACCCGGAGGCTCTACCTGGAGGTTGTACCCAGAGGCTTGAAAATCACACCAGGTGAGTGCATGTGTGTACCCAAGATCCTAAGAGAAGAGTGGAGAAAAAGAGATTTTGGTCTGGTCAACCCCCTGGGGAGTGATTTCTCAGCCGCCCTCCCATCTCTCTCTAGTGAGTGCATGTCCTATGACAAAATTTTAATAAACAAATAAGTGAATATTGTGGGGGACAGATAGCAGCTTTTGTTGTTATTTTGTTTGTTTCTTGACCATTGAGGTTTTTGTAGTGAGCTAGAATTTCTTCTATATTTTCGAGTTCTTCAATAAATTTTTTTCTTGGCTTTTCTGTTTTCTCTTAGCCTATCTCTCACTTCTTTATACTATGTGGAAAATGTTTTGCACTCATTGTCCTCCAAACTCCCTCACAATTATTTTCTTTTAGCAAATGATTATAATTTTTAAAATATTTAATACATCTCTGGAGTAAGAGGTAAGCCCACATCATTTTGTCTAATGAAAACGTGTTTTGGAAAGTCACTGGTATTGACTAGATTAAGAGAATGCAAGAATCTCAATTTCAGGGACCCAATTTTACATTATATGAACAGTATTTGAGATTTAAAAAAAATGCATTAAAACAGAGAAACATAAATATACTTGATCCAACTCTTAGAAACATAGACATAAGATGACTCAATATGGAATCATTAGCTAGCTCAGAATATGCAGAAATAATCAGAGGACTGACTTTGAAAGATTAAGGTACCCCAATTTGGCTTTGAGAATTTATGGGACACTTACTCTAGGAAGATAAATTATATTTAGGAAACTGCTTAAGATCCAGACATTGAAAATGTTCCAGGTTAAAAGGAATAAGGGTAAGGATAATAAAGGCCAAGCGCTAAAGTGGGAAAAGGGAATCAAAGCCTTTCATATGCAGAAAGCCTTCAAAAATCATATATAAATGTAGGATAGTGGACTTAGACGTGCCATAAGTAAAAATAAATAGAAGCAAGGTGAAGGATTTAGCTTTAGCAATGAGTGAAAGGATTACGAGCCAAACCACAGGAAAGTATTTCAACTGAAAATGATGGGTTCTTGAATATAATCTCAGAATAAAGGAGTAAAGGTAAAAGCCATTCTGACAAAATACTGATTAGGAATTAAAGACAGAGGAGAAGTACTGATCTGAATAATAACCTCAATGGTTGTTTCTTCCTGGATGAAGGAGTGCCAGGAGAAGGGGAACTGGCCAGCCCTGAGTGGCTATTTCCTAGAATAACTGGAAGAAGATTTGAAAGTGAGATGGTAGAAAGCAAAAAAGCAGGCAACCAATAGGAAAAACACATATCCCAGGTCTTCATAATATGTCATTATTAGGGCTAGATTTACAGCATACTGTATCAAAAACTTTAGTAGTAAAGGGATCATATAAAAGGATCAATAAAACCTCCCTTTAAAACAATAAAACAAACATATTCCACATGTTTCAGAAGAAACAGAGACAAAATTAGTTAAGATATAAGGTTGTTTAGGTCTCTTATGCCAGGTTTGATTAGTAAAAATTCAAACCAGAAGTAAACATTACTTTCCTAAAGTAAGGTTGAGAATTTAAAATCAAAAGAAGAGTCCAAATAGTATGTACCGAAGAGCTGGTACTCTTCTGCTTAATTTATTTAATGTGGATAGCCTCCAACTCTTTTTTCAATAACTTTTAGTATTAGGGCTAACTTTCTATAATATTAACTATGTATTGGCAAGTTTCCTCTTTGTACTTCACGAATAGAGGAGCAGAAATATAGGTGTATAGCTTATTGTTTTTCAGCAATATTCATACCAAGTTATGCAATAAACACATACCATAAAAATACTATATATAGTGGGTTATCAAAAAAGTCATGATGTATTTTTTCTGTTTTTCTATGCAAAAATACATCATGAATTTTCTGAGAACCCAAAATATTAAATTCTACAGGTACAATGATAAATAAGAGAATGTACATTATATGAGGTTCATTCTACTCACTGAGGTTTATGCCTAAAGTCTGACATGTGTTCAGGGATATGTGTTTATCAGCTGTGCTTGCTATTGAAAGTATTCAGATTGGGACCAGCAAATAGCATAATGGCTTTGTCACTGGACTCCCACGTAGCTGAACGCGGTTCGAGTCCCGGACCCGGGGGCTTAAACTCACACCAGTCACGTGTGTGTGTGTGCCCAAGATCCCAAGAGGAGAATGGAGGAGAAGGGATTGCAGTGTGGCCACCCCCCGCCCCCGGGAGGGGGATTTCTCGCTTTGTCTGTCTCTCTCTGTCTCTCCAAAAAAAAAAAAAAAGAATTTAGATCAATTAAGATCTTTAGTGAATCAACAAAATACGTGAAAAAAAAAAAAAACAAAAAAAAGACATGGAAAGCAACTGTAGATACCAGAGACAGTGTGGGAGGAGGGTGGGAAATGGCAGAGGGTGAGAGATAGGGAATCAAGGGGGGACAAAAGAAACAAAATGTAAAAAGAACAAAAATGGAAAATTATTTGTTGATGATAACATGTATGATAATATCCCTGATTGAGCCAATACACAGTGTATTCTGGATGGAAATTCTCATTTTGTATACTGTAATGATGTACAGTGAATGAATATAAATAAACACATTTAAATTTTTTTAAAAATTTAAAAAGAGAATGTACTTATAAATCTAAGACCTTTATATATATATATACATATATATATATATATATATATATATGTATATATATATATATGTATATATTAATTCATTTATTCTTTTTTTTTTTCTGAGACATTTTTGCTATAGAGTGCATGTTCTCTCTGGAGAGACAGAGAGACAGAAAGCGAAAACTCACCCCCCCAGGGGGATGGCCACGCCACAGGTCCTTCTTCTCCATCCTCCTCTTAGAGTCTTGGACAAACATGCAAACACACCCGGCGTGAGTTTTAAGTCACCAGGTCCGGGACTCAAACCTCAGTTGACTATGTGGGAGTCCAGTGACGTAACCATTACGCCATCTGCTGGTCCCAATTTTTAAATCCTTTTCAAGAAGCCTGTAAAGTAAATTGTGCTATAGTCTCCATCTTGTAAATTGAGAACGCTAAGGCCTTCATTTGAGTGAGTTACCCAAGATAACAGAGCCAGTTGCTTTGGTTTGAGTCTAGGCTATCCAGTATCCGTGGTTTCTTAATCATGTTATGCCACAATCATGTAAACAAGGAAATAAATATATCTGAGAAATCATCCTTCAAACTATAAAAAACACAATATGTCAGAAGAGGAGGTAGTATCTAAATGAGTGGCAAGAAGGAAGTTTAGGAAATTCTTACTGTAATGATGAGTAGGAAGTCACTTGAATAGTAACTTGAGGACTTTTCTTGCAGAGGTGTGGATACATGCGGCATCAGAAATCATAGTTTTGGAAGAGGGAGAGATGCAAATAGATATCACTGGTGTACAAGGCAGAAAAATGTACAGTCACTAACTCGTGGGTTATTTCCACAACTTTACTGCAGATGAGGTGAGTATTCATTTGTTAAATTTATCCTCCTTAATCTGAAGCCAAAAAATGTTTTTCCCTCAAGTAAAGTAGACGCCCATATTAATTTTAAAGAATAATAACTAAGCAACAAACCAGCGTGCCAGAGGTAGATTTCATTTTGTCAGGTGGCTGAAGTGACTACCTAATCATTTAAATGACAAATATTGTGATTCTACATAAAAGAAAAATAGATAAAATATTTGATTCAATTGGTTTCTCAGTTTGAATCATACAGAAATAGTTCAAAACCAATTTTTAAAAAAAGATTCTATCTGTAGAATGCAACCTTACACATGGTCTGTTTTCTGCAGAACTTAATTCTCTTTGTGGCCATTAACATGCCTGTTTCCATAATCTTTATTTCTAAATCATTTGAGCAATTTTTAAAATGCCACAACATGCTCTATTTTCTAATAATGTATTTATTTAAAAAGTGATTGTCCAAACACAAACAGCATTATGAAGGGGCTCAATATTAAATTAGTCTCTGCTGTAAATAATGTTTAAATTTATCAGTCTCTTCCATACTTAAAATGATCAGGGCCTTTTTCTTTATCTTTTAGATGTTAAATCATAATCTCAATGAAATTGTCTTCTTCAACTTCTTTGGAACTTCCTCTAAGAGAAGTCCTAAAATTAATGTTTAATATTCCAGTACAAAATTTGTGTCACAAATTAGCTGAATTTGACAATTGGTTTTGAGACTGATCAAACGGCACTCCTAATTCTAACTACTGCCCCAATACTGAATCCCTATTCTGTTCCTATTTGAATTCTTTACCATTTTCCTGGAATGAAATGGGACCTTAATTTTGAAAACATGATTAGGGGCCTGATACCTTCATTTAGTTCCTGCTACTATTTCCACTAGCTCCTAACCTCTCCAACCCCTCTGCCCCCAACTCTTTCCATCCCTGGTCAAGAAGCAAAACTCCTTAAAGATTCAGCTCTTGTACTTGCACTCACTGATAAGAGAGATCTCAGATGCTGAAGGCAGAATCTGATTTAGTCACATCTTTATTGAAATTCGTGTTCCTGATACAGTTAAACATTACCTCCACAAAACCCCTAAACATATGTACACACACAGAGCTTATTAAACTGTGTAGTGAGAAGTAAGGTATACCATATCTCTGATTTTGATTATTTAGTAGAGGCGAGTTAAAGTCTTAAAAGCATGATCCACATCTAAAGTATTTGTTTTTAAAAATCTACCTGGCCCCAAAATACCTAGGAACAGTGTCTAAAAGAATACTACATATTGAAGAAGGAATTTTAAAAAAATGCATGCAATTCAACTGACTTAAACTCAATATATTACATGTCTTTGTACCATATCATAATTTAGCCTCTTTTTGATTGATCCAAATTCTCTAGGGTTTTAAATATATTTGAATTAGGTTTAACCATCGCATCATTAGCTGTGGTAAATGTGATTACTTGGGGTTAATATAAGGAACTAGTTTGGTAACTTTATTGTACTATGTTGTAATTATTTATGGATCTATTACATCCAATAAAAATGTAAGTTTAAGGCAATTCAGAAAACCCACTATTAAAGAAGAATAAACTGGAACAGATTTACCAGAAAATGTTAAATTATTTTGGTGGATTTTGGTTTTGTTAAATCCTTAAATGTGTTTGGCCTAACACATTCCCCTTTAAATTCTCTTAATATACCCTGTGGATTTCCACAGAAATTTGAACCGTATGTTTCTGATTAATTTATTCTTAACTCATCAACATGTTTGGTAAGAATGATTTGAAGCACCAAGCCTCACGAACAGTTTTTGCAGGCTCTTGCATTTTAGTAAACAACTTCAACCTGAACACAGAAATCTTGGGGCTTCATTTAATACTCAAATTCCATAAAGAATGAAGGTGTTCTTAACTGAATCAGGCACACTTGGCCTTTGATGGTGCCTTGCTCCAAATCTTGCAGCTGAGAGGAATTATTTTGATAGTTCACTCTATTTCTTGTCACTTTCATTTTAGCAGATAGAAGCCTTTGATGGTGCAAAACGTGTTTGAGACCAGACTAGATGACACCCCGTCAGTTCTATCTGTTTACGCAGCTTGAGGGAAGTGCTATAATTTCCAGAAGCCTGTTCATCAAGGGATTCTGAAAGGAAGGGTTTTCTCTCCCAGTCTTAAATTAAGAAAATCAAGCTGTATAATTCAGTAATCTCTCATGACCTACCCACTACAATTTGTTTACTGGTTCATGTAGAGAGAGAAAAAGAAAGTCAGAAATGTTTACCTGGCTTTCTCTGGGACCTGAGTGAATAGGTATAAAATTATCTACTTAATCACTATTTTCATAAGCTAATTATTCTTTAATTTTCGAGTCTAAATCCAGCACCTTTGCTACAACATGGAACCCATCCATTTCCTTTCTCTCTGCCAACTTGGGAAAACACACCAAAGATCTGGGTCTGAGTGTTTAGTAAAAGGTGTTCGATCCCAACATTATGAGCACTGACTAGCTGCTCTCTGTCATCCATCATCCCCTCCAGGGCTTCATTTTCTCATCAAGATGGCTGACATCTTGGGGGTTTTTTTGAAATTAGCAACCATACTTTCAGTTCCTCCTCCTTCCTCATGGGCATTCCTCCAACAGCTGTCAGATCTTGGGTTCCCTGTGGTTTGTATTTATAAAGACCTTTAACACCCTGTAAAACATTAGAGATAATCTGCTTATACTAATGTCTACTTTTTCCTCTACTTCCCCCCTCTACCTACCTCTTTACCAAACCCCAAGCCTTCCCTGTTTCTTCTAAGGACTCTCAAAAACAAGATCTCAGATCTAAAGGCATTCCTTTCCTTCCGTTACCCATTGAAAATTAGAAATAAAAAATACCCTGGCTTTGAGATATATGTCATCTCTGTAGAAGAAACTTAAAAACAGAGGATTAGTGTACCAAAGTAAGAATAATCCAAAGGAAATTCCTAAGGAGTAAAACAGCTCTCTTTCATCAATTCTCTTAGGAATTAGAGAGATGAAACAGATATGTGTGGTATTTAGAGAAGAGAAAAAATGCACTTTTCAATATAAAGCTTAAAATCTACCTTCTGAGTTTCGTAAGGAAAGGCCCTGATCTTTTTATTTTATCAAAGTAGAGTGTTATAACTCATAAAAAAAAAAAAAAAAAAAAAAAAAAAAACAGTGAAAGAAAACTGTGGAAATGGATCCTGAGCCACTTGTTTAATATACATTCCTGAACCAAGGTGTTGTGGAAAATAAGGCACTAGGGATGGAAGCATGTTACCGCTCAATTATAATCATTAAGGACTTTTTATTTCCCTGTTTACATAAATCATTCTACCCTATTAAGATAAAAGTCTGAATGACCTCACTCCCAAGTTGGGAAAGGAAGAAATTCCTAGGACTTCTGTATATTATTTACTTTTAACCTCATCCATTTCAAGGTTATTTCTTAAACATATGATTATTATATTAATTTGGTAATGTATGTAAACATTTTACACATAAATACATAAAAACTAGAAAGGTAGGCTCAAAGTGCCTTTTCTTCTGTTTTACGAATAGGATGTATGATCAAAAATATATTTGGAGCCCACTCACCTATCAGAAACAATCCCAGGCTGGTAATCTTGAATCAAAAACACTGAAACCTGTAAGGACTCAGCTGCTTGTCCTTGCACAAGTCACTTAAGTGTCTGAATTTCCATTTTGAGTTTCAAAATTAAATGAGACTGCTTGGAGTCTCTATCAGAAAAATGCCAGTCATACTTTTTATACATGCTTTTCTTTTCTTTTAATTGCCAGAGGGCACAGGCACTTGCTAAAGAGAGACAGAGAAACAGAGAGAGAAAGCATCCCCACAATGGGACATGATGACACCAAAATTTCTTCCCCTCTAGCTCTTCACCCTGTTGGGATGTGGGGCATGTATGCATATGCAAACAGTGTGTGTTTCAAGCCACCAGGATGCTAACCATGGTCAGCCATGTGGGATCTGCCTCCCTTAAACACAAAACTGTGGGGCCAGCCCTACATTTTTCTTAAACTAGTGACTTGCAACAGAACAAGTGGTAAGGGTGAATAAAACTTTCATCAAAGAATAGAGAGTCTAACAGTACAGGAAGATATTATAAATCCTTTTCTATTTTATTTTTTCTTGTTATTGTTTTTTTTAATTTGCTAGAGGATATGTGCACTCACCAAAGGAGAGAGACAGAGAGAGACAGGAAAAGTAAGCGATCAGATTCCATGTGGATAGCCACAGTACAGTCCCTTCTCCATTCCCCTTTCAGAATTTTGGTCATGCATGCACAGGCACCAGAGTGACTTTTACGGCCCCAGGTCCTAGACTCAAACCATACAGTTGGCCATGTGGGATTCTGCTGCCTTAACCACCATGCCACTGGTTGGCCCCTCTATTTTAATTTTTTTAAAGTTTATTCATTTATTTCCTCCATGAGCAACAGAGACAGAGAGACAGACAGACAGCATCCCCAACAAAGTTCTGATACCATGATCCACCCCAAGACCTCAGTCAGCCAAATATCATGAGTACATGTGTGCCCAGAATACTCAAGGAGGTCCCCGGACTTGAACCAGAAGCCTGCCCATGACTGCCTCACAAAGCATCACATTTTACTACTGTGCCACCATGTGGCCCTTCTACTAATTTTTATAAAAATGAGGTCCCCAGGAGCAGCTCCATTCTACTGTACATGATTAAGCTACTTCTTTGATGCAACACTTTCTTCTCAGAATTTTCTGGGTGGTGAGATTAAAGACAGAATAGCTTATGCACTTAAGGGAGGAAAGGTTCTGAAGGGTTCAAAATTCAGAGCAAATAGAGGCTCAACTGGTAAAGATGAAGTAAGAAAATAGACAAACTGAGGGCCAACTTCGATGATATACTTAGTTACATCCTCCCATTTCTACTATGGAAAATTTTTAGATTTAATGGTTTCTTGAAGGAGGTCCATTTTTTGAAATCATTATCATCTATTTTCTTAAGTTAAGATTCTTGGCTGTATCCCTTATGAGTTTAGGGAGTCAATTTTTATGTTGATCCAACTGATCAAGTTTTAGCATCTAAACCCACTACTCAACTATTTAAAAAATGAAGTGGATTTCTTCACTTCCTTACTAAATTTAAAAATGTATGTGACATATTTTGTTTCCTAAAAAGCAAAGACAGTTTTATTTTGGATCCTATCCTCCAAATGATTTCTTGCACATTAGCAGGTAGTCAAAAGAGTTAGTGAATGAATGAATGAGATCAACATCTTACCAAAATCTGGAAATACTTTCTCAGAACATGATCCATGGGTTAAATGCATTGTTTGTTCATTTGCGACCTTGTTTAAAATGCACTTTGGGGAACCAGCAGTTAGAGTAATGGCTATGTCGCTGGACTCCCACGTAGTCGACCGCGGTTCGTGTCCTGGACCCGGTGGCTTAAAACTCACACCGGGCGCGTGTGCGTGCGTGCCCAAGATCCCGAGAGGAGAATGGAGGAGAAGGGATTGAGGCGTGACCATCCCCCCTGGGGGGTGATTTCTCGCTTTCTGTCTCTATGTCTCTCTCTGTTTGTCTGGCGAGCGCACGCGCCCTATAACAAAAAACCTCTCAAAAAAAAAAAAAAATGCACTTTGTCAGGCCCCATTGCAAACCCATCAAATCTTACATGTATTAGTAACTCACCAGGAGATTCCAGGCATCTGAAGTTTGGAAACTGCTGATCAAAATAAATGTCAGTGCTACACCTTTTTCAGTTTCTAGTGAATATCAGGGACATGAAATATGGCTTTTATTATAAGATTTCTTGAGACTTAAACTTTTCCTTCGCTTCTGAATTTTGTTTAGAAATCTAACTGTACTTCCCAGTGTGCATATTTGTGGGAATTTGATAGTAGAGATCTCTTTTTTAAGAATTATTTTATTTAACTTTATTACTTATTTTAATTTTATCAGAGAGAGACAGAGAGAGAGAGAGAAAGAGAGAAAGTGAGAAAGCAAGCTGCCAGGTCCAGGACTCAAACCACCATAACACTTTTGGCCCAAGAGTAGAGATATTATTGGTGGTGGAAGATTAGAGGGTATTTGGATATAGTGACTAATAATAGCTACAATATATTGAGTACTTATGCCATGCTAGATATTTTATAGATACATAAATATAACGTATCGATGTAATCCTCATAGTAACCCCTATTTTTTACGTGCTGTTATGAGGCCCATTTACAGATAAGAATACCAAGGCACCAAAAAGAGTAAATGACTTGCTCACGGTCACACAAGTATTGGGTTGTCAGAAAAGATGTGATGTATGTTTCCTATGCAAAAATGTGTAATGACTTTTCTGACAATCTAATAATAAGTGGTAGAGCCATTTGAACCTAGGCAATGTGGTTTTCAAGTGTACATGCTTAACCACTAGGCTAAGTGGCCTAACAAGGAAAGATGGTAAAGAACAAAACTCTGGAGAATTCAAGGTAGAAAGAGATCATTATGCTGCCGGAAAATATTGAGAAATTAATGATATGCTTCTGTAACCGAGTTACTAAAAGCAATTGTGAAGATGATTTAATAGCCTTCTCCTGAATAGCAGTTGCTTTCCTCTCTACACCCCAATCACAATTGTAATTCTTAGTGCTGATGGCTCTGATAAAACTTAATATGAGCTGTCACTTGGGGAATCAGAGTCCTCAGTGTGAGAGAAAGGAAGTCTAAGATTCAGGAGTAAACATAAATGAAGAGAGAATTTTCTCTCTGGAATTGGTTCCACGTGCAGCGTAAGTGAAAATAAAATTGTAGGGAAATGGAAATAGATATATTCTTCACTGCAGATCAAATAGGAAATAAGGGCTTTACATTTTTTATATGTTTTGACGATGGCCCAGCTTATATGAGACTATCAGGATTATAGGAATATGGAGCTGGCTCTGTGACCTGGTGGTTAAGGCAGCCAGATCCCACATGGCCAGATGGGCCATTCAAGTTCCAAACCCAGTGAATTGAGGAAAAATGCCAGGTTCCTATGCATGTGTGCCCAAAATCCTGAAGGGAGGGAGACATCGAGGAGAAGGAATTAGTGTAACCATTCCCCATAGGAGGGTGTTTTCTCTTCTCCCGCTCTGTCTCTCTGGCAAGTATACACGCTCTCTAGCAAACAAGAAGAAGAAGAAAAGGTGGAGGAGAAGGAGGAGAAAGGGAAAACAAGAATATGAAAATATAGACTCCAGACCAAGTAGTTTTACCATCCTAAAGGTAATAGTAGTGAAGACTGAAGATTCCCTGGTGTTGGGAATTAGAAGAGCTGATATCCATGTACTTTTGTTTTTTTTTTTTTAAATCCAATCAGGACAGGAAAATTCTAGTTCTGACGCTCAAGTATTTATCAATAAGAGGGATATAACATATCTTTCTGGGGCAACTTACTGATGCTCTCCTTGCTTTCAGTAACACCTGAGACTAAATCTCTCAAAATGGCAATTTGGCCCAGGCATGGTGGCACTTCCTGCTAAGACATTCTGCTCTGTAGAGGCTGGTACCACATGGAAGGTCTGGATTAGATACGTGTCCAACCTAAAAGCCAAGCACAGTGGTGTGCACCTTTAATCCCAGCAGCGTAAGGGGCTGAAGAAGGAGGACTGAGTTTGAGCTGGCCTGGACAATATAGTGATACACTATACCTAAGAAAGAACCAAGCGTAGTGATGTGAGCCTGTAATCCCAGCAGGAAGGCTGATGGGGCAGGAAGAAACAACACAGTGAGACCCTGTCTTAGACAAAACAAAACAGAGACTTTGATCTTGGTAATTACAAGGGTATATGTCACTTAGCAAGTGAGTTAAGACTCAGAATTACCTGTACCCTTGAGATGCGACAGCCATCTCAAGTCACCAAGCACGATTCCTAGCTATGTGCCAGATACAAAGATAGTCACTAGTGGGACAATTCCCTGCAAGAAGAGTACCTAGTGGGGCAGGAAGTAATGAAATAGGGCAGATATATACCAGTCACTAGACCTAGTGAACAAACACAGCAAACGACATAAAGTAGATCATTCTTTTGAGGTTTGACCTTTGATAATTTTTTTAAAGTAATATTTAACCTTAACAAGGGATGATTTTTTTAAAGTAAATCCTAAATATGAAATTGACAAAAGGAAAAAGTCTTTGAGAAATTTACACAAAACAGTTTTCAGCATGAATATTTCCGTACAACTTACCATGCATTTTAAATGAAATGTGAATTATTCACTATCAGGAATGTTTAAAGCTCTTCAACTGAATTTATCCGACCTGTTTGGCAGCAAAATAAATATAATGGGTGGTCTCTTTCAGGCACCTGTCCAAGTCCAATTACATTACATTTTCATAGTATCAACATTAAAAGCCCCATCCCTGTTGCATCTCCCAAAGAGTAGATGGGAACATCTCCCAAACACATGCAAGCAGCATATTATACAAACACATTTATTCCACGAGTCAGACTCTAGTTTTCCAGAAAATACAAACTTAGCAAGTGGAAGAAGGACCTGCATGTTACAACACAGATCTCTACCACTCAAAACACATCACATGGACTTGAGGAGTAAGGATTTATCTCATTAATATTCAGTTGATTTTTGGTTTTTTTTTTTCATTAATATTCAGTTGATTTTGAAAAAGCATAGACATTTTCTAGTTCAAATGTCAGAGAAGAGCCTAAGACGCAAGTTTTCTGACTTTGAAATTAGTTTCTATTCTAGCACACATGATGCTTCTTAGTTCAATTTTCCATATCACTGAAGCCTAAGATAAAGTTACTGCATATCCATCAACTTTGTCCTTCTATCCTATTATCTCTAAGGCTTGGCTTATAGGATAGACAATCTAGATTTGAGACCGTAACTCTCACTAACTCAGTGTACCTAAACAATCAACTCAATTTCTCTTGAATCCAATGTTCTAGCCTCTAACTGTATTGGCTAAGTTAAAGGGATTTTGAAAGGACTGTATAAAGATGATTACAAATAGTAGGCACTATGTAAATATGTTAATATTAATAATGAATAATCACCTACTTGAAGTGAAAGATCATACACACTCTTGGTTAACTGAACTACCTTGCATGTAACAGTTACAATAACTGAATATTACTCAACACTTGTTATGTGTCAGGCATTTTTCTAAACACTTTACTTACATAGACTGATTTAACCTTTACCATAAGCCTTGAAGTAGTTACTGTGATTATTTTAAATCTACATATAAAACAGGTGAGGTCCAGAGAAGTAAAAGAAGTAACAGATTTCAACCCCAGAGCCCCACTTTATGGCCACTACTATAAGGCATATGATATAATTAATGGCCACCAGACCGCTTGTCAGCAAACGTTGACCATGTTTAGGACCCATGTTCTAGGACCTTCTAGGAGGTCCTAGAAGTCCATGTGGCTTCTAGGACCTCCTAACCAAAACCAAAACCAAACGGGAGGTCACAAAACACTTACCAAATTTACCAATAAGCCACATGTTCATTGGCAACTCTCTGAATCCTACTTCACCTTTCTACCCCCACTGATATGTGTGAGGCTCAATTTGAAAATACATAATATACAAGTGTGAAGTGCTATGAGCAATATTTGTGAGGGAATGAATGACAGCATTTGATTGACTAGCTAGACTGGCTTGCTTTCACGCTCCATACTAGGTTTATCCCTTCTTTGGTTTAGTCTAGCATGTGGTGAATTTGGTTTAGATACTAGGGTCGAACTTGTTGAATATATTCTCATGTACAGAAAGGTTGAGAGACCTTGGAAGATGTATATGCAAGGCCAAGAATCTTGCTGCAGGTCTGTCTAGTAAATTCTCCATGGAACATGCAAGAGCCTGAGGGACACTCCACTGCCAGACCACTTCCTGTGTTATATCCTGAGGTCTCCACATTTTTTGGCCACTCTATTCAGCAGGTCCTTCTCTCTACAGCTGTTCTGGCTGACAACTTTCAAAATGTAAAATACAAGCCTGAGATATTATTATTAGCAGTTGTAGTGGGATGAAAATTGCCCTCTCCCCCCGCAAAAAAATCACATCTACTCAGGACTTCAGAATGTCACTTTATTTGAAAATATGGTTTTTGCAGATATAATTAGTTAAGGATTTCAGATTGAAAATCATCCTGGATTTAGGGCAGACACTAAAACCGGTGGCTGGTTTTTGTAAGAAAAAAGAGAAAATTTGGGTACAGGGATACACAGATACAGGGAAGTTAGGAATACAGAGAAGAACATCATGTCAAGAGAGAGGCAGAGGGACCAGCAGTTAGCTGGTAATGGCTATGTCGCTGGACTCCCACATAGTCGACCGCGGTTCGAGTCCCGGACCCGGTGGCTTAAACTCACACCGGGCGCGTGTGCATGCGTGCCCAAGATCCTGAGAGGAGAATGGAGGAGAAGGGATTGCAGCGTGACCATCCCTCCTGGGGGGTGATTTCCTGCTTTCTGTCTCTCTGTCTCTGTCTGTCTGGCGAGCGCACACGCCCTAAAGCAAAAACCTGTCCAAAACAAAAATAAATAAAAGAGAGAGAGGCAGAGAGGATAGTGATGCAAACAAAAGAATACAAACCAAAGAATACCAAGTATTGGCAGGGTTCACCAGAAGCTGGAATAAGCAAGGAAGAATTCTTCCCTAGAGCCTTAGAGGGAGGCTGGCCCTGATCACACTTTGCTTTCAGACTTTCGGTCTCTAGAACTGTACAACAATCAATTTTGGTCATTTTAAGCTACCTGGCTTTTGGTGATTTACTTTAGCAGTCCTAAGAAATTCATACACTACTACTGTTGCTTATTCGGTAAAGAATTAGAAAAAGTATTTCAGTCACCTTGGAATTCAATGAAGAATCAGAACTTCTAAATATAGATCTAACATTTAAATTCTATAAATCACACTTTGCATGGGGAAAACACAAGCCATTACTGGCAAGATTTATTCTCACTTTTGATGGCCCAATAATTAGAGCAAAATCTACTTACAGCAAGAGCCTTTTTCCCCTGTGAAGCATACTTCCACATAATTATAAAATAGCAAGCTCTTAAAGTGCACATTCAAGATCTATAAAAATAAAGTTAAAGGAAATATTTTTGAAAAAAATTAATTCCAAAAATATAATAAAATACTGTCATTTTTTTCTGCCATGAAACCACCATTGCAAGAAATATTTTCCTTACTCTTAGTTACTACTAATCTATTTAGCCTCATTTTAATTCCATCACTCAGTAAAGTTCATTTAAAAAATATTCATTAATATATATTTTTCCACAATTTAGGTAACTAGGAACCATCAAAGATGATTTAAAAAAAATATTTTAACTGGGCCCATTTATGCACTTTTAAATATTTTGTCCTGGATTATTACCCAAGTGCAACATAGAAGAGACCCCAAATTTTAATTTATTAGGAAAAAAAAAGAGCCTGTAAAAATTTTATGCTTTGCAATCAAAGGTAGTCCTCCCAGCATGGGGCCTGCTACCCATGTGCAGCTGTGACTGAAAAAAGTCAAGGTGTGATTAAATGGTCTTTTTCATATTATTCTCCCTTAAAGGTTTTTAATTGGAACACAGCCATCATTAACAGAGCCTGTTCACCAGAAAGAAGTCTTTGCTCTAAATGACCAACTGAGCCCCCAACGTCTTCTTCGTGCAGGTTGATGTCTGCTACCGACAATCTCTCATCCGTGTAACCGCTCCATCTCATGTCAGTTTTAATGAAAGAAAATAACATGACAATAACTATGTTTTGGAGCTTTTGATAGCCTAGGCTTCTGAAGAAATGTATATGTCAAAAAGATATATAGAAGCTTTCTGTTTCTTTCTGTTGCCCCACTGTCTCTCCTTCCCTGTCATAGACCATAGAAGGGTCAGTTTCTAGTATCCTGGCCTGGAAATCTTAGAATCATTTTACTTCTTCTATATTTTCCCTGTTCCCAATTTGCCATTAAAACCTGTTTTTTGTTTGTTTGGTTTGGTTTTTGTGTTTTCTTCATCTAATTTAATGTAATTGTTTTGCCATAGGACACATGTGCTCACTGGAGAGACAGAGTGAGAGAGACAGTGAGAAGGAAAGTGAGAAATCACTGGGGGATGGCCACGCCACAATCCCTTCTCCATTCTCCTCCTGTGATTTTGGGCATACATGTACACACACCTGGTGTGATTTTCAAGCTACCGAGTCCAAGACTCTCACCATAGTAGGCCATATAGGAGTCCAGTGTCTTAATCCTACCACCTGCTGGCCCCAATCCTGTCATCTCTTAACTGAAATAGTCTCCATTCATGCCATTGCTCTAAAGCTCAGACCTCTCATTTCCTGTCTTCAGAGCCTTTTTGATGACCTACTTGGGCATAGACTCCTCCACCGTTCAATTCCTTCCCCAAGTACCATCCAGATAAAAGTCTCAAAAGTATCATTTTCTTCATGGCATTCACTGCTTAATATTGTATTATGGTTCCCAACTTTTCACTAGATTGAAGCTTTCATCCCATAGTAGGTTTTCAAGCCCTTGTGTCAGCTCAGTCTATCTCTCCATCTTTCTCTTTTAAACTGCAGCACACTGCTACTGCTCTAGATGGATTGATGTTCACGCTGTTTCCTCTCTAGCTAGATTTACCCTTGCTCTGGGACTCTTTTAGCTTCTTCCCAATTCTTTGTCTTTGGGCACAGAATATCCTCCTTTTCACCACCATTAAAATCCTACCAGTTCTGGGAACCAGCAGTTAGCATAATGGCTATGTCGCTGGACTCCCACGTAGTCGACCGCGGTTCGTGTCCCAGACCTGGTGGCTTAAAACTCACGCCGGGCGCGTGTGCTTGCGTGCCCAAGATCCCGAGAGAATGGAGAAGGAGGGATTGCGGCATGACCATCCCCCCTGGGGGGTGATTTCTCGCTTTCTGTCTCTATGTGTCTCTCTATCTGTCTGGTGAGCGCACGCGCCCTATAGCGAAAATCTCTCAAAAAAAAAAAAAAAAAAAAAAAAAAAAATCCTACCAGTTCTTAAAGATCCAGCTTAGCCTCATTTACACAAGGAGCCTTCTCATACTCTATATAATAATGGCCCATCTCTGAAATAATTAACTCTTAATGTCCATTTTTAAATTTATCTTCCTGTCCTTCCATCTCTCAAATTCTCTCATTCTCACTAAAGAGGCATGGAGACCTCACTGGAGATCTATAGGCTTTATTCCTTCATTACTTTTTCAGTCTATTTGTTCTCTCTTAGCTTAACTCTTTCCCAGTTTAGCCTATATGATACTGCATTCCCACTAGTTAGATCAATAGTTTCATCGTAGATTGATCTTGCTATTTTACATTCAAGATCAACTAACTGTCTATTTCTTCTGTTTCTCCTGAGACACTCTGATACAAATTTCATGACAATGTAGATGAACTCTTTTAAATTTTCTCTTTGGCACCAGCTGTGATAGCAAAGATTGTAGGGCACCTCTAGGCAATGCTGGAGCCAGATGGGAAGCCCTGGGTTCAGATCCCAGGTGTACCTGAACACACTGGATGTACCTGTGATCCTGTTTGGCTAGAAAGGGATTGCAGTATGGAGAAACCCTGTCAAATGTTTCTCTTTCACTCTCTCCCTCTCCCTCACCTTTTTTACTCTTTCTTTCATGAAAGAACTCAACAACCTTAACAAATTTTTTTCTATCTGCATTTATGGCTAATTAGCAATTTTCCAATTTGTACTCAGTTCCCTTTTCCATTAAAACTTTTCAAATTTTTCTTAAATGTTTAACTTGTCCCCTATTCTTTTTATTCTTATCAACTGCCCATTTTAGGGTATAATCTATCTTCACATTCAGATCCACCCATGTTTCTTTCCCCCTTTTCCCTTTATGGGCTTAGAAAAATTGTCCCTGCTTTCTGAGACTCACAATTCATTCCTTCCCCTTCCATGCTCTGAATTCTCGTTCTACAACTTCCTGTCCCTCGGCTTCTCTAGTTAGTTTATAATATGTTCAAATTATTGCTATATTGTAAAATACCTTTAAAAAAAGTTTTAGCTTTGTTACTTCTTTCACTTTACAAGTAAACTTTTTAAAGGAATAGATTACACCTGCTATAAGGAATACACTGCATTTTCTCACTCTAGAACCCAACTTAAGCCATTGCAACTCTGAGGCCCACTGTTCTACTAAAACAGATCCCAAAAACTTTCCTAGTCTGTTAAAAACATTTTCTAAAGAGTCTTCGAGCTCGGGACCAGCAGTTAGCGTAATGGCTATGTCGCTGGACTCCCACGTAGTCAACCGCGGTTCGTGTCCCGGACCCGGTGGCTTAAAACTCACGCCGGGTGTGTGTGCGTGCGTGCCCAAGATCCCGAGAGGAGAACGGAAGAGAAGGAATAGTCATCCCCCCTGGGGGGTGATTTCTCGCTTTCTCTCTCTCTGTCTGTCTCTGTCTGTCTGGCGAGCGCACGCGCCCTATAGCAAAAACCTCTCAAAAAAAAAAAGAGTCTTCGAGCTCCCTCAGTCTACTCAGATACTTTTTTAAATTTTTATTATCATCATAATCTTCTTTATATTACATTGGATTACATATAACTTTACAGTGTATTTCATTGCTTTTTCAAAAGGGAATGCCATGCATGTCAGTCAATACAGAGACATTAATCTCCCCGCTTCATCACTCAATATCTTTTCTATGTTTTTCCCAATCATTATTATTATTATTCTAATTATTTTTTAAAACAGTCAATCACTATTTCTCATTTTGCTTGTAAAAAGACTTTGCCCATCATGAAATACTTCTCAGACCAATCCAGTTGAGAATACTATACATGTCATGATCAACAGGTAATAAGCCATATCTGTTTCTCACTAACGTCCTGCCTCTCTATTTGTTCTCTTGCTATCTTTCTCTATCCTCTTCTCTTCACCCCCCCATTCCACACTGTCCTATTCTCGTTAAGTACCTCCACTGCTTTTATGTCCTCCAATATTTCACTCTCTACCATAGAGTGCGGATAGTCGGTATATATCACTCAGATACTTATAAGTCATTCCTGTTGTCAGGGGTAGCTTCTGTACACATAAAAATGCCACTCCTGTGTTTAAAAAAAAAAAAAAAAAAAAAAAAAAAGCCTCTGAGATCAGATTCTAATTGCTAGCTTGTCTTCTATTCTACCAAGTTAAAATGTGGCCCATAGATAAAGGCTGGTCGAGGTGACCAATGTGTAACTTTTTTCGGCGTGGTTTTTGTTTGAGTGATTATCCCTACCTTCTTCTGTTGCTCAAAGTAACAGGTGCTGTCTGTGAAGCCATCTTTCAGAGATACAGGCCTCTCTGCTCAGAAATGGGTCTCTCCCTGCGGCTTTATCCCAGCCTTGTTTGCCTGCTGTTGTTCTTAAGTTATACGTCACGGCCCCAGATAAAAGGTGGGATTTGTGCTTCAGTGCGATCTTTTAAAGATATCTCAATTTTTTCTGAAGAACAATCTTTTTACTTGGCATAAAAAATACTGTTGTCACTTTTTAAAATGAAATGTCCAGCATTTTGGCTTTCCATCTGGATAAGATTAAAACGACAGGCATTGAAAGAACTCACCTAATTGAAAATGGTCCCGGACCGTCAAAATTATTTAGAAGATTTGCGAATGTTACTGTGTATTTCACATGTACGGACAAAGCTATTCAGCCAATTAAGGCTGCTTTCACTTTATTCTGACAGCACATGAGGGTGTACATGCACTGTCAGCGCCAACTGGGGCAATATGCAACTTGGCACACGCATCTCCCCTCCCGCCATAGCTAGGAGTGTTAGGGCATAATTCTCAAGCCTTGTTTAGGATTTTTAAAAGCTTTTCTCCCTTTTACCTTCCAATGTAAAGCATCCCTTAATAAAATGCTAAAATCTTCATTTTTTAGTTGATATCTAAGTCTTTTACACAACATAAACAGAAAACTTTATCTGAGTTTACTTATACTGTCTTCTCCAGATGGATCTTTAAAAATGGTTTAAGAATCTTCCCCTTGTTCATCATGTTAGGGTGTGTATAACAGCAGAAAGGAAAAAGCCAAGCATTAGGTTTGTTTATCTTAAAATTTTCAGTTTGTAGTCAATCATTGGACTTTAATGGGCTACATCATGCTACAATAATTGTTTTAACCCACTTCCTGCTGGCCATATCAAACCCTCTGTGAAATCAAGTTAATTTTATCTTTTTGAAATTGCTTTCTGGAAAACAAGGATAATACAGTTTTGAAGTAATTATACAAATAATTATGTCAAAAATCCAACTACTTGAGTTAGAGCTTGGATGTCGTTGGCTCACATTTTGAATACAGTTGCATGCAAATCCCTCAGCTATACATTTTGCAGGATATAAAAGCACTTAGATTAAACAGGTCACTCAATTCATTAACTAGTTAATTAACTTCCTGCTTCACTTTTCCTCTAGTTACATAACTATTAATATTTGTTTAGGGGAGTCAAACATGATACATTGATAATTATTCCTCTAAGTTATTATTCCATGTTATAGAGGTTTTGTACACACACACACACACACACACACACAAACCCCCACAATATTATAATGTCTTTTCTTAAAAAACCCTTCCCCCACCCAAAAGAAAAGCTATAAATTCAAGCTAATATAAACTTGTCAGAGTTTTCTCTCTCAATTTCACACCAGGGCGTGGTGCTACACAGCTGGGGAGCTGAGCTAATAAGTGTTGAAAAATGAAAAACGCTGCTTTATGGCATCACATAAACTGGAAAAAAAAAAAAAAAAAAAAGAAAAAAAATTTTTTTTACCTCCACCCCATTCTTGACAAACAAATGCCAAAATGTAGATGCTGTAAGAATGAGATTTTATAGCATTAGACCCATGGGACAAACAAGATTGTCTTGTGGGAGTTTCTTTTTATTGAATACCATACGTAATAAGAAGTGGCATAACATTTGTAAAATCTAATCACTTTGGATTCCTTTTTGAACCTCAAAGGGGTCATTCCTAAAAAAAAAGCTGTTGGAAACACTATATAATGATTTATCCAGTAGTGAAACAGGATTATCCCTTTTACAAGGAGACTGAGCTTTCCCTAACAATATAAATACTGGAACACCAGCATTCAACTGGAGGATGTTGAGGAACATCACGTTCAGCAAATATTTATTAAATACTAGTATTCAAAGAATGATGCTAAAACCTTTTTTTGCAATTTCCATGACATAATAGCCAGGACCCAGCTGTTTTTCTTGGGCTGGCTTGTTTTCTAGCTGATGGTCATTCACTCATTCACTCACTCAATCATTCACTAGTCACTTACTCAATATTCACTCAACAAACCACTATTGTAAGTTTACCATAGTTAAGTCATATAGCCCTAATAAATTAGAGAACTGTACCATTAAAGCAAGAAATCCCAAATTTCCTTTATTCATGGACTTGAAATCAACAAGGTGGTACCATTAGGTTGGTGGGAACGTCATGACGTGTTTTCCTAGATGACTCAACAGAACAAGGTAAGTAAAAATTAATACAAAAGTGCACATTGTCAGAGTACATTCTCTCTGCATAGGGAAACATTGAATTTCAGTGAAAAGGGAAGATATAGAGTAACTCATGGTCCTACTCTAAAGCTTCTAAGTGCTGTCAGGCTTCTGTGGCTGAGAATTTCTGATGACAGTATTTACATATCTGTGACTGTCCAGTGGACATATGTCCTCACTTATTTCCTATAGCTATAAATATATTCTCTCTCCTATAAAAACAAAAAAATTTACCTATAACCTTCTTATAGGATTTATTATTTACCTCATATTATAGATATATATAATGTTTGTCTCCCTATTAAATATAAATGCCTAAGGCTGGGACCAAAGTCTGATTTATCTTCCATTCACTAACAATATTTATCATATTATATTTTAATGATTCTATATAACTTGGTTGAATAAAGTATTCAATGGAGTCAACCAACATACAAATACTCATGGCATCAGAATCACATTTATTGTAGTACTACATAATGGAAAAAAATAAGTACTGATTTAGAAAACTAAAAAGCATGCCTAACATTAGGGAGATGTACCACTCGGTTAACATAAATCATGTGCATATTAGTAATTAAAAGGATGAAGTAGAGAATTTTGGTTACAGCTTTTAAAATGCAGAATAACATAAGACACTGAAAAGCATCCTTTTTCAAATTTCCAAAATTATCTGAATGTATTTTTTTTTTTTTTGAGAGGTTTTTGCCATAGGGCGCATGCACACTCACCAGACAGACAGAGAGAGACAGAGAGACAGAAAGCAAGAAATCACCTCCCAGGGGGGATGGTCACGCCGCAATCCCTTCTCCTCTGTTCTTCTCTCGGGATCTTGGGCATGCACGCACACACGCCTGGTGTGAGTTTTAAGCCAACGGGTCCGGGACGCGAACTGCGGTCAACTACATGGGAGTCCAGCGACATAGCCATTATGCTAACTGCTGGTCCCTGAATGTATTTTATAGAATACAATGGAAGACTACAATTACATGAACTGTATACTATTTCCATTTTATTTTATAATTTAAGATATCACTGGAGTATTTTCCTCACAATAAATGCAAGTTTTACAAATAGCAGATGATTTAGGAAACAAATATATTTCCCTGTCACCATTATAAATAACTCTTGCATTACTAATGTTAAGCATCATAGAATGGTAAGAACAAAAACATGGTTAGTTTTAGTGGGTTCTAAATATTAAGCAGCCAGCTTTCCAATGCATCTTCTTTTCTCATACCCTGCTGCTACAATCTAAAAGTAAAGGAAACAAAAATAAGTTCTTTAAGGATACAGATTTGTCAATTATCTTTTACTATACTGCTCAAGACATACCTGGCATCTACCAGTGTTATTCACATTTTAACTAACTTGATGATGTTTAATGGAAAGTGTTTACTAGTTACCAACCATCAGGCTATAGCCACTAAATACTTCACCATGTGAAGCTCATGTCCACATCTCTCCTAGGAAGCTAATACTGATTCCTGAGTTCACTCTGGAAGGAAGAATACTTTTTATTTATTTATTTATTTTTTTAAGATTTGGACTGTTTGTGTTTAACAAGTGGTGAAAACTGGGTCATCTTCAGCATTAACATGAGAAATCTAGGTACAGAGTAGGTAATCCCTGATTTTGTAGCCCTCAAAGAAGACTTCCATTCACTTGAATTCAAATTACGTTCAACACAATACAATTTCACTGGACTAGGCACAAAACACCCAGAAGATTTTAATAAGTTTTAGTGGGTCAATTCCAACAGCAAAACCTGACAGACACTTATAAATGCAATAAACACTTCAAACAGTGTAGGAGGCTGGAAGAACACATAAGCAGAACAGCTAGGAATGTGGTAATGTGGAAGGTGATGATATCTTTTTTTTTTTTTTTTTAAGAACTCAAGGGTTTTTGCCTTTTTAAATTATTTATTTATTTATTCACTTATTTATTTTTAATTTGACCAGAGAGATATACACGCAAAGAGAAAGAAAGAGAGAGACAGAGAGAGAGAGAGAGAGGAGCCAAGTGAGAAAGCAACCCACCAGGTCCGGAACTCAAACCGTGGTTGGCCATGTGGGAGGTGGTAATATCTTTTGAGGAAAGGAGTTAGTCAACCATAGGTCAAAAAAGACAATAATTAAAAACAATAATAGCCTGTGAGAACAACAGCCATAGCCAATATTAAAGTTCTGTCTTCAAAGAGCTCCATTTTAAGCTACAAATCCAAAAAAAATCACCATAATTAGCATAATCTTTGAATTTGAAGAACAATCTTTTTTTCTAATTTGTGACACAGTCCACTATATAAAAAAGAAAGGTTCTTTATAGTGTTTGTGCCCACCCTTTTTTTTTTTTTACTTCATATGATTTTTTTTTAATGTCATACAATCTACAGGAACAGTTACAGGGACAAAACTAGACAAAAAGAAAAAAAAAGTGTTCATTCCCAAACTCTATTTTACCGAAATTCTTAGAGAACTTATTGGATTGACACTATTGGAAATGTCTTAGAGATATGTAGAACAGTTAAGAAACAGTTGTTGAGTAAAAATAGTATGGTTGAACTTTTTATATCACACTCTTATTTTTTCTTTCCGTACACAGAAATGAATAAGTCTGCTTAATGATGTTAAGAGAGAAACTTACTGCTTTACACAAAGCACAAATTGTACGAAAAAATGCATGCATCTTGTGTTTATGGCCAGGGCCATAGGTCAAAATGAAAATCATGTCCTGTGTGAACTGAAATAATCAAGAGATTTTATTTGCAGTACATTTTTATGTTTTCTGGAAATTTGTTTTAAGACAAAGAATATATTTATTGATAGTTCAGCCTTTTTACTAACCCAACAAATGGCTCAAAGACAATGATGAGATTTGAGTCTGTGTGTATCAAAGGAGACACAGAATTTGCCTTTTCTACTTCCAAGCTAGTATGTCTTCTCTGAATAAGCAACAAATTGGTGGTTGTTATTACCTTGAGTGACTTCCAGATGTTAACCAGGTGACTGAACAGAATTATTTTCTGACAACAGTGGCAAGGGATAGAAAAGTATTAGCATGTAGGGTGCTTTTAATAATCTTTTCATAATTATGTATATAATTTATATGTATTATTTATTTATGTATTTTTCATATTTTTTTTCTATCAACTCCACTTGAATGATGTAAAAAACTTATATAACTAGGATTTTGTTCTGTGGGCAAGAGAACAATTTAAACCTATAAAGCATCTATGACCTTATCCTTTTCTATTTTCAAAGAAAAACTAAATAATGGCTATCTATAATTGATCACTTACTGCTTTAATATTTTAGAATTTAAATTATACATAAAATTATATTTTTGAAGAAAGAGAAATGTGTTCTTATAGTCTATGCTAATTTTTGATAAGTCCTTTAATATTTCATATAATCTAGGTAAAATAAATATGCCATTAAGTTATTTTTGGCTAAAGTGAAACATTGATGCATTTCACATATTTTGTAGAAATGTTGGGACCATCAGTTGGCGTAATGGCTATGTCACTGGACTACCACGTAGTTGACCGCAGTTCGAGTCCTGGACTTGGTGGCTTAAACTCACGCTGGGCGCATGTGCATGCATGCCCAAGATCCCAAGAGGAGAATGGAGGAGAAGGGATTGCAGCGTGGCCATCCCCCCGGGGGGTGATTTCTCATTTTCTGTCTCTCTGTCTCTCTTGCTTTCCGGCGAGCAGACATACCCTATAGCAAAAAAAAAAAAAAAAAAAAAAAAAATGTTTTTTGCCATAGGGTACATGTGTTGCCAGACAGACAGAGAGAAACAGAGGAACAGAAAGCAAGAAGTCACCACCACCACCACCCCCCGAGTGGGGATGGCCATGCCACAATCCATTCTCCTCCATTCTCCTCTCAGGATCTTGAGCACACATGCACATGCGCCCAGAGTGAATTTTAAGCTTCCAGATCTGGGACTCGAATCAATGTCAACTATGTAGGAGTCCAACAACAGACCCATTATGCCATCTGCTGGTCCTGTATTTCACATTTTCTATCTAGAAAAATGAGTAATTTTTCACTTTGCAAGAGAAGGTAAGTACTTTTTCTGATTTTCTTGAAATTATACCAGCAGCAAGTGCCAGCAGACTTTGTGGGTGGCATTTCTTACTGAGAAGCAAGACATGAATCAATATTTTTAATAGAATCACCCACGTGTCTTCATAAACAAAATATTTGTAGTGTTTTTCCATTTAGAATTCAATGCTAGTATGGAGAATATGTAGATTATTAGAAAAGAGAAATAAAATACCTCGATAAACAGTTTGTCAAAGACCATAATTGGTGCAAATTGAAGGAAGTAGTTGAGATTGTCAGTTAAGTTTCCAAAAGCTGATGATTAGTGCATTTTTAAAACAAAACCGAATTATCAAGTAAACTGCTTGCCTCTCATACGTTTTTTATTGCAACAGTTATAGCTAATGATATTTTTGAATGTTCTTTGTTACCCATTCTATAGTGATGATGTAACCATAAGTGAATGGGGCATATGATAGAAAATTTAAGCAAGTATTATTTTTCTCTATATACACATAAAACACACACATACACACACACACACATACACACACACACACACCTGCAGACTGTCTTCAAGTGAGAGAATGCTGGAAAAGGGACTAGCCCAGTGCCAACAGTAAATGGAAGCTATTTTATTTTTGCTGCAATTATTGTTTGTCGGCCTTACATGTGGGCATAAGGAAGAATGGAGAAAAGTAAACAGTCGAACATGCAAATGTTATGCTAGTAGCAGCTGCACTTGTTGTAGGAGCAGATAGAAGAAAAAAGATAGACCTCAGTTTTGAAGATGGGGTAGGCAGGTAGAGTAGGGAGTAAGGGACTAAAGCTGGGACTTGAACTGCAGTCAGCCATGTGGGAGTCCAGTGTCTGAACCTTCATTCTATTTTGTTTGTATAAATTTCACTACTGTAGATATCTCATAAAAATAAAATCATACAATATCTGTATTTTTTCTGACTAACTTGTTTCATTTGCATAATGTATTCAAGATTTATTTATATTGTAGCAGGTAACAGGGTTTTCTCCTTTATGAGGTTGAAAAATATTACATTATATATATGTATATAATGTAATATATATTATATATATATAAAATATATATTTATATATTAGGTCATTACGAAAGTCATATCTTTCTGTTTTTCCATGAAAAAATGCATTATGACTTTCCGATGACCCAATATATAAAATTTTTGAATATATATATATATATATATATATATATATATATATATATATAATATACAATATACGTACACACACATACATGTAAGAATAACACATAGATATATCACATTTTGTTGATCCATTTATCTGTGGATAAGTGGTTATTGTGAATAGTGCTGCTATGAACATGAGTGTACAAATATCTCTTCAAGACCCCACTTTCAGCTGTTTTCAATATATATGCTCACATCCATTTTTAACCTCCACAAAGAATATCTGCTCTTGAAACCAATATTTTGCCAGTATTTTATAAGAAAGTAAATTCTCTGAAACTATAAGACAAGGAAATAGTATTAATTTGCTTTCAGAATATAATTTAAGGACAATTTTACAAAGCGTCTTTATTTTTTTACTGTACAGTAATAAATGCCAAAAGAAAGTTCATTGTCTTAGCATTAAATAAAATATTTTTCAGGAGTCAACTATACACACACACACACACACACACACACACACTGATGCACACATCCTGAAAACTGTGTACTTCACTTAAATTACACTTCCTCTTAAAAAAAAAAAAAATTGCCAGGGGGCATGTGCACTTGCCAGAGGCAGAGAGAGAAAGAAAAAAGGCACCCCACCCCTAAGAAGGATGATCACGCAGCAGTCCCTTCTCCTCTGTCTCTCCCTCCTTTTGGGATTTTGGATGTGCATGTACATGTACCTGGAATGATTCTCAAGCTGCCAGGTCCAGGACTTGAACTGCACATTCAGCCATGTGGGATCCAACTGCCTTAACCACCATAACACCAGCTGACCCTATGTTTCCTCTTTTAATTGCAAAGATTGGTTTTATATTTTCAGATTATCTTTCAAAAGATAATTTTTTTTTCTGGCTTTTAGAAGTCACTATGGAAATAATAGGAAGAGAGTAAGGGTGCAAAACTCAGCTATACAAGGGGGGGAATTGTATTTGCCTACCTTTCTAATACTGCTAACTGGAAGTTTGTGCAGTATAATTAAGAGTGTTGGGAACCAGCAGTTAGCGTAATGGCTATGTCGCTGGACTCCCACGTAGTCGACCGCGGTTCGCGTCCCGGACCTGGTGGCTTAGAACTCATGCCAGGCGCGTGTGCGTGCGTGCCCAAGATCCCGAGAGGAGAATGGAGGAGAAGGGATTGCGGCGTGACCATCACCCCTGGGGGTTGATTTCTCGCTTTCTATCTCTCTGTCTCTCTCTGTCTGTCTGGCAAGCGCACGCGCCCTATAGCGAAAACCTCTCCAAAAAAAAAAAAAAAAAGAAAGACTGTTGTACCATAATTTTATGAGCAAAGTTAAATAGAGGTATATTTATAAAAGTGGCACATATCTCATACTTAAACTCTTTCTTGATCCCAGAATCACACTTGAGGAGTTATCAAGCCCTACTCCCTTATTTAACAGGTGGAGAAACTTGTCTGATGAGACTGAATGGTCTGTTATATATTACATAACATGCCATCCCATTGCTATCATTTCAATATTCATATTTATAGAAATGTGATTTTCTCTTAAATGAATTGGTAGAATATAGATGTTCAGATTATATAAAGAGGAAATTACTTTTTTTGCTTTCCTTTCCATATATGTGTGTGTGTGTGTGTGTGTGTGTATATATATATATATATATGTATATATATATATATATATATATATGTATATGTATATATGGAATATAATGCCCTCCCCCCATCTTATAGAAGGGTTTGAAGATTGAGCCTTTTCTGGCCTCAAAGGAATAAAACAACAGGATCTGTTTAGGAGTTGCTAATGATTCTTGCTCCGATGAGAAAAGCCATTATGATATGCTAACGATGAACAAAATAATGGGTTCTAGAGGCTAGATAGTGGTTCAGTGGTAAAATATGACATTCTGCAAAGTTAATCCCCATGAGAAGATTCTGAGTTCAAGTCTGAAGACCTCCCTGAGAATACCAGGCATACATGTGTTCATGATCTGGGTTTGGCTGAGGCTGGGGGTAGATCATGGCATCATTACTCTTTTGGGGGATACAGTTTCTCTGTCTCTTTCACTTATGAAAGAAATAAGTAAGTAATTTTATTATTATTATTAATCACAATCAGGTAGGCCCTATTTAAGGCATGCAAGGTGGTTCAACATGTGAACAATGCAATATACCATATCAACAAAAAGAATAATAAAAACCATATGATCATTCAATCGATGCAGAAAAAGCATTAGACAAAATACAACATCCTTTCATGATTATTTTTTTCTTTTATTGCATCCACTTTTCTTGTTTTATTTCTTTTTATTAACTTTTTAAATTACTTTCATAAATTGAAATGCTATACATCATTTAGATTGTGACAAGAATTTACCCAGCATGATATACACCTTGGTCCAGCCCAGTTGAGACTATTGTACACATCCTCATCAACAGATTAAAAAACTTATCTGGGTCCCGCAAATGTCTTACCTCTCCATTTTCCCCCCAAAATTTCCTTTCCTACACTCTTCCCCTCCCACACTTTCTTTCCATTTTGTCTTTAGTGTTCATTACAATTTTTAATGCTTTTATGTTCTCCAGTCTTTCAGTCTCTATGGTAGAGAGTGCGGACAGTCAGTATATGTTAAGTGGAGACATACAATGTCTCTCTTTCATAGCCTGAGCTACTTCACTCAGCAACAAATCTTCCATATTCGTCCACTTTCTATTAAATTTCAGGGCTTTGTTGTTTGTTATGACTGAATAGTATTCCATGGAGTATATGTGCCATAATTCTTCAATCCATTCATCTGTTCATGGACATTTAGATTGGTTCCATGTCTTAGCAATAGTGAATAATGCTGCAATGAAAATAGCTGTACAAGCACTTTTCTGAATAAGTGCTCTCCTGTCCTTTGGGTAGATACCCAGGAGTGGAACTGCTGGATCATGTGGCAGTTCTACTTGAAGGTCTTTGAGGAACCTCCATATCGTTCTCCACAGTGTCTGGACCAATTTACACTCCCACCAACAGTTTAAGAGTGTTACTCTTTCACCACATCCTCCCCAGCACTTATCAATTTTTGTTTTTTTAATCTTCGCCATTCTGACTGGGGTTAGATGGTATCTCATTGTGGTTTTGATCTGCATCTCCCTTACAATGAGGGATGTTGAGCATTTTTTTCATATGCTTTTTGGCTATTCCTATGTCTTCCTTAGAGAGTTGTTTATTCAGCTCATTTTTCCATCTTTTAATCGGGTTAATCGTTTTTTTCTGGGTAAGCCATTTGAGTTCCCTGTGTATTCTGGTTATCAGCCCCTTATCTGAGGCACAGTTAACAAAAATTCCCTCCCATTCTGAGGGTTGTCAATTCACACTAGTTACAGTGTCCTTTGCTGCGAAGAACCTCCTTATTCTGATGTAATCCCAGCTGTCTAATTTAGGGATTATTGCCTGTGCTTTCAGGGTCTTGCTTAAGAAGTCTTTACCTACCCCAATGTCTCCCAGGGTTTCCCAGTGTTTTCCACCAGTAGTTTTATAGTTTGTGGTCTTAGGTTTAGATCTTTGATCCACTTTGATTTGATTTTTGTTAATGGTGACAGATAGAGGTTCAGATTCATCTTTCTGCAGGTGGATACCTAGTTTTTTCAGCAACACTTGCTAAAGAGGTTTCCCTTTTCCCACTGGATTGACTGGTACCCTTTGTCAAAGATGAGTTGACCGTATGTTTTGGGATTTATTTTTGGAGTCTCTACTCTGTCCCATTGGTCCTCATGTCTGGTTTTTTTTTTTTTTTGGAGAGGTTTTTTTTTGTTTGTTTTTTTTTTTTTTTTTTTTTTTTGCTATAGGGCGCGTGCGCTCGCCAGACAGACAGAGAGAGACAGAGAGATAGAAAGCGAGAAATCACCCCCCAGGGGGGATGGCCACACCGCAATCCCTTCTCGTCCATTCTCCTCTCGGGATCTTGGGCACGCACGCACACGCGCCCGGCGTGAGTTTAAGCCACCAGGTCCGGGACTCGAACCGCGGTCGACTACGTGGGAGTCCAGCGACATAGCCATTACGCTAACTGCTGGTCCCCTCATGTCTGTTTTTGTGCCAATACCATGCTGTTTTGATTATCACAGCTTTGTAATATATTTTGGGGTGAGGAAGTGAATGCCACCTTCTCCAGTCTTCTTGGGCAAGATGGCTTTACCAAAACGGGGTCTTTTATGGTTCCAGACAAATCTTATGTTGTCTTTTCTAGATCTGTGAAGAATGTCTCTTGTAATTTTATAGAGATTGCATTAAACATGTAGATTAATTTGGGTAGGATTACCATTTTGATTATATTGATTCTGCCATTCCAGGAACATGGGATGTCCTTCTACTTTTTAGTGTCCTTTTCAATTTCCTTTATAAGATTTTCATAGTTTTCCTTGTACAGGTCTTTGACTTCCTTGGTTAGTTTTATTTCTAAGTATCTTATGCTTCTTATGGCTATGGTAAATGGAATTACATTCTTCAGTTCTGTCTCTGTCTGCTTGTTGTTAGTATACAGAAATGCTACAGATTTTTTTAAGGTAATTTTGTATCCTGCCACTTTACTGTATGCAATTATTACTTTGAAAAGTTTTTTTCATGGATACTATTGGGTCTTCTATGTATACAATCATGTCGTCTGCAAACAGAGATAATGTCAGCTCTTCTTTCCCTATTGGAATGCCTTTTATTTCCTTCTCTTGTCTGATTACATTGGCTAGAACTTCCAGTACTATATTGAATAGGAGTGGAGAAAGTGGGCAGCCTTGTCTTATACCAGTTTTTAGTAGAAAAGCTTTCAGCTTTTCCTCATTCAGTATAATGCTGGCTATAGGTTTTTCATAAATGGTTTTTATTGTGCTTAGAAACAGTCCTTCTATGCCAATTTTACTGAGAGTCTTGGTCATAAAGGCATGTTGTATTTTGTCAAATGTTTGTTATGCATTGATTGAAATGATCAGATGGTTTTTACCTTTCTTTTTCTTAATATGGTGTACTACATCTATGGTCCTGTATATGTTGAACCACCCTTGCATACCCGGAACAAAGCCCACCTGGTTGTGATGAACCTTTTTCATATGCTGTTGAATAAAGTTTGTAAGTATCTTGCTGAGAATTTTTGGACCTATATTCACCAGGGATATAGGTCTGTAGTTTTCCTTTTTTGTCATATCCTTACCCATTTTGGGAATCAGGGTTATGGAGGCTTCATAGAATGAATTTGGAAGGGTTCAAAAAAGACTGTAAGTAGACTGGGGGTTACCTCTTCTTTTAAAGTTTTGTAAAATTCAACAGTGAAGTCATCAGGGCCTGGACTTTTCTTTGTTGGGAGGTTATTTATTACTGATTCAATCTCATTGCTTGTTGTAGGTTTATTCAGGCTTTCTATGTCTTCCTGAGTCAAACTTAGTAGATTATATGTATCCAGAAATTTGTTCATCTCATCCATGTTTTCTTCTTTGTTGGAACAGAGTTTCTCATAGTATCTTCTAATGATGTTTTGTATTTCTGTTATGTCTGTTGTAATGCTGCCTGATTCATTGCAAATATGACTTATCTGGTTCCTTTCTTGCTTCTTCTTAATTAGTCTGGCTAATAGTGTGTCAATCTTACTGATCTTTTCAAAGAACCAGCTTTTGCTTTCATTTACTTTCTGTATGGTTTGCTTATTTTCTATTTCATTTATTTCTGCTCAAATCTTTATTATTTCTTTTCTCCTGGAGTTTTGTGGATTTTTTTTTAACTGTTGCTTTTCCAATTCCCTGAGGCATGACGTTAGGTGATCCATTTGCCTTCTTTCCATCTTCTTCTTATGTGCACTAATTGCTATAAACTTCCCTCTTAAGACTGCTTTTGCAGTGTCCCAAAGATTATAGAAACTCGTGTCCTCATTATCATTGGTTTCTATGAATCTTTTTATTTCAGTCTTAATTTCTTCAGTAGTTGCATAGTCATTCAGTAGTGGGCTATTTAATTTCCATGTATTTGTGTATTTTTGAGGATTTCTCTTGGAATTAAAATAAAGTTTAATTCTATCATGGTCAGAAAAGATGCTGGATATAGTTTCTATGCCTTTGAATCTGCAGAGGCTTGCTTTGTGCCCTATCATGTAGTCAATCTTCAAAAAGTTTCCTTGTGGGGGGAAAAATTATATCTCATGGTTTTCGTTTGGAAAGTTCTATAGATGACTGTTAAGTCCATTTGATTTATGGTATCATTCAGATCCTTTACCTCTTTACTTATTTTTTTGTCTAGATGATATGTCCAGAGGAGATAGTGGGGTGTGGAGGTCTCCAACAATTAGTGTGTTGCAGTCTCTCTCTCTTTTTAGATCTAACAGTCTTTCCTTCACATATTTGGGTGCTCCTGTGTTAGGTGCATAGATATTTATTAGCATTATATCTTCTTGATGGATTAACCATTTTACTACAACTTAGCACAACATTGTCTCTTCTAACAGTTTTCGTTTTAAAGCCTATCTTGTCAGAAATTAGTACCGCTACTCCAGATTTTTTTGGTTCCCATTTGCATGGAATACCTTTTTTCAACCCTTCACTTTTAGTCTATGTGTGTCTTTATCCATGAGATGAGTTTCTTGTAGGAAACAGATATAGGGTTTCTGTTTTTCTTTATTCTTTCAGCCAGACTGTGTCTCTTGACAGGAGAATTTAATCCATTAAGATTCAATGTTATTATCGATATTTCTGGACTTGTCCTTACCTTTAGGTTGGCCATTGTCTTGGTTATCTTTCATTCCCTTATTTTTGGCTGGTCATTCTTAGTTTTCCTGGAACAGGGCTCTCTTCAGAGTTTCTTGAAGAGCTGGCCTGGTGTTGGCAAATTCTTTCTGGTTTTGTTTGTCTGAGAAGATTTTAATCTTTTTTTCCCATATGAAGGATAGTCTTCCTGGATGTAATAATATTGGTTGAAACTGTTTCTCTCTTAGCACTTTCAATATGTCTTCCCATTCTTTCCTTGCTTACGTTGTTTCTGTTGAAAGGTCCAGAGTTAGCCTGATGGAATGACCTTGTAAGTCTCTTCTCATTTCTCTCTTGCCAAATTTTAGTATCTTGTCTTTATCTGGGGGCTTGGCTAGTCTGGGTAAAATGTGCCTTGGGGAAGATCTTCTTGGGTTGATTCTATTCAGAGTCCTTTGTATTTCTTGGGTCTGGATGTGCAAGTGCTTCTCTAGACTTGGGAAGTTTCCTTCCAGGATTTCATGGAATAGATTTTTCCATCCCCTGATTAATTTCTTCACCTTCTGGGACACCAATTATTCAGATGTTTGGATGTTTAATGGAGTCTAATATTTCTTGTATATTATCCTCATTTTTTTGTTATTTTCTCTATATTTTTGGTGGTTTTTTTTCTAGGTCAGAGGTTTTATCTTCTATGTCAGAGATTCGATCTTCAGCATGGTCTAATTGACTTTTAATACTTTTGAGAGAGTTTTTGATTCCCTGAATTACAAACTTCATCTCTAATAGTTCCATTCGATTCTTTTTAGAGTGTCCATTTCTTCTTTCATATCATGGAAGGACTTCCTAAGCTCCTGTAGCTCATTGTCTCTTTTCTGTTCCAACTCATAGAATTTTGTCACCATGAATGTTCTAAATTCTTTCTCTGACATTTTGATAACATCTGTTTTTTTAAGAGATGGAGGGGAGTTATTGTGTTCTTTTGATGGAGACATATTTCCTAGTTTATTCAGACCTGAGGCTCTCCTTATACTTCTACCCATGGGGGAGGTATCACTTTTGGATACCTTTTTGGAGAATGTTTCTTTGACTGGGACTAAAGTATGTTTCCCTTTTACTGTGAACTGATGTGTGCTGAAGTCTCTCTTCTGCTGTTTTTTGCAATGTAGTCTGCACAGGAGGAGTTTTCTATTCAGGAGACTAAAGAGCAGTCTTTCCTTTTTTGTAAGTGGTTAAGTAAAAGGGAGAATCCCAGGGAGCCTCACAATACCAGGGTATTTGAAAATTGTGATTCTAGAACTGTCTAGCCCCTTATGGTGCCTGGAGGATTAACAGGAGATGACAAAATAAGACAGAAGAGAAAAGAGTATGAAAGAGAATAAAGAAAATGTCTGGGTCTGGAGATGGAAATGGGCTCTGCTGAAGAGCTGGGGACAGTCCTGTGGGGTAAGGAGAAGTGGGAAATTAACAAAAGAAAGAAGAAAAGAAGGGGAAAAAAAGGCCTACTTTGCTGACAGAGAGAGAGGGGTCGCTGGGGTTGGGGCAGCCATAGCTGGAGTCGGGGCCAGGGGGAAGGGGTGTCCCTTAGGCCAGGGATCTGGAGATGGAAAAAATCTAAATAAGTAAACTTTAAAGAAAAAAGCCTTCAAAATAATGGGTTCTATGGCCCAGTCACTGTGGCATAGCCAGTAGCATACTAGACTACACAGATGGAAGCCACATGACAACTGCAGTTTCCGTTCCAGTTTGGTCAGCCTGACAACAAGCAGGTGCATGTAAGCCAGCCTAGGATTCTGGTAAGTAAGAGGACTGGAGGAAGGAGATCTCAGTATGATCAAACCCTGTGGAAGGTGCTCCTCTCTTTTTTTCTCTTTTTCTCACTTGCATGCATACAATTTATCATGAATAAAAACAAATAATAACAGAATTTTGAGTACATAGGCAAACCTAAGACCAATGGAGGGATTCCCACAGTTAATATGAGGACTTAGAGGAAGTTGAGTAAGAACTATTTCCAGAGGGTTACATAAGAATTTGACAATTGGCAATGAGAAATGCTCAACTGAATAAAGATCTTTCTTCTAGGGAAGAAAAGAGATCTGCGTCAACACAAAGAAAATTGTTCAGGTGCCCAGGCACATACTCTGACCATCCAGCCTGCACTCAAGAGAGGAACTTCCACTGTCCTCCCGGGGCCTGCACTCTGCTTTGGCATGGCTCTCTTGGACTGTCAATAATCTAGCAGAGTGGTAACTATCCCTGCTCCAAGACTGCATTTGATCTGTATTTGTGTAATTCATGTGTCTCCTACCCTTCCACCAGTGCCACCTTGGCCTGTCCCACAATGGGTTGAGGTGACCCATCCACTCTGAAAAAGGCATGGGACCATGCACAGCTGGTAGGAGTGGTGAGGTGGAGTAAAGGAACCCCCCACATCTGTATCTAGAAGGATGAAGCATAAAAGTTTCCAGAACTGAAGTAACGGTTACATTAAAGAGTATAACCTCATTTCTAAAAAGTTTAGTTTTACTGTTCTATCAGAACACAGGACTTTTACTTTTTTTCCTAGTTTTTCTTTCATAAATGGATACAGTAAAAAGGAACTTGCATCATTAATTTATACAGCTTTTTAAAAAATGTATACAGCTTCTTAAAGTAACTAGAGATGAGACCTTTTTACAAAACATATGTGTTATTTATGTGTTTGTGTTTCTCTGACCCTTTGAATAATGCAACAGATAAAAAGGGTACTGTATAAAACAGGTCTCCAACCCCAGGCCATAAACCATTACCAGTCTGCAGCCTGTTAGGGACTGGCCACACAACAGGAGGTGAGTGGCAGGCTACCAAGCAAAGTTTCATCTGTATTTACAGCCACTCTCCATCTGTATCATGGCCCGAACTCCACATCCCATCAGACTAGCTGAAAAATTAGATTCTCACAGAAGCCCCCAAGTGGGACCCTCTAGTTGCAGGAAAACAAGTTCATTGCTGCCACAGATTCTGCATTATGGGCAGTTCTATAATTATTTCCTGATATGTTACAATGTAATAATAATAGAATTAAAATGCACCATAAATTGGATGTACTTGAATCATCCTGAAACCATCCAGATGGTGGAAAAATTGTCTTCCACAAAATGAGTCCCTGTGACCCAAAAGGTTGGGGACCATTGATCTAAAGCATGACTAAAACAATTTTAACTGTTATCTAAAAATTCCAAATATATTAATCCAAATAACCGAAGTTTTTCTTTTGTAAAGCCAATGAGTAGGCCCTAAAGGATTTCTAAACGCATTGCAGAACAGTGAATGAAAACTCTGATTTAGCCATTTTTATTATCTTTAGATCCTAATAGAAATTGAAACCCTGGAAAAATGGGAGATCATTTATTCTATTTTATTGCTTTTGTTTTGTTTACCTACCTTTTTAGCTTAGAACTGAAGTTACAAAAAGCCAATACATATAGATTGGCTGAAAGCAAATGAGTAACCTCAAAAAAATTGGAAGATACGCAAAATGTAAAAATATGAATACAAATCTTCCAGGGATAATTTTCCCCTAAGTTCAAGAGAGCAAAAGATTCACCATAAAAGAAGCAAAGGGCCACCCTGAAACTTAATTACATTTCAAAGTAGTGAAGTAACATGAAAAGAATAAAACTTTTTTTGTTCAATAGTTTGCGTACCAGATGGCATCTCTAAATATAGTAATCTGAAACCTTCTGTTTGTCCTATAAATAAAGATGAAAGGAATAACAACAATAGCTAATCATTTAAATCACAGGAAATAAAGAGCTCTTTGATTATGTTTGGAAAAATCTCGCTCATTCTACTAATGATCCTGAAACTGGTAAGGCTCAAGTTCTAGGTGAAAGTCAGAATCCCAACCTTCAGGTGTCTAATCCTGCTTATCGAGCTGTTTAGGCTGGTGCTTATCTAGTTGGAGGAGCAAACCAGGAATACTAACACTAGGAGACAGGAGAAAAGCTGAAGAAACTTAGGAATTCTTAATAAACACTCCAAAGGCAACAGTCCAAATTCCAGGGTTTTTTTCTGTTCTTTTTTTTTGTTTTTGTTTTTGTTTTTTTTTTTTTTTTTTAGAAGGATTTTCACTATAGGGTGCATATGCTTACTGGAGAGACAGAGAAACATGAAGAGGAAGAAAAAGAGAAATCACCCCCTACCCCCCCCCCAGGGAAATGGCTACACTGCAATCTCTTCTCCATTCTTCTCTTGAGATTTGGGGCATGCACCCACACGCACCTAGCATAAGTTTCAAGCCACTGGGTCCAAGACTTGAACCACAATCACCATGTGGGAATACAACACTTTAACCACTATGTCACTGGCTGGCCCCATTTGTTTATTTTTTTTAAATAAAATAGTTGGAGTATGGCCTTGCTTTACTTTGAGGGCTACTGCATAAATGTAGGTAACAGTTAAACACCTGAACTCTGGAGTCAAGCCTAACATATGAGTCCAGGCTCTAGAAATGGCAGTATGACTGCTCATGACTGACACTATAGCCTGGAGCCACTTTCCTTACCTCTCTAGGCTTCATAGCTAGACATACTTATTGAGTTGTCAGAAAAGTCATGACATATTTTTGTATAGAAAAAACAGAAAAAATACATCGTGACTCTCCAACAACCCAATTGCTATAGTACAAATAGTACAAAGGTGTATAGAATTTACTGATGACACTGCTTGGCATGCAGTAAGTCCCATCAATGTGAGTTGCTTATCATCATTACACTCATTATTATTAACAACAATACCATAATGATAATAATCAACTATTAATAATCATGTTTTTGATTATTTTTCTGTCTCAAAAGCATGGCATTGTGCACAGCAAGGTTTTCTGGCAATAAATGGAATTCTTTTTTTTAACTTTATTTTTTTTATTTTTTGGAAAGGTTTTTGCTATAAGGCATGTGTGCTCACCAGAAAGACAGAGTGAGACAGAGAGACAGAAAGCGAGAAATCACCCCCCCCCCCAGGGGGGATGGCCACACCACAATCCCTTTTCCTCCATTCTCCTCTCGGGATCTTGCACGTACATGCACCCGGTGTGAGTTTAAGCCACCAGGACCAGGACTTGAACCACAGTCAACTACATGGGAGTCCAGCAACATAACCATTACGCCAACTGCTGGTCCCAATAAATGGAATTCTAAGCATAAACTTCAAAGCTTTCCCTGGCATATCTCCAAGTGGCCTCTCTTAGTAGCAGTGCCCTCTTCTTACCTGACTGCTGGAAGTTATCTAGAGCTCATGTGGGGGATGGGAGGTCTGGAAAAAGGTGTTTTTCTTAAGACTTGACCATCAGAGCTCAACCTACCCTAGCCCATTCTCCTCAATAACTTCTCTCAGTACTCCCAGTTGCAGATCTATGGTTTTAGAAAATGTCTTGAGTTTCTTTCTGATCGGGTTATCTAATGTCATGCAGGGCCAGTCCCACTGACACTAGTGGTGCCACCATACTATGACAGCATAGAGCTTTAGGAGCAAACAGTATCACTCACTTGAAAGTAGGGTGATTCCTTTGTATGAACAAAATATAAGCTGTAGTTGCTTAAACACTGGATAAAGATGACAATAAATGGAAGGCCAGTATTTAAGGGCACTTACAGTTCTGTTTGTTTTTCTGAATTTTCCATCAGGAAAGAGTCACCTACAGGGTGACAGTGTTCAGTATTAAAACTGGTCTAAGTTTAAGCCTTTTTACAAGAAATAATTCCTATTTGGGAAATTTTTAAATTGCTGTAAAATACACATGCCATATAATTTACTCTCTGAACCATTTTTAAGTGTATAATTCGGTGACATTAAATACATTAACACTATTGTGCAGCCATAGCTATTAAACATGCCCAGAAATTTTTCATTATCCCAAACAGAAAATCTGCTGCCGTTTAACAATAATTTTCTATTCCCCCTTCCACTCAGCCCCTGGAAACCACTATTCTGTCTCTACAGATTTTTCTTTTAACAGAGATTTTTGCTATAGGGTGTGTTCACTTGCTGGAGAGCCAGAGAGACAGAGAGATGGAAAGTAAGAAATTGCCCCCAGGGGGGATTGTCTCTATAAATTTGATTATTCTAGATAACTCACGTAAATGAAATTATATTTGTCCTTTTGTGTGTGCTGTAGCTCACAGGTCATCTATGTTATAACATGTATCATAATTTCAGTCCCTTTGAAGGCGAAATAATATTCCATTGTATGTTTCATTGTCTATGTTTGTATATCACACTTTATCTATTCAGCCACTGATGGAAGTTCAGGGTCTTTCTGCCTTTTGGCTTTGTGAATAATGTTGGTGAAATGTGAAAACTGGTATACAAGTATCTGTTTAACTTCCTGCTTTAATTTTCTTTGGGGGGCGGACAGAGGGGTATATCTAGAAATAGAATTGCTGGATCATATACTAATTCTAAGTTTAACTTTTTGAAGAACCACCAAACTCTTTCTACAACTGCTACATCGTTTTACATTCCCATTGGCAATGCACAGGGGTTCTAGTTTCTGCATATCTTCATCAGCATGTGTTTTCTGCTATATTAAAAAATGCCATCCGAATGAGTGCGAAGTGGTATCTCATTAAAATAGATTTGCTTTGTAAACTATTAAAATGACACCAAGAAGAGTTATTTTATGGCTGGCTTACCTTGTACGTAAAAAGCTGCAGGCTTCCTGCGCCAATCCAAAACTAGAAGGTAAAAAATGGTTATATCTGTTAAATTTTAAACATACTAATACTAATAGTTTTCCAAAGAAGAAGGTAAATCCTGAGTTTCAGAGTGGTAGTTACAAATCCTACAGAAAAATCTGGGGATCTATGGCCGTTAGTTATTAGAGAAGTCCATACCTGTAAAATACCCTTCTTGGGGAAACCGAATTAACACTAAAGCAAGAATCGCCTCAGACTTGACCCTAAGCGCTATTCAGACGCAGGACAGCGCCAGCCGCGCCGCGCATGCGCGCACTCAGGCGCGCTCCCGTGCTGTGCCTGCGTGCGTGCGTGCGCGGGCCTGCGCAGTGTACAGGCGGGGCGGGGCCAGGCAACTCTGGTGGAGGCACTAGCAATGGCGGCTGCGTCGGGTTCAGTTGGCCTGCAGCGCTGTGTTGTGTCGCCGGCTGGGAGGCACAGCGCCTCTTTGATCTTCCTGCACGGCTCAGGTGGATTGCAAATTTATGCCCTGATTTTCTGGCTTGGGGAACATCTTCCTTTCGGTCACCCAGTGTTGCCTCCACCCAGTGGAGGAGGCGCCGGCCGGGTTGGCTCAGAGAGGATGGCTTTGCTCTCCCGTAGCCAGCCCGGGTCATGGAGGCACCGGGTGGTCACCCGCCTTCGCCGTCTCCCTTTGTTTCCCTCTTCTGACCTTGCGATCACTGGCCCACCACTATCACTTCCAGCTCAGTGTCCCGCTGCCCTTGGCCAGCCCACTCTCCATCCCCACGCTGTCCTCAGGGCAACCCTTACTAACCCCATTTCTCGCCCTAAGTTTTAAGCAGAGCGAATTAGTAAGGTAAGTCTTCTGGAAGAGACAGTTCAACCATTTAGTGCTTTTCAGGGAGAGCTATTAGTGATTGGTGACTTCAACCGAGATGAATTATTTGCCACTGCTTGCTTTCGTCCATCTTCCATACTAAGGGAGGCGACTGGGAATCACAGTTAACTTGGATAAGATTGACTGAGCATGTCCTTTTCTGTAAGGCACTGTGCCAGGGTTGGAGTGCCTTCCTTCCTTTCCTTTTTCCTGCTTCCCTTTTTTTCCTCTCTCTTTAAGCCTCCAAGATAAAGCACAAGGTCAGTGAAAGATTGGGGGCAAGTCTTCCACTGCCTGGCCTGAACAACATGTGCTTAATGTTGCATGGTGTTTCTTACATTCATCTGTGATTACTTATGTCTGTTTTCCTCACTGGACTATGAGTTCCTCCAGAGTGAGGACCCTTGTTTTAATCTTTGCACCCCCAGTGCTTGGCCCAGGGTAAGTTCTTGGGAAATGTTTTTTAAAGAAATGAGATGCAGCCCGTGTCCTTAGGGGGCCTACCTAAAATTAAAAACAAAACTATTCAATTATAATCGTTTGAGTCAGCAGTGCATGGCAGATCACAAGATGGTGCATGATTTAATGCCAAGTGAATTGTAAGAAAAAAAAATTGTTGAGCATTAGGCATTTAGAAGATGGAGAGCTTGTCAGACTTTTGGGGGAGAAAGTGGTTTTTGAGCTGACAGGTGTAGGCTTAAAGGGGATGGTGTTTGGATATTGAAGATAATTGGAAAGGTTTAGGAGGTGTACTTGTCTTCATTTTGAGGTGGGCCAGACAAATTCAACAGCTTGCTCATGGTTAATTGGCTGTTACCATGAGTGGTGGTGAAATTGGGATTTGAACTAAGATCAGTTTTCTGATGGGGAAAGGTGAAAAATCCTGTAGTGTGATATATGTTTTAGAAATATGGAAGAAAAGAGCCAATGACATTTACAGAGAAAGAGTTGTATAGAGGTCTTCAGAAAGTTCACGGAAAATGCATATAATAAAAAAAACTAAGATGGATTTCAAAATTGTTTTGCATTAAAATGAACTTGTACTTTAATTTTATTTTCCATGAACTTTTTAAACTTCTCTTGTATTTAGAAAATGAGGTGTCCAAAATGATGGAATTATAAGGTTCAAAACCAACCATGGCCAAACCATAGCTTCATGATTAAGGGAGCTGGATTCCACATGGCTGACCTCAAGGTTCAAGTCTTAGCCCTGGGGGCTTGAAAAGCACAGTGGGTACATATGCATGAATGCCAAAATCCCAACAGGATGGAGAAATGGAAATGAAGGATTTACAGTGAGACTATGCCACATAGGGTATGCTCACTCTCTCGCCTGGTCTGTCTCTCTCGGGGGCCACATGTGCCTTGTGGCAGTTAAAACAAAATCATGTGTCTTATTCTGGCTTTCACTACATAGTAAGTCTCAGCAAGTCAACCAAGTTGGCTTTTGTCAGAGTCACTAGTAACCTCACTGTAGATAAGTCTTCCTCTTATTTTTAATCTTCCTCTAATATGAACTGGCAGCAGCATTCAGCTTTCTTGAAACACTCTCCTGGTTCTCCTTCTACAACTCTTTGCCTCTTCTGGTTTCTTTTGCAGACTTACCCTCCTGTATGTGACTACTAAAGATGGAGTCCCTTAAAATTTGGTCCTAGGTCTTCTTCTCAAGCTACGTTGTATTCCCCAGACTAAATTCCATACAAGGTCTTCGATTCTACTTTTACCTCTATACCAGTGACACAAATATATGTTTCCATTTTAGGCTCCTTTGAACTCTAGACATGTTTATCCAATAGCATAAATTAATGAATATATATCCATTAATCCATTCATTCAAGAAATGTATTATATAGTCCCTGTGTGCAGGGGTCACTGCCAGCATACAAAAATGAACAAAACTAACAAATTTCTGCTGTCATGGAATCTTACTCTAGTGGAAGAGAGAAATAATGTAGTAGCGGGTAGTAAGCTCTACCTTAAAAAATAAAGCAGGATAATGACATGGAGATAGGGCAGGGGTGGATTGGGTAAGTTGCAGTTTTAAGAAAAATGGTCAAAGTAGGTCTCACTGTGAAGATGAGACGTCAGCAGCTAGACTGATGGTGTTGCAAAGGTGAGAAGAGGAGGGAAGGATATTCCAGAGGACTGGCAACCAGGTTGTGAAGGCAGGTTTGGACCAACTTCCTGTGAAGAATCAACAGTAATCATGTTGAGCTTGGCTGGACATACAGTTTCTTTCACATATTTTTTCCTTCTCTTTTTTTTTTTAAAAATACTTTAATAATATAAATCCATTCTAGTTTATGGCCCTTAACTACCTTATGCTGTGTTTTATCTTTGCTTCTGACAGGCCTAAGTTTGCTCAGTCTACCTGTGGTATAAGATTTTGTGTATATTATAAAGAGGCGCCTCACGCTGAGCATGTGTGGATGTGTTGATTAGCGTTTCTTCTGTCTCAGCATATAGCATTATTTTTCACCCAGTTAGTCAGAAACCTAGCCTCTTCAGTATCATCCTTGAAACCATTGACCAGTGACCAATCACAAGTATGGTTTTTTTTGCAAATTTCTGTTCATTCTGTCATTCCTCCAGTAGTGAACACTGCCTGGTTCATTAACAGGTGGTAGGTAGATAATTTTTGAAAGTTCTTAATGAATTGATTGATTAGAAAAATTAAAGTTGTGACCTTTGACATTTCAGGACTATAGGAGCAGTATCAGTATTTTCTTCCCTTTTATATTTTTTGTGCAAATATGCATACTTTTTTTTTTTTTTTTTAGGCTTTTGCCATAAGGCACATGTATTTGCCAGAGAGAGACTGAGAGAAAAATGAGAAATCACCTCCCAGTAGATATGGCCATGCTGCCGCAATCCCATCTTCTCCATTCTTCTCTTAGGATTTTGGGCACACACAACACATATACCTAGCCTGATTTTCAAACCACTGGTTCTGGGACTCAAACAGTGGTCATCCAGTGCCTTATAATTTTAATATGAGTTTGTTTTTTTTTTTTTTTTTTTTTTTATTTGAGAACTTTTTGCTATATGGTGTGTGTGTGCTCGCCAGAAAGAGACAGAGAGACAGAAAGCTAGAAATCACCCCAGAAAGCTAGAGAGACAGAAAGCTAGAAAGCTAGGGGGATGGCCATGCCACAATCCCTTCTCCTCCATTCTCCTCTCAAGATCTTGGGCACGCATGCACACACGCCCAGTGTGAGTTTAAGCCACCTGGTCCAGGACTCGAACTGCGGTCGACTACGTGGCAGTCCAGCGACATAGCCATTACGCCAACTGCCGGTCTCACGTTTTGGTTATTTTTCAGCCTTAGCGTATATAATCATTATTTTAGGACATGTAAACACTTTATCAAAATTAAGTTGTAATCTTTTTCAAGTTGAAAATAAACATGACAAACACCTGTTTTGAAGAGGTAGTATTGTTTTAACCAAGAAAATTATTTTGGGTTGTTACAACTACAAAAGCTAACAGTCATATTATGAATTTATTACTTTTTTTTAAGAGAGATTATTGACACAGGGCATCATAGAGACAGGGAGAGACAGACAGAAAGTGTGAAATCAACCCCCATATGGATGGCCATGCCATAATCCCTTCTCCTCCATTCTCCTCTCAGGATTTTGGGCATGTATGCACACATGAGTTTTAAGCCACCAGGTCTAGGACTCGAACCACTGTTGACTATGATGTAACCATTATGCCATCTGCTAGTCCCGAATTTATTACTTTTAAGGATAATCAAGGGGACCAGCAGGTGGCAGGGTGGTTAAGGTGCTGGACACTCCCACATAGCAAACCATGGTTTGAGTCCCAAACCTGGTGGCTTGGCTTGCTTTCTTAACCCCCCCCCCCCACCCGCCCCATGTCTCTCTGATCAAAATTTAAAAATAAATAAATAAATGAATGAGTAAATAAAATTCAAAAAAGAATAATAAAGTGTCTTACATTATAAAATAAGAAATAACTGTTAAAAATCAGATACAGATACAGAAAAATTGGTGTGTTTCTTTTATATCCATTAAATAGGGAAACTTGAAACACAAGCTTAAAGAATCCCTCAAAGTGAGCAGTATTAAAACGAGGAGTAAAATAATCAAAATTATTGCTAGCTATTTATACCTGGTCAATTAATTCATATTGGTAAATTGGTTCCTATAGTTATTTCTATGATTTTTATGTGTAAGGATTTTTTTAGTTTAGCAGCAGGTGGCATAGTGATTAAGGTGCTGGATCCACATGGCTGACTCCCTGGTTCAAGTCCTGGACCTGGTGGCGTGAAAGACTCACTTGGGTGCATCTGCGTGCCCAGAATTGTGAGAGGAGAATGGGATTGTGATATGGCCAACCCTCTTAGAGGATAATTTCTCATTTTCTCTTTCTCTTTCTCTCTCTCTGTCTCTCCCTCTGTCTCTCTCTGGCAAGCTCACACACCCTAAAACAATAACAACAACAACAAAAGCCAAGACCTAAAAAAAAAAAAAAAAAAAAAAATTAGCATGTCATCTTTTTATTAAAGTTAAATACTAAAATTAAATTATATATTTTTTAGAATACACATACATGTTGGGGCTGGCAGGTGGCATGGTGGTTAAAGGCTCTGGACTCCTACGTGGCCGGCCACAGTTCACGTCCCTGACTTGGCAGCTTGCTTTCTCTCTCTTTCCCCCTCTCTAAAATAAATAAATAAATAAATAAAGTTAAATAAAATTTTAAAAAAGAATAAATACACGTACATGTCATAAAATATTTGAAACAGTAAGATATGCTAAAGACTGGATTCAGTGTAATTATTTCAGATGGGAGGAGAGATGGGAACAGACTGGGGAAGCACACAGGTGGATATACATGTTAATTTTAAAGTTCACATATTAAATAGTGGATAGATAGGTGGGTTTTTTTTTTATTAAAATAATAAATGTTAACTGACGATAGTATTAATTCACCTCTGTGTAACTGGTTATGTATTTATCTGGAGATGGACTACTTAATTCAAATTCTGACTCTGCATTTAATCTTTGTACCTTAGTTCCAAACCTCCTTTGTAACGTGGAGGTAATAATTGTACTTATTATATTGTGGTGAACATTAAATGAGCTAATACATTTAAAGTCTTTAGATCACGGTTTGGCATGTATTGGGAGTGGAGTAAATGTTAGCAATTATTACTTCTGAGAGAAAACAGAATTTTTGGATATCCTGCTCTCGTGTAGTGATTTTATTTTATCCCTATTCCAGCCCTGTGTGACGTGAGAGTTACAGACTGCTTTTAAATGTGCTTTTATTAAAATCCTTATCTTCACCTAGATTTTGTGATTCATCAGGTGATTCTGGACAAGGACTAAGAGCATGGATCAAACAAGTTTTAAATGAAGATTTAACATTCCAGCACATAAAAATTATTTATCCAACAGCTCCTCCCAGGTACGTGGTAATTATCTGACTGCTTAGTATAACTCTGTGCCAGCTAGATGGTCTTTAAGCTTAATTCCTCATTTAAGATATTTTAAATTAAAGTACATTTTCATTGAAATGTATTCTCTGATACACTTCCACTATTGGGCTAGACTTTGCCAGGTGAGTAATTTATTCCCTCTGTGTAAAGGATTTCCCGAAGCTCTGTGTCCCATGCGTGACCAGCAGGACTCTGCTTCCTCTGGCCCTGGAGATTGCCCTGTTTTCAATCTCCATTCTTCCCTTATCACCCCAGAAGGGACCCTAATAACTCCAATGAATATAATCATTCTAAAAATTTAGTTAAATCAGAGTTCATAATCTCTGGAAAAGAGTTTTATGACATTCTTTCCACATTTAAAAGGATTATTTAGAAATAATGTTATGTTCTCTGAATCAGTAAACCAAATTAAGACTGTAGATTTGGATACTTACTAAATATTTATATCACATAACCTGTGAGTATATTTAACAAAATTTACAGTAATTGGACTGGCATAATTCTGAAGTCAACTGCTTTTTATAAATATTAAAAGCTATTATTTTAATATAATTTCAGGGACACTTAAAAGTGTGCTGTGCAGGTAAAAAGCTGTAAATTAAATATTCTTGAAAATGTCAAAAAAGTTTGTTGCAGTTGGTTTTTAGGATGCGTAAGATTTGGAGGAGACAGCCAGTAGTATTTCTCTGAAAATGGGAAGGGTAAATACATTTCTGCCTAAATATAAATACAATTGTCTGATGAATTGTAAGAAAAGCTATCGGAAACATGATTCTGGAAATTAGTAATTTTCATTCTAGGAATTGTGTATCATCGCTGATTGTCATGTGAATTCTATACAGAATGAATTCCTATAAAAATCAATGAATTCTGCTAGAATTCATATCGTATCAAATCACACTTATGTCCTGAGATGGTTCAGAGTCCAAAAATGTCCATATGCACTAAGCATTATTTGTGAGTGCTGTTGTGATTTTGTAAATATTATAAAATCATTCAAAAAAACTCATCAAATTCATAATACATTTTTGATACATATTTTCATAATTGGAAGCTATGTGAACAGAATATCAAATGTTTTAGACCATGCTGACAAATCGAAATGTAGTATGAGTTAAACATATAAATTTAAATTTCTTTAAAAAAGAACAAAGAAAAGGTAAGAATAATTTTAATAACTTTTTATTTAATCTAATATACCAAACATAAAATATAAAATAAAATCAACATAAAAATCAATATACAATTATAAAAGTGATATTTTGCATCCTTTTTTTATTTAAATTTTGAAAACTGGTGTGTTTTACATTCAGAGCACATGTCAATTTGGATGTTAATTAATTAAATTTAAATTAAATAATACTAAAAAATTCAGTTACTCAAGGTACACTAGCTCCATTTTAATTGTTCAATCGCAATATGTGGCTAGGGGCCACCATTTGGGATGGTAGTTTTGGACCTTAAAAAGGAGTTCTCATGTGCAGCATGTTGGGAGCCACTCTTTTAGATCAAATTATGAAACTTTTACTTATTCATGATTTGCTCAAATTTTCACTTTTAAGTAGCAAAGTACAAAATGTTTTCAAGACATTCTTAAAAATGGTATTAGATTAGAATCATCTGAAGGCTCACTCACATATCTGGACATTAGCTGGGACCTTCCTTCAGTCTTATAATACTTATAGGAGACCTCACTATGTGGTGTCTTGGGCTTCCTAGCAACCTGCAGGCTGAGAGCAATGTCCATGTAGTCGATCATGTGCGATCTAACCACCCTAACTACTGCACCACAGTTGGCCAGAGTTTAATTTTTTTTTTTAAGAATTATTTTATTTTATATTTATTTGTTTGTTTGTTTGTTTGTTTTAAATTTGACCGGAGAGGAACAGAGAGAGAAAGGGAAAGTGAGAAAGCAAGCCGCCAGGTCCAGGACTCAAACCACATTTGGCCATGTGGGAGTCCCGCACCCTTAACCACCACACCACCTGCTGTCCCCAAGATTGATATTTTTAACAGGATCTTGCCATATCACAATCTATCTGCCTCAGCTTCTCAGTTAGCTGAGAAGTTAGACAGGTGTACATCTATTTAGATTAATTTAGATTGATCTAGGAACTGAGTCTAGGCTTCCCATGTGGCCCTAGCCTCATGCAGTAGCACTCCATCACTTGTACCACAGTAACTGGGACATGTTTAGGCTTTATTATTAGGTGCATAACCATGCTGGGTTTTTGTCTTCCTCCTTAATAGTCACTGTTATTTCATACAATATTCTTTGTAAAATTTCTGTAATACCCTTAAGTATACTATGTTTAGCAATAATGTAGTATACATTGACTTTTCTATGCTTACTATTTACATAGCATTTCTTTTTCCATCCTTTTATTTCCATTGATTAGTATCGAATAATGTCTTTTTCTATTCTTTTCCCTTTAACTTACCTTTATCATTATATGTATAGTGGTTTTTTATAGACAACACATAATTGGGATATTTTTTAAACCAATCTGATAATATCTGTCTTTCAGGTCATTTAAGTCATTTACTTTTAATGTAACGATCCATATGTTTTAATTTAGGTGTGCTGTTTTTTGTTCCTCTAATCTCCTCTTCTACCTTCTTTTGAAATATTTTTATTTTTAGTTGACATATAATAATTGCACTATTTATGCAGTTATTTGAATTTTTTAATCCTTTATTTTAGCTTATCTATTCTTTTATTTTCTGATTGTTTTGAGAATTACATCCCAAACTTTTTACTATTTAGAGTTATTTTACTACTTTAAAGGAATTGTAGAGTCTTCAAACTGAATTGTAGAGCCTTAAAACTGTATAGGTCCAATTATCCTCCTTTGTTTGTTACAGTTTTCACATGTCATTTCATCTGTATATGCCAAAAACTTCATCAGAGTTATATTTTTTGTTTTCAGCAGTCATACTTATTTTAAAGAACTTAAGAGAACAGTAGTCTATTGTATTTTACTCAGTTGTGATCTATCACAACATATCAGTGTGTTTTGATTAAGTTGTGAATTACCATCTTGGCTATATTTCTTTTCCTCTACTGTATGTAATAGCTTGTTTTTTTGTTTGTTTTGTTTTGTTTGTTTTGTTTTTTCCATGTGACACAGGCACTTGCTGGAGAGAGACAGAGAGACAGAGAGGGAAAGTAAGAAATCACGCCCAAAAGGGAGATGGCCATGTAGCAGTCCCTTCTCCATTCTCCTCTTGGGATTTTGGGGAGGCAAGCACACATATCTTGAGGTGGCTTGGAACATTCTAGGGCTGGAGGAGCTTCTAATTGCAGAGTTAGCCATGTGGGATCTAGTGCCTTAACCACCACACCATCTGCCGTCCCAATAGTTGTTTTTAATAGCAAAGTTAGAGACATATTCAGTAAAAGTCAGCAATTAATTTACTGTGATTAGATGGAAAATATTGTTTATTTTTTAATATTTGTTTATTTTTGAAACAATATGTTAGTTTGAATTTCATTGAAACACCCAGTGAAGATTTTTATTTTGATGACGTATTTTAGCTAAGTTTATAATCAGGGGTTTCCTTACTTTGGATTTACTGTTAGAATTTTTATTTTAAAAATTACAGCTTTTAAACAAGCCATTTATATTTCATACAATGATATAGTTTCTCTTGGTGTTTCAAAAAATTCTAAAAATCATAAGACTTGCATAGTGCCTCTACTTTTTGATTCACTATTTTTTTCCACATGAAGCAAATATTTTTATTTTCTAGTAAATAAATATTCTATAATAGACTTAGACATTTTTTATTTACACATGGTAAACAGTGGCTTCATCTTTACATCATTTAGGATTCCTAGCTGAAGCATATTAGGAGATCCCTCTCCTGATAACCAGTAGATCTGTACTACCAGTACGCTAGTAAGAAACCCTACTAAAAGAGCTATTTTGAAGAAATAGTTTGCCTCCTTGGTAAGTATTTTAAGTAGTACTTTAAACACCTATTAGTAAGTACAAAATTGTTTTCTTAAAATTATGGTTTTTTTTTAAGAAAAACAACAAAGGAAATATTTGACCATTTTTAAAAAATCATACTATAGATCTTATAAGAATTAAAAGTCAAAATATATTCAAAGCGAAAATAAATTAAGTGTAGACATTTCGTTGTTTCTAATCGATGTAAACTATCCCCAGGTGACACAAATGATTATTGGCATTCATCATTCAGCAAGTACTTTTTTTTTTTTTTTTTTTTTTTTTTTTGGAGAGGTTTTTCGCTATAGGGCGCGTGCGCTCGCCAGACAGACAGAGAGAGAGAAATCACCCCCCACGGGGGATGGTCACGCCGCAATCCCTTCTCCTCCATTCTCCTCTCGGGATCTTGGGCACGCATGCACACGCGCCCGGCATGAGTTGTAAGCCACCGGGTCCGAGACGCGAACCGCGGTCGACTACGTGGGAGTCCAGCGACATAGCCATTACGCTAACTGCTGGTTCCCTCAGCAAGTACTTTTTCAGCATCTACTGTATGAAGGGCTTTGGTTTTGGCACTTCTGTGGAAAAGATAATGTTCCTGCTCTCTGGGACCTCAAGTAGGAACAGAAAACAAAAGAGAAATCCAATATAATTAACATAAATTTAAAATGTAAATTTAACATTCTGATAAGTGCTATTAAGACAGTTAAATGGGCTAATGGGATAGTCTGTTTATGTTTGTACTTGCAAATTAGGGAATCAGAGATGCTCTCTTGAGAAGGCAACATTTGAACTGAGACCTAAATGATCAGCAGGAGCCCACCATGCAGAAATATGGCAAAGAACATTTCAGGCAGAGGGAATATCAGATATAAACCTTCTGGATCAATAATAAACTTTTTCTGTTTGATGAAGAGAAAGAAGCAAATGTAATTGGAATCTACTGAATGCTGGGGGGGGCAGTGATATAAAATCAGGAAGAGAAAGACTGGCAGATTATTATATTAAAGGTTATGACTTTAATGGAATGCAGATTCAAACAGAAGTTAATATCAAGCTGAATATAAATTAAAAAAAAACTAAAAATCTTGGACATTTTATTCTAGCTTAATATTTTACCAATGTGTAATGGCTTGATTGATTGATTGATTGATTTAGTAGCACACATGTTCTTTGCCAAACATTTATTTATTGTGGTAATGTCTGAGCTGTTTTAAAGAAGGTAATAAAATTATTTATTTAAGAAGGAAGGTGAATGAGTATAACATATGTGCCAGGTTTTTTAAAAAATTGCTTAAAAAAATCAATCATTTATGCTCTTTCAAGGTCATTCTAACATTTTAGAAGACTTACACATTCTTGATTATGTTTTCTTAGCAAAAAAGTTCTAAATTATTTTTTTCTTACTAATTTTTCCAGTTATTCCCTTTAAACAGAATATTTTAATTTTCTTAGAGAATAGAAAGCACAAAAAGTTACCATGTTACTAAAATATTAACATTGGGGTTCTACTCCTGTGGAGCATCTATCTAATTAATTAAGGCATTATCAGAGAGAAAAAGTTAAGTGAATGTCATTGTTTTTCCATTAATGGCTGAGTTCCCAGAATGATTCACAGTTTAGCTATGATATCATTCTTATTTAAGAGCTTAGACAGACAAATAAGTACTTAGAGAAATAGCAGAATGAAATGGAAAAGGAAGTAGAAATAATTCAAGAGTAGCAATCAAATACAAATCTCACAGTGTTGTATATTCAGTTTTAATTTTAGAACTTCTTAGTTATTGTAGTGACAATTTGAATAGAATTTGAAAATTCATTTTGTTTGACAAGAGCTATGTGGAAAGCACCTGCTTTTATTTTTAGAGTAGGAATTAATTTAAGGAAGTAAATTCTAATAAGAGATTCTGGGAAGAGGAAGGCTTCAGTGCTTTCTGCCTACTTTCCTCTCCTGATTACAATTTATCTAGCTCTCTTGAGCTACACAGCTTATGGAAAAGCACATACGGAAACGAAGGAATTTAGGCTCTGTAGGGATCCATGGAAAGAACTGGTGCAGGATTTTATCTTTTCTGCACCAGTTGAGAACCTGGATTGAGAGCAATGTGGGAGAAGTCCTAAGAGTTCAGTCTGCAAAGATCTGCCCTCCTTCAAGTTTATATCATAAAATGTTAAGAGATACTACTGCAATATTCATTAAAATTCCAAATAGATTTTTAAGGAGAATTGTTAGTAAATATTTTAAAGTTTAGTCTAATTTTTTTGACTAAATTTCTTGAATAAATAGAGAAAAGTGGATGCTAGAGACTAGCCAGGACAAGTAAGGAAAAAATAGATTAGTGGTGATGATGGTATAGAGTGGAGCTTATCTTACACAACATCAGAAAATGCACTGTAAAATGGTCAATATGAAACTGATAAATCGATAGATTAGTAGAACAGAATAGAGCCTTTCTGAACCACAGTGCTCCACCTGAATCATAGAATACAGAAAATGTTCTGAGTGATTATTTTCCTGATTTTCCTAAGAACAGCATAGAACAGTACCATTCTAGATACATTGAAGAGAAGTCAAGTCATTTTACATAGTGTGCGAGGTAGGTATTGGGCCTTAATTCTTTCACAGAACCAAGGTTGAAAGAGACCAGATAAATGTCAGAAGTATAAAATTATGTATGTGGTGGAAGTAACATTTCATCTTTGTCTGAAGAAGGTGTCCTTTCTTTTTTTCCTATCCATTTTGAATGAAATGAATTTGAATCCTTAGGTCACTCCGTGTATGAAACAGATTTTTTTTTAAAAAAATCAAGTCTTAAACATAAAAATGAAAACAAATATGTTAGAAAATCTGGAATTTTATATGGATTGGGAAAATGAGGAAGACCAGAACTTTAATTTGAAAATAGGCATTGTATCAAATGTAGAGTTTTTTATCTGGCAAACACACACACACACATACACACACAAAAAACAAACAAAAAAATACTTGAAATACAGATGACAAGAACTTGTCAATATTAGACAAAAGTATTCTTTTTTTAATTAATTTATTTATTTACATTCATTCACTGTACATCATTACAGCATACAAAATGAGATTTTTCCATTCAGAATACACTGTATATTGGCTCAATCAAGCACATCGACATATGTGTTATTGTCAACAAATACTTTTCCATTTCTTGTTTCCTGTATGTTTTGCCTTTTCCCATCCTTGATTCCCTATCTCACCCTCTGCCATCTCCCACCCTCCTCCCACACTGTGCTGGTATCTATTGTTGCTTTCTATGCCTCCCCCATTTTATTGTTTCACTAAATATCTTAATAAATCTAAACATTTTCAATAGCAAGCACAGCTGATATATACATATTCATGAACACAAGTCTGACTTTAGGCATAAACCTCAGTGAATAGAATGAACATACTATAAAGTAGCACCTAACTAGGGCTATATAGCTTACTGCAGTCATCATATAGGTATTTTTAATGCTTTTTTTTTTCTTCTGAAATTTTTTTTTATTAATTTACATTCATTCCCTGAGCATCATCACAACATATTAAATGTGGTTTCCCATCTAGAATAAACTGCATAGTGGCTTATTCATGCATGTTATTATCCATAAGATTCCATTTCTACTTTCATATATATAGGTTTTTACCCCATGTCTGACCCTCTGCCCTCTTCCACTCTCTTATTACACTATCTCTGCTGTATACAATTGTCTTCAATTCCTTTTCCTCCAACATTTCATTGATCACACAATATCATAAGTAATCTAACTACTTTCAATAGCAAGTTCAGCTGATGGTTTCAAGAAAAGCAGTTTTGAACTGGTAAGGATATTTCCTTGAAACTTAAAGCCTAGAAACAGGTTAGTATTCTGTTCAAATAGTAGTACATGAATCTATTGACAGCTCAAGACAGGACAAAAATCCTTAAAACCGGACAACAAAGCTTAGGAGAAAAGCAACAATATTTTAGTCAAGTCACAGAATGCTGTTTCATCAGTTCAGTCTCATGTACTTAATCTGTCTTCTGTTTCTGTTGAGGTTCGATCTTCCAGATTGAACTCTGGGATATAATACTCAACCCCAGACTTTGTCCCTACAATTAAGTTGCCCATTTTCTTAGTTTCTGAACTCTTATTTCTGTGTGCCTGCATTTAATTTTACTGAAATAGCACTCCCTTTAAGAACTTCTTGGAGATCTGGTCTGGTGTTGTGAATTCTTTCAGGTTTTGTTTATCTGGATAGGAATGTTCGTGTCTTTTCTTCCCAAATGATCAATAATCTTGCTGGGTACAGAATTCTCAGTTGAAATTGCTTTTCCCTTAATGCTTTGAATATATTTTCCCATTCTTTCCTCACTTGTATTGTTTCTGATGAGAGGTCTGCCATTGATCTAATGGGATACCCTTTGTAGGTAACTTGCCGTTTTTCTCTTGCCAGTCTTAGTATCTTGTCTTTGTCTGTGGTTTTGGTCAATCTGGCTATAATGTGTCTTGGAGAAGATCTTCTAGGATTGATTCTGTTTGGGGTCCTCTGTACTTCTTGGGACTGAATCTTTGAGTGCCTCTCCAGGTTTGGAAAGTTTTCTTGCAGGATTTCATGGAATAGATTATCAATGCCCTTATGAGTCTCTTTGCCTTCTGGGATGCCTATTATCCGGATGTTCGGACGTTTAACTGTAACTAGTATTTCTCGTATATTATTCTCAAATTTTTGGGCCATTTTCTCAGTCTTCGTGGTGGATTTTTCTAGGCCAGCATTTTTCTCTTCTACATCTGAGATTCTATTTTCTGTATGATCTAGTCTGCTTTTAATACTTTCAAGGGAAATTTTGACTTCTTGTATTATAGCCTTCATCTCTAACAGTTCCATCTGATTCTTTTGTAAAGTGTGAAATTCCTCTTTTAGATCTTGCATGAATTTCCTCAGCTCCTGGAACTCTTCAGTTCCTTTCTCCTTCCTCTTCAGCAGTTCCTTGTCTCTCTTCTCTTCCATCTCTGTAAGCTTTGCTATTATGAATGTTCTGAATTCTTTATAAGACATTTCCATGATTTTCATTGAACTGTGTGTGGATGAAGATGAGTTATCCTTTTCCCTTGGAGGAGAGGTATTTTCCTGCTTCCCCCTATTTCTTGTGGTCCTGCAGCAATTTCTAGTCATCTGGTGGATGGTCGGTTTCTTCCCAAACTTGGAAGTTCAATCTGAGGGTTGAGGAGTGTGTAGAAAAGGAAACAGAGAGAGGGAAACAATAGCAACAACAGCAAAAAACAGACAAGAAACAAAGAAAAAGAGAAAAAAAATGAAGAGAAAAACTCTTAAATAAAAATTAATATTCAAAAAATTTCAGTAAAACCCAAAAATTAGAAAACCATGTGGCTCCACACCGTATGAAATGGCTAGATCGCAGGAGCCATGGAGCTGTCTTATGAAGAAGACCTGTTCTGTTCCCTTCCTCCTCTCCTGGGTTGGGAGTGGGAGAGGGAATTATTAACAAGATAAAGGGCTAGGAGGGGCCAACAGGCCCAGAAAGATGCCTCACCTTAAAAAAATTCTAAAAAGCAAAAATTTAAAAAAAAAAGAGTGGAGACAGAGACAGAGGTAGAGAAAGACAAAGACAGATACAGAGAGAGGAGGTCTGAAAGGAGTCTTCCTACCACGCTAGTTTTATATGCTGGAGGCCGAATTATCAGTGGGACCTCTTCATTTCTCCATTTCCCCCAAAATGGCTAGATCGCAGGAGCCATGGAGCTGTCTTAAAAGTATTCTTTTAAACTTAACAAGAGGGAAGAAACTTCAGTAGAAGAAAAAAGTGCAATTGACACCGATCAGTAATTCCATTGATGAGTTTAGAATAGACAGAACTAAGTAGTATAGATAGATTCACTCAAGTGTTGTCTGAGAAGTATATGGGAATTGCTTACAAAAGGGGATGATGGTATTTTCTGAGAGAAGAGCATGTTCTATGTCATTGTGGAGATTGTGACTGCATTGTCAAGAGTACTTAAACTTTATTCTTAAAATGTGTACTTAAATATGAAAATTGTACCTTAATAAAAATGATTGTGAAACTTTTATTGGCCCAGCTAGAGTAGGCCACACACTGGTAGACAGTGCTTATTGACATTGCTCCTCAGATGGTAATTCCAGGTTTGATTCCTGGTGCACCCTAAAAAGTCAGACATGGTGGTGTATGCTTTTACTCTCATGTACTTTGCAGACTGAGGCAAGAAGGTTGTGCTCTCTAAAAAGAACAAAAACAACTTTAGTTGAGACCCTTAAGTGGTAGCATTTTGATGTATGTCAACACTTGCTGTTATTAGTATTGTGGGCAAAAGTATATTCTCTTTCCTTTCTTACAGAAAGAAGAATTTTTACAACTTTTACAGAAGCAACTTTGAAACACCTATTAAATATATAAATTATGCCTTTCAATCTTCCTCTCTCTTAGACTGTTCCATAGGAATAAATAAGTCCCAAAACATTCAAAAAGTATACCTATGTGTTTAATACAGCATTGTTTTTAGTGGCTAAAACTTGGGTATTCAGTGAATTCCCAATAGTAAGAGAATGGCTGATAAAATTATGAAACAACTTTATCACAGTGTTAGAACTACATTAGATGGAAAGATCCCATGAGGTATTATTAAAGGAGAAAAACATGATGCACATGAGAAAGCAGATAGATGTACTTCATTTTGAAAAGCACATAATGCTCTAAAAAGCAGCCTATAAATATGCATGCAGTATTGTATATGTAAGAAAAGCATTGGAGGATATATTATTACTCACACCATTTAGCTATCATAGAGGACAAGATGTGTATATTGTAGGGGACAGCAGTGCACTGGTAAGGTGTGAGGCTCTGTCAGGCAGACCTACATAGAGAAGATACCAATTTGTGTCTAGAAACCTCCCTGAGTATACTGAGCATGTGCGCACTCATAATCTAGGCTGGCTGGTGCTGGGGAAGATTCACAGCATCGGGACCCTGTCAGGGAGCTTTTCTCTCTGTCTCACTCTTAATCTCTCGTTGTCATTCATGGAATAAATAAATTTTAAAAGAACAGTTGTATAAGGGTGAGGAGAAATAGAGAAATGAAAAGAAAAAGATTTATATAAAAACATACATATATAAAATGTTCCGTATTTGTAAAATTGTATGTATCTTATAAAATATTTGTTTTATTATAGAATATTTCAGGAAAAATCCTCAGTTTTTCGGTACTGATCTGCAGGGATATTCATTATGTTCATTTAAATATTAGAAAGCATATTGCAGAGTCATGTTTATAACATTCTGTCCAAGGAAATAAACAATATTTCCTTGTTAAATTTGAATCACAGCCCCAGGGCCAGCAGGTGGCATGGTAGTTAAGGTGCTGGACTCCCATGTGGCCAGCAGTGGTTCAAGTCCCAGATCTGGTAGCTTGCTTTCTCGCTTTCCTTCTCTCCCTCCCTCTCTCTCTCTCTCTCTGTCTCTGTCTCTGTCTCTGTCTCTCCAGTCAAAATTGAAAAATAATAATAAAAATAAATAAAATTAAATAAATAATAAATACATAAAAAGTTTGCATCAGAGCCTCTTTTCCTGCTTCCTTCTTTCTTTTCATTTCCCTGAGAAATTTTCCAAATACAGGTGCCTTCACCCCTATGCACCTTGGGTGGATGTCTACTTATTTTGCAGTGGTGTGATCAATATATTATAGAAGAGTGTGGTGTGATTCTCCTATTTCCTTGAGCACAACCTCTTGGTCCAAAAGATTTCATGGTCACAGGGGTAATGAAAATTGAGTATTTCTAGCTCCTTACTGTGGTTTATTTGTTACTAGAGAAGATATAGGAAAGCATTTTCAGGTCTCAACTGATATTTTTTAACCCTGCATTTCTTTCTTTAATCTTCCTGCACATTTCATGCTTTTATTTAACTGACTTTGGAAGGTGAGTTTATGGCTAAATGAGATGGCAGAGCAATAGAGGTATTGGTCTAGAGGGAACCAAGTATGGTGAGGATGTATCAAATCATGTATCGAAGGGAAACATCATGGGTTAGAGTTCTTTCAAGTCATGATGGATCCTTTGTCACTGTCTGTATTTTGTGTGGTATTCTTGCTTAAAACAACCCCTAGTTTTTATTTTTATATGAGGAGAAAGCAGGGCTTGTCAACCAATAAACTTTATCTTTTGTGCAGTTCTCCTCTTCCTCATCTTTGAAAAATCTCTGTTCTCTAAGTTTATCTACTGTATTCCCTATACCTTTTTTTTTTGTTTGCCTGAATGAATTTCTAGGATTATTTTTGTTCCTTTTTTATTTACCTTTACCAAAGTAGGGCTTGCACACAGTACACCTTTAACTCCATTGTAAATGATTAAAACCAAATTATTTGGAATACCTTGAGATACACACACGCACACAGACACACACAGAACTGTAACATTCTAAAACATGAGTATACTATGTTGGGTTAGAATACACTAGTACTGTAACTGTTGCAGCTCTTACAAGATAGAAAAAGTAAAGATGATGACCTGGCATTAATAAATGTTAATGGAATAAGTGTAAATGTAAAATAATTAATGCAATATGCATGGGGGTGTTCTTTACTTTCTTTTTCTTTTTATTCCTTTTTTTTTTTTTTTTTTTTTTTTTTTTTTTTTTTTTTTTTGCTGTAGGGCTCTTATGTGCTACAGAAAGAGAGAGAGGGAAAGTGAGAAAGTACCCCTCAGGGAAGGGAGGTAGCCTTGCTATAATTCCTTCTCCTCCATTCTCCTCTGGGAACTTTGGGTACTCACACACATATGCCCAGTGTGTTCCTCAAGCTGCCAGCTCTGGTACTCAAACTGCACAGTTGGCCATGTAGAATCCAGCACCTTAATCGCCATCACTTGCTGGCCCATATAGAAGTATTTTTTTTAAATAATTATCTATTTATCATCATCACTTTTCAATTTTGACCAGAGAGAGAGAGAGCAAGCAAGCCGCCAGGTCCAGGACTTAAAACGCTAGTCAACCATGTGGGAGTCCAGCACCCTTAACCACCATGCCACCTGCTGGTCCCTGTAATATTTTTAATATACATTCTTCAATTTACAAAACTTGGAAGAAGTTCAAATTATTTCTTCAAAATACTATTTTTTAGGAATTAAAGCATCCATTTTTTTTTTCTTTTACTTTTGAGATTTTTCCCATAGGGTGTGTGCACTTGCTGCAGAGAGACGGTGAGAGAAGTGAGAAATCAGCCCCTGGAGGGAGGGACATGCCCCAATCCCTTTTCCTCCATTCTCCTCTTGGGATTTTGGGCATGCTCACACATTTGTCCAGCATGATTCTCAAGCCACAGGGTCCAGGACTCAGACCACAGTCAGCCATGTGGCAATCTAACGCAGTCATTTTAATATTATTTTCTTATTCTTTTTCTGTTTTTAACAGGCCATATACTCCTATAAAAGGAAGAATTTCTAATGTTTGGTTTGACAGATTTAAAATATCGCATGATTGCCCAGAACACCTTGAATCAATTGATACAATGTGTCAAGTGCTTACTGATTTGATTGATAGTGAAGTAAAAAGTGGCATCCAGAAGAACAGAATATTAATAGGTAAGACCTGTAAATGTTGGTAATTATTTTTTTCACTTTTGTCTAACTTTTTTTTCTCCCCCAGAAGTCACATGTGCTCACCAGAGACAGAGAGAGCCCCAGAGAAAGTGAGAGAGACAGAGAGGGAGAAGAGGAGATGAAACTGGGGTGGAAGTAGAGAAAAGCACCCTGCAATGGGGTGTGACCATGCCACAATCCCTTCTCTTCCATATCTCAATCCTGTTAGAATTTTGGGCGTGCTCACACATGTGTCTTTCATTCTAGCTGAGGCTGGAATTCAAACTGAGGTTGGCCATGTGGGATCCAGCTCATTCACTTTTGTCTAATTCTATACATCAGATTTTGTTTGGGACATTATTTAGACACAGTTGTATATCATTTGACACATTGATAATTTTAGGCAAACTTTATGTATTGAAAATTCCAAAGATAGTAGAATTATAAGTAACATTTCAAGAAACTTTATTATCTCTGTAATAATAACATTTTTATTATGTTAACATATTCAGTATATTTTAATATATTTGCCATACCATGGCAGTAAAGATTTTCTTTCTAGCTTAGTTTTCAATTAAGTGATTGTTCAATTTTTAAAACATTTTATTTCAATTAGTTTAAGTGTTATAGATGTAAGTTTAAACTGCTATTGCCATGATTAAGCTATAGAGTACACAGTTATAATATACGATTAAAGTCATGAAAATTAAGTTCTTCAGAATTAATATCACAAGAACAGGTATTTATAAACTTTTGTTAAACCTGTCTTTAGTAAGTCCTAGTCCCAAAAGAATATAACATGGCTTTGTATAAACTCTTTATTCTACTTAATACCCTTTAATTATTTTGGTACTCATCAAATATGTATTTTTTATGGGTGTGTGTGTGGGGGGGGGGGGGGCTTTCCCATATGGCACACACGCTCACCAGAGAGAGACGGAGAGAAGGAAAGTGAGAAATCACCCTCCAGGAATCATGACCACTCCACAGTCCCTCCTCCTCCATTCTCCTCTTGGGATTTTGGATGGGCACACATGCCCAGCATGATTTTCAAGCTAGCAGGTCTGGGGCTCAAACCATAGTCAGCCATGTAGGAGTCCAGCGCCTAAACAAAAATCCACCTGCTGGCCCCAGCCATGTATGTCTTTTAATTGGGAAATTTAATCCATTAACATTCAGTGTTACTGATATTTAAGGATTGATCCCTGCTATTTTGTTAGTCATTTTCTTAGTTATTTTTTTCATTTCATTTTCTATGCAAAAATGTATTATGACTCTTCTGACAACCCAGTATTTGTCTCCTTTTTGTTTTTCTCACGTAGCATTCCCTTAAGTATTTCCTGAAGAGCTAGTCTAGTGTTAACAGAACTCTCAGTTTTTGTTTATTTGGGATATAATTTTATTTCTCCTTCCTATTTGAAGGATAATTTTTCCATGGGTAGTGTTCTTCCCTTAATTTTTTGTATTTCATAATTTTAAACATGTCTTTACATTCTTTCCTTGCTTACATTGTTTCATTTGAGAGGTCTTAAATCAGCTTTGAGAGGGTAACCTTTGTAAGTCATTTGATGTTTCTCTCTGTCATTTTTAGAATATTGTCTTTGTCTTTGATTTTTACCAGTTTAGCTATGATGTACCTTGGAGAGGATTTTCTTATGTTGAACCTACCTGGTGTTATTTGCGGTTTCCTGGATCTGGATGTCTCTTTATCTCTAAATTTGGGAAGCTTCCTGGTACTATTTAATGAAAGTGATTTTCTTTGCCTTTATTCATCTCTTCACCTTCTGGGATACCCATTATGCAGTTATTTGGCAGCTTAGTAGTATCTAGAATTTCCTGTATGTTGTCTTCATTTTTCTTTTCTTCCTTTCTTTTTCTTGGGGGGGGGGGGTATTTTTTTCATTCTTTTTAATAGTTTGGACTTCATCAGAGGTCTTCTCCTCATGGTCAAAGATTCTTCTGAATGATCTAATCTGCTATTCACACTTTTGGGGGAGATTTTGATTTCCTGTATTATATTCTTCTCCAAAAGCTCTATTTGATTCTTTTTTAAGATGTCTGTTTATGGAATTCGTCCTTCATGTCTTGGAATGATGTTATCTCTTGGAATTGTTTGTTTTCTCTTGCATCTCATAGAGTTTTGTTATTATGAATACACTGAATCCTTTTTTTTAGACAATTCTGTGATTGCTTGCGTTTCATCCGTTGCTAGTGGGAGTAAGTTACTGTGTTCCTCTGGGGGAAAGATATTTCCTTGTTTTTACATATTGTGTCAGAGCAGGGCTTTCATAGCTTATACAAGAAACAAGCTCAGGGCGGTTCAGAAATGCTGTGCTCTGGGTAGCACTGGTTGGAGCAGGTGACCATTTCCCTGATCTTGAGTCTGATAGAGGGAAAGTACAGGTCTACCTTGCCTGTCAGACAGGGGTTTATTCCTAAATTTCTCAGTCTCTGTTGTGGTGAGGCTGCTCTCTTTTGCATACTCTGCTCTGCTGAACTGTGAAGACTTGATTATAAGTGGAGCTCCACCTACAGGTTCTCTTGCCAACTTGAGGTTAAGAAGGGGTGAGAGGTCCAATGTTTGTTTTTTGTTTTTCCCAAAAAAACTGTTTGACCTTGTGCTTTCCTACAGTGTGTGTTACCTCCATACATTTCCTTGTTCTGTGAGTGTAAGTGCTGGAGTTCACAGTGGGAGTCTGGGGTATGGAGTCTGAGAAGAGACTTTTTCTCATTCTTCACCTTGGGAACCAGCAGTTAGCGTAATGGCTATGTCGCTGGACTCCCACATAGTCGACTGCGGCTCACGTCCCGGACCCGGGTGGTGGTGGTTAACCCTCCTCTCAGTCAGTGGCCATGTTTACCTGACTTACTCTAATTTCTTTGGTCTAGATACAGCCAGGGTCTGAGCTGGGAGGGGGCCAGGGGGTACTAAGCTTGGCTTAAAACTCACGCCAGGCGCATGTGCGTGCGTGCCCAAGATCCCGAGAGGAGAATGGAGGAGAAGGGATTGCGGCGTGACCATCCCCCCTGGGGGGGTGATTTCTCGCTTTCTGTCTCTATGTCTCTCTCTGTCTGTCTGGCGAGCGCACGCGCCCTATAGCGAAAACCTCTCAAAAAAAGAAAAAAATAAGTTCACAGTGGGAGTCTGGGGTATGGAGTCTGAGAAGAGAGTTTTTCTCATTCTTCACCTTGAGGAGGAAGACTTAGGGGGTGAAGTCCTTCAGAGCTTCAGTGGCTTCAAGGATTGGTTCCTCTACCTTTTATAAGTAGAAACCATGCAAAGTGGAAGTTCCTGCAAATCTCTCCTGCCCCCCTGACAATCCTACCTGAGCCCACTCTCTGCAAGGGCTACTCACAGACAGTGATCACAACCTGCAGGCTGCATAGGTGGCGGTGGTTAACCCCCCACTCAGTCCGTGGCCATGTTTACCTGACTTACTCTAATTTCTCTGGTCTAGATACAGCCAGGGTCTGAGCTGGGAGGGGGCCAGGGGGTGCTGAGCTTGGGAGGCGAAGCACAAGATGGCAACTGGCATGACTGGCACATGTGAGCATCACAGGCCTGGGCAGTGGGGACGACTGGCCCAACCCATACAACTTTGTAAAAACAAAACTACTCTTTCTGTTTGGTGGAGGTGGAAGCCCGTTCTTTTCCTATAGTTTTATTTTTATTAGGCTATTTTGTTATGCTGTACTCAGTTTTAGAACCATTATTTTTATTATATATAATCTCCCAACTTTTCTAGGTAGTCCATTTAGCTTGGTTAGGTTGAAAATGATAGATCTTTAACTAAATTTTATCTCAAAATTGTAAATATTTTAAGTGCTGGGGTATAAAATAATTCTCCAAAAGTTTACAGTCTTATGAGGTGGATATTGAAGTTATGTGTTCTAATGCAATGCAATTATTGTATAAATATATAGAAGGCACAGTGTTTATAGGGAGGAACAAGCAAGTAAATCTGCTTTCTAGAAGAAATGCCCCTGCAGTTGAGTCTTAAAGAATGAGTAAGATGCTGACTCATAAACAAAGAGAGAAACACATTCATGAAAGAAGCAGGGGACACATCAGATTCTCCCAGGAAATGATAGTTTGTTATGCATCCCAAGTCCTAAAATCATTGAATTATATACAGAGAATGAATGACATGGTCAAATGTGAATTTTCAAAATATACTAATAGTACTATAGAGAGCTAAGTAGTGTGAATTGAGAACAGTAAGAAGGCAAATACAATAGATGTAGTAGAAAATGAAAGGCTGACATGTGTACTATTTCAAGATTTAGAGAATACTATACATAAGAAAATTACAATCAACTACAGGATCTGACTATGAAAACAAATTCTTTGTTTTTTAAGTTTTCTGCAATGAACATGTATTGCTTTTTTCTTGTTAAAAGTAAAACTTTTATTTATTTTTGTGTATTTATACCTCACTTGACTCTACAGATATGTGTTCAAACTTAGGAAGAAACAGGCAATAAAATGGTAGTTTTTAAATTACTTCCTGAAAATTGGCAATGTAGTCATTTGGCATAAACACAATTCCTATACTCTCAGAAAATTATTAATAATGTCAGATTATCCTGTTGTCTTCTGGCTTTATTAACATACTGAAAGTATCCAGTGTGTAGGATATAAAAGCATATTTCCGTCAGTATCATCTTCCTCTTGGTTAAAGTCTGTGTGGAAACCCTTCTTTTTCTTCTAGTATGTTTCTGTATAAAGTGAAAAGCGAAAATGGACAAAAGTGTATCTCTTTCACCATAAGTTCTGTTGTACTGAGGAAGTATATATGATAATAATACTCACATTAGTTGGCATTTATATTACACCTGACAGTTTGTAAATTGCGTTTTATGTCCTGGTGTTTTATATGTAGGTAGTGTTTAAGTTGTACATTTATTTTCACATACAGTAGCTCTCTCAAGGCTTGCAGTAGGTAAAATAGGACATAATGATTCCCATTTCAGAGTTGACAAAGCTAAAATCTAAATAAAGTATTGATCCATACAGAGCTGGGACTAGAATCCAGATCCCTTGACTTAGTCAAGAACATTGTACCATAATCGGGTTCCATTTTTGGCCACTAGGTGGTGATCATTTGTTAAGAGAAAATATTGATACAATTGAGGTTTAACTTTGATCTAGGATGTATAGAACTCTACAAATGATATGAACAGATTATCACAGTTTTCAAGCAGAGAGAAGCAAGTGCTGCTAGAACTACACTTGAGTGTTTTGTATGGCTGGTCTAAACACCCATCATGTGGGCTCTGTACACGTGGGACATGCTCAGTGAGTGTTTGTGTTCAGTTACAGAAAGTTCTGAGGTTTTCTAATTCTTTTCATTGCAGTATTACATGAAAGATAAAGTGAGATATAAAGTGTACATTTAAGTGAGCTTAACTATTAAAATAAATTGTAAAAGAACATGTCAAAATCATGTACAAGTAGTAAGATTTTCGATAGCTCATTTTCTTTTTTTATTGGTATATGTGTTGGAAATACTTGACACAGTAGGTGTTTATCGATGTATTATTTTTAATTAGAAGATTTAAAATCAAGTAAAGGGATAACTGAAAATTCTCAAGATGAAGCCTTGCACCAAAAGTTCTAGGCTGGCTTTTTCTGAATCTGTATAACTCTCTTCTCAAGTCTTATTGGAAGTTCACACTTGAGAATGATAACATTTTTCTACTTTCTTCGAACATACAAACATACACCCTACACACACATGTATATTTTTAATTGAACAACTTACAGTTTCTCAACAATAATTGTCAGAACATTATAGGCTTAGAACTGTTCTAACAACTTTCAAGAGAGGAAAATAAGTATTTCTTTATCCTGCAAGTTTTTATGAGAAGAAATATACAAATAAATTATAAGTGTAATTTGTGTGTCCCCAAATCTTTTCAGACTATTACACTTTAAGTCTGAAAAGTAGTTATAACGATGTATAAATTAAATCAAAGAACTTTAGAAATTTGGGATGGTGGTAGATTTTATTACATTTTAAAAATCCTATTCAGTTGATTGTAAACTTTGTGTTTTTTTTCCTTAGGATTTTGTTTTCACATATCTTAATTTTCCCAGTATAGTTTTTTTTTTTTAAATAGATTGTTTCTGTTTTATTTTATATAAAGAGTTCATAAAGCCTGGTTTATTATTTTTTGACATGTTTTATTCACCTTGTTAATCTTAAATGTATGTTTAAATGTTAACTCTTGACATTTTAAATACTTTGCCAGTAACTATAAATATCCATTATAACCATTACCTACAATGAATTTTCTATTTAGTGTTTACTTATTGAACAGTATATTTTATATTAGATTTTAAACTCTCAGATGGAAAATTGAATTAAAATAACTAGTCCTTTGTGTTAAATTTTTTTTCTATTAGGATAAACGTGCACAAAGTTCCTTTTCATGGTAGTGTCCCATGCTAAGGGTGATTGTATTGTCAAAGACAGCTAGTGAGGCATTGCAGATTACCTCACAAGATTATAAATGGTAAAAGCCCTAGATTCAATCTTAAAATAATAAGATTTCAATAAGTACATTTTTCTTTGTTACAACTTACGAAAATTGAACATGAGGTTAAATGTCTGCAGGATGCATTGGCTTGTATTCATAATGATATTTCATGTATGAGTAAATGTTTTCTTTTCTTTCTTTCTTTTGATTAGACAGGCCCCATCATGGCTCCCTGAAACCACATAAAATGACTGGGTTTCCTGGTCAATAAAAATGAAGTGCTGGGGGCACATAATTTTCTTGATAGGTATGTTTTTAAATCATTTTTTAGTTCGAAGTTTTGCCTACTTCTCTATTTCATTCATATTTTATCTTTTAATGATCTTTATCTTAGCCCCCAGATTACCTTTTTATGAAGTATTAATTTTATTTTTTCCCCATTTATGACTTTGAAGCTTTTTTCCATCTCTGCTATGGCTTAGATAATCTAGAACTTCCTTGTCCAATACGGTAGCCACGAGCCTATATGAAGCTGTTTACATTCAAGTTTACACCAGTTAAAATTTAAGTTTAAAATTTATTTTCCTAGCCATACTAGTCCTGTTTCAAAAATTCATTAGATACATTTGGCAAAAATGATTATTTAAACTTTTGAATTTCTCAAAAAAAATTTTTTTAATATATTTTACTTCTTTGCTTCTGCATCCTTAGTATCTGTAGTGTATGGATTCCTTCTAAATTATGACCATAATTTTACTTTAGTTTCTACCCATTATACTTAATTTTGAATTGTTTGCCACATAACTATGATTCTCAGACTTCTCATTTATGCCAAAAGGACTCTTAACAATTAGACATGTGTGGTGAGATTTTGGTAGTGGGTCTGGCATTGAATCTAAAATGTTTATTTTTAAGAAACCAGATTAGGAGTGTTTAGCCTGGAGCACACTAGTCATTCATGCCTAGATTCTCTAAGCTTTACTCTGTATCATATCAAATCACCAAAAAGGTATATTTCCTGATGATAAATGTGTTTTTTTTGTTTTTGTTTGTTTGTTTGGAGAGGTTTTTTTGCTATAGGGCGCGTGCGCTTGCCAGACAGACAGAGACAGAGAGACAGAAAGCGAGAAATCACCCCCCAAGGGGAATGGCCATGCCGCATTCCCTTCTCCTCCATTCTCCCCTCGGGATCTTGGGCATGCATGCACACGCGCCCAGCGTGAATTTTAAGCCACTGGGTCCAGAACTCGAACCACGGTAGACTATATGGGAGTCCAGCGACATAGCCATTACGGTAACTGCTGGTCCCATAAATGTGTTTCTTTGCAGAAATATCCTTATCAAATTACAATTTACATTAAGTTCATTTATTCAAATATTTAAACAAATATTTAAAATATGTATTGAACACTTTCTATGTTCTAGGAACTCTTCTAAGCATGAGGGGATACTTGGTGAATAAAACCACAAGCATTTCTGCTCCAAGGATCTTTATATTGGGTTGTCAGGAAAGTCATGACGCATTTTTGGATAGAAAAAATATGTCATGACTTCAACCACCCAATATTTTAATGCATAATATTTCTTTACCTGCTAGATTTTATTAAAGAGTCAGTAGCAGAAGTGGCTGTATGTAGAATGTCTGATTTTGAGTATTACATTTAATAAAGATCTACCTAATAAATTCTACCAGGGAATTCAGTGCTGGGAAATATTCTAGTATGACTTGTTTTGGTTCCTTCTGTTAAAGAATATTACTTACAATTACTACAGAGAAACTGTGAAATGCCATTTGCAGCTTTAATTACTGCTCCTCTTCTCCTCCCCAATATCATGATCTGGAAGGCTTTTATTCTCTTTCAAATTTCCCCCAAATCCCATCTCTCCCATTCATGCATCTCCCCTTTTCATCCACTTTAGAGATGTAATTTTGTTGTTAATAGTGTGTTTGATTTTAAGCAACCTGGAATTTGTTTTATAAAGGGAGAGTGAAAGAGAAGAAAGAAGTGAGCATTTGCTAAGATTGGTTCTGTGAACTTATAGGAAAACTAGAATTCTGTTCTGAGAGCTGTGGATTTTTATTACTAACTTGAGAAGTAGGGATTTTTGTTTTTGTTTTTGTTTATTTGTTTGTTTTTAGAGGATATTGCCTTAGGACACATGGACTTGCCAGAGAGAGAGAGAGAAAAGAGAGGAGGACACGGGGAAAGTGAGAAATTACTCTCCAGGGCGGATGGCCACACCACAGTCCCTCCTCCTTCATTCTCTTGGCATCCTGGGCATACACGCATGTGTGCCTGGCATGATTTTCAAGCCCCCAAGTCCGGAACTCAAGCTACAGTCATCCATGTGGGAATTCAGGGACGTAACCACTACCCCATCTGCTGGCCCCCTGAGAGACAGATTTTTGACAGGTTGAGTACCCATTATCTGAAATACTTGGCACCAAAAATATTATATTTCAGATTTTAGAACATTTGTATATACATAATGAGGTATTTTGAGGATGGGACCCAAGTCTGAAGACAAAATTAATGTATGTTTCATTTACACCTCATACACATAGCCTGAAGGTGATTTTATGTAATCTTTTAGTATTACAGCATTTTGATCATGACCCATCACAGGAGGTCAGGTGTAGAATTTTCTACTTGTGGCATCATGTGAGTTTCAGATTTTGGAGCATTTGGACCTTGGATTTTTGGATTAGGGATAATTCACTGTGTTTACAGTCATTCCGCATTATTATGATAAATGTTTAATTACTAGATATATGCACCCTGTTTTTTTTTTTTTAAATTTTTTACATTTCTTTTTGGAGAGGTTTTTGCTATAGGGCGCGTGCGCTCGCCAGACAGACAGAGACAGACAGAGAGACAGAAAGCGAGAAATCACCCACCAGGGGGGATGGCCACACCGCAATCCCTTCTCCTCCATTCTCCTCCCGGGATCTTGGGCACACACGCACACGCACCCGGTGTGAGTTTAAGCCACCTGGCCTGGGACTCAAACCCCGGTCGACTACATGGGAGTCCAGCGACATAGCCATTATGTCAACTGCTGGTCCTTTACCCTGTTTTTGATAAGCTCTTCATGTCTAAATGGGACAAGTCAAAGATTTATTGATGCACAAATTGTAGCCTAGTAGCTTTTAGCCATTTGAGGAATCTTATGTACATAAATTTTACAAACAGTTTTAAGATACTTGTGTTCCCTTTGCCACCAAGCTCATTCATAAACCTGCAATTAAATATATCTATCTTCTTTGGGGGATCATAAGGGGGAAGCCCTGTCCCACATTCTGTGATGTGTGTGTTCCCTCATCTCATTCCCCTGAGCATTTCATCTGCTTGCCTCCAGTGACTTACAGTGTTTGACATCTAAGTTTGTCAGGTAAATAAATGATTTTTTCTAATCTATTTTTTAAATGTATATATAGGTATAGATGCTTAATTTTTATTATACTTCAGTTTCCAAAAGAATATTGTAATCTAAAATTAGTTTAACTAGCTTACCAAATTATTGGTCATGCTTCTAATTCAAAGATCACTAAGCATCTATTATGTGGCAGAAACTGGAAAAATAGCTCCTCATGGAGTCTCACTTGGCAAATAAAAAGATGCTTATTACTAATTGTAGTTGTGATATGAGGATTCACATAAGTATAATCAAATTATATGTAAACATTCATTTAAATAAATAACCTTTATACTAAGACATGTATTTTGATTATGATAAATATTTTTACATGGTGAATGTGATTTTTTTTGCTCAATTCTAGCTCCTTTTATAACAAATCCTTTTATCAGTGATGACAGATTAAATAGGATTGTTTACTAATAGCAGGCCTTTCTTTTTTTTAATTAAAACCTAAAGCAAACTAAATTTCTGTTTAGTACTGTATGTCTTTAAGGTCTCTAAATATTTTTACAATATTGATGGCTGATTGTCATAGGTATAGCTTGTTCTAAGTTAATTGCGTGTGTTCAGCTTTTTCTCATAAGTATGTCTTTGCTTCTTTTAGGAGGATTTTCTATGGGAGGATGCATGGCAATGCATTTGGCGTATAGGAATCATCAAAATGTGGCAGGAGTTTTTGCTCTTTCTAGTTTTCTAAATAAAGCATCTGCCGTTTACCAGGTAAGTTCCAGATTTAAAAAGAAAACTGAAAATAACATGAAACATACATATGTTACAACTAAAACAAAATTGATCATTATAAGGCATTGATGCACCATTTTTTGCAAAAACTGATGTTTAATAAGTTGAGCATTCCTAGAATTCTTGGCCAAATAAGTCATCTTAATTCCAGCTAATCACTAATGTTTAGGAAATGCTCTGTGGAAAGAATGTTTTTAAACAGAGTATCAAAGAGGAAAGGATAAGATAAGTATATACATATATGTACACATGTATATGTATACATACTTACATATATTTTATCACACATATCTGTCTATATCACAGGATATATATGATGTATATGTATGATGTATATGTCCTTTATACATATTAAAAATATAGAAGATTATGATGTCATGAAGAAAACCAGTTACATAGTTGATACTTACTTGTAACTAAAATCCTAACTTAGGAACATAATACATTATATTATCGCAGGTTTATTTCCCGAAGTAGAAATAATAAAGCAAACATAGAAATGAAAACTAGAATGTAACTTTCCCTTTGACACTCTACCTTAGATCTGTACGCCTCCCTCCTTCTACTACTTAGGAAGAGATCTGTCTTCTATATCACCCAGTTTCTTTAGGAAATGTTTTGGTCATTTTCAAGACAGTCGTCTGTAGAGTAAATGCATACAACCACAGCTCAAATCATATTTGTACCAGCTACGCCCAAGACTGGCCCATGTATATGCTTCAGACAGTACCACCTCTTTTTCCTTTAGTTATTGAAGATTTGGTAAAATTAGTATCTTTATGCTTTCTGTGATTTCTAAAAATTACTTTCTTAAATGGAATTTCTTAAACTTTTCCATCTTTACATTTTTTCCTAGGCTCTTCAGAAAAGTGATGGTGTGCTTCCTGAATTATTTCAGTGTCATGGTACTGCTGATGAGCTAGTTCTTCATTCTTGGGGTGAAGAGACAAACTCAATGTTAAAATCTCTAGGAGTGAGGACAAAGTTTCATAGTTTTCCAAATGTTTATCATGAGCTAAGCAAACTTGAGCTAGAAAAACTGAAGTCATGGATTCTTACAAAGCTCCCAGGAGAAACGGAAAGGCAAAATGAATGAATCAAGATTGACTGTTAAAATGGTTACATATAGTAGAGACAATGTAGGAAGAGGGTGGGAGATGGGGGAGAGTGAGAAAAATCAAGGAGAAAAATAGAGATGCAAGACATTTTAGGAACACAGAAATGGAGGATTGTCTGTTGATAATGTGTATGATATATCCAACTGGGCTTATGTAAAGTGTATTCATGTTGGGTAAATTCATTTTGCAAACTGTAGTGATGTACAGTGATTGAATATATAAAATAAATTTTTAAAAAATAAATAAAAATCACATACAACTATACAAAAAGAGATTGTTAATATACATGTAATATCTTCATAAAAAGGGATTTTTTACTGTCAAATTATAAATGATCAATAATTAAAATACTAACTAATAAGAATTTACTGACTTATGTATTTATTATTAAAGTACTTAGCACCATAGAGCATAATACCATTTTTAATGGTAAACATTAATGTACACACTTTTACGTAAGTATTAAAAGACCTCTTAGATATTTAAACATTTAAATACACTTAAATTAAGTATTTTAGTATAAGTAAAGATTATGAGAATACATGTCGATTTATTTTTTTCTACCACTTTTTCTTAAATTGCCTTTCCAAAGATATTTATGTTTATGTAGTTTTTGAGGACGGAGTAACATTAGTAGTTCTGGTTTATATTCACATTATCTCACTTGATCATCACAAGAGCTTTATGAAATAAGCTGAGTAGTTATTATTGGTATTTGATAGTAGAGGTTAAAGTGTTAAAGGCTTTCCCACGGCTTCAACAGCCAGTAGTAAAACCCAGGTGTTCAGATTCAGTGGAGTTCCCTCCCTTTTCATTAGGCCAACTTGCTACTCTGTCTAGATCTGTTTCATCTGCAAAATGGTAGTAACTGTCCATCTCATGGGGTCATCCTTGTGGTGTAAATTAAATAAATAGCCTAAAATCAGTACATAATAAACACATAAATATTAGGTAGAAGGATGGTTTTGATCTAGTTCCAAGAATACTTTGTCAGATAATGACTGAAAAATGAGATTATATTCATTGAAAGTGTTCTCAGCAACAACATACATTTGTGTAATGTTGGATTGGTGGAAAAGTTATAACATTTTTTTCTATGCAAAAATGCATCCTGACTTTTCCAACAGCCCAGTATATTTGTTGGTAGTCTCTCTTATTTGATCTTCATGACAACTTTTTTTTTAAAGGATTTTTTTTTTAACTTTACTTATTTATTTTAACTTGACCAAAGAGGGACAGAGCGAGAGAGAGAGAGAGAGAGAAAGTAAACACAAGCCACCTGATCCAGGACTCGAACTGTGGTCAGCCATGTGGGAGTCCAGGACCCTTAACCACCATGCCATCTGCTGGCCTCCATGACAACTTTTAAGTTTGGTAAAATATGCATCATCCATATTTTGTGTAAATAGAATCATAAGACATCTGCCTGTATTTTTTTTCAAAAAATGACTCTGAGTCATCCATGTTGCACATGTCAATAGTTCATTTGTTTTATTGCTGAGTAGTGTATCATTGTATGGATAAACCACAAGTTGCTTATCCATTCATTATTGTTAGATTTTATTTTCCCTTTGGAGAGGTTTTTGCTATAGGGCACATGTGCTCGCCAGAAAGACAGAGACAGAGAGACAGAAAAGGAGAAATCAACCCCTGGGGGGATGGGTCACACCACAATCCCGTCTCCTCCATTCTCTCAGGATCTTGGGCACACATGCACATGTGCCTGGAGTGAGTTTAAGCCACTGGGTCCAGGACTTGAACCGCAGTTGACTACATGGGAGTCCAGTGACGTAGCCATTACACCATCTGCTGGTCCCAACTATTGTTAGATTTTTAAGTTGTTTTATTATGGGGCTGTTAGAAATAAAACTGCTGTGAATATTTGAGTAAAAGTTACTGCATATACCTATGTTGTCATTCCTCTTAAGTAAGAGTGGAATGGTTGATTTATAACGTAGGTATATGTATAACTTTATAAGAAAAAGCGCAACCGTTTTCCAGAATAGTTGTACTTTTTTTTACATTCTGTCCAGTAGTGTATAGAGTTCCCATTGTTCCACATCCTTGCCAACATTCAATATGACCAATCTTTTAGTATTGTCCATTGTGGTAGATATACAATGGTTTTACATTGTGATTTAATTTGCATTTTAAAAAATTTTATTTATGGGACCAGCAGATGGCATGGTGGTTAAGGTGCTGGACACTCCCACATAGCTGACTATGGTTCGAGTCCTGGACCTGGTGGCTTGTTGTCTCGCTTTCTATCTCTCTCTCTCTCTTTGTCTCTCTCTGGTCAAATTAAAATAAATGAATGAATAAATAAATACAATTAAATAAATAATTTTTTAAAAAAATTGTATTTATTTCCTTTGAGGGGGCAGGAAGTTACCCTTAACAGGGTCTCAACTGGCTGTAATCTCCCTCGCCCCCAGCCTTTCAGGCAGCCAGAATAGTGGGACAGCCAGCATATTCAGGTTGACCCATGATCTGAATCCAAAGTCTTCCTATATGGCTCCAATATCACATAGCAGTGTCCTACCTGTGCCACAGCAGCAGGGCCTAGTTTGCGTTTTCTCAGTGACCTATGATATTAATTTTTACATGTATATTAATAGTGACCCAGCATGATATGGTTAAAAAAATAATAAAAACCCTTTCCTTTCATTAAGTTCTTTTTGTACTTTTGTCAAAAATAGCTGACTTGTACTGTTAGTGTTTCTGAGTTCTCTCTTCTGTTCCATAGATCTGTTCCTCTTTCAACTGATACCACACAGTCTTAATTACTAGAGTAATACAAAGTCTTGAAATCAGATAGCGTAAGTCCTCCCAAATCATTCAGTTTTTGTAGAAAATGCTTTGTGTGTCAAAATTGTTTTACTGTGCCCGTTTCCTTTCCATATACCTTCTAGAAAAAGCTTGTCTATGTCTATGAGAAAAAAGAAAAGGAAAGAAAATCATGCTATGATTTTGATAAGCTTGTGTTAAACATGTTTATCAATGTGGGGAGAATTTGTACCCTTATTTTTAATATCCATAATGTCATTTTTGAGTATGCCTCTTTCAATTAATTTTTCTTCTCACTTAGCTTTCTTTCCATGTGTAGTGACTTTCATTTGTATTCCAGGTAGTGTGAGTTCTGTCTTGTTAAGTGCTGAGTATTTTTGCATTTTATAAATGCAAGCTTTGTCAAAGAATGCAGTAAATTACTTGAAAGTACTTGAAAACAGTTTGATCTTTCCAAGCTTTTTTTTTTTTAAGTTTCTTACATGATACCATAGCAATTGTTTACTGCAGAACTAATGTGGCCCCAGTACTCAAGCAGTGCAATTTTGTGAGCGTTCTCTGATACTATGTGGATTATGAGGTTTTATACTGTAGCTAGTGGGAATGCAAACTTATCCCATTCTTGCGTGAACCCCCATCCATGCTCTCTCTGTTCGTTTGAGGAGGTTCGGCACTTCCTCACACACATCTGATGGTTAGTACTTTTCTGAGAAGTTGCAGGGACTCTGCAGTCTCTGACTTTGTATGTACTATGTACTCTGCTCTGTGAAGTCTAAGCTCTTGACCTCTGGATTTCTACCTCTGTCTCCTCATAAGCTTTAGCTGGGTTTCCCTCCACACCCTGTAGCCTAAAAACTTTAGATAGTAAGCTGGGGCATTTGCGTGAGAGTTCATCTCATTTGGTTTTCCTTCTGAAGGGATGATATTCTATGCTGCCAATGTCCACTATCTTTTTTATTTTCTTTAATTCTTTTATTTTTAATTTTTAGGTTTTGCTATAGGGCATATATGCTTGCTGGAGAGAGAGAGAGAGAGGGAGAGAAAGTGAGAAATCGCCCCCCTGGGAGGATGGATGGCCACGCCTTAATGCTCTCTCCATTCTCTGCTGCTGACTTTAGGCATGCATACCTACGCACCCAGTGCCTTCTCCAAGCCAGGGACTTGAGCTGTGCAGTCGACCATGTCATATCCGGCCTCCCTTAACCATCATGCCACCAGCTGGCCCAGCCAGAGTCCACTATCTGAAAGCATGTATGTGGACCAGCTTACTTGCTGTGTCAGGCGGAAGAATAAATCTGGCCCCTGTTAATTCATTTTGGTTATCTCGGTCAAAGCAGAAGCCCTTAATTCCTTTTTTATTTAGTTATAAACTAAACTTGAAGATGAGAAGGGGGTAGGGAAAGACTGACACACTTGAGCTAATAAAAGGTAAAATCCAGAGAAGACTCAGCTCATGCAGTGTTTAAATTATCTTAAGCTTTTAATGTCCTTCAACTCCTTGAAATTTAAAATATTTTGCTTGAATATACACTGTATTACTTATGTTTAAAATCCTTATGGTTGTAATTTGCCCAAAGAGTAACATCTCTCTATATATCATAGATAAGGGTGTCAGACCTATGAAATGTTCTGTGTATACATATCAAACATAGCATAATTTAAATGAAATTTTAAAAGTCTACATAAGACTCAAACATTCCAGATTATTTATGAAGGGTTGTTCTATCACTTAAAAATCACAGATTCTGGGATAAATCTCAACCTCTGCTATATTATGCTCTTTTGTGAAATTGCCGTCTAAGGATCAAGTTATGTATGTGAAACCATTTAATAAAATATGAAGTGAACAGTTTCAGTATCATTCGTATTGTTTTGCCAGAGAGAAAGGTTCTATATGTGTGCCGGTTATACATCTTTCTCCACAGACAGAGTTGAACATGCACGTGGTCTTTTGTTCTGGTCGCCCAGCCACTTGACTTCTAGGCTATTCCGTCTCAGCATGAGCTCTTTTACCTTATTCCAAATCATGCAAGGTCTGGGCCCTTTGCACAAGGTGATGTATTCAAGGGAGACTCTCCAGTATCCAGTCCTTGTTCATTTATCTTGAAATGCCCATTGTCTGTATGTGTGTGGTCTCTTAAAGCGAGGTATCTGAGCCTGAAAAATCATTGCTAAGGCTGGAAACACCAGGGTTGAAGGCTTTATCCTCCTAAGAGAACCTCTCAGCTATCCGTACCCCAAACCTTTCTGTTGCTTTGCCCATTTAAACATTTCCTAAGGCAAAAAAAAATGTAGCCTTGGTGTTTTCTTATGGGGTAGAGGAGAAATAGCAGCGAAAAGAAAGCATAAATCAGTATCACAATAAAACTTACGTTTATATGATAGACCGAATTTTGTGAAGGAGATGAGAGAGGTTAGGTTGTGAGTGAAGGGAGACTCACTCTTTATATGCCTTCTGTTTGACCTTTTACAATCCTTTTTTTAAAAAGTAAAATGTTTAAAAATGTTTAATAATAGCAATTTTTCTCAAACTCAGTTAAAAAATAGCCTCAGTGGTAAGGAAATGAAATGTATTCTTTATAGGAAATTCAGTGGTTCAATTGAAATATAACAAAATGAACTAAGAACAAAATACAAAGCAGATTGGTTATAACTGAGAATTTACAGAGGACCAGCAGTTTGCGTAATGGCTATGTCGCTGGACTCCCTCGTAGTCGCCCATGGTTCGCATCCCAGACCCGGTGGCTTAAAACTCACGCCGGGCGCATGTGCGTGTGTGCCCGCCCAAGATCCCAAGAGGAGAATGGAGGAGAAGGGATTGCGGCGTGGCCATCCCCCCTGGGGGTGATTTCTTGCTTTCTGTCTCTCTGTCTATCTGGCGAGCGCAAGCGCCCTATAGCAAAAACCTCTCAAAAAAAAAAAAAAAAAAAAAAAAAGAAAAGAAAAGAAAAAGAATTTACAGTACTTTGATAAAAAGAAAATGTCCACACATTATCCAGAATATATTTAAACACTAAATCTTCCTTGTATAAAGACTCTTCTTGAAATAAGAGAACAAAATTACCAAAACCATACAAACGTCTTAAGAATATTCACAGTATATGATCACTAAGATAGTTGCTTCACCAGACTTTGGAAATAATTTCAGTCTAGGAGTTAGAACTGTATTTACAGAGAACAAGTGTGGGATTGTGTATATTTTGACCCTACTTTCCAAAGTACCCTTTAGAACTGTGTTTCTGTGCATGTACTCATGTAAACACTTCCGAAGGGGAGATGTAGCCTGGAGATTTAATACTAGGGGTAAGATGTGTGTTATCTCATATTTCCTAAAGTGTGTCATTTAGCTGCAACCAGATCAGTTCAATTTGTTTTATACATCATTGACTTAAAACTACTGTGAATAGGATCCAGGCACCAGAAGAGGCCAAGCTCCAGTACTGACCTCATTTGTGTTCCTGTTCCTCAAGGTTCTCATCCCCTCCACTTGAACAACAAACATAGGTGTGCCAGAGGAGGCCAGTTCTCCGTCCTCTTCAGCTTCTATATTGATCTTCCCACCATCTGGAGACTTGTTTGGACCTTGTTATATAGCCTACAATCACCTTCCTAATATCTCTTCATTAAGAAAACATAAGGTAAAAATTCTTATGCTGTCCAATAGACCACACAGTTTGATCAGCATGTTCACTCCCATTTTCCATGGACATCCTCAAACCCTGTCAATCCCCCTGCAATGCATGCATTCTTTTCTTTCTAATACCTCCATACTTTCAAAAGTGAGTGTGAAATTCCTTTCAAAATATGGAGTGGACTTTTAAAAAAATATTATGTTAACTGTATTTTCTGCATCCTATCCTCTGGTTATTATGTGCATTACCTTTGTGATATTATGGAGACCTTTTGTTTTGGATTGGTTGTAAAAGCCATATGTGGTTTTTATATTGGGACTAGAATAAATGGTTCTATAATGAATAGTGGACATTCTGTTTGGAAGAAATCATATTTTGGGCAAAGTGCCCATTAGAGACTCATGTTTTTGCCAATCATTTAGTTCAGAGCCTCTGGGACTCTTTTTTTTTTTTTTTTTTTTTTTTTTTTTTTAACAAATGATGAGAAATTTTGGTGTTTTGCATTTCATTTTAAATCCATTTTAGGGATAATTTCAAAATAGCTTGTTACTTCACTTCTTGTTATTGTGACTAATTCCTAATTGGTGTTTTGTTTTGCTTTGTTCACTGCCTACCCTTAAGGGCATAGTATCACATTAGGTAAAAATCATAATGTTTTCATTTTCTCACTCTTCTTTCTTCCCCATCCCAATTTTTTCCAGTCAGTTGTTGGCTTGTCCAATTGAAACTAGAGATACACTTGACATATTAGTTACTGGACATATTAATGTTGGCAACTTCTGGTGTGGCTTTTTTGCCAATGAAATGATAGAAATTGAAAAATGGGGCGGGGGTGTCCATGGGAGATGAAAGTCTTCCCTGTGGGCATTGGGTATTAAGTCAGTTTCTCTATCGCGTAACAAGAAAGAGGAAAGTGTTAAAAAACAAAAGTTCATGGTATGCAACTAACTGGCAGAAGCAAATAAATGATCCTCTTTTAAAATTTCACCTCAATGGCAATAAATCTCTGGGTAAGTCTAAAAGTAGTATTTTTATAACAGCAAATGAAAACGACTTCAATTATAAATAGTAGCTGAAATGCCTTTTTATTTTATTTTATTTTATTTTTTTACTTCTTAATTATCCTGTGAAATAGCGAGTGTATTTTAGGGCAGCTGGTTAGCATTGTCTTGCTTCTTCCATAGAACCAAGGAATTTTTATTGCTGGGAGGAAATTCAGAGACTAGCATTTTACACGTATGGAAACTGAACTCCAAAGAACAGTGAGGTACCATCATTTATGTACAACTAAAACAATTCTCATTGCTGATGCTGTTATGAATGTGTTGCACTGCCGTAAGAATAGTGTCCAGAAAGTACAGCTGAAAGTTCACATAAAACGCAAATGTTCTAGATTTGGAACTGTTTGCTTTCCTTTGGAGCCATTTTATGTTCATGTTGCTATCAGCTCCATTTTTACTGTTTAATCAAAGGAGTGTATTGGTCTCTGCTCTGTCTCAATGTACTGGCAGGCCCAGCCAAATTTTTATAGTCATGGTATATAAGTATTACAAGTTTTTAAAGATTACCAATCATTTCTTTTAGACTTTTAATTTCTGAATTTGATAGCCTGCTTTAATCCATATCTTTTTATAGGATTTGACACTTTGATTAACCCCTGACTCTTGAAACTCTTTAACCTCCCAGTTTGGTTTTTCTCATCTCTGTAGGCTGTTATTTCTCTGTTTTTTGTTTTGTTTTGTTTTGGTTTGGTTTGGTTTATCCCCCCCCACCTCCCACCCATGTTTCCTTCCTTGTTATGCCTTTAATGTAGAGGCTCCTTTTCAGTCTGTTGTGTTCTTTGATTCTCTCCCTGGGTGACCTTTCATTTCTGTGGCTTCAGACTGCTAGCTCCTTCCTTATGCCTCTGGCTCCACGCTGTCATCCTAGCTCCAGATCCACGTCTATTAACTTCTTACTGGGCCTCCCCACCTGGTTACCATTATACATTTAATATATTCAAAATAATGCAGAATTTTCACTTACTAAATATGTGATGTGGGTTAAAAAAAAAATCTCCCAAGTTTTTGTTCCCTCACCTTTAAAATGGGTTTGTACTGAGACAATGTAATCTGGCACAGCAGCTGGCCCTTGTAATCTGTGCTATTTGTCCCTGACCTGCTTCCCCCTTCACGATCTGCTCTAAACGGCTTTTCCTCCATATAACAGTGTCTTTGTGCTGTGCTCTACTCTTTTCCCGCTCTCATCTTCTCATCACCTTAGTAAATGGATATTTTTGATGTTCTATAAAACAGCATTTTTCCACTGTGATGTGTAAGCTGTCCTCATGGTGTCTGGCTTAGTTCTGGCCTCCTCGTTGTGCCTGGGGATAAGTCTCTCCACCTCTGCTCTCTTCTCTCTTCTGTCTCTCATCTTCTAGTGTGCCATCAGAGTTATCGGCTGGTTCTACTACGTCATGAGCCCTGCTGACCCCCATGGTATTCTGTCTTCCCAGTTACACTCAAATTCTTTAATTCAGCAGGAAATTTCTTCACTTACTGTGTCAGCTTCACTTCTTCCTTCTCTTTCCTCTTGTGTCACACTGCACACACACACACACACACACGCACACACTTACTTCTGCCACACCCAAATTGCCTAGATACGTCATACATTTCTACTTTGCCTATAGCTTATCATTCCCTTAACATGGATTGCTTCACAGAGCATACAGAGCATTTCACCAGCACGCCACTGTTTGACCTCTCCGTCCATCTTATTATAGTTAATACTGTAGTTTTCCTTTCCAGTCCCACAATTAGAGATATAATTAAGGAATCGTCTTCATCTTACCTTCCAAACCTACTCCCCAACTTCTGTTGAGTCTACTTATAAAATGTTTCTTACATGCCCTCTTCTTTTTCAATTCTCAGTTTTTAATTGGCTCGGCCTTGCTTTAGACTTTTATTTTTCTTGCCTAGTCAAGGAAATATTTCTTTTTCATGAATGTCTTACTCTGTATGAGAGTACATGTTTGAGAATGATAACCTTCTGACTTTTCAGAAGCATATCAATGTATGGTTACCAGCACAGAGTGTTTTTGACTGCTGAAATGCTCTTCAACTATGACTTATTGGGACAGCAGAAACAGTTACTTATCTCACCTAGATACTTGTTACACTATGGTTACAAAACGACTGCCAGGGCACCAGGCAATGCATCCTCACACCATAGCATTCTGTGCAAGAAAGAAAGGGAAACTGGCACAAGAAAGATCTCACTTGTCTCTTTTTTCCAGGTGACCTAGTCTTTCCCAGAAATCTCTGTCGTCATGTCCTCCCATTATAATTTTCAGAACTATGTTATAGGGACCATCTTTCTTAGAAGTCATACATAATATAACCAAAGTTCTCTAACATTTGCAGTATTATCTTTTGAGTTTGAAATATATACCAATCCCTTGGGGGTTTTTTTCTAGATAAAAAATATATGGAGAAAACTATCTTTTCCTTCTATTACTAGAGTTCTTCAGATTCCTATGAAGGGACTCGATTTTTCCAAAATTACAGTGTATGTATTTATTACTCTAATAAACATTCATTGAGCATTATTGTAGGTTATATTCCAGTAACACTTTTGTGTTCCATTAGAGGAAAAACCTGACCTAGATCAGAACACTTTCCGAATTACCTTTCCTTACTTCCTGCCACTTTGCTTTATTCTTTCAAAAACCGGAGTTCAATGTTGATTTCTGGTTCCTGTTTTGACTTTGGCCTATACTGAATTTTTCCTGATGCTGTATGGTTTAGATAATGGTTAGTCCCCAAAAGGTTTGTGTTTTGGAATTTGGTTCCCAGTATAATGACATTGGGAGCTGGTGAGACCTTTAGGAGGTAAGGTCTAATGTCTAGTAATTAGATCACAGAGGCATCACTGTCATGAATCCATTAATGCTGTCTCACAAGACAAGTCAGGTTCTAGCCCTTGTAAGGAGTTAGTTCCCTGGGACCAGCAGATGGCGTTAATGGTTACATCACTAGACACCCACAAGGTCAGCCACAACTTGAGTCCCAGAAAGGGCTGCTTGAAATTCATGCTGAGTGCATGAGTGTGCATGCCCAAGATCCCAAGAGGAGAATGGAGGAGAAGGGATTGTAGCATGGTCATCCCCTTCGGGGTGGGAGGGGTGATTTCTCGTTTTCTGCCTCTCTCTGTCTCTTCGGCAAGCACAAGCACCCTATAGCAAAAAATCTCATAAAAAAAAATAAAAGAAAAGAATTCGTTCCCACCAGAGTGGGTTGTTATGAGAGAAGATGGCTGCCCCCAGGTCTGTCTCTTGACACAAAGCACCCTCTCTGCTTCTGTCAGCCATGTTGTAATGAGGCACCAGCAATGGCCTGATCCTGGCACCGTCCATGCATGTGGACTTCCAGCCACCGAGCTATCAGTCAAATAAACCTCTATTCTTTATAACTCACTCAGTCTGCTCAGTCTGAGGTGTTTCAGTAAAGCAACACCTTAGCAGACTGGCACACCTGGCTGATATTCTTGATTTGTGAAATGAACTTGGTCTCCTTCTAGCCTTTAAGTATTAACATTTGCATGCTATTTTTGCATCTTATTTTGTTTATTTTGGTCCATTATACTGCTGAGAATTTTGTAGTCCTGTACTTGAAATAGACTTCCTTAAGAAACTCATACTTTAAATGGAAACTTTTGCTGTACAACAGAGCTTTGGAAAAGTGCCACAGGAATGTTTTTAGATTGTATAGGACTTGGCAATGAAAGTAACTGGTCAAAGAATGACATTAAAAATAATCCTTGGATTTTGACACCTTATGGAAAAAAAGGGAATGTTATTATATCACTGTTTCTCCTTGATACAGTTTTCTTAAAGGAGAACAGTATATGTTTAATTAAATAATAACTTTTTAAGAGAGATTTTTGCTATAGGGTGAGGAATGGCCATACCACAAACCCTCCTCTTCCATTCTCCTCTTGGGATTTTGGGCAGGCACGCACACATGCCCAGTGTGTTTTAAGCCTCCAGGTCCAGGACTCAAACCGCTGTCAACTACGTGGGAGTCCAGCAAGGTAACCACTACGCCATATGCTTGTAATAATAATTTTCTTTTTCTTTTTTTTTTTTTTTTTAGAAGTTTTTGCTATAGGGCACATGCACTCACCAGACAGACAGAGAGACAGAAAGAGAGAAATCACCCCCCAGGGGGGATGGCCATACTGCAATCCCTTCTCCTCCATTCTCCTCTCGGGATCTTGGGCATGCATGCACACGCACCCGGCGTGAGTTTTAAGCCACCGGGTTCAGGACGCAAACCGCGGTCGACTACGTGGGAGTCCAGCGACATAGCCATTATGCTAACTGCTGGCCCCTGATAATAATTTTCTTAATGTCTATTTTAAAAAGACATTGTGCTAGTTTGACACTTTGGGACAGCATGTAATAGAAAACATAGACAGATACTGACTTAAAAGAGAAAAAAGTTACTTTTCATGAGAAGATGTCCAGAGTTTGGGCAAGCTCTAAGCACAGTGTCATCTGCAGTGCAATTAGACTATTAGGGACACACCTCCACTTAATTCCTTAGTGCAGCCAACGTAAGAGGGGTGACTTTGCTTTCAGCCTGACACTTCATCTGGTGGAATGATGACCTCAGCAGTTCCAGGTAGCACATTCAGATGCAGCAGCATTTAGAGAAAGGAGAGAAACCATCTCTTTTTCTGGATCTTTCCTAAGAGTGAGAAAACTTCCCTAAAAGTCACCATAAGATCCTGTTATATCTTATGGGCCATATTTGGTTCACAGATTTCCAAACTGATAACTGACAATAGAAGAAAAGTGGGATTATCTTGATTTGCTTAGTCAAATCAAGGTTCATTCCCTAGAACTGTAGTTAGAATCACTTTGGTATGGTTTTGTGGAAAGCAGACACCCAAGTAAAATTGGGGTTTGCTAGGAAAGAAGTTGGTAATCTCCAATAGCATAAAACTGTCTTTATCAGGAATATTGCTATATTTTATCTTCTAAGGTAAGTATTTGAGAGTACTTCAAAAAGTTTGTGGAATAGTAGAATTAAAGTGAGTTTATTATGGTGCAAAACTTTTCAAATCTATGCATAGTTTTTTCATAATGTGCATTTTTCATGGACCTTTGGAAGAACCTTTTATAATTGTTTTTTATATGATATGATTTAACTTATTATTTTCTTTACTATAATTACATATATGTTCCCGGAGCTTTCCAAGAATAGGATACACCTCTGATGGTTCAATGGAATAGTTATCTAGCAGTATTTTTCTCAAGTATATTTATAAACTCTTTCTTTGTAGTAAATCTGCTAATCTTCACAGCAATCTTTTGGCATAGGCAGTAGTATTTTTTTCCACTTTACACATCAGTAAACTGAAGCACAGGGAAAATAATTTGCTCAAGATTGCCCAGCTAGTAAATATAACTTTAGCTGTTTGGAGTAAGGAAAAGTAGAGGTATCTAAATATTGTTCAGGTCTTTCCTTCTAAAACTAATATTGTCAAGATCTTCTAATTATAAAAGCTATGATTTTTTTTTTTTTCGAAGACGGAAAAATTACCTTTTAAAGGTTGGAAATATGTTTTTGGTGAAATGAAACAATCTTACTAAGACTGCAACACAAATGGTGTTTTAGCCATGTAAATGAAAAATGAAAGATTTTTCTCTGAAATAGAGGCTTTTGAGACAACCTAGTTTCAAGGAATTATAATACTATGTATTTATCCCACTCCATGCCATAAATATTTCTTAAGTGACTTCTCCGGGCCAAAGACTGCACCATGGTGGATACAGGGCTGAACAGTGAAGATGTGGTCCCTGCCCTACAACCTAGTGAGAAAGACAGAAATTAAACTATCCAATAAATGTAAATGTTTTAATAGCACTTTCTTATCTTCTAAGTGTTTTATCAAGAGTCCTAAGTCTGAAACGATGCAATAAGAAACCATTCCAAAGAAATGAGTTATCTGTCCAAATAGGAGCAGATAGATCTCAATATGTAGTCAACATATTGAGAGGAGTTATGGTGGAACCAGCAGTTAGCGTAATGGCTATGTCTCTGGACTCTCATGTAGTCGACCATGGTTCGTGTCCCAGACCCGGTGGCTTAAAACTCACACCAGGCACATGTGCGTGCGTGCCCAAGATCCCGAGAGGAGAATGGAGGAGAAGGGATTGCGGCGTGACCATCCCCCCTGGGGGGTGATTTCTCGCTTTCTGTCTCTCTGTCTCTCTCTGTCTGGTGAGCGCACGCGCCCTATCGTAAAAACCTCTCCAAAAAAATAAAATAAAATAAAATAAAATAAAATAAAATAAAATAAAATAAAATAAAGAAGTTATGCACAATGCAGAGAGAGCTAAGGGTTTGAATTATTAATGAGTATATATAATACTAAGCCAATGAATTTTAAAAAGCAATGATTAATTCTAGGGAATATAAGTAAAATAGGGGAGAAGATAACCATACAATACTACACAAGTCTGAAGAGTTTACATAATCATAGTGATATTAACAGTAACCACTGAGGAGATAAAAATATTATACTCCAAAATACACACACATGTGCGTGCACGCGCACACACACACACACACACACACACACTTAAAGATAAGGAGGTAAGGAGGGGGCAAGGGAAGGAAATAGATAGACAGGTAGATAGACAATATGGGGATGGAGAGAAGTACATGTGTACAGTGAGAACAGGAAAGGAAAAAACAAAAAGAAAGCACAGGTAAAAGAAGGGTAAATCCATTCCCCCTACAGGGAAGGTGATAAAGTCTAAAACCACAAAGTCAAGGAATAACAGTTATGAGTATGTTGTTTAGAGATGTGTAGGAAAATACCAAAGTAAACAACTAAAAGAATCAAACCTTATACCACTAAATTTAAAATATTAGTAAAAATTAAAACGAAATTAAAGCAAATGATAGGTGAGAGTTTTTTATACTTATGTTTCCTAAGTAATTGGATCATAAGTTATTGAAGTCATTAGAATGCCATGAAAAATTCATATTTCATTGTTCAAGAGGATATTCTCTTGTTTTTCACTTCTAGTCATTATCTTAATCTGTGTTTCTAGGGACTGGCAGGTGGCATAGTGGTTCAGGGCACTGGACTCCCACATGGCTGACCATGGTTTGAGTTCCAGATCTGGTGACTTGCTTTCTCTCTCTCTCTCTCTCTCTCTCTCATTCTCTATCTCTCTCATTTGGTCCTTCTCTGGTCAAATTAAAATAAATAAGATAAATAAAGTTCAGTGAAAAAATAAGTCTAAAAAAATCTATGCTTCTAGCTAACTTTTCCAGATTTGTTCTTATGAATTATTATGAGCCATTTAGTATGAGGCCATTTTAAAACAAGAATAAAAGACCAGAACTAATTTCACTTGTTCAGCTACTTAATAACAACAGATAGACTCCTGTTGCTATTTGACTAACAGCAAAGTCAATTCATTGGTCAGAAGAAAATTAGCTTAGCTAGGATTGTGTTCTCTTGACTCCATAATCTTTTCAATGATGTTTAAAAGCAAGAATCAAGTAAAATATATATGAAGTTCACATCACGGCATTAAAATTTCTAATTGTATTCAAGTTTAGTAGACACCTTCTAATCCCTAATGTATCAATCTGTTTCCATCTGTCTTTTTTAACCCTCTTGTGTATACCTTACTTGGTTCTTAATGTCTAAAATCTTACCTATGTGCTCAGCTAAGAGGTCTATTTGTTCAGGTTAAATCCCAATGAACTGGTGCAAAAACACATTTTAGGGTGCTGGTTAGACCTTGTTTTCACTAACTGAAGTTCTACTTGAAGAGGTGAATTCTACAGGAGAGCCATGCCTGGGCTGGGTCTCCCTCCAACCTTAATGCCAGACTCACAGAATCCCACGTGGCCACCCACCCAAGTGGATATGGTTCTGATTCAGAAGTCATTTTCAGAGGCCCTTTTCAAAATTTACTTGTCAAAATGTAATTATCTAAATCCCGAAAAATAGATAATAAATCCACTAACAATGACAACTAACTTGTGTCGCATTCTAAAGAAATATAAGTCTACCTTTAAATTAGTCCCTGTTGCTAGTTATTGAAATGCTTGGAATTTTAAGTAAATCATCCTTAAGACCCCTTAACAATTTTGTGCAGATGGAGGGCCATGTGGGTGAATATCTTGCATGCATGAAGATGAGAACCAGATGACAAGGATAAAGAAACGGTTGTTTGAAACATGTTAGAGGAGAACATTGAAAACATCAAACACTGTGATTGTAAGCAATGGAAATAACTGTCCTAAATTCTAAAACAAAGCAAAAATATGAAAATGTTGAAACTCATGGTATGTACATTTAGTCTTTCTGTGGACTAAACATATCTGTATGTTCTAACAACAAGCACTTGGCTTGACTGTATATGTGTATTTGTACAAACATGCATATTAATAAACACATACATATGTATGTATTACACATATATGGGTGTATGGGTATTGATGTAGGGTTTCTAGGGGAAAACGTCACTAGTAAGAGGTAGAAAATACTCACTACTAAACCATTATTTCCCGATTTTTGTGATATCAAAGCAAGATAATATAAAAATGAAAGAATTGTAATTTTTTAAACAGATGGCTAAAAGACTCAGGGGAATTCCATCCAGACTGATGTTTTGTCTGAAATCATTTTCTTGTGGATTATCTCCCATGCTTCGACAAGCTTGGCATGCTTCTTTACATGTTAAACACAATATCTATAGGCAACTAAGTTCATGTTCTCACAAGGGCAAAGGCTATGTCAAACAACTACTAATATATACATGTAATTATTTTTATATGGCATATACTGTCTTATTTTCTTTAAATAGTAAGATCTCTCATATCTATATATAGAAAAAACATTCCGTACTTTTCCTGTGTTTTCAATGACACTTACCTCAAGGACACTTACTATGAAATTTTTATGACACTGTAGTATCTGTCCTCACATATATCATTGAAGTTACATATACTTCTGCTGCACTTATTTTTATTAAACTAGCCAGGAGACAAGTTTCAGGAGACAAGTTTTCTCTTGAAATTTCTATTTTAATTTTTAGCTGTTTTAATATGTTTGTTCAAAAAGAGGACTATATTACTTATTATTACTATATTACTCATTTTTTAGACTATTTGTTTAATTTTATTTATCATTATTATCATCTTCTAGTTTTCTACAAGGCTCATGCATGAGAGAGAGAGAAAAAAGAAAGAAAGAAAGAGAAAAAAAGGAGAAAGAAAGAATGAAAAAAAGAAAGAAAAAGTGAGAAAATCAGCCAACAGGTTCAGGACTCAAACTATGGTTGGCCATGTGGGAGTCCAGTGCCTTAACCACCACGCCACCTACTGGCCTCAGGTCTGTGAATTTTTAAGGAGATTTATTAAATGGATTTGAGATAGTTCAAATGTTTATCTTTACCTAAGATGACTTAGCTCTTCTGTAACTCAACATTGTTAATGCTCAAGGTCAGGAAGTCTCACTACAGTTCATTTAAAAATACATACACAAACATACCTATAAACATATGTACACAGAATTTTAAGCACAGTATAATGTGAAATTGGATCCTTATGCTATATATGAGTTAACTTGTAGATAACTTCCTCAAATAATAGCTTCTTTCTATAATCACATAAACAGTACCCATAGAATTCAGAGTTTAAAGAGTCTCACATCTACTTATGCACAAAGCATGACAATCTAATCTTACTTAGAGATGTTACAAAGTTTATATTTAGAGACAGAATATTGAAAGTCATATAAAATATTAATGAAAATCTGAAAGAAAACAGAAAAAACTATTGTCACTATGTTAGTAATTGTCCACTTTCTTTTTTAACTAGTGCTGTAAAAACTCTTTGAGGTGGAGCCAGCACATGACGTAGCAGGTTACATCACTGGACTCCCACATGGCCAACCATGGTTCAAGTCCTAGACCTGGTGACTTGAAAATCATGCTGGGTGCATGTGTGTACAGGCCCAAGATCCCGGGAAGAGAATGGAGAAGGGATTGTGGCACAGCCATCCCCCTGAAGGATGATTTCTCACTTCTCCTCTCACTGTTTCTGTCTCTCTCTACAGAGAGAATATGCACCCTAAGGCAAAATCTTCTCTCATAGACACACATACACATACACACACCATACACTTGAGTCATTAGTGTATGTATTCATATAGACTTCTAATTTTCAGAATATGTTTTATTTAGTTCCATGATAAAACAAAACATTTGATTACTGAACTGACATTTTTATCACATAGGAGTATTTACTGTGTACACATTGACTGTTCTTAAGACAAGTTACACTCACTCGCAGACAATGGATAATATATATGCAGACTCCAGTTTGGAAGGACATTGAGAGTTTTACCTTTTCTCTAAATGTTTCAGATTACTCACTTCTTTAGTCCTATATTTGATGAATATAAGAATATGACAGAATCAGGTCATTTAAAATGATTTAAAAAGTGTTAATTTTTCACACTGGCTTTCTTGTGTATCTTACATAATGTAATTCATGATCTCTCATTTATGTACATCATAATTCACTTTGACCAAGATGTTCTGAAGAAAAGAAAAGATTAAGTTAATTAAAATATTGTTGGAGCTTAACAGCAGAACATGTGGTTTTAGATGGATGACAAGACACTTTGCAGAGACTGAAATAACCACACCATTCAATCACACACTAACCAATGTATTTGCTCCTGGCTACATCTGTAAGCAAAAATGTAAACATCTGAGACACCAAGGTGACATTTTTGAAACAGAAAACTTCTTTCATTGAGAATGTAAACTTTCTAAAGTTAATACTGAGGCATCTTTGATTGCTACCAGACTGCTGAACGAGAAAGTGAGGTTGTCAAGTGAAGCCTTTGTTTACAGACTGTAATATAATTACCTATGGATCAGTGTGGGAAAATAGGCCAGGATCTGACTTAAGATCAATGAGCTTCTAAAATTTCAGACAATCTATTTTTCGTCAGCCTTAGAGGGTGTGACCTGACCAAAAACGTTTTTGCAGAGTAGCTCAGAAATCAAGATTGCCGTTTCTATATATGTATACACATAGAGAATGCATTCAAAAATAAGATTGTCTACTTCCTACATGGTTCTCTACAACATATTCGTTATGTATGAGAGCCCCTGAATTCAAGTACAGTATAGTCTTGGCATCAGGAAGACTTCTCAATGCCAATATGGAGATTAAATACACCACCCTGCTTTATTTTCGAATTTCCAGCATTTAATAAAGTTCCTGTCTACCTTCAGCCCATTTGTGTAAGGAGCCAAAAGAATAGGTTGACATTGTATAGTTCCATTATCAGGGAAAGAACCAAAGGCATGGCTTTAAAGCCCAGCATTTGTTTGGTGTTCCAACAATATTGTTTTCATTATAGTGAGCTTAAATAAGCATTAGCAGTCTTTCTATCAAAGAAATTAGTCCTTATGTGAATGGCCAATAAATAAAAATGTTATATAGCGGAATAATAGGAGCATGTAATGAAACTTGATTTCCAGCCAAACAAACATATGGACATTAAAAATAAAAAAAGGAAAATGTGCACTTATATGGGTCCCATGTGGGATGATTGAAGTCATCCACTAACATGTGTGTCTGGATTCTATCCATTTAGGAGCACAGGATTCTTTCAGGCAGGGGACTGCTCTTACTGTCTAGGGGTGTTGGATGTGAGAAGATGTGATTTCCTGTGGAGGCGTGGGGAGAGTGAGGCAAAGTTTTCAACAGTTACCGCCGTTTTGTTCATCAGCTTTTATTGGATGCTGTGATACTAAACTTCATGGCATACATGGCATTTATAGCATCCGCTATTATCTCAAAGTAAGTGACAGTGCCTCCATTTTGTTTGAAGAGTTACCTTGCAAACACCTGAATAGGTTTTGCTGTCTATACCAGATCTCATGTTAGCTTCATACATGCATTTTTACTCTCAGACATTCATTCAAAATCTTTATTTAACACCTAACTATTAGTAAGACATTTTCCTAATGAGCAAAAATGTATCACTTTACCTTCACCGAAACAGTCTATTCATTCATATAATCCTGGTGACGATATTTTTCACATACCTCAGAGTTTCCCTAGTCTTTAATGATAAAGTTCAGAACAACACATTGAATTATGGTTGAGTAAATCTACTTAAACTTATTATGAATTTTAAAATCAGCGAAGCGCCAGTAGAATATAAAAGAAAACACTTTTTATTCTTGCGCTATTGTTGTTGTAGCATCTAAAACTGTACGGGTCCATAGAGAATGCTAAATAGTAATGCTATTAACCAAGCACTTTGATAATAAGAAATTAATGGTTAAAACAATATGAAAAGTCAGGTCAGCACAAGTGAATATATTTACTGGTAATTTCCTACTATATATTTGAGGTTGAGAAAATGTTCAGTGAGCTATTTTGCTAAATATATCATCAGCAGTATAAAATACAGGTTGACTATAAGCATCACCTTTCACTATTTAAATATTATATATATATATTTTTTTCAGTATAAAAGGCAACTATTTGTATTTTTCAAGTAGTATTATTGTGGGTGTCCTATTAATTAGGCTGTGGCTCTTAACAAAAACTCAGACCTTGTGTATGAGAGAAAAAAAATGGTGGAGGGAAGTTTTCAAAAGTTCCCAAAGATTTTGTCAACACATTTTATTATATAATGTGATATTAAGCTTCATAGCATCGACAGATAGCATTATCTCAGAGCAATAATGATTATTCCATTTTGTATAAGGAGTTATATTATTATCTTGTTGCTAGATCTGGTTTGATCATGAACTTTTTACTACTCTGGCCTCTGTCTTCTTTCCTCCCTTTGTCTATATGGTTTTTATCTGTTATTTATACTTATTATTTATTTCAGATTTCAACTTAGACTTTTGTTCCAGTAAGTTTTCTTGGAGAATGAGGATTGAGATGGGTTCTCCTTGGGTTTTTATCATAGTACCCAATATGTCTCCTTTAATGGCACTTATATTTTAATTCCTTGTTTAATATCCTCTGTATCTATCCCCCCACCCCTCCCCAATTTATGCTCCATAAAGACAGACTGCCTCAGAAGACACTTTGACAGCATCTAGCACAATTCCTGGCACAGAGAAGTTGTCTAATATGTACATACTGCATGAATAAAGTCATAAGTGAATAGAAAATAAATGGATGGGAAGTCTATAGACATAAATTCCAGACTTTAACATTAATTACATAACTTTTGGCAAAGCAGCAAACATATAACTACCTTAGTTTCCTCAAATCTAAACTGAGAGGTGTCAACAAGATGATCTGTAAAAAATTTACAGAGTTATATGTTTAATGCTGGGTCCAGCAGGTGGCGTGGTGGTTAGGGTGCTGAACTCTCATATGGCCAACTACAGTTCAAGTCCCAGACCTAGGGACTGACTTTATCATTTTCTCTCTCTTTCTCTCTTTCTCTGGTGAGTACATGTGCCCTATAGCAAATTAATAATAAAAATAAAAAAAATAAAATAAAATAAAATAAATAATTCTTGTTACATATAAACAAACAATTGTTTAATGTTTCCATGATGAACCCTTTGGAGGAATCCTTCCTTTGGAGTACCATTTCATTTGCCTGGGGAATGTTTGTCTAAATTCCATATGCCCTCTTAAAGGAGAATTACTTCCATAAACAAATTGGTAAATAATGATTCAGCTGGAGAGCACCTGTTTACCTTCTGAGGCAAGGCCCTGAACTGTCACAGATTTTGTACATACTCTCTGCTCTACAATGTTGAGACCATTGGAGAAAACCAAATAGTAAGTAATAAAATAATATAGGGCCCTATTTTACCCATATCAACACAGATACATAATATAAATATCAACTCATTAAACATTGTCATTAGGTGTTTTAACAATAAGCTTAATAATGGGGCCAGTATGTGAGTGGGGACTTGAAATCATACTGGGGTGTGATTTCTTACTTTCCTTCTTTCTCCTTCTCTCTCTCTCTGTCTCTGGCAAGTGCACATGCCATATGGCAAAAGTCTAAAAGTAGATAATAAAAAGCTTGATAGTAAGCTTGTCATATGAAGATGAACATAGACTCTCAGTAGCATTATTTGGATAACTATGTTTGGCCATTAGCTATATGAATTCAACCAGAAATTAATTAAGAAACTTTTTGTTTTGTTTTGTTTGTTTGTTTAGGGAGGCTTTTGCTATGAGGCCTGTGCACTCATTGGAGAAACAGATAGAGTCAGGAAGACAGAAAGTGAGAAATCATCCCTTGGGGGCATGGCCATGACGAAATCCTTTCTCCTCCATTCTTCTCTCGAGATTTTTTTTTTCCTTTCATTTATTTATTTTTACATTTTTCCACAAACATTTACTTTACATAGCAAAAGATTTTGGGTGTGTGTTTTTTAACCTACCAGGTCCAGGACTTGAACTGCGGTTAACTACATAGGAGTCTAGTGTAACCATTATGCCATCTGCTGGTCCCAAGAAATTTGTCTCCAAAAAATTTCGGTTGTTTGTTTGTTTGTCTTAATAAATACAAATTTTAAAATTTTCAAGAGTGAGAGAGAGTGAGATAAAAAAGGCAGCAACCCCCACCCTCAATCAGGTCTTGATCCCATGCCCACCCTCAGCCTCAGCCTGGCTGGTACACTGGCATATGTATTCCTGCAATACTCATGGAGATTTCTAGAATGAACCTGGGCCCTTCCCATGTAGGTCATCTTTACACAGTGTCATGTTTTAACCCTATACCACTGTCCAGTCACAAGAAGAGAAGATATTTATTTAAGAGAAAAAATATGACAGTCATATTTGAGATAAATGACTTTGAGAAGGTATTCAAACATGTGTGGATTATGAATTGATAAGGGTCTATCACAGGAAATTCATTCAACAAGAAAAATTACTTTAATAATTTTATGTCAGTATTAACCCCTTCCCAATCCTTGACCTGGTCAGAGAGACTATCAGATAACAGTAGCTAATGTTCATTAAGAGTTTACTCTGTGCCAGGCACTATGTCAGGAAGTATTTATTATTTCTAGTTTACAGATTAGGAAATTATAAAATCAATAGGAGAGCTGGGATTTGAATATAGACTCTCTGAACAAAGGCCCAAGCATGTAATTTCTATGTGTGCTACCTCTGCCAGGCCCACCCTTATTCTACTTCCAGCATCCAATGTGCTTCCTGGCACATACTAGGAACTTGTGTTTGCTGAACTAACAAGTTAGTGAAAAGCTGAATATATAGGACTCTAGAAGTAGATGAGGAAGCCAAAATTGTGAAGATAGTTCAGAGAATTGACCAAGATGGCAGTGAAATTTCCTTTATGAAAGAAGCACTATCTTGGGATATAGAGAAGATTTTTTTCAGAAAAGTGTGTTTGTGATTCATAACATGTGTGTATGTGTGTGCGTGTGTGTATGTTCTTATGTTAGCGCATAGAATAGTTTAAACATGATAAGAAGTAAACTTAAAAGTGAGATGTAGGTATTATATTCCAGTTTATAGCCAAGCTAGATGTGACAGAATATAAACTCTTGACAAATACGAATTATAATGGAAATCTTGGCAGGTTCTCAAGTATGCTGCTAGAATACATCACAATATTTTAACTCTCTCCATATTTTAGGCCTGGTAAAAAGTTAAATTAGAGCATTTCCCTACAAGCATTTAATCCAATAATTAAAACTAAAGCTGTTCAGTTGTTCATGTTTATGTGACCGTTGGCTTTCTCACTACTTATCATACAGTAACCAATGGATTTACAAGATGTTCATTAAGAGAAATCTTTTTAAGCGAGGCAAAAAACAGGTTACAATATTTCTACTGTTATTAAATCTAGTCAGACTATGACTCCAAATTGGAAAAGACAATATAGTGCAATCTGAAATCTTGAAGTCCTACTTATAAGACATAAGAAAAAATATAAATTCGATTTAACAGCAAACTACACAACTATCACATGTCTGCATGGTTTTCATAATGCAGTTGGGGAAGAATTACTACTAGAAGAATTTGAAAACACTTGTTCCCTGTACATCTTTCTGGACATAAGATTGACAGTGAATATACATGTAGGTTAATTAGTGAATTATATCTTGTAACAAGCCTAGAGAAGTATAATTTATAAAATCTGCATATGGAAAATTCATACTTATAATCAAGCCAGAAAAATTCTTAAAATTCTATGAGGATATATCTTTAAGGTGAAACTGACATGACAAAGTGATACACCTAGAGTTTTATGCAATTTTCAAAGATTTTTCTTCAAAATATGTTAGAATGATAATGCACTGCATAAGGGCCAGCAGGTGGTATGGTGGTTAAGGCACTGGACTCCCACATGACTGACTATGGTTCAAGTTCTGGACCTGGTGACTTGAAACTCGTGCTGGGCACATGTTTGTGTGTGTGCCCAAAAACCCCAAGAGGAGAATAGAGAAGAAGGAACTGTGGTGTGGTCATCCCCTCTAGAGAGGTTATTTTTCACTTTCCCTCTCTCTATCTCTGTCTGTCTGTCTCTCTCTCTGGTGAATGCCCACTGACTAAAACTTAAAAAAGAAAGAACAAAAAAAATGCACTGCATAATGGAACTGTTATGGCCCAAATGCTTCAACTGGAACATGTGCATATCCTTAAGTCTATTTTTATATAGACTAATTACCCTTTTCCATTCAGGGTTATTTGAAAACATTGTTAAAAGTAAAAAGAAATATAATGTTAAGAAAGAAAATAGGGGAAATCATTTTTCTATGATTTTTAAGCTTTGAAAGCAGCCAAATTTCTCAAATCAAGTATTTCAGAAGTAAATTCCCATGTTTCACCATTTTTCAATGGAATCATTTTTAATCAGTTCAAGTAATATTTATTATGTGCAGAGAAAACTGTGACTTGATCTCCATCAACTTAGAAATTTGGGTTAGAGACAGCCTAAATGTTCCAATTCTGTTCTTTCTTCCTGGGCCTACCAGACTACATTACAAGCTCTTCCAGTGGAAGGTGGGCACAACTGATGTACACCACTTCTCGGCTTGATCCTTAAAATGTTCCACGAGATTTTCCTTGATAATTCCTTTGTCAACATATCTAGAAGTGAAGGTATCTTTGATGGTGAAGTCACTAATAGAAGAATCCTGGATCCCTGAGTTACCACTTTGGAGGAGACCTGCACAAGGAAAACCATCCAACCTACATATGACATGAGTGAGAAATAAGATTTTATTACATTAGCCATTGAGATTGTGAGATGGTTGTTTAAAATACCTACTTTTAATTATATTAACATATATAGAAGACTTATATCAGGTTGAATTGATGGTGAAACAAAAAATCTAAATAAGTTGGGCATAAGTTTTGCAGAAACAAAAGAGGCTTGGATAGCTAGAAATCCTGCCTTCTTAAGTTGTAACATCCAATTACAGCTAGATCCCCAAAAGTAAGAATAAGGACATTTGAATCTCACAGGCCCAGTAAAATTTCTTCGTGTAATAAAGCAACTGAGAGCTGTCAATGGAAGAGACCACTATTACCTGAAAAAAAAAAAAAAAAAAATCTGAATGTATTGCTTATTTAAAAAGAAAGTTGTGCTTGTGAGATAGTGTCTATGAGTGAAGTAAAGACCTGACTGTGTTCATGTAGAATTTGAAAAGCATGGAGTTCAGGAATTTGCAGATTTTCAAAAACTGAAGTTGGAGATAGACCGTTAGCTGTCAACTGAAGGAAACCTTATCGTTCATAAGTAGGCCCTGTTCTGAGCACTCCTACACTCCAGGAGGAACCTTTACAATGCCTACCCTGCTTAGTTTCACCACTGCTATAGAGTAGCAATTGCTAGATGCCTTTCACTTTTTATTTTTTGAATGGGAGATTAAATTATGGTTTATCCTGTCCTTACTGTATATTTGTTGGGAGCATATAATATTCCACAAAACTGCCCTCTAGTGAGTCTCACTGTAAAAATTATTAGAGAATGTGTATATATATGGATCGATAAATAAATATAGATAGTCAAGAAGAAGAAAAAGGATACAAAAGTAACAATGAGATGATAAATCAGAAAGTATTATTAAAACTCAATAAGTATACTTGCAAAAACAAATTAAGACAGAGAACTAAAATCTCAAATGATACTCAAAAACTCTTTGGATATGGACAAATAGGAGTGGAAATTAAAAGAGAATTTAACATAACAATTTTTTATTTACTACATTTCCTTTTAAAAACTCTTAGTCAGATCTGCAAATTGGTGTTTGAACTCTAAAAGCATCTTGCTCCTGTGTGGACGAAGGCACACAAGTGCATAGCAAACAAGTGTGTATCAAACTTGCAGTCTGAGCTAGATCAGATAGCCCACGTTTTAGTCCTCTTCATAACTGCAGTCAGTAATGGAAGAGAATTCACAGGATGGAACGCTAGTGTCTTGGATTCATATAATTTGGCCACAGGTGTTTGCTCCCCAAACATGTGTTCTCAAGATGGTGCTCCACTTAGTAATTTCATAAGTCCTCATCATGGCTTCAGATTTCAGAGTCAGACATAGGCTTTATACACAAATAGGTGATGAATTTTACTTAGCAAGAAATTTTTTAATGGAAATGTTTCTTTTTTGGAATTAAAGAAAAAATACAATTACATTTTTTTGCAATGGGGGAATTTAAAAGGCCTGTGTCTAGAACATTGTCTCTAGGAATCAATTTTGAAGAGAAATGAAAGTGAGATTAGAGTTAGTTGAGATAAACACTTCGGCCTTACTACCAGAAAGGAGTAAATAGTCAGTAAGAATGAATACAAAGTAAAGGAAATTCAAGTTTATTAAGCTGAAATAAGAAAGATTTCCTTTGGACAAATGTTGATATTTTGGACAAGTTAGACAATTACAATGGAGAAAATAAGGTCTTCAAGGATAACACTATAATTTTGAATGTTGGGACAAGCAAAAGAGATACAAACAAGTATAAATAGCTGCTTTAAAAAATGAAATGTGTGGAGGCTGTGAGAAGTTTTTTTTATTGTGGTTATTGTTACAAATAAAAGGGGGGGGGGGGGGAATGACAGTTTCAAAGGAATGTACCAAAGAAAGATGAGCAAGATCTCAGCTAACAATCTGAAAAAATTCTTTCAGAGGAACCCTGATCAGGAAAATGTTGATACAGTCCTTCTTTTAAAGTTACTAGTAGAGTCTGTGAGAGCAGTTGGAAAACCAGTCCTTGAAGACTGAGCAATATTAGATGACTTTCTTGGTGACATAGTAAGTGGGGGATGTAGTTATTACTTATGCCTTGAAAGAACGTGCCCAGTAAGAAATATAAAGAAAGCACAACAAAGTTAAAAGTACAGAAAAAGCCAGGCTGGGCAATGATTCATACAGGAGGTCTGGGTTAGATGTCAATCTGATGGGAGAAAACCTCCTGGGTAGAATTACTCAATTTCCACTCTGTGATAGCACAACTTATATCTGGAAAATTCCAACGTGGAGGAGAAATTCAGTCTTGAATTTCTCAGCATGTGCCAAGGAATAGGTCTTAGTAGGAGATGTGGTTCTCAGGTAATCAGCAATGTTTTCAGTGAGGGATGTGTAGATGGGAATTCTCCAGCTGATACACACTTGGAGGTCAGGAAACAATGTCCTTTTCATGGTTCCTACAATTCCTTAGCCAGCAGTCATCATAGGAACTGTTGTACAGGTCATAAGAGAACTAATTGCCATAGATTTCTTTCTTTCGTTTTTTCTCCTTCCTTCTTACCTTCCTTCTTCGTTCTGCTTCGTTTCTTCCTTCCTGTCTTCTTTTTCAAGGCTTAGATTTCCTAGAGCGAGCTCATCCTCCTTATTACATTATGGTTTCAGAATTCCAGGGTGAAAAGGGAAATCAGGTGACAATTTAGAGGCGTTTAAATACACTGTAGTTAGGAAAGGTGAACACCCTGGGTAGTGTTAATCTGCTCAACGTCTGGCGTCCTAAGCATTCATTCTCTGCTATAGTGGCTGAAGGAGGAAGTGTTCCTCCCAAGCACCAAAGTGCAGATGATAAATTAAGGAGCATGGTTTTCAGATTTTAATGTTGTGAACTTGCACTTTATTGCACTTTTACAAGAGGAGAGAATTTTTACTTTAATGATTTCTGCAGATATAATAACGAAAATAATTTCATAATCAAATATGAGGCATCTCCACCTGTATAAATGGAGGATCCAAATCAGGGAATGTTATTTGATTAATTATCTGTGATAAGTTATATTAAATTACATATACTGTACATATCTCAACACATTATATTTCAGTATAATTTGAAATAAGAAATAGAGTAAGGAGAGGATTTTCATCATAGGATAACTCCTGGGCTTACAGTTAATTTGATTAGTATAACATTTGATCCATGTAAGTGACTTTTGGTGACAAAAGTCTGAACTGTTCACTGGGGACTCAGAGGGATAAACAATGGTGGAGTCAGGGCTCCCTGAGATAGGAGAGGGACCCTCACAAGGGAAGGCCTGAGTGTTGGGGGCTGGGGGGTATGAGCTACACCTCTGGTTCATTTTAGGTTTACTAAGTAGGAATTTAAAATGCTAGAGAATGTTATCAGTGAACTTCTTTGCTCTTCATCTCCTTAGTTCAAATCCCAGCTATGGTAGCTTGAAAAAACATGCTGGGTGTGGAGGAAAAAGTACTGCAGTGAGACCATGCACCATGAAGAGGTTTTTCTCTCTCTCTCATGTACACTGGCAATTAAAACAACTTAAAAAAGCAGCTTATACTATACTCAATAAAATCAGTGTTCGACAATACTTCATTCTTGCTAGTATTGTAATGATTTGTTAAGCAAAAGCAAACTTTTGTTATAATGTGTTGTATTTTCTAGGACTTTATAGATAGTCAATATATATTAATTTCTTTTAGTCTAGACTTTGCCTTGAAAGAATGGAGTAATAGAAGCAAAACTAAAAAGGTTCACTTTATTTGTTAAATTTTAAAAATGCAATGAAAAATATCTTATAAAGAAACATCTATCAAGTGAAATTCACAAGTCCCTTTACTAGGGAAAGTTTTCGTTTCATGCATATTTATGGTACATGTTAAAGATCTTGCTAGGTGGCCTGTTCCTTGCCTGCATTAGGAGTGCTGGGCACTAGGTACTTCTTAAATGCAAAAGTAATAGCTCTATCTGTTACTTGCCAGCTTAAGGTATAGTTAGAATTTGTTGGACCAAAAGCTGAGTAAGGGGACCAGCAGTTGGCATAATGGCTATGTCACTGGACTCTCATGTAGTCAACCGTGGTTCAAGTCCCGGACCCAGTGGCTTAAACTTACGCAGGGTGCATGTATTTGCATGCCCAAGATCCAGAGAGGAGAATGGAGGAGAGGGGATTGTAGCGTGGCATCCCCCCTGGGGATGATTTCTCGCTTTCTGTCTCTCTGTTTCTCTCTTTCTGGCAAGCTCACATGCCCTATAGCAAAAACCTCCCCTCACCCCCAAAAAAGAGCTGAGTAAAGCTATTAACCAAAGTGAGGATCTGCTTTTCCCAGGTTGCATACTCTCTCTGGTTTATAATGTGATCAGTAACTAGAAAAGTGCAATATAACCTTCTGTATTAAAATGCATGCAAAATTATAAACAATGGCAACAGCCTCAACTTAGGGGGGCACTGTTTATTCAAGAATATGATACGATAGGAATCAGCTTTTGGCATATAATTTTTTAAGGTAAAAAAAAAATTAAATCACCCCTATTAGAAGCTTTTTATTATAGCTTCACATACATGGTGCTTATTTGATCTTCAGAAGAAATCAATGAGAAATATAAAGGTGAAAAAGGGGGTAAAGAGTAGAGAGGGTTAAAAGAACCCATTGAAACATGAAATCAACTTTAGGGATTTTTTTCATCCTTGAAAAAGTAATATTGTTGAACCAATTGATAGTCCTTCTATAAAGAAAATACTACACCACTTCTCAAAGTATTTCTTAATATGCATCTAAAGTTTCATTGTTAAAGCGTCAAATTTTCCAAATCAGAAAAAAAGTATTACTTCATGGTTCCCAAGTTTCCAATCACTTAACATATGAAACGTTGAAGTTTAAGAGTCAAATGCTCCAAGAGAAAAACATCTGTTTGATGTCGGAGAGGTCCCTGACAAATTCAGTGTTAAAAGACTCTTTATGCGGTACTTTGAAAATGTATCACTTTATAATAAATCTCTGGGCTCTGACACTCTGGGTGATGAGGTTTGCTTTATAGACTCATGCAAGAGGATCTGTTTGCCACACCTGGCTTTCTGTGAGATGAGAGTGGCAGATTTTAAAATCAAAATTAACGTTCAGCTTCAGGTGTAGACGCTGACCTCAGCACCTTTATTTTCTATATATTCAGAACATACGTTCTCAGAAGGGTGAACTCTCTTTTCAAGCCTCTCTGACTTTCTATTTCTTCTTTATCTCTACAGAAGAAGGTAACCAAATTATCAAAGCTATTGAAATACTAATGACAAAAGTTGCCACGTTCATGTCACGGCACTGATCACTGGGTTTTTGGCGTGTCAATACAATCACTTCCCCATGTGCAGGCTGGTCCATTTACACAGAGAATGCATTCAATATGACCAGTTCTATTATGGTTGCTTCAGGGCATGAAAGCTGTGTGGTGAAAATAAATAGCTTACTCAACTTGGAAGAGTATTGTGATGATGAATTAGTCACCTGAAAGTGTTACATGTCTTTAAGAAATTGCATTATATTGTTTCCTATAGAACCTTTAAGATGCCACAGATAAACAGAGGAAAGGAATCCCACCATCTAGAAATAACCACTTTAGCATGCATTGATTTCTCTTAACATACACACAAATTCACAAACACCTGCAAATAGGTATGTGTGTCCTTCAAACTAAAATAGCATGGATCACTTCACGTATTGTTCAAGATAGTGTTTTTTTGCTTTCTCACATATGTTGGAAACATTCAAGTTCTCTTTATCTGTGTGTGTGTGTGTATCCCTATAAACATACATATATATTCATTTTAATCATTGCATACTATTTCATTATACGGATATCTCACAATGAAACCAACACCTAGCCAAAGAACTAGACTGAAGCACACCCTCAGGCTGCCCACCTAGTTCATTCCCTTTCCCTCTGCTCTCGGGAAGTCCTTGACTCTCTGCCTACCATTTTCTTTCTTTTTTTTTTTTTTTATGAAAAATAAACTACACATACACACACAAACACACACACAATTGTAGCTTGTGTTCTCTGGCATTTAGCCTCTATGAAAATCGAATTATGTTTGTGCTCTTCTTTCTTGCATCACTAACATTATAAATGGTTTTAAGATTCATCCATATTATTGAGTAAATCATTCCCATGTAATATTCCATAGTGTTAAAACACCACTATTTTCCCATTCTGCTCTTGATGGACGTTTGAGCTGTTAAGGATTTGTGTGTATGTGAGCTTGTTGCTCTATAAATCCCATTAACATGAGTATTCTTGTGCATATCTTTTGAGATGTGTAAAAGTATAGAAGAGTGAAAATGCTGGATCACAGATAATGTACTGTGCTTTAATTAGCGTTTCCCTCATAACTAGTAAAGGTGAGCACGCGCGCACACACACACATTTACACACATACATATATATGCATATATTATAATATGGGGGAGGTTTGTGTAAAGTGTTTGCTTACATTTTTTTACCCATTTCCCAGTGGATAATTTTTTTTACCTTCCAGAATTTTAAAAAACATAATCTGAAAAAAAAGAGCATAATCTGAATTTGTTGTTGCATAAATGGGTGGCAAATATTTTCTCCCATTCTCTGGCTTACTTTTTGCTGTCTTTATAGTGTCTTTAAGTTTATTTATTTCTTCCATGAGAGAGTCAGAGAGAAAGAAAGGCACTCTACCAAGACTTTTGCACCACAATTCTATCCTAACCTCAACTAGCCAGGGTCATGGGTAAGCACGGGCAAGCATGCACATGTCTGGTGCACACAGAGAGATCTTGGGATGTGAACGTGGGACTTCCCCATATGTCCTCAGCATCACTAAGTGTTGTATTACTGGTGCACAGTTGTGGCTGACTCTTTATATTATCTTCTGATGAGCAGAAACTCTTAATTATAACTAATAAAATTTTCTCTCTCTGACTAGTATCTTTTGTGTAGCACCCAATTGTGTTTAAAAAAATATTTTTGCCTATTCCAAAGTTACAAAGGTATACTCTATGGTTCCTTCAAAAAGTTTAATGATAGTACCCTTTTATTTTAGATCTATAGTCTAAAATTGATTTCTGTGTAGAGCATAGTAATAATCAAAATTTAAATAGATTAAAAATACCTAATTTACATACGGCCATTCTTTGAAATCATTATCCTTTTCCTAATGATTGTCCTCTTACCTTTGTCATAATCTAGTGACTATATGTAGGTGAGTCTGTTTCTTCTCCTCTCTTCTATTTTCCTATTGCAGCAATGGCTCAAAGTATTAATTACTCTCAGATCTTAATAGATTTTGAAGCACTGCAGCATAAGTATTCCAGTTGTATTTCTTCTTAAAGATAACCTTGAGGATTATAGGTCTTTTAGATGTCTATAAGTTTTAGAATCAACAGGTAAATATCTACAAAACATATGTTGATATTTTTATTGGGATTATATTGAAGCTATAAGTGAGTTTTGGGAGAATTGACATAACTACAATAATAACTCTTACTTTTCATGAACATAGCATTAATTTCCCATTTACTTAGGACTTTTTCAATTTCTCTCAATAATGTTTTTGGTTTGTTGAATTGTTTCCATTTTTATGGTAGTGATCTTGTACATCTTTTATTGTATTTACTCAGTGATGTCTGTTGACTTTGGTGCTATTGTAAACATATTTTTTAATTTAAATTTCCTATCTGTTGCTATTGCATATAAGTATAATTTGTATTTATTGATCTGGTATGCAGGAAACTTGCTAAGTTTATTCATTAATTCTAGTAGATTAAGTGTAAATCATTTGGGGTTTCTATGCTTAAAATAATTTTGTCTCCCCAAATTGCAATTTATTTTTCTCTATCCCATCTTATGATTTTCATTTATTTTTCTTGCCATCTACTAAGTAAAACCTCTAGCACAATGTTGTATAGTAGTGACAAGAATGGGTCAACCCTGTCTTCATTACTAACACAAAGGGAAATCTTTTAATAAACCCACTACTTATAATGTAGGTATTTTTGTAGATATCCTTTATCAAATTAAGAAAGTTTCCTTAGATTCATTCCATTCCTAGATTCTAAGAGTGTTCATGAATAGATATTGCATCTTATCAAAATATTTCTTTGTTTCATTAAGATAATAAAGATGAAAGAAAATCCACATGATTTTGCTACCCTTATTGTCTAATTGTGAAGTTACATTAAGTTCACTATTCAACCTCATTTGGTTATAATATACTTTTCATTTTATGCATTGATGGGTTTGGTTTACTAATATTATTAAAGTTAGGATTTTTTTTTACTATTTTAAAAAGATAAATTTGCTGGTAATTTTTATGTAATATTGTTATCAGGTTTTTCTATAAAAGTTTAATTGCATCATAAATTTAGTTAGGAAATGTTCCTTTTTTCTTCTTTTCTAGAAGAGTTTTTGTAATATTGGTTTTATTGCTGCTATTAGTGTTTGAGAGAATTCACTAATGAAGCCATCTGAGCCAAGAATTTTATGTGGAGAAGTTACTTCATATGATTTAATTCTTGATTAAGACTAATATGATTTTCTATTTATTTTTGAGTTAGTGTTGGTGTGTTTTTCAAGAAATGTGTATATTTTATCTCAAATTTCAGATTTATTGACACGTAGTTGTTAAAAATTGTTTTTTTATAATGTTTTAAATATCTTTAAAAATGTAGAAATGACCCCTTTCTCCAGAAAGCTAATTGAGGCTTATCTCTCTCCTCTTTTTTCTAACTTCCTTTCTTAATTCCTACTTTCTTCCTTGCTTGCTTCATTCCTCCTTCATTTCTTTCTACTCTCTCTCTCTGATCGGTCATACTAGTATTGCTAACTTTTCTTCTGAAAAGCAAATTGTGGCTTTACTGATTCTTCGAATTGCACATTTGTACTCATATCTTACTCATGCTCTAACCTTTACTACTTTCCATTTCCTACTTTATTTAGTTTGATTTGCCATAATTATCTACTTGTTTCCAGTGGATATTCAAGGGTCTTTTTAATTAATTTTTTTAGAGGTGTTTGCCTTAGGAGAATGTGCTCACTAGAGAGAGAAAGAGATGGAGATAGTAGAGAGAAAGTGAGAAATCACTCCCCAGGGGGATGGCCACACTGGAATCCCTTCTCCATTCTCCTCTCAGGATCTTGGGCACACTCACACACACGCCCAGGATGAATTTCAAGCCACCAGGTCTGGAATGCAAACTGCAGTTGGCCACGTGAAGAGTCCAGCAATGTAACCACTACACCATCTGCTGGCCCTGGATATTCAGTTAATTTTTTCCAGTACATGTATTTAAGACTAAAGGTTTCCCATTATGCATGGTTTTAGCTGCATGTTACAAGTTGTATTTTTTTGTTTTTTTGAGATATTTTGTTATAGGGTGCTTGTGCTTGCTGGAAAGACAGAGCGAGACAGAGAAAGAAAAAGCAAGACATCTCTGGGGAGATGGCCATGCCACAATCCCTTCTCCTCCATTCTCCTCTAGGGATTTTAGGCACACACACACATGTGCCCAACATGAGTTTCAAGCTCCCCTGTCTAGAACTCAAACTGTGGCCGGCCATGTGGGAATCTAGTGACGTATCCATTTCGCCATCTGCTGGTCCCACGAGTTATACTTTAATGACCATATAGTTCTAATTATTTCTCAGTTTTCATTATGATTATTCCATGAGTTATGTGGAAGTATATTACTTATTTTTCAAACATGAGGAATTTTCTGAATACTTCTTAATTACTTCTTACCTTAATTTTACTGTGGTCAGACAATATACTCCATATTTTCAAGCCTTTAAAATTGACTGAGGCTTGCCTTCTGGCCTATTATAGTGTAGATTTTTAAAAACATTCCATGTGGGGACCAGCAGTTGGCATAATGGCTATGTCACTGGACTCCCCTGTAGTCAACCATGGTTCAATTCCCAGACCCGGTGGCTTAAACTCATGCCAGGCGTGTATGCATGCATGCCAGAGATTCCCAAGAGGAGAACGGAGGAGAAAAGATTGTGGCATGGCCATCCACCCCCGGGGGCGGGGGGGGGCGGTGATTTCTCACTTTCTGTCTCTCTCTTTCTGGTGAGCGCATGCATCCTATAGCAAAAACCTCTCCAAAAAAAGAAAAAAATCCCATGTGTGTTTAAGACAATTGAGTGTTTTGTTATTAATTCTGATTTGCCAATTAGATCAAGTTTCTTAATTTCCTTTTTAAGATGTCCTATATCTTTACTGATTTTTATTTCTTTAATTTTTTTGGTATGCTTATTTCATTTATATTTAGAAAAAACACTAAAGCCTTCTGCTATGATAGTTGATTTGTCTATTTTTCAATTTATTTTTGTTAATATTTGTTTTATATACAATGAGATTGCATTAATAGCTGTATTTACATTTAGAATTGTTGTATATCCTTGAACTTTTTGCATTATAATATGCATGTTTCTTTCTGTAAAATATGCTTTGGTTGATATTAAAATCTCCGTATTAATATTTTTTGGTTACTAATTAAATAGTATATACTTTTTTGACTTTTTACTTTCAGTCATTTTGTGTTCTTAGATGGAAGATATATCTTTTATGGACAGAATACTGTTCAATTTCAAGAACTTTTCTTTTTAATTGTAATTTTTTACCCATTTACATTTTTTCTGATATACTTGGATATAAATCTGCCATCTCTCTATCTTTATTATTTGTGCCATTTTATCTTTATTTATTTATTTCTCTTTCAGACAAACAAAAATTTAAAAAATTCTAACTTCCTTTTTTAGCTTATTAATTATGTATCGTTTTCTATTCTGTTAATGTTACTCTAAATATTATAATCTATATCCTTGACTTACCTCATTTTCAATACAGGTTAATATTTTGGCCACTTCTCAGACAGTACAGACCATAGAACACTTTACAATATTTATTCCTCTCATATCATTCTTGCTATTTTTATGTATTTTATTCATATACATTTTAAACTGTAACATGCACTATCCTTTTATTTATTTATCTATTTATTTTAGGCATTTGCCATAAGGGCCATGTGCTCACCAGAGACCAAGAGAGGGAAAGTGAGAAATCATCCCCCAAGAGAGAAAGCCACAGCACGATCCCTTCTCTTCCACTCTCCTCTCAGGAGCACACACACCCCTGGCATGATTTTCAAGCTGCTGTGTTTGGCACTTCAAACTGTGGTCAGCCATGTAGGAGGCCAGTAACTTAACCGCCATGCTACCAGTTGGCCCTGCACACACTATTCTTATCATCATTACATAATACATTTAGTACTTAGATTTACATATTTATCCTTGCAATTGCTCTTAATTTCTTTCCTACATTGCCATGATTCTTCTACCCAAAATGTTTTCTTCTACCAAGAACACTTTTTAATATTTCTTTTTATGTTAGTAAACAGCAAGAAAAAAAATTTTTTTTTTTGAGAACAAGAGATTTTCGCTATAGGGTGTTTTTACTTGCCAGAGAGAGAGAGAGACAGAGAGGCAGAGAGACAGAAAGTAAGAAATAACCCTCCACTGGGGATGACCACACCACAGATCCTTCTCCTCCATTCTCCTCTCAGGATTTTGGGCACCTACACACATGTTCCCAGCATGAGTTTCAAGATTCTGGGTCTGGGACTCAAACAACGGTCAGCCATGTGGGAGTCCAGCGCCTTAACCACTATACCACCCGCTAGTCCCTGCAACAAGTATTCCCTTCTTATTTGGAAGGGAAATGTAATGAATGGTCTGAAAATATCCTTATCTTTCTTAAAGGTATCTATACTGCATATACTGGCATTTTTTCCCCAGAAGATTGAAAATGCAATTTCATCGACTTTCATATTTAGATAATTCTGTTAGCAATCTTTAGTCCTATTGCTCCTTTAAATATAACATGTATTTCTCCCAGGGGTTCTATTAAGATTTTTCTCCTGGTATTTGGTTTTCAGCAGTTAAAACATGATATTCCTAATTATGAATTTCCCTTTTATCCTCTTTATTGTACCTAATGTTTCTTGAATTTGTGAGTTGATGTCTTTTCTCAGTTTTTAAAAATTCTCGGGAACCAGCAGTTAGCATAATGGCTATGTCGCTGGACTCCCACGTAGTCGACCGCGGTTCGTGTCCCAGACCCGGTGGCTTAAAACTCACGCCGGGCGCATGTGCGTGCGTGCCCAAGATCCCAAGAGGAGAATGGAGGAGAGGGGATTGCGGCGTGACCATCCCCCCTGGGGGGTTATTTCTCGCTTTCTGTCTCTCTGTTTCTCTCTGTCTGTCTGGCGAGTGCACGCGCCCTATAGCGAAAAAAAAACTCTCAAAAAAAAAAAAATTCTCAACTTGCATATCAAGTATTATTTTTGTCTCAGTTTTTCTTTCTGGAACTCCAAAGTTACATAAGCTAACTCTTTTCACAGTCTGCCATATATTTATTAATGTTTTTTTTTCTCTTTGTTTATCTATCTATTCAGTTTTTGTCTCTGCTTCACTGTGAATATTTTCTATATACCATCTTCCAGTTTGCCAATACTTCTTTAGGTGTATTGAATCTAATTTTAAATTCACATATTGAATTCTTAATTTTGCTCTTGACATTTTAGCATTTGAATTTAATATTTTTCATATATATTTTAGCTCTCTGCTAGTATTCTTGATCTTGTAATTACATCTATTTTAGCATTCCTACCTGATGACTCCAATTTCCTATCTCTTGTGCATCTGTTTCTATTGTCTATTTATCCTCTTGATTTTCATTTGTTTTGCTTTCTGTCTTGGGATATCAGATATTGCACAGAAAAACTTGAGAAGCAATTTGATTCTTTCAAGAATTAACTTTTGCTTCTGCCATGCGGTTAACTTGGGAAAAGATGCTCATACTTCAATCATATATTAAGCAGCTTCAATTAGTTTTGTGAATCTTTGCAAGACTTTATCTATATAGAGTTGATTCATAACCCTGGTATGAAGATCTTCAAAGACCTGACTGAAAGTGTTGTTTAAAAAAGTTTTGCCTCCGTGGTAATTTCTGCACTAAAATTTTCACTTTAGTTCAACCCAGTAAGACTGAAAAAAGCACTGCATACCTTAGTAACTGTTTTACTCATGGTGTTTAATTAGCAAACATCTTGAGGAGAGAAGGGGAAATCAATGTTGCACTTACCTCTGTATCGCACAATGCTACTGCAGTATGAAAGATTCAACCCTGTTCTAACATTTGAACATTTATTATTTTTCTTAAAGTTGATTTATTCTAGTGAGAGAATGAGAGATGTTAACATCCCAATAAGGGTACCGATGCTGCGATCCACTTCCAGCTTCAGCCAGCCTAGATCATGGGTACGTTTGTCCCCAGCACACCCAGGTAGGTCTCCACATATGAACCTGGAACTTTTCCACATGGGTCAGCGTCACAGAGTGTCACATTCTACCTCTGCACCATCATCTAGCTTCTGGATATTTACTACTAATGATGATATCAGAGAAACAAAGGAGAAATTGAATTCTCAGATCACCAGTTGGGTAGACAGAGGGACTTAGATACTTTGTCTCTTGTGTTTAGACATGTCTGATGAAGTTTCTAGTCAGTTACAAAGTCCATTATGAGCAATTAGAAAAAAACTTTGGTTCATTAGTCTTTTTTATTTAGCCTAGGTTTTTACCGCAAAGGCGAACATGACGTATGTTTACCAACTTCAGTAAAATAACTTTGTTCTTATTTAGAGGTCTCCAAAATAGACTTCATCCCCTTGTGAAGGATTAACACCTAGAGATACAGGATGGCCCCCACTACCTTTGGCTCTGTCTTTGAGTCTGTCTTCTTGTGACAAGTGGAAGAGAATGCTTGATGGGATTGGGGGTGGACAGTCTGGAGTAGTGTGGGTGGGATTTGGGACTAACCTGGGCTTTTAGGTGTTCTTTTCTCCAACAGTTTCTTAAAGGTCAATGTGTGAACCACTTCAATGCCTCCTACTGTTTTTCTTTGCGTTTTACAATGCCTCTGTGAGCTCCAGGAGGGAGCACATTTATTGTGCATACCATTCAATTTAGATTCTACTAGAGCAAATGATTACAACTCAGAGGGAAAAAGCTGGAAAATAAGTCCCTGATGTAAAACTGCTCACAAGGCCAAAACGGTAGTGCCAATTATGATTTCAGTGCCTTACCCACATTACTTTGCCAACCGTCTTTTAAAAATATGTAATTTATTGTTTGTGAGGGTGGGCATATTAAACCCTATTTCTTTCTCAAATAATTAGTTGTCTTTGTATGAGAAGTTAATATTGAGAGTTTCCATTCACTTGTGTTAATGTCACTTTTTCTGTTGTCGCTGTTCTTAAATGGCAATAAATTGGGCAAATGAGAAAGGAGGCCTGGAGGGCTGACTCAGCATGGGTGTGGCCCTGGGGTATATATAGCACTTTTTATAATTTTCTAGCTAATGTTCCTTTCCTTGGTTCCATGGACTAGAAGCAGCATGTTATTATATTTGGCAAGCGAATCACGCAAACAATAAAGGCTTATTCCATTCTTCTTATGTTGAAGTCAGGGATCCAGGTCCCATTAAAGTCTTGAAATAAAGAACATGGTACCTGCTGCTACATCAAGGGGGTTTTCAGAGAATTAGGCATAATCAAGTAAATGTTAAAGCATAATTCAGGAGATAGACTATAGTTCATTATATAATGAGAAAAATTTTTTGCAAAGCAGTGTTTGATTGTCAAATAAACTGCGTATGCCAGTGTTTGCATTAATTGAGAGCACATGGAATACAAATACTTCTGTGAAAATTGTCCCTGTTATTGACTCTGTTGGAGTAAATCATAATAAATCTATGGATAAATTACTTAATGCTGAAAAATACCACCCCTATTATTCTGTGCAAAGGAAGTCCAACGTTGCAAGAAAACTTTAGTTTTTGTGTAGTAGTTATCTGTGGGCATTCATACACCTTAGTATTTCTTTTGAAACCAATGAATGAATTTTTTGTGTGTGTTTCTCAAAACCTGGAAGGAATTTTCTTGACTGTCACAATCACAGAATCAAGAGACCAGGGAGCCATTTCAAACACGACCACTCATTAATCCCTTCAGCAACATACCATTTTTTATTTTTATCAAAACATACCCATTACATACAAGTTGGATTTATGTAATGTTGGGTATCTCTCTCTTTCTGTGTAACATTGAGTCTCTCTTTTTTTGAGAGAGATTTTTGGTATATGACATGTGCGTTTGCCAAAGAGACAGAGAGACACAGAGATGGAAAGCAAGAAATCACTCCCCAGGGGGATGGTCACACCACAATCCATTCCCCTTCATTCTCCTCTCCAAATCTTGGGCACACACGCACATGTGCCCGGCATGAAGTGCTTAATGCATTTAAGCCTCCAGGTCTGGTACTCGAACCGCTGTTGACTATGTGGGAGTTCAGTGACATAACCATCACACCATCTGTTTGTTTCAAACATTGGACAGTTCTAAGCTAGTGACAAATTCAATACTGGCAGTTGTATGGGAAAGCTCTGCGTTCATGTGCCAGGTCAACTTGAATATAACAAGTGTGTCTACAGGATTCCTTATGAGCTTGACTGATGGGAGGATCATGACACAAAATCCTGTTGAGGTTGTCTCCCTCCCTCTTTCTTGCTCAGAAAATTTATTTTTAAAAGGGGTGGGGCAGCAGGTGTTGTAGTAGTTAAGACACTGGACTCCCACATAGTCAACCATGGTTTGGATTCTGGGACTCTGAGGCTTGAAACTCACACCAGACGTGTGTGGATGCATGCCCAGAATCCTGAGAGGAGAATGGAGGAAAAGGGATTGTGGTGTGGCCATCCACCTCAGGGGGCAATTTCTCACTTCCTGTCTCTCTGTCTCACCAGGGAGCCCACCTGCTTTATAGCAAAAATCTCTCAAACATTTATTTTCCGAAGAGCTGATAACATTGAATCTCTAGCCAAAGTCAATAACAACCAAATGACCTCTCAGCATTAGCCAACCCCTGTCTACTCCAATACAGAGATAAAATAGTTTAAGATAGGATGAAGAAGCCTCAGTAAACTTAAACTTTGCCAAACCAAGAAAGCTGCAAATATGGTCAGGATTAGACTCCGCTCATTTGATAAATGTAACTATGCCTAGGGGAAACAAAGTAATTAATATTCCTTAAATGCCTCTTATGTTTCAGGTTGTGTAACCTCCTTTATTCATGGTATGTTATTTATAGAATATCCCTTTGAGGATCTCTGATTCATTTTTTCATTTAATTATTCACTCACAGAATATTCATTCCCATTTTACAAATGAGAAAAGAGGCTGATAGAGAATAAGCTTCAACAGGAATTTGCCCAAGATCACATAACCAGCTAATAAACTGCAAAGTAGAGATTTGAAGTTAGATAAATGTGACTCCAAACTCGTTATTTTTCCCCCATTCGAGGGTCCATTAGAATTGTCTGAGGCCCTCGCACGTGTTTCTAAATTCCATCCTAGGCTGTTGGATTGGAATTTTTTGTGCAGGGGTCAGAGGAGCAGGGATCTGTTTTAAAAAGGGCTCTGTGTGATTTTGATTGGTAGCGAGTTTAGGAA